>OZ024855.1:35919924-35928687 GCA_964017155.1 Oasisia sp. SBJ-2009 | reverse complement strand
ACCGGCGTGACCCGGACGACAGATTTCGGCAGCTGTGTGGCTGATCAATATCTCGTCTACCTAGTATTTCCTCGGTGCCTACGGCTACGGGGTGCGTAGTTTTTCGATGACGCATCGACATCGTTTTTGAATACAACAGTTGACCCCGTCTCTCATGGTATGACCTCCCGAACTTCAATCAGCGGCTAGTCACCACGGCAACGGACGTGCGGGTGCCTCGACGTTTAGATTGTGCGGTTCAAATTGTCAGAAAATAATCGATATAATTAAAAGTCCGGTGATATCCTCCAAAATGGATGCCCTTCGGGATATGCGTACTAGCATTACGTAGTTCCTTTAACATTATGACGTCACGAGTGTTATTGGCTTGTGAAAGCGTACGTTGACGTAACGCGTGCAAAATGGCTTTAATTTCCATCACTTACTTTGCCCTCTTCATGACCACTGATACATGCGGCGAAACTAGGAACCCTCAGTTCTTTCTGTCTCCAAGCTGCATCGCGGCCGGAAGCACCTTAGGTGTACTTGTGCGGGACAGAATAAATTGTACTTAATATAGGTGCTACCAAATGGCGAGCGCAATTAATGTCATTATATTACAAATGTGTGATTTTTTCATTATGTAAACTTGCTCTAGTAATTACATTGTAGTGTTTAATTACAAAGACAATATCTAAAACAATCGTAACATACAGAGAACTGATTGTATTTTCACAATATATTTTGTTTAATTGTGGACACAAAGTCCTGACATATTTTATTTCGAGGTCCAATGTGAGGCCTCTTCTTCAGCGGAGAATGAGCTCTCTCTTTCGCTCTCTCTCTCTCTCTCTCTCTCTCTCTCTCTCTCTCTCTCTCTCTCTATATATATATATATATATATATATATATATATATATATATATATATATATATATATATATTTATATATATATATATATATATTATATATATATATATATATATATATATATATATATATTCGTTTTGTTTTGTTATATATATGTATGTATATACATACATACACACACACACACACACACACACACACACACACACACACACACACACACACACACACACACACACATAGGGGCAGGGGCAGGGGCAGGGGCAGGGGCAGGGGCAGGGGCAGGGGCAGGGGCAGGGGCAGGGGCAGGGGCAGGGGCAGGGGCAGGGGCAGGGGCAGGGGCAGGGGCAGGGGCAGGGGCAGGGGCAGGGGCAGGGGCAGGGGCAGGGGCAGGGGCAGGGGCAGGGGCAGGGGCAGGGGCAGGGGCAGGGGCAGGGGCAGGGGCAGGGGCAGGGGCAGGGGCAGGGGCAGGGGCAGGGGCAGGGGCAGGGGCAGGGGCAGGGGCAGGGGCAGGGAGAGAGCTGTACAATGTTTCACACATTCACTACCTGAATGTTTCCACTGTTTCTTCGGGTTATAGGCGACACGGAGGCTGTCACACAAGTCGTCTTCCTTATAGCATCCCCAGCGTCGCCGCGCGCCTAGGTCTCTTGTGCCTGTGCCTGCCCGACGTGGCGGTGGCTGTATCTACAACTGCAGAATATATTATTACTCAAGAGCAATTCCAGATAATCCACACAGCTCTTCTGCTTTTTACCGTTCGTGAGCCTTAGGCCTACTGTTGTTTGTTTAAAATGTCGCAGGTCCCGTGAACGCCGGTGGAATGAAAAAAACAGTTTTCCCATTCGAATTCGACGATGGCAGTAATTCTGCTTTGTATTTTCAAGACTTGCCGGACGTGGTTGGTTTTGTAGGACAGCTGCGGCTTCAGTGCCACGTCAGTCGAGTCATAATAAAATTATATATATATATATATATATATATATATATATATATATATATATATATATATATATATATATATATATATATATATATATATATATATATAGACAACCACGTCCGGCAAGTCTTGAAAATACAAAGCAGAATTACTGCCACCGTCGAATTCGAATGGGAAAACTGTTATATATAATGTATAATGCACAGTAATCTGTCATTTATGTGTCTATAAAATTATATATATATATATATATATATATATATATATATATATATATATATATATATATATATATATAATTATAAGTATATATATATATATAATTTTATAGATGCATAAAATATAGATCACTGATTTATTAAGTATGTAGATTATTATATTATACATACTACAGTGGTACCTGTCTTCAGCGGCCCCCGAGATGAGCGGCAACCTACGATGTACGGACACTTTTCCGAGGTCCCGATTGATTTTCAACGGATATGTCCCTTAGATCAGCGGACACCTACTGAACGCGGCCGCGGACAATTTTTAAAAATTATTATTCCACTGCTAAAGCGGACAGTCATACCGATTTGGTTTTTTGTCTTCAAAATAAATAACATTTTATTGTTGTATACGCTATTTTTAAAGATGGCGTCGCACATTTTGTGAAGACATCTTGCACTGCACAGTGCATGCTGGGAGTGTTGTTTTTGTCGAATCACAAGAGACCGCGAGCAACCCGTGGGAGTTCAACACACAGCTGTTTTTACATTCCGTTTTACATTTTGTTCGATCAGCACGCGTATCTAGTGATGGCAAGCGAAGGGAAGAGACAAGTGTTGAGTTGTGGACTATGCAACACGCACTGGAAATGCAGCCATGCTGGACGCCGTCACGAAAGTGCAGGGTCTTGCCCAAGAACACTGCATTAAGCAGGCAACCTTCGCAAAGCAGAAGTCAACCACAGACTTTTTCACTGCGAAGTGAGATGTGGAGACATTGTGGCCAAGGACATAGTTGACTGACTTCTTGATTTTTCAGTGCTATGTATGTATATATGTTGTGGGTATTGGTGTGGTGGAGGTTAATAAAGATTGTAAATATGTTCCAAAAAATTGTCTGTAATTCTTGTCCCTCTGATGAGAGGACACCTGCGATGTACGGACACTTTTGCTCGGTTCAAATGCCTTGCTTGTTACCAGCCAAGCAAACAACAAGCTAGCTGCCGCAAAAAGAAACATGGAAAAAGTAGGTAAAATATCAAATACCGGGACAGAAAAACAAACATCTGTGTAAGAGAAAAGACAAAGGTCACAGACGTGATTGAACAAGTCAGAAGACGGAAGTGAACCTGGGCACGGTACGTCAGCAGGATACGAAATAGCCGATGGGCATCGCGTATCACCAGGAAACACTAAGAAACGGAAACGATCTAGAGGAAGACGCGCGCGCGCGCACGCACGCACGCACGCACGCACGCGCGCACGCACACACGCACAAACACACACACACACACACACACACACACACACACACACACACTCCGTAAAACTTTGCCGACGTGACAGCGGGCTGGAAATAACGAGCCGACGTCAGAGAACGTAGTTTTAATACAACGCACTATTAAAAGAAATTGTTCTGACACGTTCCACAACGTGATACAAATAAATTCAATTACGGAAAGAGATTAAACGATTTCGCTGTCAACGCGTGTCGCCGATGAAACTGTCGTTTTGCCGACGCTTACGTCAACGCGTTTCGCTGCGGTCTCTCTCGGCGACAGCGTTATTGAAATCTATCCATTTATAGCTCTCCACAAGTGACACGTTTGACGCGACCCTGATGGATTGTGACGGATCCTGGGATCGCGCCTTGGCTGACGATGAATAATTGATACAAGGACGGGGGGACTACGTCGTACGTCAGCTTCAAAGGCTGACGAACCGGTCGGAGTCGTCGACGTCGCCGTCAGGACCGCAATGTCACGATTGCGGCTATAAAGAATAATGGCAGTCGAAACATTATTTAGCTCCGCAAAGAACTCGAAAGCGACATCGTTTCGATTTCGCGTATCCGTATTGTCTCACCGATAGCTGCTGATTGTGTCGACTCGCATTGATGTTAACTTTGCTTGTGCTCACGTCAAAGTATACTATAAATGTAGGCACATCTATTGGACTACAGAATTGTACAATGTGCGACATGAAAGTATAATTGTGTATGTTAAACGCAAGTTATATATATATATATATGTATATATATATATATACATATATATATATATATATATATATATATATACATATATATATATATATATATATATATATATATATATATATATGTATATATACATATATATATATATATATATATATATATATATATATATATATATATATATATATATATATATATATATGTATATATATATATATATATATATATATATATATGTATATATATATATATATATATATATATATATATATATATATATATATATATGTATATATATATATATATGTATATATATATATATATATATATAATTGATTTATTTAATATATATGTTGTTTAAAATGATAAATAAAAAATATTATTTTGATCTAATAAATGAAAAATCGATCTCAGACGTCCTTTAAAATGAGCCATTATTTATTTAAAAATAACTATGTTTAGCTAGTAAATATATACATAAATATATCTAATATGCCCTTTAAGATGATAAATTAGCTATGTAAGCTTATTATGTTAAGCTATTAAATAAATAAATAAATATTATGATGTAAAATTATTATGTTAAGTTACGATTTCACAATAAAAGAAGATTTCGTTTTCAGCACACTCGATCCGATATTTGAGAACAGGTACACCTTCACTCCACACGCGTACGGTCCGGCAGCACCACCAACCAGTGTCAGGAAAAAGAACAAGCCCGCCAAAGTATTGAAAGCAGCCAAGTTAACATTGCATGGTCTCTATCGCTATGTTTTATATTTCATTCATGACAAGGGTGCTACAGCACGGGGGTAAAACCTATTTCTAAAGCGATTTGTTTTCGAACGGATGCTTCAAAAACGTTTGCCTGACGGTAATAATTCGAACAGACGATGGGCGGGGTGAGTTTGGTCTGAGATATTATTGCCAGCTCTTGTCTTGGATCTGTCATTGTATATAGGTGTTATTATTATTACACAGCCGACAATTTTGGAAGCTGTTTTCACCACTCTGTCAAGCCTGCTCCTCTGGCACTGGCTGATGCCGCCGAACCACACACATATTGAAAGTGCAAGAATACTCTCAATAGCAGAACGATAATATAATTGAACAAGAATCTCCCTCCTCAGCCCGAAATTCATAAGTTGGCGCAGAAAGTTGGTTTTGTTGAGCATTTTTCCACACTGCATCTGTGTTATTTTCCAATCCCAAGTCACAACATATTATCCAGCCCAGAAATGTGAAACAGCCCATGCTTTCGATCGGTTCACCATTAATAATAATGGGAGAAATTGAGGTTTTCTTCTTCCTAAAATCTACGATCATCTCCCGAGTTTTGGACGCATTCAATTCAAGGTTGTCATTGTCACACAACGACACCAGCCTGTTCACTTCATGGCGGTATTCGGACTCATATGAGTTCGTCACCACCCCTTTGAAGGTGTCACCCGTACAACTACGGATGAGTGATGGGAAACTCAGTCATTTGTAAACAGGGAGTATAGAACCGGGGAAAGGACACATCTTTGAGGAGTTCCAGTGTTTAAGATAATAGTGTTGGAGACAAAACCGTAAATTTTAACAACCTGTGATCCCTGTCGGAGACAGTCGAGAAGCCAATAACCTATTGATGCCTCTAGTGACAGTAGATGAAACTTGTCAAATAGTTTCTGAGGATGACCGTGTTGAACGCGGAACTGTAATCTACGAACAGGGTGCGTGCATATCTGTTCGGAGACCCCAGATGCTGCATCGCAAAGTGCAGGGTCAAGGCAACAGGATCTGTAGGCGAACTGGAGTGGATCCACACTGGAGTTGGTGACAGATCAGTCGCTCCAACACCTTCAAAACCACTGACGTCAGAGCCTCGGGGCGGAAGTCGATCAGCGCTTTCACTTTGGGCTTCTTAGGTACAGGAATTATTGTCGCTGCCTAAAAACAGACGGGAACAGTGTGCTAATGGAAAGAGGCGTTAGAAAGGTCCGTGCATATAGGTGCTAATTCGTTAGCGCAGTGGTTCAACGTGGAGATAGATACGTTGTCAGGACCAGCTCCCTTCCTGCTACTCCTGAACGGCTTTTTCACCTCGTGCTCTTGCACAGTGACGGGAGTAGCACAGCAGGGTCGGGCAGGCTGACCGGCATATGCATGGAATTCTGACGATCGAAGTAGGCGTAGAAGTTGTTGAAGTTGTCCGGTGTTGCGGAGTCAGAGCTAGGGGTGGAATACGTTTGTTTGTAGCCAGTAAAGCACTGGAGACCCTGCCAGACAGCGCGGGCATCGTTTGAAAGGTTCTGACATTTCATATATACCGCTGTGGATACACGTCGATGATATTAAAAATAGAACTACCCCACAGCCTCACATAACGCCAGCCGACTGCTGCAGACACACCGTTAAATGATTGCTAATGGCAGCAAATAAAATTAACTTCCGCCTTTGTCACGCGAGCATGTGAACTAGGTCATGCAACTAACGAGAAATATACATTTCATGTCATTTCGTTTATTTATAAAAAAAAGCTACAGCAGTCGCGAAGAATTAATTAATGTCATTGCGTTCGACGGCGAAGTAGACAGGTCAAGTGACTGTTGGTTGCGGGGTAGGAGGGACAACAAATTAAACGACAAGGCATGCTCTCAGTATATGTGCATGCAATGCAACGAGGGGAACGTGCTAAGCTCTACTCACAATTTGTTCGCGTACAATGTCAGCCAAGTGGCTAATGCTAATGTCCTCAGTTTGTGCTCAAGCAATGATGAACAAGTGGCTAATGCTAAGGCATGTCCCCAGTTTGTGTTTATGCAATGATGAACAAGTGGCTAGTCCTAAGGCTAAGGCACGTCCTCAGTTTGTGTTTATGCAATGATGAACAAGTGGCTAGTCCTAAGGCTAAGGCACGTCCTCAGTTTGTGTTTATGCAATGATGAACAAGTGGCTAGTCCTAAGGCTAAGGCACGTCCTCAGTTTGTGTTTACGCAATGATGAACAAGTGGCTAGTCCTAAGGCTAAGGCACGTCCTCAGTTTGTGTTTATGCAATGATGAACAAGTGGCTAGTCCTAAGGCTAAGGCACGTCTTCAGTTTGTGTTTATGCAATGATGAACAAGTGGCTAGTCCTAAGGCTAAGGCACGTCCTCAGTTTGTGTTTATGCAATGATGAACAAGTGGCTAGTCCTAAGGCTAAGGCACGTCCTCAGTTTGTGTTTATGCAATGATGAACAAGTGGCTAGTCCTAAGGCTAAGGCACGTCCTCAGTTTGTGTTTATGCAATGATGAACAAGTGGCTAGTCCTAAGGCTAAGGCACGTCCTCAGTTTGTGTTTATGCAATGATGAACAAGTGGCTAGTCCTAAGGCTAAGGCACGTCCTCAGTTTGTGTTTATGCAATGATGAACAAGTGGCTAGTCCTAAGGCTAAGGCACGTCCTCAGTTTGTGTTTATGCAATGATGAACAAGTGGCTAGTCCTAAGGCTAAGGCACGTCCTCAGTTTGTGTTTATGCAATGATGAACAAGTGGCTAGTCCTAAGGCTAAGGCACGTCTTCAGTTTGTGTTTATGCAATGATGAACAAGTGGCTAGTCCTAAGGCTAAGGCACGTCCTCAGTTTGTGTTTATGCAATGATGAACAAGTGGCTAGTCCTAAGGCTAAGGCACGTCCTCAGTTTGTGTTTATGCAATGATGAACAAGTGGCTAGTCCTAAGGCTAAGGCACGTCCTCAGTTTGTGTTTATGCAATGATGAACAAGTGGCTAGTCCTAAGGCTAAGGCACGTCCTCAGTTTGTGTTTATGCAATGGTGAACAAGTGGCTAGTCCTAAGGCTAAGGCACGTCCTCAGTTTGTGTTTATGCAAGAAGAACAAGTAGCTAGTGCTAAGGTGTGTCCTCAGTTTGTGTGTGTGCAATGACGGACAAGTTGCTACTGCTAAGGCATGTCCTCAGTTTGTGTTCAAGCAATGACGGACAAGTTGCTACTGCTAAGGCATGTCCTCAGTTTGTGTTCAAGCAATGATGAACAAGTGGCTAATGCTAAGGCATGTCCTCAGTTTGTGTGCGTGCAATTACGAACAAGTTGCTAATGCTAAGGCATGTCCTCAGTTTGTGTTCAAGCAATGACGAACAAGTGGCTAATGCTAAGGCATGTCCTCAGTTTGTGTTCAAGCAATAATGAACAAGTGGCTAATGCTAAGGCACGTCCTCAGTTTGTGTTTATGCAATGATGAACAAGTGACTAGTCCTAAGGCATGTCCTCAATTTGTGTTCTTGCAATGACAGACAACTGGCTAGTGCGAAGGCATATCCTCAGTTTGTGTTCATATTCACCAACTGGTTAGTGCATGTCCTCATTTTATGTGCATGCAATAACGAACAAGTGGCTAACCTTAAAGCTGACAACAGCTTGTTGAGTCCCTGTACTGTATTGTCCTCTACGGTTCTACCATTACAGAAGCTCAAGACAAACGCAGTGTTATCAGGTAAATTATTCAGATCATTCAGCAAAAGAAACCGATATACAGATTGATGACTAATTGTACAAGGCTCGGAGTTATCTTTACCTAAATGTCAAATTCATAAAGATGGTTTTGGGTACAAGTTCTCCCTCCACCAGAAACCGACTGCAAATCAAATTGGCGACGATCGATATCTTATTAAATAGAATGGTGATTATATGTGGCCATAAAACATTTATGAATCCTTTTGACTAGTCACATATAACATGATAGCTCTGTTAGTTTAACCTGTCAATTATACACACCTTGAAAGGCG
>OZ024855.1:35907424-35914924 GCA_964017155.1 Oasisia sp. SBJ-2009 | reverse complement strand
ATACGAACATTGCTCCAATTCGCAACCGTGATTTAGCTTCCAACGCATTGACGTCAGCATCGTGGACACAAGTTCGGGAAGGGTGCGATGTCCGTAGCTCTACCAGCAACCGCACACTGGCTGAGAGGACGATCGATACGTTAGGGTGTCGGCATTTGTCAGCGATCACCACGCGACAGGCGCACAGTAAACGGAAAGGCGTGGCCGTGGCACCGGCATTGGCATTGGCAGACGGAACCGTCAGCAGTGACACACGCACGCACGCACTGGCCACAAGTGGACGCGAAACATCGTGAATGACCAACGAGATGGCACGGACATTAGGCTACTGTCTCTTAGCGTTGATTGCCGCGCAAAGTTTAGTTAACGGTAGGTGGAAGTTATTATAATAATAGTGGATTTTGATCTTACATTTGGATGCGTGTTCTTGAATGACTGACCTTATTACAGATTCAGATACGGATATTTGTACGCTATTGCCGTTTTTGCATACAAGATCATGTCAAACAGGAATGTCTCTTAGTGATTGAATACGCAGGGTGCATAGAGTTAAAAACGTAATACAATAAATAAATAACATATATATATATATATCAAATGAAATAGTAACATTATTTTCCTTTAAAATGAAAAATTATCCGTTACAATTGCTATGTTGAGTTAAAACTGAGACACAAAGGAAGATACACTACATGATGTTGCCCAGTAAATTGTGTTTGTTACCTTTACGCACTTGCGAGGCTGCTGGCCGGCACATTCCATCTATTTGACTGACAGTGACAGATGACGACTATACTGACTAGTGTTACTAGTGTTTCTAACTGTATAATTACTGCCACTGTCCTTCTGTTTGAGAGTATTCGTGTAGTGCCACAATAGTACTTATAAGAGTATTATCGAACAGACAACAGAAAACATAATTTACTCAGACACATGAACTCCAGTGCCGTCCGAGGCATGAAGCAATACTCCCCAATTGGATCGATTAGCAATCTTTTGAACACATAAATGAACAAGGATAACACAAACATCAACAATGATCCATGTCATACCCGAATCAAAACAGATCATCAGATTGACTTATCCCTGTCTGTTACAGCCCGTCGTCTTTTAGCAGGCGGTGTTTAGCTCAGTTTATTAATTTATGCTTACAAGAGAATTGTACCTTACGTATTCACAATGGTGATAAATTCATTATTAAGCAGAAACACACAAATAGGCTTCTGTAACGTACTCTATTCTTTCTACTCAACAACCGTCATATTTATATAATCTATTACATTTCCCTGCTATCAATAGGACCCTTAGATCATCCTTTTCCAAATAACCTTTTGTTCGTTAAACTAAGTTCAATATAGGCAAACTTGGTTTATCAGTAACTGCGCCAACAATCTGGAATCAACACCCTATTACGATTACATTTCTGAAACTATAATCACCTTTCGTTAACAAAACTCAAAACGAATTTGTTTAAATTGCTTTTCCAGCATACATTTTCGGCAGTTCCAAGCCTCAATGACGAGTCTTCCCTGTCCCCGTTTATGATCACGTCAAATTAATGTATTTGTTGCTTGTCTGAGCTTTAATTTTCAAAGATATAGACGCCATAGAAGTGTTACAGCTACTGGAGGGAGTAAAGTTGTGGGAGTGAAACAGACTGGACTAAATCAGCAGTATGAGACGAGAGCGAAGAGAACGTGTTTACACATTACGAGTGACTTGTGGCACGTCCTGTCTCAATATTGTAATAATATACTACCATCAGGCAGGAGACTCAGGGCCATATACTACCACCAGGTAGGAGACTCAGGGCCATATACTACCATCAGGTAGGAGACTCAGGGCCATATACTACCATCAGGTAGGAGACTCGGGGCCTTTAGGGCAAATAAAGCAAAGACTTTAAGCAGTTTTATCCCTATGTCAATACAATTCATCAATAAAACCAAAATCCAATTACCTATAAATCTCACGTTATCATGATTATCAATAAGTCTTAGTTATTTTTTTATGTTTATACCCATTTCATGATTATAGTAGGTTTAAACATTTAATTAAACAATAATGTATTTTCAATCAATATTTATTTATATTTATCTATTATGTTTATTTAATTTTTTAATATTTATTTAAAATCAATACTATTTATTTATATATTTATTGTATAACTCACTAAATTGTGTAACCTGGTTACCACCGCCAGAACCAGTGTGAATGTTTGGAATATTTGTCTGCGACTGCCTATGTAATTACAATTTTGTATAATTCTATACTGACCACAAGACAATGTTCTTACCTTGGAGAAATTTAATAAATTATGTTGTATTTTGTACTTAATGACCTACGCATACCGATCTCTTGGTAGATTAGATGGCATACCACCCAATACGATGAACCTATTATCCTTTAATATATTAGCTATCATTTTGGTGATATAAATAAGTTTGACTCTTGAAATAATTGCCTGGTATCGGCAAGGCATTTAGTTGAACTCTGACTAAACCTGACCAGACGGAGGACCCCTGTTATTTCTATGACGCTATGGGATGTTAACTATGAGTTGTCTACAAATTAAGACATCGTATAGTATGTATTGTCAACGATCTAAGAACTATGAGATGAAAATGTCTGAATTATTAGTGATCTACGAACTAAGATATTTCAGGCTGTGAACTGTTGGTCGTGTGACACAGCAGGATATGAACTATTAGTCACCTACAGCAGATGTATTTGAGGGTGTGAGCGAGTCGCCGCATGCGAACTAAGATGTCATAGGGCATAGACTACCAGAACAATGCAAACACTACATCCCACGGTCTTGTGTTTAATGACTTACGAACTTGTTTTTAATGACTTACGAACTATGAGGTCATAGGGTCTTAACCGTTACAAACCTACGGCCCGTCGTATCAACGAGTGCGAATCATTGGCCATTATTAACCAATCACGCCAGAAGTGCCGAACAGTGACGTTTGATATCATCATTTAGAATGAGGGGTCTACCCCCTCAACATATTCAGATTTTTAGATTTTGTTGTGTCACCTAAGTTAATTGCGCCCTCCTTGAAAATAGTTCCTCCCTGAAACCCTCCAACAACACTCCCACAATGTCTTATCTGATAACAACGTGATCCACCAGTCGGTATAGGCACACAGCACCAATAGCCAACTTTCGGTGTCATGTCAGAAGACATCGAAGTAATGGAAGACTCCGTGTAATATCCGAATGCACCGCGAGCCATTTAAGATTTAACTATGCAGATTTCGCGCTACGTAGATGAACGCTGATTTACCCAGAATGCCTTGCCTAGAACGAGGATTAACCGACATCGAACAGGTGAATGGGTCTGCACACTCACGGTCCACATGGCACGACAACAAACATGTTACCTGGAGGGTCACCGTGACCTGTCGTCGCCTGGTTTCTTTACACGATCTATCCAACTACAAGGTGAAGGTGACAGCCACAAGAGTAATTGATTTCATCAACGAAATCATCCGTCGTCCGATGATGGTCTAGTAAGCAGAACTGATATTTAGTTCGCGTCTTGCAGCTAGGGTTGCAGTCACCGGTGGTTACACTGACAGACGACACCACTTAATCGTCCGCACGTCTAATATTAGACGCATGGATACGATGTAGAAATGCGATACCATACGTTTCAGATACTGCCTTGGCGGGTGCATTATCCTAGGATGCTATGCCAAAGGATCTATTTGATCAAAATGAGAAGAAATTGTGACGTATTTGGTACATCAAGAACATCTAGATTTTTGATCACATACAACCGAAGTACTAGTCAATTTACCAATATAACATATGATCGATCTTATTTGGACATGTGCGTGTCATACTGCACTTTTTCGGAGAAACTGCGGCAATACAATACATTGAAGGTTGTAGCGATACAATGGCCTGAGTGTCCACACTGGGTAGTGGTATATAACACAACATTGGGTGTGCGAGCTGTATGCAGTAGGGTTTGATGCAGTGGTATGATGTAGACGTATCCAAAGTTGGACCCTAGATTATAACAGCCTAAGGATTCCACGAAAAGACGTGTTACAATAAAACTCAGATATGTGCACAGTTAATGCAAATAACACCAAACACATATTTACTCTTGTTTAAAAACGCGTCTTGTGAATCAAAGCCCATCGGATCACGCACGTTTCATGGATTCCATTAGCACTAACATGACATTACCAATGATAGTGGTAAATGCAATTTCTTGCACATTTATTGTTTGGATAGAATAGAGGAAGATGTATTAGAAAGGATTGTGTGACTTGTAACGTATGCAACGGCAAACTGTATCAGTAATCCTTGTCATTGAGAATATAATATTATACTCAAAATGTAATTCCCTATTGTGTGTGTGTGTGTGTGTGTGTGTGTGTGTGTGTGTGTGTGTGTATGTGTGTGTGTGTGTGTGTGTGTGTGTGTGTGTGTGTGTGTGTGTGTGTGTGTGTGTGTGTGTGTGTGTGTGACTGTGTGTGTGTGACTGTGTGTGTGACTGTGTGTGTGTGACTGTGTGTGTGACTGTGTGTGTAACTGTGTATATGTATGTATGTATGTATGTATGTATGTATGTATGTATGTATGTATGTATGTATGTATGTATGTGTGTATGTGTGTGTGTGTGTGTGTGTGTGTGTGTGTGTGTGTTTGTATATATATATATATATATATATATATATATATATATATATGTTTGTGTGTGTGGAGAGGTGCATGCGTGTAATAATAATAATAATTATTATAACTACGTAACTGAGGCGACGTTTACGTACACTATAAAATGAACTACCCTTTCACGTGTATGACAATCTCTCTGTACGTCTGCTTGTTTCTCTATTATCAAAACTGTTGAAGCGGCAACAAGGCCTCATCAATCCGGTAACATCGACAAACAAATCTCGAGTGCACAAGGGGCTGCCAGTGGCCAGCAATGCAATGGTCATTAAGCGAGCCCCGTCTCTAAAGAGGCCACTCTGACCAATTCCCCCTCGGCAGTTGATGGATAACGTGGCGTAGAATATTCATATAACTCGTTATCAAGCGGACGCTGTTATAAATACCATCATGTGGAACGGGAAACTACGTTCTAGTTTTATTTCAGGAAACACTTTCTCCTTCAGTGAAGGGAGTGTATTTACGTCCAACACAGGGAACAGAAATGTTCACGTTTTTGTCAGACGCATCCGTTCAGCAAACTGGGCATTGCAAGTTGGAGCGATACGTACAAGTGTCGATGCTACTTAATGAGTTCATGTGCTTCCGTCCTTGCTCAATCACACACCTCTGGCTTTGTAGCGACAAAAATCACGATGTTTACGGCGAAGCAACACGACCATCTGCTTGATACGTCGGTCACGGATACCTCGTTATTGTATCAACGCACTCCATGAACGTCGACACGTGCCCACTGGGTATAGACCGAAGACTGCATGCGTTACATTTTGGCATGGATATAATTCCCACAGTGCAGACGCTTGACTGCGGACAAGTGGTGTGTCAAGATAACACGAGTAGCAGAACGTATTGGTTACAGATAACAGCGACGCAATGACTGAGTGATCGCGCTTAGAGACACTCCGAACGTTGCAGTGGCGTAATTGAAGACAACTGTTGCAGAAGTTCAGGATAGGTGAAAAAGGCTCCGACCAGGAACGAAAGGACAGGAATAAGTCCGCCGAATGAATACTGTTTATCTAGAGGTGATTGGTGTATTCAGTGCGTCGTTTGGCATTCTCTAGTAGCGTCAGTCCCCTCTTTGGTCTTGCAGTGTGGTATTTAAGTCTAATCCAAAAGCGTGCTCGTTGGCTGGAGTGTAGAACGTGTAGACAGACACACGTGATGTTGGACACGCAAAATAGCGTGATGATAACATGTAGTAAACAGTTAATAAAATACCTATTAGCAATGGATAAAATTAACTTAACGATCTTGCAGAATAGCGGGTGGACAAAATGTAATGTATTATAACTGCGTTCATTGAACATTCGGTACGACTGGTTACATTATGTTAAGTATGTATTTGTACGTATAAAGATGACGGTGGCTAAACGGCGCCGTCATCTTTCAACGTGTTGTTTCGCCGTAAACAACCTGATTTTTGTCGCTACAAAGACAGAGCTGTGTGATTGAGCAAGGACGGAAGCACATGAACACGTTAACTAGCATAGACATGTGTGTGTATCGCTCCACTTGCAATGTCCAGTTTGCTGAACGGATGCGTCTGACAAAAATGTGAACATTTCTGTTCCCTGTGATAGACGTAAATACACTACCTTCACTGAAGGAGAAACTTTTCGTTTTCGTTTTCGTTTTCGTTTTCGTTTTCGTTTTCGTGTTCGTTTTTGTTTTGTTGTTGTTTTTGCTGTTATTGTTGTTGTTTGTTGTCGTTTGTTGTTGTTTGTTCTTATTGTGGTTGTCACTCTAATCTGCAGTATACGTTGGTCCCATAGGTTGCAAACATTCTTTAAATTAACAATACAAAAAAAGGATTTATCTAAAACAAATTACAAAATGCGTAACAGTTTCGTGGAAGACGGGACAGGACGGGACAGGACGGGACAGGACGGGACAGGACGGGACAGGACGGGACAGGACGGGACAGGACGGGACAGGACGGGACAGGACGGGACAGGACGGGACAGGACGGGACTGACGGGCATGTTCAGCGACAATGCAACATCGACGTCAGCTTAATACCGTAGCTGTAGAATCCGCCCTAAACGGCCTTTCGGCGTCCGCCTTCGCTCCTGGCGTCCTCCAGAGATCAAAGGTTTACGTCGTCATTAACGCTTTAGCAGCACCTGAGCCGGGCCAAGTGCTTCAGCCAATAATCCGTCGGAAAGACTATAAGCCGATTCCCCGGGCGGTCGTATAGCTTCCCAAGTCGCCAGTGATAATCGACAAACGGTGCGTCGACAATTTGCGAATGACAGGCGCGGTCGGCTCACACGTGGGCGACGCGACCGAGGCCCGGGAGAACGATCCTCGCGGACGGACGGGGGAAGCAGTGACGCCAACCGCCTGGCCGCCTCGGGGAATCTTTGAACTCCTACGACGTACTTCACAGAGAAGAACATTTGCAGTTCCGCTGACAGGTCTGGCCGCAGGTGAATTGTAGCACGTTCTGCCGACAGCGGGAGACCGGATGTTGAGCTGCAAGACTTATGGCGTTACCTTTGATGTTGGGGATTTCGGCTTTGTCTTACTGCTTCCTTTAAGGCCGGCTTTGCTCGGTAGTCCAGCGCAGGGAATCGGCGCATTGGTTCATAATAAGATATTATATATTGATTGGAGTATAACTCAGAGATACCAACAACGATTTTCAACATGCTGAAGTTGGTTGGTTTATTGGGAGATCAAAGAAGAAGTACGGTTTCCGCATTGTCGTTCTGTGAAATAAAATGGTGGGTCTTTTAGATATAATTCATAACATATTTGACGTGTTGTTTTAACATTGATATATATAGGAGCTTGGCAAT
>OZ024855.1:35874924-35899924 GCA_964017155.1 Oasisia sp. SBJ-2009 | reverse complement strand
TCATTCAGACGTTCCGCCTGAACAAAAGCACAGCAGAAGTAATATCTTCTTTCTGGCCAGTAACATGTGTATTTCTGGCTAAATATACGTCAAGGCATTGGCTATTGAATAACTCTGTAGCACAATTGTTGACCCTATATTTGTGTGTACGTTTATATTAATGATAGTTGAACATATCGGTTTAATGTTGATTTCTCATGTTTCTTATGATGCTGACATCATAAGAAACACGAGAAATCGACATTAAACCGAGATGCTGACAGATCAGCTGACAGATCAATGCTTTCCTGATGTGACTTGAGATATATCCCATTAGCCTTGGGTACTGCCATGCTAAACAACAGTATAGCTGGACAATAATTATTATAAGGTTGGCAAGGTGGCAACTGGGATTTAGTCAGCTACTTTCCTTCTCTTAGTAAAATGTTGTTATTTATATGACCACAGTTCTGTTATGTTTGTTGTGTACTTGTGTTCCTGGGATGAGCTTTGAGGAGATTCAGTTTATCAGCAAATATACCAACACAGCTTTCAGCTTTATTGATTAAAGTTAACAAAGCTTCTAGCGTTGTTGACTGAAGTAATTACTGTGTGATTATGACTACATTGTTTGAAGCAGGACGTCACCTTTGCTACCTTGCGTCATCAATCTTTCCGTAGACACCCAGGAGATCTATCTATCTTATATTTCTTCACATTTGCGTTGTAATCGCGATTCGCTATATAGATCAGGTAAATGCTTGAATATTGAAGTGGCTCAGTACTCTTCTATTTAACCTGCAAGTAAATTTTTTTGCGGATGATCATTCTTGAGCATTATGAAAGGACCTATCTTCACACGTCGGTACATAACGTAGGCGATGGAACTGTATTGCAGGAACCGCCGTATGTGATCGTGAAGGACCCGAACGGCAAGGGCAACGACAACTACGAAGGCTTCATGATCGAGCTGCTTCAGAAGATCAGTGAGAGGGCGAAGTTCACGTACCGCATCACGCTCGCGCCCGACGGCAAATATGGCGCCGAGGAGACCCGAGGACAGTGGACCGGTATGATCGGCGAAGTCATGAAACAGGTGGAATATTACGACAGCGTGTAGCATAAATACATGCATGGACACGAATGAATGCACGTACGCACGCCACACGAACGCAAACACACATATATACATATATACGTATATATATATATATATATATATATATATATATATATATATATATATATATATATATATATATATATATATATATACATATACATATACACATATACACATAAACACATAAACACATTATACACATATACACTTATACACTTATACACCTATACACATATTTTCATATATATACATATACACATATTTACATATACACGTATATACACATATACATATATAAACATACACTCATCCGTACACAATTTAACACACATACATTATATATATATATATATATATATATATATATATATATATATATATATATACCGCATGTATATATATATATATGTATATATATATGCATGTATGTATGAGTATGCATACGCATACGCATACGCATACGCATACGCATATATATATATATATATATATATATATATATATATATATATATATATACAGTGTGGATATATACTTGTATATATATATATATATATATAAATTATATATATATATATATATATACCTTGTATATATAAACGTATATATCCACACTGTATGTATATATTTATATATATATATATGCATATACATACATACATACATACATGTATACATGCATACGCACACATACGCACACATACGCACACATACGCACACACACGCACACACACGCACACACACGCACACACGCACACACGCACACACACACACACATACACATACACATACATAGATACATACATAAATATATACATACATACATACATACATACATACATACATACATACATACATACATACATACATACATACATACATACATACATACATAAATACATAAATACATACATTCATACATACATACATACATACATACATACATACATACATACATACATATGTATACATATGTATACATATGTATGTATGTATGTATATATGTATATATGTATGTATGTATGTATGTATGTATGTATGTGTGCATGTATATATGCATGTATGTATGCATGCATGTATGTACGTATGTTTGCATATATATATATATATATATATATATATATATATATATATATATATATATATATATATATATATATGAATTTATACGTATGTGTGTATGTGTGTGTACATGCCAATACTTGTACACATTTCAATTGATGTGCATTCCTTTCTCCTTGTACCGTCTCAGCGGGCCGACTTGGCAGCGGCCCCAATGACAGTGTCCGCCGCTCGACGAGAAGTGATCGACTTCACAGAGCCTTACATGACGTTCCACACGACCATTCTGATGAAGACGTCACCCGCCAAGGACGGTGATGACATTTCTTCGGTAGAGGATCTTGTTAACCAGTCGGAAGTTAAATACGGACTTCTGAAGGACGGCATTACGGAGAACTTCTTCAAATATACCAGCAATGCCCTTTATCGCAAGATGTGGCGCGCAATCCAGGTATGTGCTGTCAGATTGTGCAATTTGTGGCGGTAGACAAAGAAAGTAGTGGCGGGTAGACGAATGTTCAGTGGCGTGTAGTTGAAGTAAATCGTTGAGGGTAGGTGGTGTAAGTAGAGGTGGGTACATAAACGAAACTGTTGCGGTGGAAGAAGAAGGTTGAAAGAACTGTGGCGGTAGACGACGTACACTGTGGCGGGTAGAAGAAGTAGACTATGGCGGATAAATGACGTGTGCTGCGGTGGCTAGACGAAGCATGTTCTGGCAGACAGATGACGTTAACAATTAAATATTGAGGAGAGATGGATTAAGCTGGGAGAAGTTGACGAAGTTGACGTGTTGACGGTGTCATCAATGATTGATGATGAATCTGGACTTTTCCTGGAAATCATCCTCTAAGCAAAACATAACACTCGCAGCAAAACCTATTTGCACGTGTATTGCCATCAGATGGCAGATTAAGGTATTGCACTGAACAATTATATTAAGTCCTCAATCATATTCGGAGATTATCATGTTTCTCTACTCGGCATTTCTGTTTTTCATCGACTTGCAATCGTATTGATATAACAGACAGTAATACAAGATTCACCTTTTGTACATGTGTCCTATAGCAACTTTCAAAAACGCATAACCTGCAACGAAATTTCCAAGTTCATATTTTTAAATGGCCACCGTGCAATTGTTGAGCAGCGCCCTCGCCGTCATCCTCCGCTAACGTAGCGTGTGTTCATTGTTCCGCAGCGTGACCAGAGCGTCGTGGCGTCGACGGTGGCGGAAGGCGTACAGCGCGTGCGCGACTCCGACGGCAAGTACGCGTTCATCATGGAGAGCAGCACGGCCGAGTACTGGGTGAACCGCGCGCCGTGCAACCTCAAGACGTTCGGGCGGATCAGCGAGCTGCACTACGGGATCGTCATCGCGAAGGGCTCGCCGCTGAAGATCAGACTCAACTCGGCGATATCGGCGCTGGTCGAGAGCGGGGAGATCGAGCGGCTGAAGACCAAGTGGTGGAAGGGAGACCAGGAATGCAGCGCGCCGAGCGGAGCCGGGCCTGTCGCTGCGGCCAAGCTGGGAGCTGTGGTACTTCTTGGCCTCGCGCTCACCTACACCTCTCTGTACTAGAGTCGCCGTTGTGTACGTCTTTGTTAGGCACCGGCGTTTAGCTTGTCGGACTGGTTAGTCAATGTTTACGTCATAGTTTCTTGGCATCGAGGTTTAATCCAAATCAATTGCATGTTCACAACGAATGGTAGTTACCGGTTTTAATGCAGACTGATGCAAATATAGTTTTATTAATTACGCTTCGCTACACTGTGCAAAGTTGCTTTTTTCTACCGCCGGTTAAATGCTCCAGCTTGTATGGTTTGTGTGGCCGCCTGCTACTTACATTGAGCCGTCAACGGGCACGTGTAGTTTACATTGACGTCAGTGCACGTATATGATCTGCTAATATATATATATATATATATATATATATATATATATATATATATATATTTATAGAACTGCCAACATAGATGTGTGCAAATGAATTAATTAGTAGAACATTAATTGACGTAACTAGTAGTATAAGAATTATGTTTTTAACAACAGAAAAAATTGTATAGTATTATGTGCAATTTATTGGTGTCACGTGACAAATAAATTTGGTGCATGTCGTGCGGAATTCACAACTTTACACAACAACGACGACGACGACGACGACGACGACGACGACGACGACGACGACGACGACGACGACGACGGCGGCGGCGGCGACGACGACGGCGACGACGACAACAACAACAACTACAACTACAACAACTAGTAGTTTCAATTGGTTTCGTTGATGAGGTGTTGCATTATACAGCTCCATTGCTATGATGTTGACGTTTACATCAGACATGCCTGTCGTATGGCCGTTTTACGGCCAGTGTTCTGTCTGTTGTACCGCGGCAATCAATGATCAATTCGTACACATATGCGCTGTTGTGAAAACATAAAAATGGCGACAAACGCATCACTAGTTACTCTGTTGTGTTCATAGGTCGGTGTCGATGGTTTACTTGTAAAGTTGTCGATAGCGTGTAGCTGTAGGGTTCCTTTAGACCCAAGGAGCATTGTGAAAACCTTTCGTTGATTGATACTGGTGATTTCTGCCTGAATATTCAATTCGATAAGCGGGTGTATGATAATGTGTTAACTGTTGCATGAGTTTGTGTGTAGTTCGTTGTGCGTAAGTACGTGTGTACGCAAGTAAATGACGGGACATAGCACAGCGTGCGTTATGTCTACAGTGTAACCGTTTGGTAAACAATGTTTACTTTTTGGAAAGTCGTCATCGCTTAATTAACTGTTAACGCAGACGAATGTAAATACACTGTATTGCGCTTGGGATGTGGTAAGGATGTAAGAACAACTGCACACTTTTACATTTTTATGACTGAATTTAACTTATACATATTCGAGATGTGATGTTACCAGTAGTTGTTGCTTAATGACGTGACCACATTCCACACCAGTTGTTGCTAGCCTGATGATGAAGTTACCCTAGACAGACTTCTGACGTGGCTGGCCCTTCGTTCTAGCTAATCGACCAACGATGTTTAATAGGCGTCATCATGAACTCAATAGTTTCAAGGCAATGTTGTCGTTCACATGTGTATTACCTTATGTGATCATTGTTGTAATACGTATTGGGTGCTTTAGCCACCGTACGGTTTATTTCGTAGCCACATGTTTAGGAGTCATGCATCTTATGCCAATATCAGAACCGATAATTATGCAACTGTCTAAACTCTTCCAACATGCCTACTCCTAAGTTTGATTAAGAAGCAAGGACAGTACGTCATTAACGCAGTCGGTCATATTGTTTATTGCGATTAACAACAGCAATTCAGTACATAATACGTACTGTATAGTATAGTACATCATAGAAGATTTTCTATACGTGTTTAATCTCAATGTTAAAAATAAACAATAGTATTCAGTCGCCTGTGTTTCATGTCTACTTTGTATACTTTTATGCACATATTTTCGACAAAACAGAACTATTTGGGAAACCCGACGCCATAGACGATTCCAGCTATTTCAGTACATACACTAACTCGCTGACGTATTCAACTCACATTCGGGCATTTCAATCTTTTGGTAGCAATGTCAATGCAGCATGCCTCGACACTATCGTCTCACGGTAGAACGGATTGATAACGTGCAAACTGAGTTCTGAGTTTCGAGTTATAATGAGGGAAGCTAATACGTTTACTGGCGCCGCGCAATGCCTGCTGGTCCTATGACGTAATATTAGTGAAATGACGTCACGCGTGTAGGTGATAGTGCCAGGGGTCGCCGTTCTTGCAAACGTCTCTTGCTCCGCAGGGTCTCCGAGACGAGAGGACGGGACGGTTGCGATAGAGATGGTGACTCTGATGTGAATCACTAGACAGGTATGAGATTTGTCGGCAACTCCGTAATATCATGCCTCAATGACTTCGTTTGGGTAATCATATACTTAATTGGCCTAAATTATTACGGCCTTTTAAAACCGTTTTTCCCCCACCTTATATCGACGTGTATGTGTTCGCAGGGTGATTCTACATCATTTCCGTTACAAAGAAGTCAGATTTGTATTTGTGTTTTAGAACAATTTAAACACGCCGAGTCGAAATAAACAACGCAATGTCACCGCTGCAAATATGGCGCGAGCTGTAGCCACTTCCCAAAGGCACCAGAACCGCGGAGGCGATTAAAATATTTAAATCTGACTTCTTTGTACCGGAAATGATGTAGAATCACATTGAGAACACATACACATCGATATAAGGTGAAAAAAGAACGGTTTTAAAAGGCAGTAACAATTTAGGCCAATTCAGTATAAGATTACCTGCGTTTGAATAGAATTCTGTTTCAGTAGTTATCTCAAATAACTTGAGTGTAACCAAATATATTAATTGGTTCAATTTAGCATCTATGACGTTTACTGTTTCGATGCCCACCTTGTCCTATCAAGGTGTAGCGCACTTGTTGTATCAACATTTAGGAACTTACGTTAATTTTCATTTTTGCCGGTTACTTCTTTCGCAGTTACCATGAAACATGTTCAACATCATGACATGTACATGTATCATGACATGTACATGGATCAACCCAATTTTCGTAAACCTCTGTAAAGGCAAGTAAAGGCAGTTCTTATATAGCGCAATATCCAATCCTCAGGACCGTTCAAAGCGCTTTACACTTTACTTCCCTGACAGACCTGTTCACTCAGACACCATTTCGGCTTCTCTGGGAAGCATCCAGCCATATGCTACAATTAATGCGCGAAGGCTGCTCGTACACAACTGCAGTTGGATATAACTTCTCAACATAGGGTAGGGTTTTATTTAGGAAGTCCTAGAATGTGTAAAATATAGGATGGCCCTCAACATATAAATGTTTTAACTTGTATTACTCAATATGACTCATGGATGAACAAAATGTAATTCGCTTTTTCTCCAACACGGGAACCAGATATTACAATTGATATATTAACCAACATTACATTTAAAAGATATCGTATCGTTTGATTACAACAACGGAAACCGCCTGTAAAATATAAAAATACTCGTACTATCTAATCTTTGCGCACACATTAAGTATAGACATAACTGAAAGTCTCAGGATAGTTGTGGACAGTACAACAGACAAGAATGAAAACGGAAATATATTTTCTACATATTGTTACCAACAAACTGGCAGGCGCAACGCAACTCATCTTCTGTGCATCTTACGAAGTTCATGTTATACATGTACCCTCGGAGGAGTGTCGTAATGTTTCATGTATTGAACGTTTGATTAATGAATACAAGTTGCCGCAAGTGGTGTCCGTAAAACGCATGTGCAACGTGTTTGACGTTTCGTGATGCGTTTTCCATTATCTATGTTTAGAAAGTGTTTAGAGATATATCTTTTTATTATACATTTTAATTAATTCAAATTGTTGTGAAATGACGGACACTGCACTACAATTTCTTTTTAGTGTTATACACGTTTTAATCAGTGTCTATGTTTTAGTTTAATGTATAGATAATTCACATACACAGATTTAGTAAATGTTTTAATTTTTTATTAATTTATATAATTTACAGAGGCTTAGTACTATACATCTAACGTGTTTACTTTATTTTAAATTGATTTATATGATTTATATCATTTACATACACAAATGTACTAGTGTGCATCTTAAAACCATTTTTGTTTCGATTTATATTAATTTATATAATTAACATTTATTAATACATTTATTATATATCTTGTACAGCGCATCGATCCGCCATGTGAGAATTAGCGCTATAGAAATATAGTATTATTATTATTATTATTATGTTCCGCAGGAGCATTTATGAGCAGACATCGTGGAGCGTCACGTGACAAGAGCAGGCGGCAGCGCGAAGAACACGGCTCAGAATGGACCTACCGGTTCATGGCATGCGGACCTCCAAGGCAGCTTGGACAAGCGTACGGTACGGTCGAGACGTGGGCATGGCGGCCGACACAGCATCGTCGATTCGACGATTGAGAGGGAGACGGCCGAATTGCTGGAGTTTCCTCCTCTGTGCTGCTTCAAGGGCAGCCGCACGAAGTCGGATGACACCGTAGGAGCGCTGTCAGCGTCGTCGCTGACGTCGTCGTCAGCATTTGCCTCCAATGCCCGAAGTCGGAAGGCAGAAGACACCAAAGACTCCGCGAAAGAAGCCGACGACAAGGAAGACGAACTCAGTGCATCTGACAAGAAAGATAGCGATGTAGGCGACGACGACAACGAGTCAGATGACTTAGAGTCAGACACGGGAGCGTCTAAGTCTAACTTCAGCTTTGACGCAAGGCGTATCTCAAGCGATGATGATGAAGACGAAAATGATGGCGACGTTACTTCATCTCCAGTCAAGTACCGTTCCAGTAAGACAACATCTACTGACTCATCCACCTCTGTCGACGACAACAAGAGGAGTCCCCCCAAGAGTCCCCCCAAGAGTCCCCCCAAGAGTTCCCCCAAAAGTCCCCCCAAAAGTCCCCCCAAAAGTCCCCCCAAGAGTCCCCCCAAGAGTCTCCCCAAGATTCCCCCTGACAGTCCCCCCAAGAGTCCCCCCAAGAGTCTCCCCAAGATTCCTCCTGACAGTCCCCCCAAGAGTCGCCCCAAGAGTCCCCCTAAAAGTCCACCCAAAAGTCCCCCCAAGAGTCCTCCCAAGAATACATCTCCCGAGACGTCCTTGAAGGGCAAGGAAAATGTTATCTCGCCTCCTCCTGCCGCCCCGGCACCGCCTGACGCCAGTGCCGTCACCGAAAGAGCCTGGCCGGTAAAGCCTCACGCACCTTCTGACAACAGCCAAACATCTCCTCCCGCCAAAATACCTCACGCCCAGCCATCTCCTGCCGCCCGGCACGTCCACGATCACGACTGGCTGAACAAGTTTCATCCATCTTCTATCCATAGCCAAGTATCTGCTCCCGTCAAAACACATCATTACGCCAAACCTTCTCCCGCGAAACTTTCTCCCGCCCATGCGCCTCCCGCCAGAATGCCTCCCGCCAAAATACCTCCCGCCAAAACCCATCACGACAAGAGACATTCCGTCAAAACGCCTCCCGACAAATTGCCTCGCGACAAATCGCCGCCAACCAAAATGTCTCGCGCTAAAAAGTCTTTCACCAGAACGCCTCGCGGCAAAACGCCTCGCGACAAATCGTCTCCCGACGACATAACGCCTCCCGTCGACAAAACGCCTCCCGATGACAAAACGCCTCCCGTCGACAAAACGCCTCCCGTCGACAAAACGTCTCCCGACGACAAAACGCTTCCCGTCGACAAAACGCTTCCCGACGACAAAACGCTTACTGACAACAAAACGCCTCTCGATGACAAAACGTCTCCTGACGACAAAACGCCTCCCGAAGATAAAACGTCTCCCGCCAAAACTTCTCACGCCAGGTCGAGTTCGGACGAGGAGGCTACCATTGTCCGCCGCACTCATCGCAAGCGGCGCCGTCCCAAGGACAGCCTCACAATGGCCTACCCCTGTCGGCACCATCATCGTCACCATCGGTTCAGCGATGAGTACTTATACGACGGTGACACCGGCTACAACGGCGCCGTTCCCTGCCCCTGCTCCTGCCACAAGACCCCTCACAAGGACCCTCAGGACCCCCAGAACTCTCAGGACGGCGACGCCCAATCCATCGTTTTGAAAGAGCGCGTCACGAAAAAGGTTCGCCGCGCCAGCGACTTAAACCTGGCGATATCGAGACAGCCATGGAAAGAGCAGTATTACGAGTGGATGTTTCGTAGGCAGTTTGCGCGCAAGATACTCGATCAGAAGAACCGTCAACGTCAGCGTTGGGTGCTCATAAAAACCATTATATTCCTAAGTGTCTTGACGATCGTCGGATGGCACATCTACATGTTGCGATTCTTCATCCTTGGTCGGGTGCTTTCAGTTGTTCGCAACTTTCACTATCATCATTACACCTTTGATCTGTGCGGTGGGCTTGAGCGGTATATCGAGTATCTGCAGTCGCTAGAATAGTGAATGGTGAAAGTTTGATGTATGGTCCGATGCACATAGTCTGTCTGGAGGTGAACACTGATAGGATGTCTGCTGAACTATCCATCTGAGTGAGCCGAATCACCCTGGGTCGAATCATCCGACAGATTCGTTTCGACGACTTCAAACATGAGACAAGGTCGCCGACCACACAGTCGAATAGTGCACAGTCGGACTTCCTAAATGCTGTGTGTTTTACTCTTAGGAAAATTACGTTAATCCATAGTTAAACACAAACAAAGTACTGCCAGGTTCTGTATCATAAGGCTGCCCACCGGTATGATACGATTTACATCATTTCAGTAAATTATGTCATTTCGGGGACGTTCCATCACCGACAATGTATCGCGTATGTTCTTAAAAGCAAATAATAGTAGCTAACACCCTAACAAACGCTTTATTGCAAGTCATTCGTTAATACCATTATATACATACATACATACATACATACATGCATGCATACATGCATGCATGCATTAATACATACATACATACAGGCATACATACATGCATGCATACATACATACATACATACATACATACATACATACATACATACATACATACATACATACATACATACATACTTACATACATACATACATACATGCATACATGCATGCATGCATGCATGCATGCATACATACATACAAACATATATTCATACATACATACATACATACATACATACATACATACATACATACATACATACATACATACATACATACATACATACATACATACATATATACATACATACATACACACACACATACATACATACATACATGCATGCATGCATACATACATACATGCATACATACATAGATACATACATACAAACATACATTCATACATACATACATACATACATACATACATACATACATACATACATACATACATACATACATACATACATACATACATACATACATACATACATACATACATACAAACATACATACAAACATACATACAAACATACAAACATACAAACATACAAACATACATACATACATACACGTATGCATGCATGCATGCATGCATGCATACAAGCATACATACACGCATTCATACATACATGCATGCATGCATACATGCATGCATACATACATACATACATACATACATACATACATACATACATACATACATACATACATACATACATACATACATACATACATACATACATACATACATATATGCATACATACATACATATATACATACATATATACATACATACATATATACATACGTACATATATATATATATATCTATATATATATACATACATACATACATACATACACACATACATACATACATACATACATACATACATACATACATACATACATACATACATACATACATACATACATACATACATATATACATACATACATTGTCGCGATTCGTCTGGGAGATCGTATAATCTCCCTCAATAAAGGCATGCCCGGTTCACCTGGTGGATGCTCGGTTGATGGTTCCAGCCGTCAGCAGCCTACACACAATTAGCGAAACAACGTTTGTATTCACTGAAACGAATTCTCAACTACGTTCTGTCTATAGACGTGCCTATCCTTGTAGATTATACCCGGTATGTGAAACGCAAATTTACTTTGTTCCAGATGTTACTGTACTGTGTATAGGACGTAAGCATATGGTCTGCGTTTGTTCTTGCACTAAAGTTCCGTGACAAAAACCCGGCAAATTCAAGTAACGAATGAAACACTGTGTGACAACTCTGACGGCGCTCTGAACCTATAACATTATTAACATTACGTACATGAATTAAGTTTGCTTACGTTTTTCCTGTCTGTATGTTTGTCTGTCTGTCTGTCTGTATATATGCAAGTCTGTCTTTATATCTGTCTTGCATTTTTTTAGTTACTACTAACACATACATTTGGTGGTATAGCTAACAAGTTTAATTCCAAATCATCAGCACAAAATAACCATTATCCCAAGCAACATTTTATTTTATACAGGTGGCTATTAACAGCAATGCCACGATAGTTATTAGAATACTTTGCTGGGTTTCTCTTGGTTTTAACAGAGTTTAATTGAGTTGTGTATAATTACCACCACCACCCACCTCCACCACAATCACCACAATCACCACAATCACCACAATCACCACAATCACCACAATCATCATCATCAAAGTCAACACCAATACCAACACCACCACCACTGTCATTTATGTAGTTGTTTACAACTGTGTTTCCTAGTGCTGTAGTCGCCGCTATGCGGCCGGTCAATGAACCTGCGGTTGCGGAAGTGGCCAACAAATAGACCTGCCCTATAGGCCCGTAGACACTTCGTAGATGATGACATTTGATTGTTGATTTGAGTAATATGTACATATGGCTTTAATATTCTACTAGGTGGACATTTCAAAACCTGGGCATAACGTGGCGACGGCCATTTTTCAAAATGGCTGCCAAATTCAATATCCCCGTATCTTAATAAATACGGCATGCAAAGCAATAATTGTGGTATGTCAATGTATGCTACAGGATACTCCGATTTCAAATATACAATTACTTGGCTCCTATGGCCTTTATTTCCGCCAATTTTAAAGATGCCGGTCGTCAATACAAATGTCCCCAAATCTCAAAAACTACGTCAGGTAGAGCAATTTTATTGACATTGTTTGATAGCTTGGTGGATAGCGATATCAAATATGTTTGCGCGTTCTTCTTTTATGAGTCTAGCTTAATTACCCGACATTGCATAAGGCAAAGGCATAACATTTTCGGCGGTTCCATGTTCCAATTACGACTCTTCCCTACCCCATTTATGATTATGTCAAATGATTTAGCTTCAATTTTCAAGGATATAGGCGCTATTATTATTATTATTATTATTATTATTATTATCAACCAGTACTCGTATACATGGGTTATTTTGTATTAATTGTGGTTAAGTATTATTAGGTGTACCTTTTATTTTGGGTAAATATAAGCTCAGGAAACTTTGCAAGCGACAAAATGTAATGAACATAACAGGCACACGACAGCCTAGACACCATAACATTCTCACAGCATTTGGTTATATACAGATGACACATCGATTAATGGCTTTGTCATATATCATGTATACTGAGCGATAATAGGGAACATATCATATACGGCGTTGAACTCGTCTCAAACTTATAACTAATGTCAACAGTGGGTCAAACAGGTCTCCACTGTATATCTGCTACACCCTTCGACGACATGGAGCACTTATGATGTGGTGAAAGATGGATTTAAATAACGTATTTCTTAAATACGGACATAATGGGCTTTGACAGACGCCATCTTTAAAAATGGCGCGAATTGTTATGTTATTGAAGGTAACATATAACATATTTGATATCGCTATCCACCAAGCTATCCAACAACGTCAACACAATTGCTCTAGGTGACGTAGTTTTTGAGATATGGGGACATTTGTATTGACGACCGCCATCTTCAAAAATTGCGGAAATAAAGGCCATAGGAGCCATGTAATTGTATATTTGAAATCGGAGTCTCCTGTAACATACATTGGCATACCACAAGTATTGCTTTGCATGCCGTATTTATCAAGATACGGGGATATTGAACTTCGCAGCCATTTTGAAAAATGGCTGTCGCCACGTTATAGATAAGATAGCTTTATTGCCATGTGTTCACATTGTAGTTACAATAAAACATTGGAATGTGTAATGATATTGGTCGTCGTAATAGTACATTCACATGACAATACATTCACATGCACCAAACAATGATGTTAAAACATACTACTACATTAAATAAAATAAATAAGAACAATCACATAAAAAGGTCCGAATAAAAAAATTGCTCATTATAACATCGATAAATAATTGATATGATCTAGTAGAAATATAGTAGCTTAAAATGTAAAATATGAAATAAAAAATAAAAATATAAAATATAATAAATTATGATAAAATATACATACTAAAACTCATCGGAAAGTGGACTATGTGTTTGCTGCGGGTGGGAGAAAATCACTTCTGTTTTGACAGGGCTTGAACGGCTAAGGGGAAAAAGCTAGTACTAAAGCGGTTGGTCCTGGTTTTTATGGATCTGAATCGGCGACTAGATGGGAGAGGTTCAAATAGGTCATGGGCAGGATGGGATGTATGATGTTATGCCCAGTTTTTGAAATTTCCACCTAGTAGAATATTAAAGCCATATGTATATATTACTCAAATCAAAAGTCAAACTTCGTCATCTACGAAATGTCTATGGGCCTATAGGGCAGGACCAGGACTAAAAAGGTGTCGTCGGTTTATCAACAAGGACTTTGGAAAGGCGAAAGTCTGCATTCTGAAAACGTATCGCGGAAAGTAGTGCACTGTGCCAATAGCTTCTATACGACAAACAATGAGCAGGACTCAAGTGTGTACACTAGTGACAACGTAATTATGCCAAGCCCGCCCAGTTCCGAGGATTATCGCGTCAAACGTCTTATCTCACATTCATGTAGGTGCGTATCTAACTTAGGCTTATTTGCTAAATGATAACATCGTCTTCCAGTCGGACTAACGAAAAAGGGTTACGTTACAAATGATAGTTATAGTAACACTGAGAGGGAAGGCGGTTGCAATGAAACAGAATGAATACAACAACAACAACTAAAATTGATGGCTATGATGCAATATAGCAATGCATTGACCCCGTAATAATGTTATGATGTCTAGGCTGTCGTGTGCCTGTTATGTTCATTACATTTTGTCGCTTGCAAAGTTTCCTGAGATTATATTTACCCAAAATAAAAGGTACACCTAATAATACTTAACCACAATTAATACAAAATAACCCATGTATACGAGTACTGGTTGATAATAATAATAATAATAATAATAATAATAGCGCCTATATCCTTGACAATTCAAGCTAAATCATTTGACGTAATCATAAATGGGGTAGGGAAGAGTCGTAATTGGAGCATGGAACCGCCGAAAATGTTTTGCCTTTGCCTTATGCAATGTCGGGTAATTAAGCTAGACTCATAAAAGAAGAACGCGCAAACATCTAAGTGACGTTGGATGACGTATAGACAATTTATGTTCGCACGTCGTATCACCTGTGTGGTTTATCGCTTGTGCGTGACTGTCTCATTTTTTTTACTACAAGTTGTACAACATTTTGGATGACAACGGACGTGTCAACATTGCTACTACTGCTACTGCTGTTACTGCTGTGTCCCGGCAATCATCGCTGCTACACCTTAGCTGCTGCTGCTGCTGCTGCTGCTGCTACCTATCGATAAAAAGCACTAAAATAATAACCAGCAAAACAGAACGTTGAACTGCATATACAATTATTAATAGCCGTGTGATTGGCGTAGGGTGGATATAGGGTGAGAGCCTATCACAGACACGCTGATAGTTCTTTATCAACGAGTACACACGACGTCCGCGTGGGATGGTGTACTCCTTTGTGTGAGCAGCCACGACGACGTGTGACACACAGACGTCTGCGAGGTAGGTGATCAGATATGTATATATATATATATATATATATATATATATATATATATATATATATATATGTGTGTGTGTGTGTGTGTGTGTGTGTGTGTGTGTGTGTGTGTGTGTATGTGTGTGTGTGTGTGTGTGTGTGTGTGTGTGTGTGTGTGTGTGTGTGTGTGTGTGTGTGTGTGTGTGTGTGTGTGTGTGTGTGTGTGTGTGTGTGTGTGTGTTGAATTACATTATTTAGGAGGATATTAAACAGTAATGTTCATTCTATCATACTGCGTCTTTAGTAAATAAATCTGGGCTTGAAACTTGTTTTGTGGACACTCATCCATCAAATATTTCACCTTTTTACGCACCAGAGACTCAAATTGATGGGGTAAGAATAAAGATTAGTTTGTTGTTATCATATTTCGCTGCGGGTGTGTGTTAGTGCATTGTCAGGGCCAGTGGCCGGCGCTCTGCGTTCAAAACACGCACACTCGGAATCTCATTCATGTCGATCCAGTCTCAAAGGAACCACTGAGGACGACAAACACGCTAACAAGGACCTTCTTCAGTGCCTCGCCTGCAGAGAAAGGTCGGTTTGGCTATAATGTTTTGAACGTGTGTACGTATGTACGTACGTACGTACGTACGTACGTACGTACGTACGTACGTACGTATGTATGTATGTATGTATGTATGTATGTATGTATGTATGTATGTATGTATGTATGTATGTATGTATGCATGTATGTATGTACGTATGTATATGTAATATGTACGAAAGTATGTATGTATACATGTATGTATGTATGTATGTATGTATGTATGTATGTGTATATGTGACGTTAATCTGTTGTTCCCAACAAATGTTGCATAAGGGATACGGCGCCGTACAAAATGCTCTTTGAAAACAGGCAAGTGTTGCGGCAGCCGCGTGACCTTAACGGTGTAACCCATTGACCCGTGCACATGCTCTCGTTGTTGTGGTGTGTGTTCGCCACCACTGCGTTGTATTGGTGCCTCACGAACGAGCGAAGGCTTTGGTGTGTCGTGCCTGGTTCAATTCCGTCTTCTGAATTGTCCAATCACGTCTGTGAGCTTTGTCTTATCTTTTATCTTGGCGTTTGTTTTTTCTGTCCCGGTATTTGACATTTAACGTCTTTGTTTGTGTTACTGCTAGCTTGCTATTTGCTTGGCTGGATGTTTCCACATCGTATGTCATCGCTGGACGTACACATGAGATTTTAACCTGTTTCTTTAAACAAGTTCCAAAGGTACATTTGAAGATGTCTCGGCGATTTGCGGAAACTGCCCATTCGGGAACGATGTTTCTTTGAATGTTCTTGTCTTGTTGATTTTTTCTTCGGTGCTGTCCAGCTACGTTTAAGCGTTCTCTGTGTGAATGATGTTGACATATATTGGTGTGCTGTTTTCCAACATCACCTTTGTCCTCGTCGTCAGTCGCTGAATCTCACTTTCTTCAGTAGCTCCCGCTGCATCTGCTGTAATTCATGCTGTATAATGACATAGTGCTGTCGTACTCCTCTCACAGTGTTGCTCTTGTTGCTTTCTTTGAGTAGGTGGACTGGCATCGAGCCGCTGTTGGTGTAACAAAAGCAATTGGTATACGACGTGGATTTAATCTGACATTGAGTATCTGCTTTTGATTCCAGTTTGATATCGTGGTTGTTTTTTTTGTCGAGTGTCTTTCCAGACTTTTCGTTAGTGTTTTATAGACGTTTATTAGTGGACATATTGATATGTAGTTCGTAATCTATTTATAAGCAATGGGTGAAGTTCTAATAAGCACTGCCGGTCAATACGTAGTGTATGATTAGAATAAACTTAACTTCAACTCGCCTATCTACCGGCAACCATTGCAGCCAGATCACGATGGATGTGATGTGGCAGACATTCTCAGCGCCGTGCATAATTATGCACTCTACAATCGTTACATTTATTTATATAGTCACACAAACATATATGACATATACACATGCATAACCTGGACTGAGGCCAATGTAAATTACTCTCGTGTTTGTTCCGTTCTAGGTCAACCTTTTCAAAATGGTCGATGATTCGCCTTCATGGCTGGTTAAAGAGTGCCCGGATGAAGATTCAAAATGGCGCCGACCACCCAACTTCTCCACGTACGTAGCATTGTCCTCTTGGAAATACTGACACTTAATTCGGCGCAACAGGTGGTGTGAATCTGCAGTTGTTTGCGTTTAATAGTTTATCAGTAATTATACATGTATGATATACTCGTTCTGTTGCTGTAACAACTGCTATCACGGTTTTAATCACTTATAATAAATTAACGTAATATAGTGCTCTTACAACGACTAGCACATTCGTCATAAAATAATGATCACAGATAAGTATTCCTTATATCCAAATGTTACATAAACGTAGAATGGCCTACTTATTATTCGGCGTTCGCTTAGATATATAAATATTATAATTAAATTAGTATTATAAATGTTCTATTTAAAATAACAATTGGCTAGATATTGTAGTAACGTTCAAACCTCGTTTCTGTTTTGTTTACACGTTCTTGGTTATTACCAAATTTTAAGAAACCCTTCCATCTCTGCAGCCCGGCGACGGAGCATCACCGGACTCCTGATGTGGACTCCCGCTGCGGCATCGGTCGCTACAAACCGCGCTGTCTACAGCGATGCGCCAACGTCAAGCTGTACACCTTCTTCCTCGCATCCCTCATCTTCGTCATCAACACGATGTGGGTGTACAGGATGGGCGTCTTATCGACGCTGGAGAAGCGTTTCCGGATGTCAAGTTCCGAATCCAGTTTCACCGTCAGCTCGTTCGAGATCGGTCACCTCAGCACCGTCCTCTTTATCAGTTACATCGGAGGCAAGATGAATAAACCCAGAGTCGTCGCCTTCGGTGGGATACTGTGTGCAATATCCGGTTTGCTGTTTCCGCTACCGCACGTCCTGTACGGTTCTGGCCGCGAGGTGTCGCCACTGGCATCGCGCGGGACCGGAAACGAAACGGTGCACTGGCTCGCGGATGCGCCGTTGTGCACCGAAGCGATGCTGGCCGGAAGCGGAAATGGAAGTTCGTGCGACGCGAACGTTGAGATGGACGCGGTGCATGCCAACAACGGTGCGTACGTCATTCTCATCCTGTCGTCTGTCATCCTCGGAGTGTCCCTCGTTCCCATGAACACACTTGGGGTGACCTACATCTATGACAACGTCGAGAAGGAGAAAGCGCCGATGTACTTCGGTAAATATATTCACATATGTTTATAGGCATCGTTAAGGTACTTTTTAGGATGCATAGGAAAATATAATGATAATAGCAATATAGTCAGATTAGTTGCAGATTGGGTCGATGCTAGAATAACGTTTACGAAAACAAAATTGACATACATTTCCGGTAATAACTTTTATGTACAAAATTGTGACAAATTAGGTATCATTTTGTGTAGATTGTTTCCATTATATGTATCATATCTCTATTAAATATTACGTAAATCATTCGATGATATAATAAAATTGAGTATGGCCACAGGGAGCCGAACTAACTTTTGTTGTTTCTTTGACAAGTTTCATGTCTTGTAGAACAATTCAAACAACTGTTATACATAGTATGAAGGAATGGTCCGCGTATCATACACCGACTGTTTTGCACCGGGTCACCTTACACATACTCGATCAATGTTTCGGGCTTTTCGTCGACATACGTTGCATAACTAACAACAACCCATATGCCTACATGGAATAAATGGTATTCACACAAACCAATTTTCTTATAAAAACGACCACCGCCACCATTATCGTGTTCATCAACATGCAACATAATTGGTCCCTCTGTGTATAATGTTTGCTCTTGTTGTGCTTGTTTTCATCGTCACACACGGTATGTGAAAGGTCGGTGTCGCGCTGACATTTTTCCGGTCGTTATAAATTTTCCGATTGATATTTCTGAGCATGCGCGATAAATGCAAAATCATCAATGTGCAGCGAAACTACAAAGGATTTTTGGTATAAATGTCACGAGCTATTCGTTAACCCTCCTGTGATGATTACTGTGAGGAGTTGCTTAAAATGTCGTCAATATAATAAAATATTACGTTTGTTTAAATAATTATCAAAGATTGTTGCGCTCTACAGTCGCGTGATTTACACTTGCTATCCAAACATGCCTCAAAACTTGTTTGCCTCGTGTTAATTTGCGACAAATGAATTTGCTGAGATGTTATATACATCCTAACAAACAGCCCGTAGTATTGATACCATACTTGCTTTGTCATTTCGCTGCACATTGATGATTTTACATTTATCGCGCATGCACAGAAACGTCAATCGGAACGTTTATAACGCCGGGAAAATGTAAGCGCTACACCGGGATAACCAGTCGAGTATTCTGCGATTCATGAATGTAAAGTTATAAATTAGTCGACGTTCTAGCATCTGTACCTTTAGAAACATTTGAACTTAAGTATGTCAATACCTGTTTTGCCCCTGACCAGACCAGGCCAGGCAGAGTACCTGGTGTTCCACTTGTCTCGGTTATCAAACTCCAGTAATTGTCCTGAGTTTCAACAGCCCTGTGCAATTACGTGAACACGTTGCTGACGATTACTTGATTTAATGTCCCGATAATTACTGTCAATCTTTCAGGCGTGACGGCATGCACCGCGCAAGCAGGAATGATTGTTGGTTTCTCTCTGGCAGGCATATTCACCAATATCGACATTGATCTGAAGGGTGAGTTCGCTTGATATATTTTCAATTTAAGTAAAATTACGAATAAACTACTATGAACATATTGCTAATTACAAAAGGCTGTTACATCACCAGCACCGAAGCCAATTAACGATACGGGCGAGAAACGTTGTCCACTCTCTAGACGACAACAACGAATGTCACAGACAATAAAGAGAGTAATAACTCTACTGACGACAGCATCTATTGTCACTGATAGCTTTAACTACAGCAGTATCCCAAACTCAACTTCCGGTGCACGTCTTTCCCGGGAGGGAGTTCGGTATATTAGACAGCATGGTTATTTTTTAACAGAGTGACTATTTATGTACGAAAAATATGCGACGTTTTTGCATACGCCGAATACCAATTTCTCCCTTACGAAATAGTGTTTGACTTTGTCATCACTCTTAGCCTTTCAGTAGAGAGCAACATATCATGCACACTCTTGGAAATGAGATAATGCGCTTTCCAATAACTTGGCCATTTTCTATTTAAATAAAGTAGCTGCATAGCCATTTAAATATCAAGATTTTTTCAGAAACGCCCAATTTGTTAAATTGATTGTTTCATGGTGACATGGGGTTAAAGCTAACTACACAACTTGACAACTCTACGACAGGCCTGATCGTAACGGGGAGATGCAGATGCGTGCTTTCCTTATATATAGCATCTGTGTGTGTGTGTGTGTGTGTGTGTGTGTGTGTGTGTGTGTGTGTGTGTGTGTGAGTGTGTGTGAGTGTGTGTGTGTGTGTGTGTGTGTGTGTGTGTGTGTGTGTGTGTGTGTGTGTGTGTGTGTGTGTGTGTGTGTGTGTGTGTGTGTGTGTGTGTGTGTGTGTGTGTGCGTGTATGTGTATGTGGACATGTATAATCGTACAATGCTGCATTTGTTGGTGATTTTCGTCTATTGGATTAACGTTTGGGTGGATCATATCAAATGCTACGTAACAGTAAACAACTTGGCATTCGAGTTGGATGCTGGCGTTGGTGTCCGCGCTTAATTGTATTAACTAAATAAAATGCACCAAATAGAGTTCACCGCTAGCGGGCATATTTAACGTAGTGACTTGGGCGTGTATTGGCTTCGTTTACACATCTGTCGAACGCTTAAGCAATACCAATTGTAGAGTTTATCTGCGGTGGACATGCCCGATAGGAACGTTAACTTTGCGTTAAGTGGTTGAGTATGAATATACGTGTTATCTGTTGTTTACCACAAGCATAACACCGCTTCACGTAGGGGACTGAATCAACTTAGTCATACGAATAGATTTCTATATTTGCTTTTCTAGTTATTATCGGTTCACATACCCGAGCAACATTAATAGAATAGTAATGTTTGCCATTCTTGGCATGTGTTTATAAATCCTGTTTCATAGAATGATAACGCATAGTTTGAGTAAAGGTTTTTGGTATATTATCTTAAGCGCAATCTTATTACTTCATCGTCTGTTCATTCTTTCATTCATTCATTCGTTCCCGCTATTTCATCAATGTATTGCAAACATATTCTAGTAAAAAGGTATTAAGTGGAATACCTAAACATTTGCAGAATGCTAAAACCCGACGACATACATAGATTGGTCATTGCTGTGAATAAACTCGTTGTGCGGTCAGACGAAGTGTATTGCCTTAGCTAAATCAACCGAGTTGTTAAAAGAAAGAACGACAAACATGACTGACACTAGCGCCTTCTGACTAGCCGTCATCCGGACGCACCCGTAATCGGTTGCAAAATCTGTGGAGTTCGGTATAAAGGAATACCGTTAAAATGGAACCATGATGTGGCACATTATAGAGTTCATTATTCTCTTCTGGCCTAATTATACAAAACGTCATCGTCATGATTTGCATAACCATAACGGGAAACCGACAGGATCGCCAGGGACGCTGATATACAACGCGGGCTGGTGACGTAATCGCGTTCTTTGTGCGCGTGGATTCAGTTGAGCTATAATATGGGTTGTAGCTCAGCTATAATATGAGTTCACATAGTCCATGCAAACCATTTATCATACAAACCTGATCCTTGATTGAACAAAACATTGCAATTTAAATACATTTGCATTTAAATTGACATTAAATGCAGTAAATACATCCAGGTAGTATACGTTTCAATACTGGTTTGCCTATATTATGGGACGAACCACAATATTATGTTGTCATCTGCAGTTTTTTCGTTATTACAGCAAACGATTTACCATACAAACATGGTTCTTGTTTGAACAAAACATCGAAGCATCGGCGGGCGGGCGGGCGGGCGGGCGGGCGGGCGGGCGGGCGGGCGGGCGGGCGGGCGGGCGGGCGGGCGGGCGGGCGGGCGGGCGGGCGGGCGGGCGGGCGGGCGGGCGGGCGGGCGGGCGGGCGGGCGGACGGACGGACGGACGGACGGACGGACGGACGGACGGACGGACGGACGGACGGACGGACGGACGGACGGACGGACGGACGGACGGACGGACGGACGGACGGACGGACGGACGGACGGACGGACGGACGGACGGACGGACGGACGGACGGACGGACGGACGGACGGACGGACGGACGGACGGACGGACGGACGGACGGACGGACGGACGGACGGACGGACGGACGGACGGACGGACGGACGGACGGACGGACGGACGGACGGACGGACGGACGGACGGACGGACGGACGGACGGACGGACGGACGGACGGACGGACGGACGGACGGACGGACGGACGGACGGACGGACGGACGGACGGACGGACGGACGGACGGACGGACGGACGGACGGACGGACGGACGGACGTTAACCTGTTAATTTTATTGATTACATATAAAGCACTGGTTAATTTATTTTTGCATTTGTTTATGTGTTCGTGCCAATCAAGTTGTTCATCAATATGAAGACCTAGACATAGAGAAACACGGTCAGACCGATAGAGAAACTTTGCTCATAATGTAGATTTTCTCCTACGTTACGTTCGGAATCGTTGACGGTGCTCCAGAGCGAGACGACGACATCCGCCCTGGCGACCCCCGGTGGCTGGGGGCGTGGTGGCTCGGGGTGCTTCTCCTGGCGGCGCTCACCCTGCCTCTCATTGTCGGGATGTCGCTCTTCCCGGCCCACCTCCCCGACGCTCCCAAGAGCGCAGTGCTCCCCAAGAAGGAGTCGCAGACGAAGAAGAAGGTTTCACCGAAAGGTAAGTCGACTGAACGAACGTGGGTTTCGTGCTTATCGTTTGCTGCCATCGATGTAGCCTCGGTTACCCAGACTCCGTGAGGTGGCAGCACTTTTAAGCCCCTTAACTTCGCCTGGGATAAATGTGTGTCTTAATTTTGGAACATCCGGGCAGCCTTACCCCAGATTAGGGTAGAGACGCTGATTGGCTCTCAGGCCAACTATGAAGTAAAAATTAAAATAACGATATACTTTTACAAGATAATGATATCGTATGAAAAGTATTCAACATTTAACTTATATTAACACAACAGTAAGTAAAAATAAAAATTTACAGTTGTTTATAAAATAAGAATTACGGCAGGATTAACCAGTATCCGTGAGGTGGCAGCATTGTCTAGCCCCACACCGATAGCATACAAATTAAATAAGGATACCTTTTTGTTTTATCAAATAATGATGTATTATAAAAACTATTCAACATTAAACTTATATTAACACAAAATAAATAGAAATACAAATTTGCAGTTGTTTATAAAATATATATATTACGGCAGTGTCCGTGAGGTGGCAGCATTGTATAGATCACGCGGATAAACAAACAAATGCCGGTAAAGAGACCAGACTGTCTTCTTGGCGTAGTTCCGCAGGCGACCGACAGTCGGTTAAGCGAGACTACCATCGACGTGGCTACGACCAGTGTCGCTGAGCGCATTTAGAATCTAAGCTACAGTGACCAATTGAAGACGTGAAACATGGTCCTTAATTGAACACAATAGTGCAATCTAAATACATTTGCATTTAAATTAACATTAAATCCAGCAAATACATCCAGCTAATATACATTTCAATACTGATTTCCCTATTTTATGGGACGCACCACAATATGCCGTTTTTTCGTTATTACAGCAAATTACCGTAATATATCCATCGGGCAAACCGACATTGTGTCGCCACTTCGACGCCAGGTAACGACGTCGAATCAATGTCAAAAACAAGTGAAATTTGATAGTTGTAACAACATCGAAAACCGACGTTGATACAACTATCCAATCTTACTTGTTTTCGATTTTGCTTCGATCTCGATACCTGACGTCGAAATGGCGCCACAACGTCGCTTTGCACTTGTATTTTGTTTAAATTGGTTTATGCAGTGACCCATACAAATCAATATAATCGTCTTACGCCATCAGCATTTATGAATGAGGCTATATAGTCTTTTTAGTTTAGACAACTTTATACAGAAGTCAATATGTACAAAACTTTATAAAGAAGTCAATACGTACAAAAGTACAATATGTTCTGACCATGCTCGCTTGCAACATAGACATACTCGAACAAAGGGCTACTATAGGGTGTTATCCAGCATTCTATAGCTTCACAAACTATATAATCCTTGGTGTTATGCTCAACCACGACAAATGACTTGTACGTGCTGCCAACTATGGTCCAAGACTGTG
>OZ024855.1:35862424-35869924 GCA_964017155.1 Oasisia sp. SBJ-2009 | reverse complement strand
CTACTTAAAGGTCGTATATAAAGGTATACAGTTCTAAATGAAATGGTGTCGATGCATACTATCATACAAATTAGGCCTACTAGTGCCTGGAGAGAACAAATTAGGCCAACTACTACCTGGAGAGAACAAATTAGGCCTACTACTGCCTGGAGAGAACAAATTAGGCCTACTACTGCCTGGAGAGAACAAGTTAGGCCTACTACTGCCTGGAGAGAACAAAATAGGCCTACTACTGCCTGGAGAGAACAAATTAGGCCAATTACTACCTGGAGAGAACAAATTAGGCCTACTACTGCCTGGAGAGAACAAATTAGGCCAACTACTACCTGGAGATAACAAATTAGGCCTACTACTGCCAGGAGAGAACAAATTAGGGCTACTTCTGCCTGAAGAAAATAAATTAGGCCTACTGCTGCCTGGAGAGAACAAATTAGGCCTACTACTGCCTGGAGAGAACAAATTAGGCCTACTACTGCCTGGAGAGAACAAATTAGGCCTACTACTGCTGGGGAGAACAAATTAGGCCTACTACTGCCTGGAGAGAACAAATTAGGCCTACTACTGCCTGGAGAGAACAAATTAGGCCAACTACTACCTGGAGAGAACAAATTAGGCCTACTACTGCCTGGAGAGAACAAATTAGGCCTACTACTGCCTGGAGAGAACACATAAATCGCATGTCGCACGCTCCAAACAATATCGCTGGTGTTCTTGGCGTGACTCGTCGTTTGGAATTTCCATTCGCTCCATCACGTGTCGTCTCAGACAATGTTACCAATCGTAACTTTCGTCTTAAATTAAAGCATGACACAATTTTTTTCAAACCATATATGTACTTGGCATATTAAATATTCTCCAGCAAAACTCGGCTCCATTTGATTGCGACAATTCCAGTAACGTCAGACATTGCTAAACACGAAATGTACGAATCGATCACTAAGTGCAGTCTACATGGTACCACCAACCCGACAGATGGCAGCACGGTCTGCATATTTCATACGTCCATCATGTATAGCGCATTGCAATCCACTGAAACGAAGAAATATTGCGCTCGCTGTAAATGGTGATGCATAAATGATAAGAAATGAAATAATCAGCAAAATATGAGGGTCACTTAATGGTAATGGTCCCAGCTATATTTCATATGCTACGTGACGAAAGAAGATGAGCAATTAGCTGAATACATGTTTCATCAACACCGTCATGACTATCTGACTGGCATACAGTACTCACACAACACCATTGCAGAACTTTACTGACTGCGCATGCGTACCGGAAGGAGGGTGGGCCGAGCAGGGATCGTGTGCCTACAGTTGTGACATGCTGCCGACCTACTTCGCTGTCCTTGTGTTGGCCATGTTGTTGTCCACGGTGACGCCACCCGCCATCTTGGCCCTGGTTATGAGGTAAACAATATTTCTGCCCCGGACTTATTAAATGTCTCTGTGTGCTACTTAGCGCATCTAGATTATGCGTTAAATAGTCGCCTGGGTGACAATTATGTTTCACACTGCTAAGCAGTTGCGCTAATTTGGTTGTTTAGGTCTACTAACGCAGCACTGTTTTATTGAGTATGCCTTGTTGTTAAACATTGTCATAAAGATGTATAGGCCTTGTTGTAAAAAAGCTTATTGGTAGGACATGTAGTTAATATTTGTTGACATATCGTTTTGTTAACTATATTGTTATTGATATTGTTGCTAGACATCTTTGCTATATCGTGTTGTTAATTGTATTATGTTGGTTGTACAGCGCGTCGATCCATGAAGTGGGAACTTCCGCTATAAACATCCGAATATTATAATTATGTTATCAAAACATGACGTCAGACATTTTTGCTAAGCCATCTTATTAAATGTTGTTGATCAGTGGTGTTTCGTGTTTTGCTTAATAACGCGTTATGTGAAATCATATGCTGGAGTCATGATGGTTTCATTTTAGGGTCGTCGATGGAGAGGTGAAAGATTTAGCACTTGGCATTGTCAACATCTCTCTCAGCGTGCTCAGTGAGTGGACCCTACAGTTATATTTATTTTTCGTTTCGTGTATTTGTATTATCAATGAAATACCTTAACATGATAACAAAAGTTAACCATACATTTACCCAAACGGCATGCACCGTATGCATTGTCATCATCTATCAACACACATTAATCTAAGAGGTTCATTATACCCTCCGTCTCTGCATGCTGTCTTCAGTCTGGTATGCTCATTGTTACTGTAACCGTCCATATATGTGATCGTCTCCATTGATGTACTACTGAAATTCAATGCAATTATATTCAATTTATTTCAATGATTTATTTCAGACACAATTATACATACATATGTCGGTCCATACAGCAGTTATACTAACTATGAAAGCACACTATACAACTTGAGGTATATTAAAGATATAAACAATAAATAATAAGTAGAGATATCCACTGACATTATTCCTATGGAATGACATTATGCATGTATAAAGACTTTACCCATCGCCTTCTAAACCTGGACATCCACCTAATGTCCATACCTAGTATAACTACTATTAATAAATGTTCTGACTTGTCTGACCGTTTATAAATTTATGCATAAGGTTTCAAATTACTGCTTTGCAGTCTGGTACAACTCTGTCGGCAAACATGTTATATGTTACATATTTACGGCAGTATAGTTTCACGCAGATCCGACGTTGCATCGATTAATGTTCCCATAATACACAGTTGACTAGATTATAAGTCGGCGCCTTCGTTTTCTTTCCCGCAGCGTACATCCCGGCGCCAATCATATTCGGAGCTGCCATCGACTCCGTTTGCAACGTGTGGCAGGAAGTGTGTGGCGGAGGCCGCGGTGCATGCTGGTCGTATAACATCACGCACTACCGCGTCATCATCCACGGACTGACGGCAGCCTTCAAGGCGGTTGCGATCCCGTCATTCGCCATCCTCTTCTGTCTTCAGAAGGGGAAACTGGAGGAAGGCCAAGGAGACGAGGAGTTAGCGGAGAAGGGAGTTCGAATAGATATGGGCAAGGCTGATGTAGGTGCTGATGCCGCTTTGCTCTAGGTAATATGTAAAGTCTGTGTCATTGTTTACACCGCTGTGTCATTTGACGAAGCAATGCAATGGATCTCAGGTTTTGTAAAGCTCGCAGTTATAGTTGTTAGACATATGGCTATTCTGTTATCATAAATACTGGAAAAGAATTGGTATATTTAAATTATAATCATGCTACCATAGACACAGCTCTGTTGTAGTTATAACTCATTAGGTTTTGATGTAATAGTGACGCTCACATGTACCATTCCACATTTGCCATCAGTGGTATAAAAGTATCCGTGATGTAGTAGCATTCTGGCCACATGTACCATCAGTGATATGACAAGTATCCGTGATGTGGCAGCACTCTACGCCACATGTATCATCAGTGATATGAAAAGTATCCGTGATGTAGTAGCAATCTGTGCCACATGTATCATCAGTGGTATGAAAAGTATCCGTGATTTAGTAGCAATATGTGCCACATGTATCATCAGTGGTATGAAAAGTATCCGTGATGTAGTAGCAATCTGTGCCACATGTATCATCAGTGATATGAAAAGTATCCGTGATGTAGTAGCAATCTGTGCCACATGTATCATCAGTGGTATGAAAAGTATCCGTGATGTAGTAGCAATCTGTGCCACATGTATCATCAGTGATATGAAAAGTATCCGTGATGTAGTAGCAATCTGTGCCACATGTATCATCAGTGGTATGAAAAGTATCCGTGATGTAGTAGCAATCTGTGCCACATGTATCATCAGTGGTATGAAAAGTATCCGTGATGTAGTAGCAATCTGTGCCACATGTATCGTCAGTGGTATGAAAAGTATCAGTGATGTAGCAGCAATCTGTGCCACATGTATCGTCAGTGGTATGAAAAGTATCAGTGACGTAGCAGCAATCTGTGCCACATGTATCGTCAGTGGTATGAAAAGTATCCGTGATGTAGTAGCAATCTGTGCCACATGTATCATCAGTGGTATGAAAAGTATCCGTGACGTAGTAGCAATCTGTGCCACATGTATCCTTGGCGCAATGACACGTATCCGTTGGGTGTTATAAGGAGATGACACACTTAAATAAGTTGTAAATTGTTTCCCGAACTATTGCGTCAATACACCGTACGTTGGCAAACTATCTATATTACCAGTAACAATGTGACGTGTTCGTACGTTGTTGTTCAGCATGTTCCATGTATCTTGAAAGATACCTGTTTTCCCCGAGCTATTAGATAGGAGCTGAGGCATTCCCTCTGTGGAACCAAACACGCACATGTCTCGCTCAATCGCGGACGTCTCGTCGTTTAGTACGGTATCTGTTTTAAGTTTTGATACCATCCGTGTGAGGGCGCTGTGTGTTTATGAGCCCCCATCTCGGATGGATTAGCTGTGGTTTTACACGTAGTTGTGTTGTTTGGCGCGTATTTGTTTTATTGGCGCGTATGTGTGGTGTTTGGCGCGCCTCAGGAAATACAGCTCAACCACAAATTATTGACACAGCGGTACCTGTTATTTTAATAGTTTTTATTTTCCTTACTTCTTAGAGAGAATGATGAATAAACATCATGCATTAAGTGTGAGAGATATATCTGATTATATGTCGTTGTGTAAAATGCGTTCATAAATAAACTGTGTAGGCCTATACTGTCTGAAGAACTGATCGAAAGGGTGAATTAAAAAGAAATCACAAAACATTACAATGATCCTTGCAAGAGCAGTCAGCAGATTATGACGTATTCGTTCGTTTCGTGCCGAGTATGATATAAAGTATTATTTAACTGATCAAGGGCAATATTGATTCTCTGATACGTGCCCCTATTTTGGCTAAACACCCCGGTTTTAAAGTTGCATTCTGACTTCCGCCATGTTTAAAATACAATTTCCCAGTAAACCAGCATTCCCCATACACTATATATTGTTTTCCTCAACTACCTATCAACTTATTTTCACATAATATGCCATTTTAAGATAAAAAGCAGCAAAAGACGAAAAATTATTCCGGTGAGCCTCACCAGTTAGAATTCTCTGATTGGTTTAGACCGCGATGAAGGGAATTCCAGTGAAAAGCGCTGTCAGGAAACCACACTAGGGCCACACTAAAAGGCGGATCACAATTGGCAGACCGCACGGAAACGACATACCAAATTCACAAGATTTAACAAGATTTAACAAGATTGCCACCTAGAGAATCAACTCAAGATGGCAGGTGGACAAGGAAGCCCTTTGGCTTATCGAGAGTCCAACCTATCTATCTAAATGTACCCCGCCCTTCTTAGGTACATGTCAATTTTATTTTTGAACATATTAACACTACTAGCACTTACACAATCAGCCGATAATCTGTTCCATTCATTTACTGTTCTTTGTGAAAATGAAAATTTTCTAATATCTAATCTACACTGCTTCTTTGCTAATGTAACTCCATGTCCTCTAGTCCTTCTCTCTTCCTTGACTGAGAAAAAAATATTTCTGTCAATATTTTCATACCCATTCAATATTTTAAAAACTTCTATCTGATCTCCTCGCAGTCTCCTGGTTTCTAGTGTTGTTAATCCACATTCTTTTAGACGCATTTCATAACTAATATTCCTGAGTTTTTGTATCATTTTGGTTGCTCTTCTTTGTACTCTTTCTAGTATATCAATATCCTTCTTGCGATATGGCCTCCATGCCTGTATGCAATATTCTAAATGAGGCCTAACTATTGTTTTGTACAGTGGTATTATTAGTTCTTTTTCCTTGTACACTATATTTCGCCTAATTAATCCAAGAATTTGGTTTCCCTTCGCTGCTGCAATTGCACACTGTTCCGATACCTTCATATCAGCACTAATAGTTAACCCTAAGTCCTTTTCCTTTACGGTAGTATTTAGTACAGTATCACCCATTGTATATTGTGCATCTTCATTCCCATGTCCTGTGTGGAGGCACTTACACTTCCCATAATTAAACAGCATTTGCCACTTCTCAGACCATTCGGTCAACTTATTTAGATCATCTTGTAATTGCTGTCTATCTGTATCACTTTTAATTTTTCTGAACACTTTTGTATCATCCGCAAACTTCAACACCTTGCTTGTTATATCATCATCCAAATCATTGATATATATTAAGAACAAAATAGGTCCCAATACTGATCCCTGCGGTACTCCACTCAAAACCGATTTCCAGTTTGAAACCTCCCCATCAACTACTACTCTTTGTCTTCTATCAATAAGCCATTTTTCTATCCAGTTAATCATAACATTGCCTATGCCATGGGCCTTCAGTTTAAGTAGTAATCTTTGATGTGGCACTTTGTCAAAAGCTTTTTTAAAATCTAAGTATATTATATCTACTGGTGATCCCTCATCTACCCACTTTGTGACATCTTCCAAAAAACATAAGATATTTGTTAAGCATGACCTCGCTTTTAGAAACCCATGTTGAGATGGGTTAATCAAGTTATTTTTAACAAGAAAATCAACCAAGTGCTCTTTAATTAGTCTTTCTAATAGTTTACAAATCACCGATGTTAAACTCACTGGTCTATAGTTCTCTGACTTGCTTCTTGATCCTTTTTTAAATAATGGTATGATGTTTGCTTCTTTCCATTCTAACGGAACTACTCCTTCCTCTAATGCCAAATTGAACACTGTTGCAAGTGGTGTGCTAATTTGTTCTACAATTTCCAGTAGTAATTTGGGAGGAATCCCATCCACTCCAGGTGACTTATTATCCTTCATGTCCCTTATTTTCTTAGCTACCATTTTTGGTGTTACAATTAGTTGTCCTAAATAGTCTGACTCTCTCCCTTCGAATTTAGTCTCTGGTACTGGTAATGCACTAATATCTTCCCTGGTAAATACCGAACTAAAGTATTCATTTAGGTTTTCTGCCATTAAGAATCCCTCTGTTATTATTTTTCCATCACTATCTTCTAGAGGTCCGACCTTATCCTGAACTTTCTGTTTACTTCGAACATACGCATAAAAACTCTTGCTGTCATGTTTTATATTAAAAGCTAATTTTTGTTCATAGCTTCTCTTTGAATTTCTAATTTCAGCTGTAGCTTGGTTAAGTGCTTCTTTATAAATGGCATAGTCTTCTTCACTTCCATTATGTCTATATGTCTTCCACATCATTTGCTTGTATTTGATTTTTCTAATGGCTTCTTTTGATAAGTGTTTCTTTTTTGACCGTTTCCCTTGTTTTTTCAAGGGGACAAATTTTTCGACAATGCAGTCAATTTCACTCTTTAAGATATTCCAACATTCTTTTGCTGTCTTATTCTCCAGTGTGTTATTCCAGTCTATCTTTGCTAAATATTTCCTCATGTCCTTATATCTTCCTTTGTGAAAATTTTTCCTGTACCGTATTTTTCGATTCTGTTCTCCTTTTACTTTGATGATAAAATATATCTGGTTGTGATCACTACATCCCAGTGGCTCACATATCCTGACATTATCAATAAATTCCTTCTGTGAGCTCAACAC
>OZ024855.1:35837424-35857424 GCA_964017155.1 Oasisia sp. SBJ-2009 | reverse complement strand
GTTAAAAATAAAAATAAATTATTCACATTTCACTAGTCAATATATTCTGCAATCTTGAGCCTGTGTCAGTGAAATTGTGTTGAGATGATCTATATAATATAGAGATTACATAAATACAATTGGAATATAAATACAGTGTACGGTTAATGTACAGCAAGTTGATACAAATCATGATTGATTCAAAATATCACTCGCGATAGGGTTTTCAGACCCTGATTGTGAGCAGAATACACATACCTTAGACATAAATTGTACATATTTGGTATATAAATGTGCAAATCCGAGGAATATGGCAGATCTGGTTACCTTAATTATGAGTCTATAGATATGGAAAGATGGTATGTTGTTATATTTCTTAAAATATGACCAACTTCCAACCCAAACATTTCAATGAGGCATAGCTTGTATTGTCACAAAGCCTTTTCTCGTGTAAGCTCATTCCTATAGCTCAAATAACTAGTAAGTCTCAATATCCTTCCGAGTTCCTTCACAACAAAAATGGCATACGTCTGGGTGCCCCAATTTTTAACATAAATTGCTCATGATATACGAGATGGTTTTCAGACATTGATTGTAAGCTAAATATGGATGGTTCAATGAACTGTTGTGTCAGTTTGATATGTATGCATAACTTTGTAAATTATCAGAGCAACATGACATGCCTGACTGTCTTAATTAGGAATGTACACATACCCAACGTGCTATATTTTATATTTCTTAAAAATTAGCAAATCAACTTCCGACCGGTCAGTGTGGATTAGAAAATATTGTTATGAAACGTTTACCAGGCATAAACCAAACCAAACACATAAAAAACAAGTACCTGGTAACTCTCAATATGCTTCCATGCTTCCGTCTCTTGAAAGAAGAATGAGGACCCATTGGTACCCAAAACTTATCAATATATCACTTACGAGCGTGTTTTCAAACACTGATTTTGAGTTAAACATACATGTTGTTAGTAATGTTTATAAATATTATATATCTATGCATATCGGTATACATTTTCAGGGAGTTTTGCATGTCTGTTTGTCGCATTTATGAATCTGTACATATTAAAACTGGTATAGATCTGTTTACGAGGCATAAAGCAAACATAACAGAAATATCAAGTAAATTTATAAAAACTTCTCATACAAATATAAGTTGTATCAATTGTAATTTAGTGACAGTTCTACCATGGGTAGATTTTTTTCAATTTATGTCACAGTACTTACATGTACATGTATACTGCTTTTATCCAGTGATGGGTCCGCAGCCCAGTAATTTTTTTTCAAGAATTTGCTAATATTCGTCACTACAGTGATGACTTTGGACTGGATTGCAAATGGAATTTCTTCGTTACCAGCTATGGTAAAAACATGTTTGATTGATTTTTAACCATTCTGGCCATTCTTATTTGTGTACACTTAACACAGCTTTTGTCAAACTTTCAATTTTATTTTGTATTTCATTTGCAGTTCACTTTTCCAGCTGATTTTCCATACATGTATTCTTCAATATTTTTGCATAATATAAATTATAAAATGTATATTGTTGCAGAATCCCCTATGATGACGACCCAATGTGATTAGAAGCAGTTGATCCAGCTGATAAAACCTATCAATTTGGAGATGATACACTAGAAGAGATTCGCCGGTAAATATTATGATGTATGTATTGTAGTGTTACATCAAGTAATTTTTTTATGCAAAACTATGACACAAACTTGTAACTTTTGTCATGGTTTAAAGGTAAAGGTAAGTTCTTATATAGCGCAGTATCCAATCTTTAGGATTGCTCAAAGTGCTTTTTACACTTTACTCCCTGGCAGGCCTGTTCAATCGAAGACCATCTCGGCTTCTCTGGGAAGCATTCAGCCACGTGGCAATTTCGCGAAGACTGCTTGTACACAAATATTCATCACTGTTTATAGCCAGGTACTCATTCATACAGCTGAGTTAACTGGAGCAATGTAGTGTGAAAAAACTTGCCCAAGGTTTCACATGGCAGCACAGGATTTGAACCCGGGTCCTCTTATTTGACAGTCCGATGCTCTACCCCTGAACCACTGCTAATACTAGCAACCTTTGTTTATGACCAATATTAAAGAAAAACTGTTAGTCTCACAGACTGGTACATTTCGTCATGATGAAATTTCAGTAGTATGCCTACAGTGCAGTTGCGAGGAACACTAAATAGGTGTTCATCTCACTTAGTCTTCATGGCATTAAAATGAACTGATTTTATTATAATATTATTTTACTTAAAACCACTAATGACCTGTTATGGTGCTGTGCAATTTAGCAAACACAATTTGCTGTGTTTTGTGGTGAAAAACTCAGATTAACAAAAATAAATTTCATTCAATATTACAAATTCACTATTCAGGGCTGTATAGTCCAAAGGACCTGAGGACCTCTTGGGCCAGTGTTGATGATTAAAGTCCATTTTGAGGTGTTTACAGTAATGCTCACTGGTTTGGCTGTTTTATTTCAGATGCCGCAAAGACGTTGCCACTCTGCAGCCTGTTACTACATGTGAACTTGTGCATGACATTGAAGAAATTGTGACTGATGAAAACAGACGATGAAGACATGACACTGATATGACAAGAGCGGAAGATGTCACTACCAGAATGGAGGTAATCATTGGTATTTGATATTCATAAAATCTCATCATGACACAAGTAACTGCATTTTAAAGATGTTTCTTATAAACTATTCATTTTGTATAATGGCAAGAAAGATGTTATGTTTGTTTTGATTAATTAAGTTTATAATGATGTAGGTGTGGTGTATGTTGGTTAATTATATTTTGCCATATTTTTGTTACAAACATAGAAATTAATATTACGGAAATTATACATTGAAATACCCATTACATCATACACTATAATTGGTATCAACTGCATTCTGATTGGGTAGGCTGAGTAAAGTGGAATACATAACTCTATCTTTACAGAAAGAACTAATTAATGCCCACCCATGTCACTGCATTCATACAATGTTGCTGTGTTTGTGGTCATCTCATATGAATAACCAGAGAAAAATATGCCAACTATGTGATTATGGTGAAGAAACATTTATTTCATAATTACAAACTTTGCATTTCAAATTTATTCATCACTAGCCTATGCAAAGTCAAAGGGTGCAGGCTTCCCTATGACCTGAAAATAAAACGAGTTTCAAGTGTGCGGTACTTCTGTCATTGAGTAACACAAATTCTTTATACTAATAAGTTCTGCTGGTAAAACAATTATTACAATTGTTGTCACACACACAGCTATGCACGGTTGTAAAGTTTAAAAAATTAAACAGCTTGACCAGTAAAGCATTATATATGTTAATATGCATCTAAATTGTGAGCTTAGGTATATAACAGGTCTTAGTAAGGTGTAACATATCTGGCATGTAGAGTTTACAATATGAATACCAAATACCAAACAATTGTATAATTGACTTTTGCTAAATGTATCATCACATAAGATATCATAAATGTCAGAGCCATGTTAATTGTCACGTTGTTTCTTGTACAGGTAGATGTGGATGCACAGAAAAGGTCAGGTACCTGGCATGCAGTACCATTAAAGAGAGTGAACTCACACAGTAATGCCATCGATATCCAAGCCGATGAAGTTCACCAAAGAATGCCGAACCTATCTTATAGTGTTGAGAGAGGTTGACCGAAGGCTCATGCCATATTTGCTAGACCATGGCACCCCCTGTTCTACCACAAACTGCAAAGCTAGTAAGATCTCACCATATTCGCATGTCAAGCAACCTGCATTCTATATTGGTCTCTAGTCAGTTTGGATAACTGACTGGCCTGGAAGTCAGTGCACACTGCACACACCATCGGTACGGGGGAGTCTGTCACGGATGCAACACACAACTGAGATCACTCGGTTGATATTCACATGACATTTGATCTGCAGCGTCTTGCACAGCCCATGGTTGTGGAATCTTGGACGGTATAGCTTATTAACTTGTTGACCTAGTGGTGCTGTTCAGTTTCCTGTTGAGTGTTGACCTGAAAAGAAAAGCATAATATTCAAACTCAGTAAACAAAAACTGGCATCATGGTATTAGAGTTGTCATTATGGAGTGTTCATTGCCATAATCAATAAATCTACAGCTGTATAACATAATATGTTATGTATGACCTAAAGCATTCCACAAAAAAGGCAGCAAGAAATGTTCGTCTAGAGCAGCACGTACAGGTTAATACATAAGCAGGGTTGTAATTTATTAGGTGTGCATTGTCATTACATGAAAGTAAAATTACCCTGCTATATTTAATTGTAAGGATGCCTTATTTTGGATATTATTATAGAATTATTTGAATACTCCCAAACATAGCGCATTCATATTTTCTGTTTTATTTTCAATATACAATTTTGTGTCAGGGTATGTCATGTAATAACTACTACATATGTTATATTTGACATTTAATGGCTCAGCTGGAGGTTGTATCCATGTCAAAGTGAATGTTGGAAGTGACAAAATAAGGTGGTGTTGTGATGCCAACAGTATATTTCCTTCACCAAATATTCAAACATGTCTACCTTCTTCAGAATGAATAATAATTGATTTTATAAATTTATTTCTGAGTTATGCTGAATAGTTTTTTAAAGGTGTTGGCCAAAGTCTGTGTGGACACTGGACTGGACTCACTTAGTATAACATGCATTACACAACTGCAAAGGTTATCCTACTTTTCCATGTCCAAGATATTATGAAAATGTTAATGAAAGCAAATGTGTATTGAAATGGGCATATTAAAATATTTTGAAAATGTATACATTGTTGATTGTTAAAATGTTTAATTCACTTGGTGTGATCAGACGTTGGCCTCTTGCAAACTACGTATCCTCTATGCATTTGCCCGACACAAGTGATTGCATTAATCTTAGTCCCTCCTCTGCCTCGTCTCACTTGCATTGTAGTGTAGCCCGTACTAATATATCATAATTCGAGTTGTATTATGCATTCATATATTGCTGTGATGAAAATATAAAGATTAGAACAGCTGGCATATGTGAGTTGAAAGGTATCAGATATTACAAGACTACAGCCAGGCATCACTGACCACAATGGAAACAAGGGCAAGAATGTTATGTGTAATACTTGCATATGGTATACACTAGCTAATAGCTACACAAGCATTTTATGTTCAGGTTTACATTTTTTATATCGAAGTGTCTACGCGTACGTGAGCCGTATCTTTAGACCCGTGGCCTAACCGTACGTGAGGATGCGCGCACATGTGTTTCAATTCTGCGCATGGATGTTGCGTCCATCTCGTCGCATCGATATGGCGGAATTACACGAGGGAACGATGTTATCGATGTCAACTTGCGAACAAAATAAAAGGCACAAAAACTCACGTATATTTAGAAACTGAGTGCCAAACGAGCTACCGTTCGTACGTACATCGACATGCAAGCGCGGAGAAACTCACATACTTTTAGATTTGTTTGCTAAAAATACGGAATGCACGCGTGGATAAAAATCACCTAGTCGCCTGCCTACTTTTCGATATGAGTGCTAAAGATACGGCAGTAGAGCTTATATAATATAACATGCGGTTTTCCCGTACTTTTGGAATTGATAGCTATGTAAAGATAAGGCTCACGTATCGAAATCATGCGCATATTAGACAAAGATGCTAAAAATAGAGCTCACGTAACTGAAAATAATAGCATATACGCATGCGCAGAATGAATGCCGTACTTTTAGACAGACGGTCTAAACGTACGGCTCACGTACGCGTAGCCACTGCCTTTTTTTATTGAATAAATTCATCACCATCGTGGTTGTCATAAAAATCTAACTTATGTTGCATAAAATATAATGCAAATCAACAACATCCAGCAATCATAGTAAAATGTGAGTCACAAAACACTGTTTAAATAATTGTGATAACCAACATAATTATTCGTTTGACGTTCTGTTGCACGACATAACGGATGCTCCCCACGATCAACCGGAGCCTACTGGGCTACTGCCAAAGTTCCAAAGCCAATGATTTATCACTTCGTCCCTCACGCCATCTACTCTCCCTAGATATGTACTTTTGCAATTACATAGCTTATTAACAAGATCCTGCGTAATCAAATGCAATACCGGTACATATAAAATTATAAATACTGGCATTACTGCCGGCTGAGTCATGTGAGCGATGCCGGGCGATGCCGACTGTCAAACTGGTTTAACAATGTCAGACTTGTAGTCTTACAAGTTAGAGAATCTGCATCGAGTTGCTAACTGCGATAATGCACTTAAGACGTACCTTCACAGAAGAAGCATTTCGTCTTCGGAATATTCGTCATGACACGCAGATCGAAGCACGTGTCATTTGTTATTGTGCCGTAGGCTGCCGATCTCGTATAAAACACGTGACCCAAAAAGGGCAGGACGTCTACACCGGCTAATAGTTTCACCAGTTATACCCGGTGTAACGACGATTCTTTTTTGCCGAATAAAAAAAGACAAGTACGCATTTTAAAATTACACTGACTGTGCATACTAGTTAAACTATTGATACATTACACATCAGGACATAAAAGAAAAGGATTGGCGATGGGCAAAACGAAATGATTGGAAACCTTTAAATGAAAAATGTTAGCTGGATTGGATATCTGAAAATAGCCTATTTTAATGTTAATCTATTTTATATACACATCATGAATGCCTATATCCTACTGAAAAATAGGTTATCTAATAAATGAGACATATTATCCGCCATAGAGATTCAGCTGCGGTTTACTTTACCTTATATAATAAATATACGACTTAACCTCATTTGACAAATATGTCAATACAAGTGAAAGAGTGATACCACGCAGTTACCAGGGTGTTATCTCTGTATGTTGGTAGTCGCCTTTGTGTCGGCGTGGACTGTATACGAAAACAACGTGTTTGAGCAAATTATTATTTGTCTGGCATAATAAAAAATTATGTTGAATCTATTCGCTTGGAGACATCATCTCTCGAACCACCAGATACATCGACAATAACATTCCGGTATAAGTCGCGGCCTGTTATCACCATGATCATAACTTGGATTCAACCAGTCCTCTTTAATAGTATAGTAGGGTCTTATCATTATATGCTGGAGCGGCGCGGGGTGATGGAAGGGTAGAAGTTCAAAGGTAATATGTCAAGGTTAGAGGTCATGTAGTGCCCCCAGCGGAAAGTTGATGAACTGAGGGCGCCTCCTAGCGAACAGGTCAAGAACTAGAACTGTCAACATTCGTGCGTGTCATTTTAAAAATTAGGTAACGAGATTAGAGGTCATGTAGTGCCCCTGGCGGATATGTGGTAAACTACAAACTAGGCTAAAGAACAAGTAGATCCATCTGACGGATATGTCGTAAACTAATCATATCCATATTCGTGCGTCTTATTTTTAAAATTAGGTTATAGGGTGTCGAAGGTGATGTAGCGTCAGCTGGTGGATACGTTGTGAATTATAAACTAGGTCAAATAACAAGTGGACCAATCCGACGGATAGGTAGTGAACTATCACCCCAAAAATACGTGTGTCTTATATTTAAACTAGGTAAACAAATAGTCGAAAGGTCAAGAGGCGATCCTGGCGAGAACGGCGCGAAGCAAGAGGTGTTACTCAGAAGTCCGCCCTGGCTTGGGCTTACAATGTAGTCCGCATTATTAGTCCTGAAAATTGTTTGTCAGCGAACTCGATACAATGTTACAGTAAACGTGTGACTGTTTTAATCAGCTAGTTCGGTAAAGGATTACATTTCCTATTATTTCCGCATTGCCCTGCTACGATTCGCACAACCGATTATAGCGGTGTGTGTGTGTGTGTGTGTGTGCGTGCGTGCGTGCGTGCGTGTGCGTGTGCTTGTGTGTGTGCTTGTGTGTGTGCGTGTGCGTGCGCGCGCGCGTGCGCATGTGCGTGCGTGTATGTGTATGTACGTGTGTATGTGTGTACGTGTGTGTATGTACGTGTGTATATGTGTATGTGTGTATGTATGTGTGTGTGTGTGTGTGTGTGTGTGTGTGTGTGTGTGTGTGTGTGTGTGTGTGTGTGTTGTATGTGTATGTGTCTTTGTGTGTGTGTATATATATGTGTGTGTGTGTGTGTGTGTGTGTGTGTGTGTGTGTGTGTGTGTGTGTGTGTGTGTGTGTGTGTGTGTGAGTGTGTGTGTGTTTGCGTGTGTGCGTGTGTCTGTGTGGACGCGTGTGAGAGAGTGTGTGTGCGCACGAACATGGGCGCGTGTGTGGATGGGTATTTGCGAGGATGGTCGTACATGCACGTGCGCGTGCATCATTGCCTAGAAATACAAGAGTAAACGTGTATTTCATCACAGAACAAGCCATGGACTAACGATCGACATAGAGCGTATTAAGAAAGCACATGTTTTTGTTTGACAACCTTTCCCTGAAGGTTGAAATAAATTATAATTATGTTCGGTGTGATAGTCTTCACAGTAGGTTCGGACATATTGAGATGTACTCGCAGGAGGCAAACATAGTCATAGCTGTAATTTCACACAACTTAAAGACACATTCCGAAGACATATACCAAGCATATGGCGCTCTATTTAAATAATTGTTCTTGCTAGTGTAATATTTTACTAATATATACAATAGATCTATATAAAGTAACACATGCATATCGCATTATTTATAATTTAGTTCTCTTTAAAGGGCGTTTTGTGTAAACAGTGCGTACACGTGACGTATGAAGTACTGTTTGGTCGATTGAAACAAAATAGACGTAAGGTGGATAGTGGATGTACATATAACATGGGGGGGGGGGGGGGCTGGGTGGCTGGGTGGCTGGCTGGGCGGCTGGCCGGCTGGCCGACAGGCTGGCTGGCTTGCTGGCTTGCTGGCTGGCTGGCTGTCTGGCTGGCTGGCTGGCTGGCTGGCTGGCTGGCTGGCTGGCGGGCTGGCTGGCTGGCTGGCTGGCTGGCTGGCTGGCTGGCTGGCTGGCTGGTTGGCTCGCTGGCTGGCTGGCTCACTTGCTTGAATGTTTCGTTGTGTTGGATAGACGTATCTGAAATAGTTTTAGAAAATTGATCAGGCATAGCATCAATCAACTGTGCTCACTAGGCTTTGCGTGATGCTAACATTTATTTGCAGCAACATGTACATATCGATATACTTATAATCGAGAAAGAGTTCTGAAACCCCCCTTCGCAAACTCACACAACACACACACACACACACACACACACACACACACACACACACACACACACACACACACACACACACACACACACACACACACACACACACACACACACACACCACGTACCTACCACGTGTGTGAGACAACTGTCTATCCTTAGTGTTCCTCTTTGCATCTGCCCAACGTTCCATGGTCCAGTCGGTTGGCGCCTGTAGTCTCCGTGAGTATGTGGAAGATCTCGACCCGCTAAGGCGATTACCTACATCATATACACACCGTGTAAACATTACAATGAATATTATACTAAGAATAAGTACTGCTATTCTAAAGAGCCGACACATGCTGAAGGTGCCAATTCCTCTGCCAATAACTGGCAGAGCTGTAATTATTAACGTGTAGAATGTGGGAAAGTTAAACATCAATGAGATTTTCTGTTAACTCTGCTCGCCCGCCATTATTGCCCATAAATGAATTATAGAAACTGGAAGATTTGTTTACCATTTGAACGTGATGCAGACAGAATCTTTGAAATACCGAACGTTGTTCCGAGCTTAATAAAGTAACTAAACATAAATTGGCAAGCAAATTTTCAACATAGACTTAGTAGTCATAAGAACGTAATAATAAATGAAAATATTAAACTTAGGAGCTGGTGCCCTTGCTTTAAGAGAACAAATGGCCCGAAATAACACGCGCGTGCCTGTTTGTTTATGCATGTGTTTCACTTTGAAGATATTAACCTTAACAACTATAGTATCTTAATCATTTACGGATACACACACAAACATACGCACACATACATACATATATGCAAATATATATATATTATATATATATATATATATATATATATATATATATAGATATATATATATATATATATATATGTATGTATGTATATATATATACAACTACATATTAATATATTGTAAAGCTACGGTTATCCGTACTTACAGTCCGTCTCCTTGAACGTGTTGCGTTGTAATTATATTTACTTACCGATATACTTCGTACGCATTCAAAAAGGTCGTCGTGCGTGGATGCTTCTATTAGTCGCTGCATTCCACGGCGCCGCTGCTTGTTGTGGATGACTGAAGTTGGTAGTATCGTCATTATAAAAATCACCATCATCACCATCACCATCACCATCACCATCACCATCACCATCACCATCACCATCACCATCACCATCACCATCACCATCATTACCGTCAACTTCAAGATCATCAACACCGTCGTGGTGCAAACAATTAGGAAAAATGAGAAACAGTAGAAAAAGCATTGCACAATCGAAAATACAAAGCATAGCCCCTGTTACCATAAGTGAACACTTCCACTTCACAGAGAGTCAAGAACTCTGTGGACTTCAACTGGATGAAGAGGAAGCGACCGAAGGCTCCGGTCGCACAAGTCAGGTTGACTCTGTTGCCGACGATTCCTGGGTGTGTGGCACACAGTGTGTATGGCGACTCGTCCGGTCTCCGGGCAGTCGTGGCTCGGACATCGGTCAAGCCAACGATGAAGTCACGAAGTCGACTATTATCTAAGCAAATAAAGTAACAGTACGATAAGTGTCAGAAATATCAGAAATGAAACTAATTCTTTTATGATTGATATGTTTACAAATTTGTTTAATATAGTTATGAAGTCGATACGCTGAGCATATAAAAAATTGCACGTAAATGGGATTATTTTGGAAACGAAAGGAATTTTGCCGTGTAGCAAATTATAATGAAAAAGGATTCTTTGAGAAAACAATACTTTGTAATTTATACAATTGTCTATATATTTAACTGGTTTAAGCCTTCATTTCATTTTATTGATCCTGATAATATATCGAAGAAGAATCCTGTTCTCGGAGTCTCAATGTTAGGCTCGATCCGCATAAATGTTATCCGTGTATGGTTATAAGTGATTAATAAATCATGATTATAACGAAATACTGACGTAGAATTAAACGAAATTATTACATTAACATATCTGCACATATTACAGAGAGTGTATTCTTCTTAATGATTCCCTTTTCTTAATAATTTGTAACATGATTAATGGAATACTTTATAAATATCAGAAATGAAACTAATTATTGTTTCATTGATAGGTGTACAGGTGTGTTTAAAGTAGATTTGTTTACAATTGTAGCACAACAAGATAACTAGATAAGTATTGACGACAGATTTTCAAAACAAATGTATCAAAACAAGGTAAGTAGATGAGTTTATACAAAATACTTATACCACTATTAATTATCTTCATCTTTAATCTCGCCTCTCGTCATTCTATTATTAAAAGTATTAGTTATAATTAACTGATGATTTATTATTCCAGTAGGTAGAATTGAACCTACCATGGTGAAGCCGATTGAGGACGCGAAGTGATTGTACTTGCACCGTTCTCCCAAAGTCGACCATCCACCAAGCCTTCGTATCCTTGTTTGTGTGTGTACAACACGCTTGCAACATTAACAGAATACGTTAGCACTGCTTACGTGATGGCATAATTTGTATAGTGCTGACTGGTGCTTTATTTATACTTGTTTCGACATATACTGATACCAGTTATTTGGCTGTTTGGCCTATGAACATCAGCATTAACCCGTAGCTTTGGAACAAGACAACGAAAATTTTGCATCATATATAACATTCACAGTATCAACAGAAAGCACGGTATATTTGTTAACTTTTGTACAAAGTCACGGGGAACGCACGAAAGCATATATATATATATATATATATATATATATATATATATATATATATATATATATATATATATATATATATGGTATGTGTATACATGGTATGTTGTTGTACGCTGTTGGCTTAGCATAATATGTTTTTGTTGGGGAATTCTTTCTTTAAATTGAGGTTAATGCTCTTTGGTATACTTTCAGTAGGGAAATATCAAAGAATTGTCAGACCACATACACACTTGATTATAATTTATCCATTTATAGCAACAGCTGAGACAGTTGATTGAATCTATTAATTACGTTACCGTGTGCATTTTGAACTTGGTCGTAGTTCCCATCGACGGCTTTCACAGCCTCGCCCCTAACACGGACTGAACTCTGCAACACACATAACGAATACTTTTATTTGACCGATGTTTGTATTACTTCGTATGGAATGTATCGCCCGACTTTATACTTCCAGATATCACATGCTGTGGTTTTCGTGTCATCAAAATTAATGTTAATAAATATAAACAAATTAATAATCACTACCTTCACGTGTATATATATATATATATATATATATATATATATATATATATATATATATGAATGAATGAACGTATGTATGTGTGTATGTATGTATGTATGTATGTATGTATGTATGTATGTATGTATGTATGTATGTATGTATGCACGTACGTGGGTAAGTACGTACGAACGATCGAACGTATGTTTGTAACACTATAAGTCTATAACATGTGCTAACCTAACATAATCATGTTTTTTTAAACATTATTCTTCAAAGCCTTTATAGAATACTTCGTTGTAACGATGTTATGTTCTACGTCTATCTGTTATTTCCTAATAATTGTCATTCATATAAACCAGGTTGCTGTATCTCCTTATACAACATGCACATTTCTACACTTGTGTGTATTTTAGTGTTGTTGTTATAACGTGTAGTTAGTGCCAGAAACACTCATTCCTGAAGGAAACCCACGTCAAGTTAGAGCGACACCTACTTGGAAGGCAACTTTCCCCAGCGCGACGTTGAACGTGACGGAGCAAACGTCTGCACAACGATCAGAAAGGCATGGGTACATAATGCGCGAAGACTATTGTACTGTTTGACGCAGTAACACATTATTAGAAACCGGGTTCTTTTTATTCAAGAGGCCGAAGGTCAAACCGCTGCGTTAAGATTCCGCACAACAGGGACGACAATGCAGTTTGTACCGGGATTACAGCCGTTTCAGTTACATTGTGTAGCTACCCTAGTTATGATGGTTTCTAGTTCAAACATAAATATGCAGGACTAACTACAGTTATGGTAAAAGTAGTAGATTAACACTAATCGAAAAACCGTATTTTTGAATGTTTATTTTGTATTGTGTTACATACGTCATATATCGTGGTGTCGTTGACAAGGACAGAGAGAATGTTGCACTTACTCGTGAAGAGTCCAACAAGAAGAAGAAAGACCACCGGCTTTGTCGGCGCCATCCTCGCGGCTGACGTCGGGGGCGGCTTTGACGTCTTCGGAGACACAGCGAAGCTCCGTCCTGTCGACGCACTTGACTCGACGGCAATGAAGAGGCACCTGTGAATTGCTGCGGCAACGACCGTCGGACTTGTGACGACTTGGTGGTGTTAGTTGACGCTATTATAATCAATAAAGTTACCATCGAGACGCCGTCACAACAGTTGCAGGGAGTGACGCATTTGGTCATACAGAGTCCCCTTTGGGATGGCACTGCTGTTCGTATTATTGTTTCCGAATTAAATCCGAGCACCATATGACACTGCCAGTTGGATAATTGATGAGTTTGAGTTACGATGGAGATGGCATCACAATAGTTGCAGGAGGTCTCCTTTGTTACTGTTCGTGTTTTTGTTTCGGATACAGTTGCGAGAACTGTATGACGTTGCGAGTTGGATAACTGATGAGTTTGTCTGTAGCTAGTTGTTTCTGAACAATAACAGGTCTATATTTCACAGTTGGCAGTAACCAAAGCCGTAAAACGCTGGTGGTGTTTTCGAGGTTTGGATGAAAATAGGCTTTTGTAATTTTTACTATTCTGTTAACAAATCGTAATTTATTCTACTTTCGACACGAATATTCCATAATACATACATACACAAAGAACAGGTCGCCACTGCTGGCAACATTGTGCCGCAAATCTATGGTAACACACACTACACTATTAACATCGTCACAACCGACGTTGCTGTACGGTCACGCGTATGTTATAAAGTAATCTTTTATTGAACCTCTATATAAACTGTTTGTAATACAGGTGCTTTTTATTTAAACTTATTAAAATCATTGTTTCGTATAATTCCATGCCTACATGTCGTCACAAAGGTGGTGGCGCTTGCAAGTGTCCGTCACGTTTCAGTACGGGATTGTTAGTTTTATTACGGGTGCCGCTCAAATAAATTTAACGTATATGGGTTCGCGTCACAACAGTTGCAGGAAGTGACGCACGTGGTCACCTTTGTTTTTGTTTCGGGTGCAATTGCGAGAAACATGTGTCTTCGCCAATAGGATAATTGATGAGCTGCCTGCGCCCGGTACCCCGTCCTGTCGACGCGCTCGACTCGGCAATGACGAGGCAACGTTGTACTGCTGTGGCAACGACAGTCAGACTTGTCGCGACTGACAGGACGTTGGCGCGTATGAATATTGCAGTTACGATGGAGATGGCATCACAACAGTTGCAGGAGGTCTCCTTTGGGACGGCCCGGCTGTTCGTGCTTTTGTATCCGATACAGTTTCGAGAACTATATGACGTTGCCAGTTGGATAATTGATGAGTTTGTCTGCAAACAGTTGTTTCTGAACAATAACAAGTCTAGATTTGACAGTTGGCAGTAACCAATTCCGTGAAACGCCGACGGTGTTTTCGGGGTTTGGATGAAAATAAAATTAGTTAGCTGTATTCATATTTTGGTTTGTGCATGGCTGGCCGGAATATGATCGGCAAATAATAATTGGCACAAACAAATCGTACACATTGCACGCCAGTGCAAAGACAACCACTAGTACATGCATTAAATACACGGACTGAGCCGAAGTGCGTGTTTGTGTGTGCTTGGTTGTGCATTACTGTTTGTAATCATTTACGGATCATTTGCAGTACCTTATAACGCAAACACCCACGCACATTATTTTTCTCTATCTGTCTCTGCGTCTGAGCGTCTGTGCGTCTGTGCGTCTGTGCGTCTGTGCGTCTGTGCGTCTGTGCGTCTGTGCGTCTGTGCGTCTGTGCGTCTGTGCGTCTGTGCGTCTGTGCGTGTGTGCGTGTGTGCGTGTGTGCGTGTGTGCGTGTGTGCGTGTGTGCGTGTGTGCGTGTGTGCGTGTGTGCGTGTGTCTGTGTGTGTGTGTGTGTGTGTGTGTGTGTGTCTGTGTGTGTGTGTGTGTGTGTGTGTGTGTGTGTGTGTGTGTGTGTGTGTGTGTGTGTGTGTCTGTGTGTCTGTGTGTCTGTGTGTCTGTGTGTGTGTGTGTGTGTGTGTGTGTGTGTGTGTGTGTGTGTGTGTGTGTGTGTGTGTGTGTGTGTGTGTGTGTGTCTGTGTGTGTGTCTGTGTGTCTGTGTGTCTGTGTGTCTGTGTGTCTGTGTGTCTGTGTGTCTGTGTGTCTGTGTGTCTGTGTGTCTGTGTGTGTGTGTGTGTGTGTGTGTGTGTGTGTGTGTGTGTGTGTGTGTGTGTGTGTGTGTGTGTGTGTGTGCGTGTGTGTGTCTATTCATTGTATCCAACGTGGCATGTATTAAACACCTCTCGTTAATCTCTAAACATTATTGTGTGTGTCTATTCATTGTATCCAACGTGACATGTATTAAACACCTCTCGTTAATCTCTAAACATTATTGTTCCCGGATGTTGAATTGTTCCGTTCGAAACCCATTCTGCTTGGGTGCTGTTTTCATTTCAATTAAACCTACAATTGCAGTGAAATATCTATAGATTGAACTGCAAACGAAACTAGCAAAACTGCCCGCCACCTGAAGGCATAGCTTAAAATCAGTACGTGAAGTCATGATGATAATAATAAGAATTACCAAGCTTTAGAAAACGCATCACATCAGTAATAAACACAGTAATGTGCGATCAAATGTAGTAGAAAACTTCGTCGCGCATGTGCAGCGCGCTTCTCGTTGTGTGTTAAAAATGATCCGATATCAAAGGCGTACTTTACGTTATACGTTCCGAACAACTGACGTACTACAGAAAAGTTAACAATCTAAATTAAACATAGATCGGATAGATGGAAAAGTTTAATAGCATGGAAGAAAGTAGACATATAATAAATGTGATGAAATATTTGGTTTAAGTAGCATGATAGGAATTTATATATAACTTATAATATGTAATACAAAGATAATAAAACCGTATTGTTCGTTTTTCATATCCATTCCGAGATGTTTCTTTTACTGGAATAAAATTGATTGAAAGTTACTCGTTGATTTCATCAGCAAATTTCTTTTGAAAACGATATTTCCTTATAAATGACCAATAATAAAAAACAGTTTATTTGTCAGGTGATATTATAAATTCATCAATCCGGGTTTGATTGATTGTGACAGTTAAATATATGTTATGCTTTTGCCATATATGTTCGACATTTTACAAGTTACATAAACAGGTACGAAGGTGTTTGTTCCCTACCTGATCGAGACAACAATCGAGGTATAGAGACACCACGGGGATCACTCCAGAAGCGAGACACACTGAGGGTCGTCACTCTAACGCCCGACGGAAGAAGCCTGAGACACCGAGGGTCATCGCTCTGATGTCAGATGGAAGAAGTCGTGAAATGGAAGATGTTCTGTCACACGTATTAACCGATGTTGCTAAATGCAACGCAACTTACATAAGGTATGTGGTGAATGTGTATGTATGCGCATGTGAATGTGCACGCAAATGAGTGTGTGTGTGTGTGTGTGTGTGTGTGTGTGTGTGTGTGTGTGTGTGTGTGTGTGTGTGTGTGTGTGTGTGTGTGTGTGTGTGTGTGTGTGTGTGTGTGTGTGTGTGTGTGTGTGAGTGTATGTGCATGTTTGTATGTGACTTTATGTTTGGGCGTGAGGCCGTGCGTCCGTGAATTCCCTTTCCTGTGCTATATGCTGGCGTGAACATAATATGTTTTGTTCGCTTAATTAAGCGAACCAAACAAAACCATTATCCAATATTATTACCCATTTATTGTTAATCAGAGATGTATCGTTACAACAAAGTGAAATTAAAACGTGTTCAAATGTACCGCATAGATTTATAGCAATTTACTCGTAACGTATGAGTTATTTTAACATGCAATTTGGTTGATTCGTCCTATTCCTGACACCCGACGTGTGATTCCTAACAATGAGGACTGGTTGAATCCAAGCCTCGGTCTGGCTGATAACAGGCCGCGCCTCATACCGGAATTTTGTATCGATGTTTCTATTCGTTGGGGAGATGATGTCTCCAAGCGAATAGGTTCGACATATGCCAGACAAATAATAATTTGCTCAAACACGTTGTCTTCATATACAGTACACGCCGACATAAAGGCGACTACCAGTATACCGGCATAACACCCTGGGCCCAGTTTCATGAAGCCGTGTAACTTTACGCGCAATTACGCGGTCTACTGGTCGTAGCTAACAGCGAATAGACAATGCAGCTTGCGGCCGGTTTCATGAGACCAATTTAGCATTCGCGCCACTAGTTCGCCGTTTTCTTTCTAGCTGTGCCTTTGTCGTTCGTATAGCAAATGGGAAGCTATGATGAATGTAAAGGATATCCAGTGTATACATTAAAAATAATAATGTTGAGAGTGGGCGTGTCTGGAGCATACCGTACATATTCAACTTCGGGAGCATACCGTAAATATTTCAACCAGCGTAAAGTTACGCCTACTAAATACATGGTGCAGCTAAGTGCAACTATGGAGCAGACTCATGAAACGCAACTAGTGTAGATTTAGATTTTCGACGAGTTATCGCCCGCTACGACGTCGTAAGTAACCGCTGTGAAACTGGCCCCTGGGGCCGGTTTAATAAAGCGGCGCAAATTTACTCACAATTGTGCGGTCTACAGCTAATAGCGACTAGTCGATGTAGCTTGAGGTCGGTTTCTTGAGACCAATATAGCATTCTTCTAACACAATTGACGTAGAATTGACCTCATTAGGTCGCGGTTGAAGATCCCTGCATTTGTGGTGTCTCTGGACATAATTTTCTCTTTATTTGCCGCCTTTGCCGTTTGTATAGCAAATGAATGTAAAGGATATCAAGTGTAAACATTAAAATTAATTATGTTGAGAGTGGGCATGTCGGGAGCATTCACGAACTTGGGAAGCATTACGTAACTATTTAACTAGCGTAATGTTACACCTATTAAATACATGGCGCAGGCTAAGTGCAACTATGGAGCAGACTCGTGAAACGCAACTAGCGTAACTTTACGACGTTTTAGGCTTTCGATGAGTTATCGCCCGCTACGACGTCGTAAGCAGGCTCTATAAAACTGGCCCGTGGTAATTATATGGAATCACCTTATGATTTGTGTCGACACATATCCCAAGTCAGGTAATATTTATTATAAAAGAAAAATAATAAGCTATATTCAGATATCCAATCCAGCGAACACTTTTCGTTTAACTAGCGTTGACTACGAAACTATGATTGCGAGTGTAATAGGCCAACGAACGGACATTACAACCAGTTAGCAGATATCACACCATGGGCCAGTTTCATAGCGGTTACTTACGACGTCGTAGCGGGCGATAACTCGTCGAAAATGTAAGACGTCGTAAAGTTACACTAGTTGCGTTTTATGAGTCTGCTCCATAGTTGCACTTAGCTGCACCATGTATTTAGTAGGCGTAACTTTACGCTGGTTGAAATATTTACGGTATGCTCCCGAAGTTGAAAATGTACGGTATGCTCCCGACACGCCCACTCTCAAAATTATTATTTTTAATGTATACACTGGATATCCTTTACATTCATCATAGCTTCCCATTTGCTATACGAACGACAAAGGCACAGCTAGAAAGAAAAAAGAATGTTCAGACACAGCACAAATACAGGGATTCTCCACCGCGACGTAAGGGGTCAATGCTATGCCAATGGCGATTTAGTGGCGCCAATGCTAAATTGTTCTCATGAAACCGGCCGCAAGCTGCATTGACTATTCGCTGTTAGCTGCGACCAGTCGACCGCGTAATTGCGCGTAAAGTTACACGGCTTCATGAAATTGGGCCCATGGCGCTACTGTGCGTCTACTATAAAATACGCTATGTTCCGGTAGATGGCACCACCTGAGACCAAGGTTAGAAGCCAGCCTGTATTACTATGAACTTCCATGAACACTGTAAACCAATATTTATAAAATAACTACACAGTTTACAAATAAAGGTATTTATCGTTGATATGTTTGTTTGATCGTTTTTTCAAATACAGTCTACGTAATGTATGTTAATGTTTTTGTTTAAATCGGCATTAACGTGATTATATAAAATGAGATGGATGCATAGAACTGCCAATTATGCAATTAAATTATTGTAATATCGAGGCAATACTATAGAAACTTTGAAGTTATGGAACGGGAAATGAATTCGCACGTAGATACTAGGAAATATGTATAACACATTATGAAACAAGACGAAACCTCACAATCACACATGTCATTTATGAGTTGTATTTCAAATATAATTAATATAAAAGCACATTGATCACTAGACTTTTCCATTTGTTTCGCGTGCGCCACCTAGCGGCATATGTCGAAAACAAAAACGAATCGCCATTGTCAACTTACGCATACGATTCCGATTGTTCGATTCAACGGATCCAATTAGGCAAATGTTCGCACGTCCACAGTTTTCACAACTGACCTGTTCAGAGATCTGACCATTTTGGCGCTACGCAAAGTATCCTGGGTAATACTGCGTTCATTTGCATAGCAATAAATTCAATGGAATACACAGTATGACGAACAGAAGAACAACTGTGATGATTGCGTAGATTGTGATTTTAAGACCGCGCAATCAGCACAAAGTTGCTTTAAGTCGGCAGTACAATCAAAATGTCAGCACTGGTTGTTACACATTTATCTATTTTAGATGTTGTCCCATTATCCTCTCCCACGGTTCCGTGTTCGCACATACGCTATCGCTAAAATGGTTGCCCTCTGAA
>OZ024855.1:35822424-35829924 GCA_964017155.1 Oasisia sp. SBJ-2009 | reverse complement strand
GTGAGTGTGAGTGTGAGTGTGCGTGTGAGTGTGAGTGTGAGTGTGAGTGTGAGTGTGAGTGTGAGTGTGAGTGTGCGTGTGCGTGTGAGTGTGAGTGTGAGTGTGAGTGTGAGTGTGAGTGTGAGTGTGAGTGTGCGTGTGCGTGTGAGTGTGAGTGTGAGTGTGAGTGTGAGTGTGAGTGTGAGTGTGAGTGTGAGTGTGCGTGTGCGTGTGTGTGAATGTGAAAGTGAGTGAGCGAGCGATTAAGTGCAAAGACGCCATAGATAGGCTCCCATACCCGTAAGAAGGTTGGCGAACGACTTCGAGAGGCCAAACTGCGTCTCGAGGTATTTTGGCAGGAAGAGGATAAATCCACTGACGATCGAGATCTCGCAGCATATGCCGAGACTAGTGATGAGATAGATCGGGTTGCTAAGCAACCTCCACAGCGACCGCGGTAATTCTGTAGAAAAAAACGACACGAGTGAGTGAATAACTCATCGGCGAGAAAAATAACAACTCGACAAGGATGCTGTGTGAACAGACGCTAGATGGCAGCACTCAATATAACATGTCTTGACAATTGCTTAAATGAGTAATTGAGAGTTAATTCCAGATTATTGGTGCAGCTGCAGAGAAAGCACGTTTGACAACAGTGAGCTTAGTTTTAGCAACAAGACGCTGTTTGGAAACGAATGACCTAAGGGTCGTAGAGATAGCAGAGAAACATACCAGATTAAGTTAGTATGTCGAGTGTTGAGTTGGAAGAGTACGGTGTGTAGCAGTAGCCAATTTTTATTTAATTCGATATATAACTGGAAGCCAATGCAACTGCCTGTGTAGTGGTAGTGATGGTGGGAAACGGGGTCTTTAAGTACCACGCATGCTAAACAATTCTGTATACGTTGGAGTTTAGATAGGTCTTTTTATTATGTTGTTTATCACGGAGCTACAGTAGTCGAGTCGGCTATTAATCAGAACTACTGATATCGTTTTTAGCAGTTGATAAAGACAAAGTGTTTGGGTTTGGCCAGCTGAGCTGCTGTAACTATGCACTGCCATCGATCTATCTATCACCTAACCCAGATACACACAACTACAGACATTCAACTAACCAGACAGCAAACATTCGTATGAAGGTCTACAACATGGCCGCCGAACACAAACGTGTAGCCACATGAACACGATCACGAATGGTCAGTCCATTTGCGAGACCCAAAAAGCTGCACGATTTATTGCCTTCGTTTGTTGCACTTGAAACAAATGCATCTCGCATCTTCTATAACGCAGACCAGATCGGCACTCGTCCATCCCAGGCACTTCTACCGTGTAAGCAGAGACACTTAGTGTTTACCCAGCTTCAGTGTGGATTAACTGAACCGTACTATTTTAGTCCGCACGGGGAGCATGGAGTACATTCTGGTCCGGACTAATCCAGCGCCAGAGTGCAGGAGTTGCCCCGAGCGAGCTGACGACTGAACTGAGCCTAGACTTAATCCACAAGAGCAACGTTCGTCCCTGCAGAATATTTATAATGGTAATCGACGCGGTCGTACATTCGTCGGGTACACGTCTCGCCATTGTCCCGAAAAACAAATTTAACAAGATTGCCACCTAGATGGCAGGTGAACAAGGAGCCCCTTTGGATTATTGAGAGTCCATCCTATCTATCTACGTGTAACCCTATTGAGGTATATATCAACTTTATTTATATAAAAAAATAACACCACAGTACCCATACAATCATGAAATAATATGTTCCATTAATTTGCTTTGTTCTTTTTTGTTGCTGTTTACCAAGTCTACACTGCCCCTTTGCTAAAGTCGACATCAACATTGTAGCATGTCTCAGTTGTCACAACGGTAGCTTCAGTACTTCCAGCTTAAAGCTCCATTATCAGTTCGATTACTTTTGCTCCTCGCGTTTGAGACTAATTTCACGAAAAAGCAAACCTACGAAACCTGTGACATGCTACTTCGTTTGTGCATATATATGCCTTCGTGTTTTATGAAATCAACAGAAAACTCAGAAAAAATATATAAAAGTCTCGGTAGCGAATTGTTGAACCACACATCTGAGTTATCGTGACATCCGTAGTATCTATTTGTGAAACAGCGATTGTTCATTCATACCGCGTAAAACCGTTCACATAAAATAGTGCTGTTGCTGTGCACATATCATTCCGCCGTTGTCTAACAACATTTGTTTCTTGCTAGGACAAAGTGCGTAGCATTTAATGCCTTGTGGTTTATTCCGGATTACTAGTTGTGGTTTATTTCAGATTACTACCGGTGATGTATTCGGCCGAGCGATAGATGAAACCGCTACACCGCCGACGAAATAACACGTCCGGCTGTGAAACGCCGGAAATGAGCGCCGCAGAAATGTACTAGTGACGTCATAGTGACAAAACGAACTCTTCACGCGGCGATATTACAATCATATATCAATTTGCTGGCGTTCGGAATTTTTATATTTCTGAAATTGCGGCGGCACAACGGCGCTTTTTATTGGAAATCTGATGTCCGTCGCATCGGCAGCGTCTTTATTAATCCGCATGATGCTGACTTGACAAGATGGCGTCTTCTAAGGAGTATGACACAAATCGAGTCGAGGTGGACGTACATACTTGCGTCAAGAAAGACCGACCACCGACTGACGTTATGCAAACATCAGTTTTTCTCATGGAATGTATACGATTAAATCATTTCCGTGTAGGGCATATATCGTTTTATTTATATTGACAATTTCCGACTAGTTCCCGTAAGACCATTTATTTACAGACGAAACAACGCGCTGTGAACTCGATACTGTGTCTTCTTATATTCTGATCCCATCATGCACCGGTACATATTTATGCATAATTTTTAATTGTATAGGTGTTGTGTCTATGCTAAATTTAATTGATCAATAAAACTTTCTATCTATCACTTGTATCAGTGTTTTGATCTCATGATAATAATAACAATTGCAGCACTCGCATAGCGCATATATCCTTGAAAATGCAAGCTCTACCATGTGAAATTTGCGTTTACAACCTACGAAGTATTACCGCTCTCACCGTTAGCTCGCTAGCACATCTTCGACATCACACTTTCTTTCGTATTTTTACATCCGGGACCTTTCCGCGATATGACCTTAGGTTCTTAGGTTCTTAGGTGGTTTTCTCCAAACAGCCCAAACTTAGGGTAACGCAGGAGTTCTCTAGAATTAGTGAGTCCACTACAGGTTACACATTTACCCCCTGTGTGGGATCTTTTACTTCGCCTGGCATAGACACCAGATAGAAGGGACCACCGGCTTTTAGTGTCTCTTCCGAAAGACACAGGCAAATGTGGAGTAAACGAAACTGCCTAAGTTTCGAAACGGCGGTAGGTGGGATTGAACCACCGTCCCCTCGATTGACAGTCCGGCGCTCTACCGCGCGACCACCGCTCCCGACACCTGCCGTCGTGACCCTCACCTTTGATGCTCGGGACCTTTATGAGCGCAGTGGCTCAGGGGTAGAGCTTCGGGTTCGAATCCTGGCTGCGGTGTTAAAACCTTGAGGAAGTTTTTTCACTCTACATTGTTCCACTTAGCTGAATAAATGAGTACCTGGCTATAGACAATGGTGGATATGTGTACGAGCAGCCTTCGCGCATTAATTGTATCATATGGCTGGATGCTTCCCAGAGAGGCCGAGATGGCGTCTGAGTGAACAGGTCTGTCGGGGAAGTGAAGTGAAGTGTAAAGCGCTTTGAACGGGCCTGAGGACTGCATACTGCGCTATATAAGAATTTGCCTTTACCTTTGTTAACCTTCATGCGATATGACCTTTGACCCCGACCTGCCGTCGTGAGGTGAGCCTCACCTTTGATGCTCGTGCCGTAGTTGCGAGGCCCCGTCCGGCCGAGCGCGTCGTCCTCCACGACCTTCGAGTCGACGAGGCCCGCCGCCTTCTCCCGCAGTCGCTGCTTCTCCTTCACGAGCACCTTGGGGAAGCCGAAGAACGGGATGGACGTGAGCAGCAACAGGACGCCGCAGATGATGAAGCCGCCCCACCAGGCTCCCACCTGCGGGAGGCAGAATGACGTCACCGATCAGTGTTGCCCTTCACGATTAACTTGTGGTGTTTAGAGCATTTCCAGATCGGCTAGTAATGGACATGTATTTTAATTTGATTTGATTTAATTAATTAATGTATTTATTTATTTTATAACAATGTGTAAAGTATATTTTAATGTATGTATTAATAATATGTTTTAAATTTATTACGTAGGTTTCTAATGATGATTTTAATTTTTAACAAGATATGCTAACATTGTACATTGATATGATATTGTATGGAATTGTTGATTTTAGTATGAATGTACATGTACAATCCAACTGCATAGTTGCCACATAATACATTTATCTTATCTTTATCTAACTTACTGGTGTAAGACCACAATAAGGTGTTCATCCGCCATTTCTCGTGCGACCAAAGAGTACTCAATGAAAGCAGCATTGTGCAGGTTGTCTGAATTTCTGTGAGCACATACGTAGTGTGGAGTGAGTAGAAATGATGTTTTTGTGCAGCGTGGCATCAGAGCTGTCAAATTATGACAGCTGTCAGTCGGTGCATTTCTGCGTATTAATACAGTTGTCATTTTACTTGGTGATGTAATCGGGCAAATCTGTGGGTGTTTCAAGCAGAAATGTAGGGGCGTAAGGTTTGAAAAAGAAGTTTGTGGGAGCCTGAGGTATTAGAAGTTCACGAATTTTTCACTGAACCTCTATCTATGGGTGGTAAATATGCTGTGAAATTGTCAATAACAGAGCTGATCAAGATTAATATGAAATGAAGGAAACGTTATAATGGTCGCCTATGGAAAATGCAAATGTGGTCTGACTCCTATTCGCAACAGTTCCAAAGTATGGTACGTTCTGCTAACTGCTGTCACTTTTAGGGCATCTCTAAAGACGCACCTTTTTATTACTGCTCACACTATTTAAATTCGTTGAAGCGTGTTGCAGTAATTTAGTTTTAAATAATAAATTTATTTGTTTTACAAATGTATCAACTTATCTTGTTTTCTATTTGTATTATAATTTATTATGCTAACTTTTCTAACAAACGTCATTAGTTTATGTGTTTATATACTTAAATTTGCCTTATTTTCAGATATATATTATAATAATTATATATATATATATATATATATATATATATATATATATATATATATATATATACATTAAATATATATATATATATATATATATATATTACATATTTCTTATGTTATGCGTTATGGATGTTCTGGATATGGCGCTATACGAAATAAACATTATTATTATTATTATTATTATTATTATTATTATTATTATTATTATTATTATTATTATTATTATTATTATTATTATTATTACCATGAAGATACGTTTTCCTTTGTGGCGAAAGACCACTATGTAACGGAGCTAAGTGCATCTTACAGAAATATTATTAAGCAGGTTGTCTGAATTTCTGTGAGGACATTATGTAGTGTGAAGTGAGTAAAAATTATGTTTTGTGCAGAGTGACATCAGAGCTGTCAAATTATAACAGATGACAGTCTGTGGTTTTCTGCATATTGATATTGGTGTCATTTACTTTGGCCATGTCAACACGACATATCACAGTCTGAAATGAAGGGATGTCAAGTTTCAAAATGGTTTGTGGGAAACTGAGGTATTCGAATTTCACCAATTTTTCAGGGCACGTCTACAAGTGGAGGTTAAATATGCTGTGAAATGTTCATTTAATTTGCATAGGAAATGAAGGAAACGTTATATTGAGCGCCTATGGAAAAGCCACATGTGCTCTTACGTTAGTTTTGCTTCTCACGCTGAAATTACAACAATGCTATTTTTATGGTGCTACGTACGCACAGACAAAAACACCGTTTCCGTTTGTTCACAGCTGCACGGTATGGTACGTTTAACGTTGTCAACTATTGATTTACCCTAAAACCGGTAACAAGAGTTCCTTGGCCTATGTGGAATTACGGATCGAATAAACAATGAGCGTTACGTTCCGTCCGAGCAGTTTTGGAATAACCCATGAACTTTTGGCATCCGATATGTAACCGACTAGGAGGAGAACGTTGATATAACTTCTACGCATGCACGCACGCACGCACGCACGCACGCACGCACGCACGCACGCACGCACGCACGCACGCACGCACGCACGCACGCACGCACGCACGCACGCACGCACGCATGCACATATACACGGCCACGCGTGAGTAGATAGTCGTTGATTAATGCGGTTTAAAATGAACATAAAACGTGTATTAAATCCCCAGCTACGAGTAAATCCAGTAAATTGGCCACAGTACAATTCCTACATTTTGTTTTTGCTCTAAAAGAGTTACCGATACGCGACGTTTTCTTGTGTCTTTTACTTTGGTATTCATGGTTGCCATATACAAAGCCTTTATCGTGGCCACATGTGTGCCACATACATATTAGCGCGCATAAACACACGCACGATGCGCGCAGACACGCACGCATACATACAAGTTGTTTGCAGGGGTCCTTCCTTCGTTGACGTTCACCCGACAGACTAACAACTCACAACACTATGTTAAGCCCGTGCACAGCAGCAATTAACGTTGTCGCCCGCCAATTTGTCGTTTCCCTGTTCATGAACAAATTTGTTGAGTGCAAAACATCTGGTCCTATATTGGTCTACTCTAAATGCGGAAGTGTCACGCTGCCCTGACGTCACAGTCACGCCGCGTGTAACATAAGACGAGGTTACGGTGTTGTGTAACATGGAACTAATCAGTAACCTAGCGTGACATGGGAAAAGCAAAATAAACAGTTTCACCGTCGGTTGCAACACAGCACTGACCGGTCATCGAAATGAACTCTTACCAAAAATACTTCTATTCCGAACACGATTATGTGTTGTAATGACCACGTGGCAAACGCATAATCAATTGTAGAGAACGTTATTCAACAAGACAAACCACCATTTTGTGTGTTTAAGCGCAATACTACATCGATACAACAGCGGCCACGCGTGAGTAGATAGTCGTTGATTAATGCGGTTTAAAATGAACATAAAACGTGTATTAAATCCCCAGCTACGAGTAAATCCAGTAAATTGGCCACAGTACAATTCCTACATTTTGTTTTTGCTCTAAAAGAGTTACTGATACGCGACGTTTTCTTGTGTCTTTTACTTTGGTATTCATGGTTGCCATATACAAAGCCTTTATCGTGGCCACATGTGTCAAGCGGGGAACGTGGCGTAACGCCAGGCCCTGATAACGGTAATCTCCAGGCTGGCGCTCCGTTTGTTTTGTGTTTAGAAGCACTATCGGCGTACTAATTGTGGCGAGCCGCTATGGGGAACTAACTGTCTGACACCCAGGACCGGACCTGCCGGGGAGCCGACTAGTGGGAGACGACAGAAAGGTCCTGAACATACGATATAAAGATTTATATTGTATGTTCAGGACCTTTCTTTCGTCTTAGACCGTCAGGCGGCTATCAGCCCTTTCTTG
>OZ024855.1:35809924-35819924 GCA_964017155.1 Oasisia sp. SBJ-2009 | reverse complement strand
GTGTATTACACCTTTATTTCTGAAACATCGTGTGTTTTTATTGATTGCTTTCACAACATGTAATTGTTTTATGTTACGCTTGTGAGTGGCATATTCGACTGGAGATAATGATACAAAGCTAGCTTTGTCAAACAGAACATATACCTGATGTGTAATCAAGAGCTAAATCAATAATTTAACTCCACCTTATAAATAGGAATGCATATTAAGATGATCTTTGGCAGTGTGCATGTTTCTCCTGCATAAGGTTGCATAAACGTAGTAATATGCACATACGCTTAAACCGCTTTTAAACCGAAAGGTCAGATCAGAAAGTCGATAAATTATTTTTAAAAAAAGGTAAAGAGCGAAATGTCAATAACTCTTCATGGAACATGCGGGTTTGGGAACACGTGTCCATGTGGGGACACGTGGACACACGGGGACATGTGGACACGTGGGGACACGTGGACATCCACTCGGGAGAACGTACGTCGTCTTGATAACAACGGAAGAGACAGTCAGAAGATATAAACAAAGAGACGTCTTTGAGATGTGTGCAGTGCAGTGCGCTCAAACACGTGTAATAAGATAGTTACTAATTCATAACAGCTGTAAAACGCAACTTACGAGCCGACAACAGTCGACTGTGTGACACTCCGACCATCGATACGACATGCCTTCAGTCGATAAACACATCGGTGGCATCCGTGTGAACGCGCAAAAACGTACGACGCAGAAACAGGCCATAAAATGCTTGGCGCATGTTATTCAGCAGCGGCTGTTTTTACTGCGGTCGAAGTTGAATTTATCTTCGCCCTGCTGCCCGTATCTGCGCATTTGTAGCAACAAACAGGAAATCGTAACGTGTACCGTTAGAAGCGGCTGTTTCAGGGAGTTGCGTAATCGGCACGTTGTTTGTACGTGTGTGCCACCTCAAGTATTGCGGTTATCGGAAAGATTAATTCGGGAACATTCGCACGGCTGCCTACGGCCTGCTGAGAATTCCTGGGTGTTTCGTGGCATGTTAGCTATATTTATCTCTTTCGGAAGAGACATTAAAAGCCGATGGTCCCTCCTTCTATCTGGTGTCTACGCCAGGGGAAGTAAAATATCCCACACAGGGGGTAAATGTGTAACCTGTAGTGGACTCACTAATTCTGGAGAAGGACAACTTTAAAAACCAATGACAATAATGGTCAGCCAGTTGAGCGAGGTAATTTAATTGAAGAAGAAGAAAACCTCCACGCCACAGTTGATATTACAGGTATTAGACGTGAGCATCCGTTAAAGGCAGGCCTACATGATGCATTTAGGTCGAAATAACTGTGTGTGTGAACTACCGACAGGTTACTGCGCGGGTGTCGATTGTATAATTTAAATCAAGTAAAGCAGTGACATTTAGAACGATATTAAACTTACTACGAACAAATGAATCATTTTTATTACTGGGGTAGTACATTCCACAAAGATAGAAAGAAAAAAGAACAAATCACAGTCATATAACGGACCAAAGAAGTATTGAGATAGTTCGTTGTGTGAAGTGTGAACCTCTGAAGTAAGGGACGACCTTAATCGTAATCCCGAAGAGGGAGTTCGTTTATAGAGGACCCGAAAATGAAGACCAGAAAGGTAGACTGGCCCGGGTCCGGCCAGAGTCCTGTATTAATAGGAGCACTGGAGCTGAATGGTCACGTGTATCTTGGGAGTACGTACAGTTCACTGGCCATACCGGACGACACAACCCAGGGAAGTTATGTGTTATGTGCAAACTCTACATTACCGTAACAGATACCCTAAAGCCATATACTTCTAATCCAACGAAAAATCGCTTATATCATTAATCAGACAATTTGAGGTGTCGATAAGTGACATGACATTGTGTGCGTGTTAACCAACGCAGAATTGTCAGATGTAGTAGTAAAACTGTTCGTTTGGCCTGTTGATGAACTTGCCATCTCAACGCTTCTCATAGAGCCTCAAGCATAGCCGATAAAAAATGTGTCCCATGGCGTAAACGCAAGCATCGTTACCGTTTGTTTGAGGTTTGGCAAACTCGTTGTTTGGATAATTCAACACGGCGCCTGCTACATCACAAACGGCTACTAGAGTTACGTCGGACGGCGCCTTTATCTCTTGAACAGTGCGTGTGTCTGTATAGTTTCGTCTACGAAAGCCTCAAAATCACTCACATATTCAACTTAAATAACACAGTAACACTGTTAGCTAGCCACGAAAAGGACAGGTGGCTTCTCCCGAATCCACGGCACACGTTTAACTGATACGTTAATAGACACCCAACGAGTGTTACGGTTGATTTAACATGCGCTAATATTCGTGGCAACAGATCGTGCACTCACCTATGAATATTGGCGCCGATTCTCTGGTCACGTGGTCGTCGATGTAGGTGGTCCCGAGGGTGAACAGCGGGGACCCTCCGATGCCGACCATGGTCTGCGCGAGGACCAGTATCATCACGTACGGACCATTGCCGAAGCCGCCGCGCAGGTCGCATATCTGTCCGGGGTACATCTTCTTTGCCCGCTGCGGCCCCAAAGTGCACACATTATCGCCCAGCGTCGAGTTGCCGCCGAGTCCGCCGGTGATAGTGTACGTCTGCGCCAGCAGGTGGGGCAGCACGAACACCATGGCGCCGATGCCCTGCACGCACGCGCCGAAGCCGATCCACGCCGGAATGCGCCGACGTCCGCCGAAGTAGCTGATGAAGATGGCGGCGCCGAGGGTGCCGAACTCGACCGAGGCGACGATGAACCCCGACGCCGAGCTGCCGATCTCGAAGCGCTTCTCGATCGTCGTGATGACGCTGCTGACGTAGCCGGTAACGAGGGCGCCGGAGACGACGGCGAAGACGCAGCAGAAGAAGGCGAAGCACTTGATGTTGAGGCAGCGCTCCAGGTACGTGCAGTGCACGGCGACGGCGTCGTCGGCCGGCTCCGTGACGTCACCGTATGACGTCATATCCCCTCCGCTCGCGTCGGCGCCGTGGTCGAGCAGCGACTCGTTGTCGATCTGGTAGGCGTCGACGGGAGAGGCGCCACTGTAGCTGTAGTAGGTCGACGACAGCGCCCCCTTCGGCGGCCTGTGCGAGCAGCACTGCTGCTTCTTGTCGGCGCCGAAACGTTTCGTTTTCTTTTTCCCGCCTCCCACCGCCACGTACGTCGCCATGGCAACGTCCGTCGGTCGGCCATTTTCCGACTCCTTCGTCTCCATGGCGCCGGAGATCGAGAAGAACGGACGCGGTGGCACCAATGATCACCTTATCAGTCGTGACGTCACGATGTCGGTGATTGCTACAAGTAAACATACCAGGTGACGTTGTCTCGTCGCCGGCACTGCGTCCATCGCCTGGCCAACGCCGACAGTCTAGGCGGACCAACGCCAACACCAACACACACCACTCAGGGTACAGCTGCTCTGCGTGCGCGTCTGTATCTGTGTCACCGACCTACACCGCTCAACACACGACACTCGTATGCGATCCCTGGCTACACGTCTACATCACCGTCGGTTCCACCTTGCGACATCTGCGGCCGTGAGTCTACGACGCACCGACTGGCGGGTTACGTCGGTCGGCCGGTCGATGCGGGGCCGGGCGTGGCGGGCAATGCCGTGCCGTGCAGTGAGACTGACGCGTGAAGCCCGACACCGTTCCGCCACTAGGTCGCCAGGCAGTTAGCGGCTACACAGATTCGCTGTATCGCATCTCCCCCGGCGGTTTGCCCGGCAGCCTCAAGTCAACGATCACGGCTCGGCCTGGCCTGGCCTCGCGCTCACTCAAGTCATTACGTCGTGGCGTGACCTCGTCGCTGACCTAATAACAGCAGAAATAATGTACGTTACTACGGCGAATACGTATTCATAATTCATTGTATGTGTGAAGTGACATTTGATTTCCTGTATAAACACGTATATGTCAGCTTTATATATATATATATATATATATATATATATATATATATATATATATATATATATATATATATATATACTTTTGTAACTATGTTACAGCGGAGCAGCAGTGTCAATACGAACGGTCAGGTATTGCTAGAATTGTGATACAGGTGATTGTGGTGCTTACAATTGTTTTTACAGTGAACGGTCTGGGTTTTTTTTAACAATGCCGCCCCATAAAAACATTAGTTATGCTATGTTTGAATAACATTTGCATGGCTCTTTTCTACGAGGGTTACACGCATACGCGGATAGCGTGAACAAAATCTAGGTTGAGTTAAGATTAAAGTCTATATATATATAACTATCACGTCACGTCACTCGGCAAGTCTTTCCAGTTTACTCTGCATGGATTCTATTCACTCGTTGCTTATGTGAACATTCAAGAGCAACTTTGGTTGACTGCGTACATTTACTCGAAAGAAACCTCAACTGCATTTGTTTGTGTTCATTCCACATTCGTCTTTTCTTCCACATTCATCAGCGGTAACGGCATAAACGCCACGCGTGCGGCAGCGATGAAATGATGCCACGCTTGAGCGATCGACGCACGGAAATCGGCGCATTGTCATCGATCGACGCACGAAAATCGGCGCATTGAAATCGATCGACGCACGGAAATCGGCGCTTTGACATCGATCCGGATCACGTGCGCCTTGCGAACGCGGAAACGCGCTAAATGAATAAGTAAAGAAACGGAAGACATGTGAAGTTTCCGAATTAGACCCGCGTGACTTCCCGCGTGCGTGCGCGCGCGCGTCGAGACACAACGCGCACCCGGGCATGCAAGGAGGCAGACGCCGCAGTGGTTAGTGTCTCTCGCGGCGGTCTCCGCAGGCGATGCGGTCACGGCACCACGAGCCACATCTTCCATCTGAGGAAGTCCGCTGGTAAAAAGGTCATATCATTTCCTGTGCTCGTTTCGGTGAGTAATCGCGGTGATTTCGCACAGAAGTGGCAGATACGTAACCGGAAGAAGCGAAGCGGGCGGGTCGTCGCGAGGCAGCCGCGATGCGCACGGCTGGTGAATATTAATCATTTCGATTTCGCTCCAAGATCGTGATAAACGGCATGATGAAATCGTTGCTCGTTTTATGATGCGTGCTATTACATACAATGTCACCTGATCATTCGATGGGTTGTGATTGAGTTCCCTACAGCATGTGTAGATAAGACACAAATATGGCTACGCGATCGTGCTGTGTATATAACCATAATATTATTAATCCGTGCATCGAGTTGTGCACAACTCTCTACCCTCACAAACATACACATAAATCCCGACATCATCATTCTACTGTACTTAGGGAGCGGTGGTCGCGCGGTAGAGCGCCGGACTCTCAATCGAGGGGACGCTGGTTCAATCCCACCTACCGCCGTTTAGAAACTTAGGCAATTTCGTTCACCCCACATTTGCCTGTGTCTTTCGGAAGAGACACTAAAAGCCGGTGGTCCCTCCCTATCTGGTGTTTATGCCAGGGGAAGTAATAGATCCCACACAGGGGGTAAATGTGAAACCTGTAGTGGACTCACTAATTCTTGAGGACAACTCCTGCGTTAGCCCAAGTTTGGGCTGTTTGGAGGAAACCACCTAAGAACTAAGAACTTAGAATATACCTTTTGGTGCCATATGCCATGATATGGCGCCCATCTTGAATTCTAAAAACGTGCAAGGGAGTGGCGATTGGCCACCCAGCCAAATTTTATTCAAATACCAAGAACTATCGAAAAACTATTGTAAACAGACATTACAAGTTTCCCAGGTGGAGCCACCGGACTAGCAACAGTATATACTGTCGTTTTTAACTGTATTGTTCATTTAATAATACATAAATCTGAACAATCCAAACACATCACAGTAAAGAGCACGCATTCGCTCTCTATGACATTGTTTTGTGACGTAATATCACGATACGAAATACGTAAAGTGAACGTCTTTTATTTCACATTGGTGACGTGATGCTCGATAGACGTACCAAATAACGTCTCGAAAGATAATCGTGGTTCAAAGACAAAGCCAACATCTGACAGAATCTGATCAATGGCTCAAGATCAGGTAATTCGTGGTCCCTAACGAGAACATATTCATTGCTCGTAACGAATGTCAGTTGCACAATGACGCAAATCACCTTATCTACGATTTCATTGCCAGCAAGATATCAATCAACTAAGACATAGGAGTCGTTTAATTGCTGACAAACACATCAAGTGATCCCGCGCTTTCAATTGTGCATGCAATGGAATAGTAATTGAAGATGATTCAGCAATATTCGAGCGTGGACATATCTTGCAAAATGGCAAGATGTATTTGTGATTTATTATCTACGCTTTGAGACAGCTGCCACCTTCTACTGTCGGCCTATCGGTAGAGAATCCAACAACATCGCCGGTTTATTAACTATAAGATATAGACATTCGTGTTCGGGACACGTTTTGAAGAAATACAGAGCGTGCCTGGAGAAATGCCAAATTCACTACCACGATCAAGGTGATTGTATATCATACTCGTCTTCTACACTACATCAAACGAGGCTACCTGCTATGATCTGTCGCCAGCAAAATAGCCTCATTTGTCCTGTTTTAGCCGCTTTGCCGAACTCCAGAATAAGCACAGATCCGGAGTTGTTTATCAAAACCGTCCAGCCACGCGTCTTAAACGGGACCGATCTCGGCAATTTGGGCTTGTGCACTGTGCGGGATTGGCGTCTCACCAAAGGCGGTGAGCAAGTTGATCCCCCAAAACAACATACCGATCGTCCAGGGGTTCGATTCCTGGATGTTTGCAACCAAGATTGAACCGTGTAGAGGCGGACCGTGTTGGCGCGCCACTGAGAACACTAGAACGCTAACCTAGGCTATTGTGAAGAGAGTTCATCTCACCTATAACGCAACAAGGTGTTCGTGTCACTGGTCACAACAAACGTGCCAGCTCCTAGGTTATTTTTCCATTTACTATTACGTTCTTGTGACTACAATATGCCTGTTGAAGGTTTACTGCCTGCCAATTTGTGTTTATTTACTTTATTGTGTTCGGAACAATGTTCCACAATTTGAAAGATTCCGCCAGCAACAAGTTCAAATGGAAAGAAAACACCCAGTATCAAAACAAAATGGATTGGTAATAGTGTAGATGCGAGCAGAGTTAACCGGAATTCACTTTGATGTTTAATTTTCCCACGTTCTCGACAGCAGAATCCCTGTCACAAATTTCTGCTCGGTCAACCAGAGCGCATTGACTGAGCGCGACTGGTGTGGCACTCGTGACCATGAGGAACTTGGTTCGGACGCCACAGGTGGCCGTGCGAGCGACCCACTCGTGAATACGTAAAAACGTGGGTACAGTTTGCCCACCATCTTAAAAGGCGTGGGTTCAATCTGCCAAGGTCAAAAGGAAACATCCCCCGTGGGGGAGTTCGAGGTCTCCGTAGTGGTCTCATCCCACCAAAGTCACGTGGTCAGGTCGACTTGACAACAGTATATTTAGAAAGATTGGCAAAGAGATAAGATGCCCTGAAAATGGAGGCAAAGTGGAGGCGAGACAAATCGAGAATGCGATGTGACTACTGCGTTAAAAGAGACATGGAACGAATGGGAGGAGACTGGAGAAGAACAGCGACATATAGAAGGAGTTGGAGACTGTTGATAGATAACGTAGAGAGAGAAAAGTGAGGAAAGACAAAACGGTGAAAAGACGCCGGTAACCATGGCGAACCTCACCCCTGACAACAGGGAAGCCAAGATGAGAACATCAACCTGCTATAGTCACATGGAAAAGGAGTCGTATCCACACATTGTGAACCACCACAGCCACAGAAACAAATGGTACATCCAGTTAGCATAACGTCAGCACGGACGCAGTGCTTCGTTGACTTGTATTGACGGACAGAACAGACAACAAAGATAAGGCTCCGGATGCACCCTGCTAACTCAACCCACCACTCCCGCATGCACTCCCGTCCATCTCCCAGTGGGAGTCGAGTGCCTTGTAATCACTCCCTCATTCCTGATTCCTAGAATTCGACAGGCAGCGTCTGCAATAACGCTAAGTGTTTACCCAGCGACACAGAAGACAAACCTGTTCTCTGCGATGTCCGGTCGACAGTACTTTTCCATTCCAAATGTCGAAGTCTTGCGACGGGCTAATATGTCCAGCATAGAAGCCACTCTAACGGCTTCCAAACTCCGTTGGACTGGACACATCATCCGTATGAATGACAGCAGACTACCAAAGGCTGTATTCTATGGAGAATTAGCCAAAGGGAAACGTCTTCGTGGTGGACAACGGCTGCGATACAAAGATGTAGTGAAACGACACCTAAAGGCTACAAACATCACCGTAGACCACTGGGAGACTCTTGCACAAGATCGACAACAGTGGAGGCAGGCCATTCACAAAGGAAAAAGCCATATTGAAGAAAATATATCACAAAAAATATCAACATGATCACAATCTCCGCCATGGCTTTCCTGATGCTTCTGCCCCTACCATCTTCTGTGTCAACTGCAGGAGGCTTTAAAACTCAAATCGGACTATTCTCACACCAACGAGCAAAGCATGTAACGGACGAAACCCTACATTGGTGTCATCATCGGACACGATGGACAGCAAAGAGAGAGACGGTGCCCGGAAAGGTTCTACGAAGCCACGCTCACGTGCACAGACCGCATTAATCAAAACAAAGGATAGGCTATTTTGCGTAAGATATCGACAAGAGATTATATTCGGATTACCATCGGATTATCGTGCTCTTATCGCAGCGCGGGCTGATGTTGTACCGACATTTACATTAAGTGGAGCTTATCGCTTTGTGCCGTTCGGTCTACTGAAGTTTATTTCCGGCTCGTCCGCCCAAATGCTCAAATTAGATCGGTGTTTAGAGACGAATAACGGAAATAAACAATGGGAAATCGCATGAAATGAGCTGGTAAAATAGAAAATTTGCAAAACGCTTTTCGTTATGGCGTTAAACTAGAGGACCCTAAGAACCTTTGACATTAACCAGTCAACTTTAAATTTCTTCTGCATAGCGACGGTATCCTACAAAACGATTGAGCAACATTTGAGCAATAGATCTTCAACGGTTTCTAAGATCTGAGACCTAATGGCGGACAACGGACCAAAGTAATGCGATAAGTCCATTGGATCTTCGGCCCAAAGTACTAAAAACCGCTGACCTTCGTGCACCAAACATTGGCGTTACAGAACTGTGAAACGAAATACCGCGTGGCTTCAAGTTGCGAAACATGATCTACCCCAGCGCGAAGGCTAATAATACGCTGAATAACGACGCCGACAGAACCCGTCAGGGGCACACTGATGTAGTGTTACTGGCGTGACTCTTGACGCGTGAGTTTCCCCGATGATGTTATGGAAAGGCATATTTGCTGTCCATGCGTATTATAACGCGGTTAACGGTTCGTCGTAGACAGAAACTGACAGGCACTTACCGCAGGCCGTGTCGTTCTCAAATACAGTGATGCCGTTTTTCCTCACAGGCGATCCCCAGGTCAGATTCTGGAAAAAGATTTCAGAAGTGGGTTAATGGAGTATACATTTCTAGCGTCTCGGTAATGGCTGCGTCGTAATTGAGGATAAAGGACCCGACGATGCCGCCATGTTCCCTGTAGCGATGACCTTTACCCTTTATTATGAAACACGGGACAGACGCAGTCCGCCGTCGACATCACACTGGGCATCGCACGGACACGGTCAATGCTGCTGTGGTCAAGCCTCTAATTAACCACTACGTTTACATTGGCGTTACCGATCAATAGCAACATGATCCCTCGTGTGCTGTACGCTCGCTCAAACCTGAGTGTTAATACAGAATGCACGTAAACCAGTATGTAGATCAATCACTCGGTCAATCGCGCAAAAAGTCGTCAATATGCGACCGTATGGCCACAGAACACATTCCTGGCACAAGGCTAACAATTCGACGATTCCATCCATTCATAGCTATTTTTCACAGAGTTGAGCGTTTCGCATGACGGCGATACAGACACAAGAGTAAACATGATTCGCGTCAGAGGAAACGACGACGTGCAT
>OZ024855.1:35797424-35804924 GCA_964017155.1 Oasisia sp. SBJ-2009 | reverse complement strand
GTAGTTTAATAACTGTTTCAGCCAGAGCAATAACTGGTGTTGTTGTATGTGTCACGGGATAGACAATCCAAATATTACATTTTTTGACTTCTCCGGTTTTCGTGTCCGTCATTTTTAAAGATGTCGGTCATCAATACAAATGTCACAATATCGCAAACACTACCATACTTAGAGCTATAACGTTTATAATATTGGATAGATTTGTAGATAACGATGTAAAATAATTTACATTTGATTTTTTTACCAGGTTTCATATATCCCCCTATTATTCATATCTTATGACCTAGAAATAGATATGACATCTGTGTTGACAAACGGTGGAAGCCAGAAATACAAAATATTTGAAATCCTAGTCCATTAGAATATATACGTACACCATAATTATTTATTATTGCTCTATATGAAACATGGCATCTTACTCCCAGAACTAATCCACAGGTTATCTCACTTCACTCCTAGAACTGATCCACAGGTTATCTCACTTCACTCCTAGAACTGATCCACAGGTTGTCTCACTTCACTCCCAGAATTGATCCACAGGTTGTCTCACTTCACTCCTAGAACTGATCAACAGGTTGTCTCACTTCACTCCCAGAACTGATCCACAGGTTGTCCCACTTCACTCCCAGAACTGATCAACAGGTTGTCTCACTTCACTCCCAGAATTGATCCACAGGTTGTCTCACTTCACTCCCAGAACTGATCAACAGGTTGTCTCACTTCACTCCCAGAACTGATCCACAGGTTGTCTCACTTCACTCCCAGAACTGATCCACAGGTTGTCTCACTTCACTCCCAGAACTGATCCACAGGTTGTCTCACTTCACTCCCAGAACTGATCCACAGGTTGTCTCACTTCAGTCCTAGAACTGATCCACAGGTTGTCTCACTTCACTCCTAGAACTGATCCACAGGTTATCCCACTTCACTCCCAGAACTGATCCACAGGTTATCTCACTTCACTCCCAGAACTGATCCACAGGTTGTCCCACTTCACTCCCAGAACTGATCCACAAGATGTCCCACTTCACTCCCAGAAATGACCTACATTACTGACATCGTTGAGAGCGCAATCAACGTTTGTGAGGTTTCTCGCAAATCGACTTAGACACGGAGTAATGGTTATACCGAGTGCTCAGGAGCCGCAGACCGCGATAACGGCGAATGATGCAAGTACACGTAACGTCTGACAAGCGATACAGCATCGTAACTCCAACTGTTATGGAATGTGTGTGTGTGTGTGTGTGTGTGTGTGTGTGTGTGTGTGTGTGTGTGTGTGTGTGTGTGTGTGTGTGTGTGTGTGTGTGTGTGTGTGTGTGTGTGTGTGTGTGTGTGTGTGTGTGTGTGTGTGTGTGTGTGTGTGTGTGTGTGTGTGTGTGTGTGTGTGCGTAGTTGTGCTTGTGTGTGTATATATATATATATATATATATATATATATATATATATATATATGTGTGTGTGTGTGTGTGTGTGTGTGTGTGTGTGTGTGTGTGTGTTTATATGTGTTTGTGTGTTTGTTAGAGAGTGAGAAAGAGAGAGAGAGAGAGAGAGCAAGAGAGAGAGAGAGAGAGAGAGAGAGAGAGAGAGAGAGAGAGAGAGAGACAGAGAGACAGAGAGACAGAGAGACAGAGAGAGACAGAGAGACAGAGAGAGAGACAGAGAGAGAGAGCGTGTACCTCTACTGGTGCGTATTTTTACTGGTGCGTACGCGTGTGCGTGCGTGTGTGTGTGCGTGCGTGTGTGACGTGTGTGTGCGCGCGGTGTGATCATGCGATCTTACGGGCGTGCACACTTGCGTGGCTACGTACGCAAGTAACTGTTGTTGTCATGTCAAGACATAGTGATAATGGTGACAAAGACCGCGACACGTGAGCGTGAGTACACGTGTGAGGTGTACTCATAGATATAACTCTGTGGGTGTACTTCATCTGTATGTGCCTGCTACAGTCGCCGGCCCCGTGTGTCGCCGCTGAGACCGCGGTAACTCCATCTAATCCTCCCGCTGTAGCGTGTCCCAGCTGGCCCGGGGGCGGCCCCGCTTCCATGGGACGTGCGAAGCCACTCTATTAGCGGGCCGCCACGGACGTGGCACGGACCGAGAGACACCGCCGAATGCTGGTCACGTAGCGTCGGGACACATGCGGGACGATTGAGCCGACTAGATGGCGGAGAGCACGGCACGACCATCTATGGGCACGACTCACTTATCGACACGATACACACAGCAGTATTACCACCACCAATGTGTCGTTACAAGGGCGTCATTGTTGACGCCTCGTAGTCGTAGTATGTCGTCGTTGTCAACTGTCGACTTTACGGCACGCAAACACAATGCTTGTTCGCAGCCTTTTCGGTGACGTGTCCTTCGTGCAATGTGACGTGTCCTTCATGCAATGTGACGTGTCCTTCGTGCAGTCACGGGGCGGATCCGCAAAGGTTTGCGGCTGAAGCTCGATGAACCCATAGACGTCAACCAACGCGTATAGTTTGAGCCTATACGGTGACAAAACTTAAACATCAAGCAAGGATTCGGCCAAGACATTATTTTCTGTTGTGATACACATGTCTACTCTACGTCTCTCTCATGGCGACCAGGGTATTTTAGTCCCTCGCACAGAAAATTTACACAAGGGACCTACGGCTTTTGGCGTTTCTTCGTGTCAGTATCAAAAGAAAAAGGCAGTCACTTGACATAGTCGCTTCACTACACGAACGAAAATAGTGTATATATTATGCTGGGCCGTAGCTCAATGGCTACAGCTCCGGATTTTAGAGTATTATAAAGCGAACCCGGGTTTGAATCTTATGCTGCCGTGTCGAACCTAGGGCAAGTTCGTTCACTTTATATTGCTCTAGTTCATTAAGCTGTATGAATGAGTAACTGACTATAGGCAATAGTGGATATTTGTGTACGAATAGTCTTCGCGCAGTAATTGCGGCGTTGCTGGATGCTTCCCAGAGAAGATGAGTTGGTGTCTGATTAAGCAGACCTGCCAGGGAGTCAAGTGAAAAGCGCTTAGAGCAATCGTGAGGACGGATACTGCGCTAGAGAAGAATTGTATTATGGGTCACCCCCGGAATGCTGATATGCTGCGAATTATCTTTGCGGGTCATGCCAACTTAAGGCTTTGTACATGCAACGGTACTCAGGACGTCACATCCACTGTAGCGATTCGTTCTAGTATATGACGCTTGGCAAATCCCCATAAAGTGTAGTATTTAAGAGTTAACATGTTCCCTTTGTTACACAAGTGATAACAGTTTGAATGCCCCCAACTTCTAGCCGTCAAATTGCGGTCTGTCACCGAGTTGTCAGGTGATACAGGAGACGTGAATTGAAGGTTAATCTGTGTCACCATCAACGCTAAACAAGATCACCATCAAACGTGGAGCGCGTAATATAACCGGGCACGCACAACAGATCACGTGCCCGGCAAGTGCAACAATTCACGACAACGCCATTAGTAGTGAAACTATTATGTTTTCCAATCTGCCTGTCCGGCGTCCTTTCAATGATGAGATAATCACATTTCCCGGCGCTGGATCGCATTAGACGCAAACAAGAGGCGGCGATGATATTGCACGATCGTGTTCGCAACGGTAATGAAGGATAATGCAATGTGGTACTTTTCTAAAGTGTCAGTTCGGAGCAGGATAAGCAGACATGTTGGTGCCAATATCCCCACCAGAAGCTGAGCTTATATTCTGTTTACTTCGTTTATTATATGGCGTGTATGGAACCGACCGGTGAGTGCTTGGTGAACATCACATTGTGCAGTCAACATCCGCTGTTTAAATGAAGGTTGCTTCACTCGCTCAAAATTAATTCCGCAAAAACCGGGCGTGGGAATGATGGATTATTCGAGCATTTTACGCGATTGGATTCGGATGCCTTGTTTTGTGTTTTGACATTTGTCGAACTATGGTATTTGTGCAGTTACCTGCGATCATACATCGATTGATGTTTGTTCGTGTGTTCTGACATTATCCAGGTTGTAAGCTATCACACACACACGACCATTAACAGGAAGCTGGAAAGTCACGAGGGAATGTTCGTGTCTCTATCAATCTGGATAAAAGCCACAACGTAACAATGCAGACAAGCACGTTCGCACACACGCACACACATACAGAGACGTGCACTGTATCACACACAAACACACATACACACAGGCACACATACACACACGCCCGCGCGTACACACACACACACACACACACACACACACACACACGCCGTGGCACACACTCTGCCAATTCAAATATGTGTTGGATTGGTATGTTAATGTTAAATACCATCAAGCTAAGGTTGTTGGATCACTATCGTGGGTTTTGTTGATAATGACCCGACCCTATCTAACCTTCTATAGGGTTGACACAAATACAAATATTTTGGTGTTGCAGCACATCGCAAGACAGTTTAATTCAGTGACTCGGGAATCATTGTTTAAAGAAATGTCATTAACTGAACCTTTACTCTGTCGCAACGACCGAATTGCACCGTTGACCGGTTGCTATTCTGGTTTTCGTCCAAAATTGAAACAAAAGTTGCTCTAGATTACACGACGTAATCCAGTCTCCATCCCTGCCCTGCAACCCGTGACGGCGGAGAACGCATCCTTCCCTTCTCCAGTCGTTCTGCCCACCCCCTCCCCCTCCCCCTTCCCCTCCACCCCTCCACTCCCCACACACAGCCACCAGCTACAGTTAATTCCCCAGTGAAATTGCCGAAATCGGATAACTCGTAAAATTGGAGCCATCACAGTTAAGTATTGCATTTAGCTGTGGTATGACCGCTGCACTGCGGGTATCAGGCTCCAGGGGCACGTGACGAATGACGTCGATCCAGGAGAATTTAGCACAAGTTGTATTTGCTACTCAACTCAGTTGGATTCACTTAATACAATACACTCCAATTAATGCATCATTAAATACCAATACAAGTGACAACGTATTAATCCTACTGTATTATGCCGTGCCGCACGGTATAAACGAGTTACGGTGTCTATTCGTTCTAGTTACATTGCTCTGTCTACTATCGTATTCGGTATGCCTTTTGTCAGAGAGCAGATGGTTTAATCAGTGTGTGCCGACTTTAATTTATCAAAATATATTTGACGAAATCTGTCCCGTCTTACTTTTAATATGTCCAGGTTAACACACCCGAATATGTCAGCGTAACCCAATCCAGGAATAATACACTTTAATGACATTTTCTGTATAATATCGATACTGCCAGCATCAACGTGGTTGTTGAAAACGTTTCCCTATACACCCACATTCTGCTTTGATGAGACTTAATTTCGGCGTGTGTATATACGTGCGTGCGTGCGTTCGTGCGTGCGTGCGTTCGTGCGTGCGTGCGTGCGTGCGTGCGTACGAGTATGCGTTCGATCCCGCGTTACCGCGAACGGGAATGTGTTTCGCAAGAGCGACAAATCGTTGCGGATCGGTACCGCGCCACTAACGACGCCAAACTGGGGCGCGCGTGATTTGATCTTTACGGATCACAGACTCGACTAATGAAGACATTTGTAACCCGAGTCGACGCCTCACCACCGATAGGCCCAGTTATTAGCTAATTATCTTCGCCACGTGTTGTGACGTCGTAACCAGGTGGCTACCTTTCTCGCTAATTCGGCACTTGCCGTACTAGTGGACACGGACAACCCACGATGTCTGCCAATCGATGGACGTACCACACCGGTAGTCCAAGTTGGTAACGACCGACTCCGGACAGTACGACATGATGCAACCGTTCATTTATACAACAACTCAACCGTTAGTCGTATGCAATCACATGGTTTTGATCGGCGTTACGTTATATAACCCATGCTGTAGTCACACAGAAACCCTCAAGCGAGTTGTGCGTAAACCGGTTTATGACGTGTATGTGTTCGCAACGCCTTGCGTCATTTCCGAAACTGTTCCAAGCGACATAATACTGTCGTATATTGTAAGCTAAGTCGCTTAGTTAAATCGCTTACGCTATATGTGAACACTGCATATATATGCATACATGTATATGTTTCACGAAACGTTAGTGTCGTACGATTCATTACGGGTACGTATTGCGTACACTATGTATACATGGAGTAGCGCATTTAGGGGGTATTTAGGCATGGCACCGCACCGCACCGCACCGCACCGCACCGCACCGCACCGCACCGCACCGCACCGCACCGCACCGCACCGCACCGCACCGCACCGCACCGCACCGCACCGCACCGCACCGCACCGCACCGCACCGCACCGCACCGCACCGCACCGCACCGCACCGCACCGCACCGCACCGCACCGCACCGCACCGCACCGCACCGCACCGCACCGCACCGCACCGCACCGCACCGCACCGCACCGCACCGCACCGCACCGCACCGCACCGCACCGCACCGCACCGCACCGCACCGCACCGCACCGCACCGCACCGCACCGCACCGCACGTTTTGGCTTTGGAAATATAATTTAATAACGTATTGCGCCAGTGCATGGTAAACTAATCACACCTTTACATGCTCGAACATTTGCCCCCCCCCCGCGCCTCTAATTACCTAAGTCGAAACAATCATAGTTGATGCACAAAGTGTTGAGAATGTAGGTCTCCTTAATACAGACATACGAAGGTTAGGAATCCGGCCTCTGCCTGTGAACGCAGCTCATCTGTCCTTTGATGTTGCTTTTCCCTTTCTTCCCCTTATTCCCCCTTGCTGATAAGATCCTCCCTCCCCAGCCCGCCTACGTTCCGAATTGCCGCCGGCACTTCCTGTTTTGGTTATCCGACTACCGGATTAAATCTTGCAGGATATTAATCCTATCCCGCCCCCAGCAACGGCATCTGAGTACAGAACACCAAGATGATTGTGCACTGACTGGCTGCGCCTTTTGAATGCCCTTTGAACGCATTGTGTAAGGCACATTGAAGACACCCACTGAAGTCCGTCCGCCTGTGTCTTCAGCAAGTTGACGTCAGGCCGTACATGGAAGACGAAGGAGGAGGAAGAGGAGGAGGAAGAGGAGGGAGAGGTGGCGGAAGAGGAGTAGGAGAAGGAGAAGGAGAAGGAGAAGGAGAAGGAGAAGGAGAAGGAGAAGGGGAAGGGGAAGGGGAAGGGGAAGGGGAAGGGGAAGGGGAAGGGGAAGGGGAAGGAGAAGGAGAAGGAGAAGGAGAAGGAGAAGGAGAAGGAGAAGGAGAAGGAGAAGGAGAAGGAGAAGGAGAAGGAGAAGGAGAAGGAGAAGGAGAAGGAGAAGGAGAAGGAGAAGGAGAAGGAGAAGGAGAAGGAGAAGGAGAAGGAGAAGGAGAAGGAGAAGGAGAAGGAGAAGGAGAAGGAGAAGGAGAAGGAGAAGGAGAAGGAGAAGGAGAAGGAGAAGGAGAAGGAGAAGGAGAAGGAGAAGGAGAAGGAGAAGGAGAAGGAGAAGGAGAAGGAGAAGGAGAAGGAGAAGGAGAAGGAGAAGGAGAAGGAGAAGGAGAAGGAGAAGGAGAAGGAGAAGGAGAAGGAGAAGGAG
>OZ024855.1:35779924-35792424 GCA_964017155.1 Oasisia sp. SBJ-2009 | reverse complement strand
CTAGTGCGTCTAAATCTTTGGAAACCAATCTGAGAGGCTGATGAAATCATCGCAGCGCGGACTTTGTCGGACGCTGACATCCGGGCGAGGAATCGTCGGTGACATCGCACGTGGTGAGATGACGTATCCCCGGAATAACCACAAACGAACGCACCGTTGACAGTTCACAACAGACGTCCACTCTCTGAATATAGACAGCTACTAAATCATTAAGTCAAATCGATGCTTAAGGCTGTATGAATAGGATATGTTTACGTGCGGACAACGCTGCACGTCTGGAGACGTAACGTGAACCAGCTGGCGAGGGAAACTGTTCCTCGATGCGCGATGTTTCCCCTCCCCACGTTCCTCCGGGTTCCGTGGGGAGAGGACACAGACGCCGACAGCCACGGAGCGTACGGGAAACGGAAAGTAAAACGCGAGCATGGAAACTGACGCCAACAGTTGCCAGGCCACCCACGTCGCCAATCAGCCCGACAGGAGAGCCGACTGTTTCAATGCTGCTGATCAAATGAAGGTTGTTTTGAAACTAATCACAGTTGCTACACAGGAACCACGGACTGCCTTATGACAGATTATATATATATATATATATATATATATATATATATATATATATATATATATATATATATATAATGATATTCTACTCGTTCTTTTTGTCCAAATACGAAGTGTATTGGTAGTTGTCGTTACATCTGGTAGGTTGCTAAAACACTTCCCCAAACACATTCTCAGTCCTTAAGCTCAACAACTATCTCTGGCTACTTTACTTCTTTGGCCGTCCGTTTAGCCGATTTACTGGTTTCAGCATTCGCACAAAAATATGAAATTAGACTGAAACGCGAGGAGCAGACATTTCGAACAGACGGTGTAGAATTAAACAAAACTAATATTTAGCAAGTGTAACTGTTGTGCTCATTTTTAGTTCTCGTTGTTCTAGACGCTTCTGTTGCTTGGGAACGTTCTACTAACTGCCTACAGTATGTGTATTGTGGGTACAAATTACAATCTGTTGATATCTCATTCAACTAGTCAGTCTCTTTCAGAACATTATCGCCTGGCCGACCTCTCTAGGCTGGCACTGAGGGTGGATCACTGAGGGCCGACCACTCTATGCCGGCACTGAGGGTGGATCACTGGGGGTCACTGCTAGGGTGCGTGTCGTCAGTGGTTATTTCACGGTTATTTTACGTCCCACCCTGAGAGGGGACCGACGACACTTATCGTGATCTCAGAGTCACGTGGGATATACAGTGGCCAATGCTGAGAGCCAGTTGGTACATCAAATATACCACGCCTGCCCGGTTGTGTGGAACGCGGTGGTTCTGCCTAAGGTCGATCCATTGGTAAACGCCACTGCGTACGCATTATATCGAATGAAGCATAACTCATGCTTTGATAGGTCGCAATGTGTGAACCGCCTGTAGGTTAGTTTACGCAGATTATATGTGTCTAATCGATCCCACAATGCTCTGCACTGATTTAAAATGGCCTTCAGTTGCGACGTGATTATTTTGTGGATCAAGCCCAAACAGAACTTTTTCGTGGTATAATCGCAACTCCTAACCATTACGTAGTCAATTAGCGTTATGCATTTGAATTGACATTCCACTAACGTGTACCATATATTTTCCATCGCTGCAATCGGCAGATTTCGGAAACACGCAACCATATCGGACCAATTCCCCAAAATCATTCCACGATTTAGATAGTGATTTTCACCTAGGCAAGCAAAATATTTGGTTTATGGCTGTATTTTATCCAACCATTAAATTAATGTAGCACGCAGTGTGTTTGTATTTATTACATGGATGTTGGCGTCAATATAATTTATTGTGGCGTTGATCCTATTTACAGATATAAAGAACAACTAATTCACAAGCACCTCATCATCATTTGCAGTAATAATGATGTGTTGGTAATCACTGTTCACACGAGAGTGTATCATATCATTGATATCGCAGACACAGGGATCAGACACAGGGATCAGACACAGGGATCAGACACAGGGATCAGACACAGGGATCAGACACAGGGATCAGACACAGGGATCGGACACAGGGATCAGACACATGGATCAGACACAGGGATCGGACACAGGGATCGGACACAGGGATCGGACACAGGGATCGGACACAGGGATCGGACACAGGGATCGGACACAGGGATCGGACACAGGGATCAGACACAGGGATCAGACACAGGGATCAGACACAGGGATCAGACACAGGGATCAGACACAGGGATCAGACACAGGGATCAGACACAGGGATCAGACACAGGGATCAGACACAGGGATCAGACACAGGGATCGGACACAGGGATCGGACACAGGGATCAGACACAGGGATCAGACACAGGGATCAGACACAGGGATCGGACACAGGGATCGGACACAGGGATCGGACACAGGGATCAGACACAGGGATCGGACACAGGGATCAGACACAGGGATCGGACACAGGGATCAGACACAGGGATCGGACACAGGGATCGGACACAGGGATCGGACACAGGGATCGGACACAGGGATCGGACACAGGGATCGGACACAGGGATCGGACACAGGGATCGGACACAGGGATCGGACACAGGGATCGGACACAGGGATCGGACACAGGGATCAGACACAGGGATCAGACACAGGGATCAGACACAGGGATCAGACACAGGGATCAGACACAGGGATCAGACACAGGGATCAGACACAGGGATCAGACACAGGGATCAGACACAGGGATCAGACACAGGGATCAGACACAGGGATCAGACACAGGGATCAGACACAGGGATCAGACACAGGGATCAGACACAGGGATCAGACACAGGGATCGGACACAGGGATCAGACACAGGGATCGGACACAGGGATCGGACACAGGGATCGGACACAGGGATCGGACACAGGGATCGGACACAGGGATCGGACACAGGGATCGGACACAGGGATCGGACACAGGGATCGGACACAGGGATCGGACACAGGGATCGGACACAGGGATCGGACACAGGGATCGGACACAGGGATCGGACACAGGGATCGGACACAGGGATCGGACACAGGGATCGGACACAGGGATCGGACACAGGGATCAGACACAGGGATCAGACACAGGGATCAGACACAGGGATCAGACACAGGGATCAGACACAGGGATCAGACACAGGGATCAGACACAGGGATCAGACACAGGGACAGGGACGAAGCAGAGGGTGCAACGGGGGGAAGTAGGAGGAAATGCAGTGGAGTGTTGTGCGACAAGAGGATGCCAGTGGAGTTGAAGGGGAAGGTCTATAAAAACAGTAGTCTGACCATTACCGCAGCAGAGTACTGTGCAATAACAAAAGGACAAGAAGCAATAATACAAATGAACACGATGACGATGTTGAGATGGATGTTTGGAGTAGCAAAGATATGATCAGAAACGAATATATTAGAGTAACAATCAGAGTAACACAAGCGTCCAGAAAGATAACAGAGAAACAACTGAAACAGTACGGATGAGAAGGGACGAAGAGCACAGAGTGAAAAGTACTGATGACGGATATAGGAGGAAGAAGAAAGAAAGACCACAAAAAAACAGGTGGAAAGATGCAGACATGAACGTGGTGGGTCGCAACGCAGTCCAGGCAATAAACTAGTCAACACGGAGGAAGAAATTCAACAACCACATCGGCGACCCCCGTGAAAAGGAACAGCCGGGGAAGAAGAAGACAGCGCAGCCACAGGTAGTGAGTGACCGAATGGGTCTCTCACACCTCGCAACGACAACATCTGATATTTTACAGCTACGCAACAGGTTTTACTGGAAAATATAACTGGAACATGCAACGGTGCCAAGACACAATCCCTCTAACGCGCCGCTATAGCCACTTAGTGACACCGACACGCAACAGGCCTAACGAACAGCCCCGACGTCGACGGCAACGCGTCTGGTACTGTCAAGCGAAGACAAACCGGGTTGGCTTCGGGGAACGATCAGCTGTAATTGATTTTCCCGTTGGCGTCAATTATAATGGTAATAGCGGATGGAGGAGGCTTTGCAATTACGCCAGGATTGATGGTAGACGTTGTTTTTTATTGCTGTCACATTCGCCAGGTGGCGCGCCAGTCCTACTGGACACACACGTGGTGTGTGGGACCCGGGGAGTTGCTTACATTTTAATTCAATCTGTGATGTGTACTTGTTGTGTGTAAAAGAAAAATGTCGTTTTCCCGCATAAGATTAACACAGCTTTGTGAACGCCTATGTTATTTTAATTCATGTCAATGTGGCTTCAGAAAAAGCACGTTAACAGCTCAGGGTTTGATGATTGCTTGAATTCGCAAGAACATAAGAATAAGTAATCATCAAATCGTAGCCAATGTTTAAATAAAGACGGCTACAGATGAGACACCCAAAGAATAATAAGCAGAGCACCACAGGGATTTACAGAAGTACTTGGACCGAAGTTGTTTACTTTGTGTACCAATGACACACGTGTGTAATATTTCTAAACTGGTGAAAACTAATATATTTTGTTCGCTGATGACACGAACTGATATCTAGCCACGTGGCGACGAGACGTGGCGTAAACTAAGGCGTCGATGCTGGAGGACAGGTTATGGGCGGACGAAGAAGTAGACACGGGAAGGTGAGCTTGATTTAAGTGCTCTCAAGTCTTCACGTCACCTGAGCTGGGCGGTGGACTGCTTTTTCCCACGCCCGGTATCCCCCACCCGTCCGGCGATGGGAAAATGACGACATACGTCACATATAGAGCCACGCCAGTCGTTTCGTTATGAGCGGCGCTATTTTAAGAAAGATGAGATTATATCGGGCGTTATCCTGTTGCGTGGTCGCGCTTACGTTTATCCGGACGGTAAGTAATATCCGGGTGACATTTCTGCGCATGCGCGATAAATGTGCAGCAAAACGCAACCATTTATAGTCAAAATACCAATATGTTGCTTAAAAAATCCTTTGGTAAATTACAATATTACGTTTGGTTACATCAGTGTCACGTAATCTGCATGTCCTATCAACACAAACCTGTTTTTTGGCTCGTGTTAATTTGAGACAAATAACTTTGCTGAAAGGTTTTGTACGCCCTTTCCTCACAGTTGCCGATATATATATATATATATATATATATATATATATATATATATATATATATATATATATATATATATATATATGGCCGATATATATATATAATATATATATATATATATATAATATACATATGTGTGTATATATATATATATATATATATATATATATATATATATATATGTATATATATATATATATATAATATATATGCATATATATATATATATATATATATATATATATATATATATATATATGTATATATATATATATATATATATATATATATATATATATATATATATATATATATATATATATCAGCCTAAAGATGTATTTAATATGGGATTCAGCGGGAATGATCAACGTACTTAATGGTAACTAATGACTACAGCTGACTTGCGCATGCGTATAAACACATCCAGATATTATACAACTCCCGGAAGAAGTCAACACTACAACGTTAGCATACTCTAAGTACTGTTTGTGTGAGACTGCATTGTAATGGACGCGGTGACGTCTGCGGTCTCGAACAGACAATAAGAGTAGCAGACAACAACCACTGTTACTACTCACCTAGCACACAAAGGTAGTTTTATATAAATAGCATTTCTATGCGCAAATAGCCTAGCTGGACAACATGTTGTGAATAACCGGCAGTGAGTGCCCGATATTGCACACTGACAGTAGCGGCGTTATAGGTCACGGCAAACGTCTGTGTTGTTTACCAGTCACTAGGCTAGTGTTACGTTTCCGCTTGCTCGTTTTTTGCACGATGTTTTGCGCCTCTCAAAGCGTTCTCGCCTTCCGCGAGAGACAACAAACATCTGGAAGTCGTCAGCGACAACCCGCTATGATCAGACCGACAGGCCGGGTACTTCTGGGTCGACACGTTGACAGAGCGCCCCGCCAAAACTCATCGTTAATCATCTGGGTTTACATAACATTATATTCAGTCACACTCACATTTCACTCACACACTCTGCTGTGTTGTATTCGTGTCTGTCGTCAAACTTGGGTTGATGGTTTTTGGTGTTCGTTTATTCTATGTTCTGACACGGTTTGCATTGTTCACTCCCAGTGGTATTGACGCGCCAGTGGCGAGAACCCAGTTATTCATGGATGGTTATTTTGCAGTTTGTCGTTTGAGATTTCAACGCGGCTGCTTAATTTATGCATCTAACAACAGTTTGGTTCAATATTAAACTCGAAAATGTATAGTGGTTTGTGTGTCCGATGATCTATTCACCGAATACACGCATAAGTGGATGTATGAAAATACCCCACGCACACGCATGCGTCGACACAAACAAACACACTCGCGCACGCATGCACGCACGCACGCACGCACGCACGCACGCACGCACGCACGCACGCACGCGCACACACACACACACACACACACACACACATAACACACACACACATACACGCACGCACGCACGCACACACACAACACATACACACGCACGCACGCACGCACGCACACACAAACACACACACACACACACAAACACACACACACAAACCGGTTACAGTATCACCACGTGCAGTAAGCCGAATACAGACCCGTCTAAACACTCGAGCGAGGCCGCAGCCAAGACGTCTCAGAACGGGCGGTTTTTTGCGGGTGCCGAAGCGAACATTTACACGCGATGCGGTAGGAACGGCGCAGGCGATATCAGACTCGTTACCCCAGTGACTTACATATCACCCGTAACCTCCAGCTCGATCATCCCCACGCGTACCATTTCAGAGAGACGACTCGTCAGTAGCACCTGTTTTTAGACGTCCGTTGTCACTGCGTTCAATTACGCCAGTATACACTTGTTGTATCAGTTGTCACGGTCCGTTTCCAGATCTAGGCACCACTGGTTTTTATCGTTACGTATCGTGCTTGTTGTTCACGAGTGGTCGTGGTTGTCACACGCGCGCAGAACGCGTGCAGTGATATTATTGACCTCGTTACCCGGGGAATACTATCACCGCTATAGTTCACTCTGACAGACTCGTCATCGTTGCGAGCATGTGTGTGTTTTGTGTGTGTGTGTGTGTGTGTGTGTGTGTGTGTGTGTGTGTGTCTGTGTGTGCGTGTGCGTGCGCGTGCGTGTGCGTGTGCGTGTGCGTGTGCGTGTGCGTGTGCGTGTGCATGTGTATGTGTTTGTGCGTGCGTGCGTGCGTGCGTGCGTGCGTGTTTGTGCGTGCGTGCGTGCGTGCGTGCGTGCGTGCGTGCGTGCGTGCGTGCGTGCGTGCGTGCGTGCGTGAGTGTATATGAGCGAGCGAGCGAGCGAGCGAGTGAATGAGTGAATGCGTGAATGGGTAAGTGGGAGATGGATGGGTTAGTGAGTGAGTGAGTGAGTGAGTGGTTGGGTGGGTGGGTGGGTGAGTGAGTGAGTGGGTGGGTGGGTGGGTGAGTGAGTGAGTGAGTGAGTGGGTGAGTGAGTGAGTGAGTGAGTGAGTGAGTGAGTGAGTGAGTGAGTGAGTGAGTGAGTGAGTGAGTGAGTGAGTGAGTGAGTGAGTGAGAGCGAGCGAGCGAGCGGGTGAGTGAGTGAATGAGTGAATGAGTGAATTAGTGAATTAGTGAATTAGTGAATGAGTGAATGAGTGAATTAGTGAATGAGTGAATGAGTGAATGAGAGAGTGAGAGTGTATGTGTGAGATGGATGGGTCAGTGAATATGTGTACGTCATTTGTTTGGTATATATTATGACTTATGCACAGATAGTACAACTGCCAGCGAGTGACTGAGTGACTTCGACTCCAAGGTCTACGACTGCGCCACCGCGGCATAGCGAGATGTCGTCGGTTGACTCATTGACTCGTGATGATGTCAAGATGTATCCATGCACGTGTCTGTCTGTCATGGTTATAATGCACTCGCCAGAGTCCACATGTCTCCTTAAATCACACACTCACTCCTCGGCTCCAGTAACATCGATATCACCCACCACACGCTGGTCAAAAAACCAACTGTTACATATCCGTTACTAAGCAAACCTCTACAGATAAACTGTTGTTGAAACTTGTGTCCACCGTAAATATCCATCCGCTATTCATCAACATCATCATTGGGCAGCCACATTGTCCCATGGTTGGGCGAGGGCCTCAGCATACTGCTTCTACCCTTCCAGTAGTCATCTAGTTCGTCTCTCCACCGTCTCGTCTGTCTTCCTCTAGGTATTTTCCTTTCGTAAGGTTTGCAGGTGGTGACACGCAGAGTCCATCGGTTATCTCGTATCCTGCTGACGTGCCCTGCCCCGGTCCACTTCCGTCTTCTGACTTGTTCAATCACGTCTGTGACCTTTGCCTTTTTCTTACTCAGACGTTTGTTTTTCTCTCCCGGTATGTAATGTTTAATATACACCTTTCCAACTTTGTTTGTGCGGCTTACATCTCACTTAATCTACTGCAAAACTAAACTCTTCGGGCAGTTGTTTGGAAAAGGCGACACTGTTCGGAATTGGTGACACGAATGGTGAGAAGAGAAGAGAAGGGAAGGGAAGGGAAGGGAAGGGAAGGGAAGGGAAGGGAAGGGAAGGGAAGGGAAGGGAAGGGAAGGGAAGGGAAGGGAAGGGAAGGGAAGGGAAGGGAAGGGAAGGGAAGGGAAGGGAAGGGAAGGGAAGGGAAGGGAAGGGAAGGGAAGGGAAGGGAAGGGAAGGGAAGGGAAGGGAAGGGAAGGGAAGGGAAGGGAAGGGAAGGGAAGGGAAGGGAAGGGAAGGGAAGGGAAGGGAAGGGAAGGGAAGGGAAGGGAAGGGAAGGGAAGGGAAGGGAAGGGAAGGGAAGGGAAGGGAAGGGAAGGGAAGGGAAGGGAAGGGAAGGGAAGGGAAGGGAAGGGAAGGGAAGGGAAGGGAAGGGAAGGGAAGGGAAGGGAAGGGAAGGGAAGGGAAGGGAAGGGAAGGGAAGGGAAGGGAAGGGAAGGGAAGGGAAGGGAAGGGAAGGGAAGGGAAGGGAAGGGAAGGGAAGGGAAGGGAAGGGAAGGGAAGAGAAGAGAAGAGAAGAGAAGAGAAGAGAAGAGAAGAGAAGAGAAGAGAAGAGAAGAGAAGAGAAGAGAAGAGAAGAGAAGAGAACAGGAGCTAATAGTGAGAAGAGTGCTAAGAGATAGCGGAAAGACGGAGAGGATGGCCAAAAACCTGACGGACGTATCTAGACACGTGCACAAAAGACACTGAAATCGTCTGTCTGACCGCAGATGAAGTGATTAACATAGCGGTGTGGAGAAAGACAATTACCAGCCATACCAACAACACAGGAAGACGGGAAAAGTCCGACAAGAAGAAGACGATAGGAGTCAGTGACGCCTGGCGGATGAACCGAACACCAGCCACGATGAACGAAGGAGAAAAGGACGACGAAGCGAGAGAAGGAGCCACAGGAAGGATTGCTTGCAGCCGACCGAGGTCCCCGGCCGTCTAACGCCTTGTCTCGGGGCGCAAATAGTAGCATTTAGAGGTGTAAATTATGAACAATGCAGCCAGCGGCCGACGTTTTTTCTCACCCCGAGGACTGCAAATAGGTTGCCGCCACGTGGCCCTGACGGACGCAGGCATTGATTGAACGGGAGGGGTCGATATTAGCGAGGTGTGACGTCAAAGTGGGCCTCCTGTTTCCGCGGTGGCTCGCGTAAAACACGCATGTGGCGACGGCAAAGCCGGAATGCAAGAAGATAACGGTACCATTGTGGAATCATCGAGAAACACGCCGTGTGGTCTGTTCTGTCCGATTGTCTGCAATCGCACAAAGCACGTGACCTTGTGGGTAAAGAACAATGCTAAGCGTTGACAGACGACCTGATGTCGGATGTGTCCGTTACGTTCATCTGGAGAGAACGCGCTTTGTCAACGATAGCCTGGCGCCGATTGACCGCCTCCACCCTACCGTCGTACCGACCAGAACACGTCTCCTTCAAGTTGTGGGGAGCGGTGGTCGCGCGGTAGAGCGCCGGACTGTCAATCGAGGGGACGGTGGTTCAATCCCACCTACCGCCGTTTCGAAACTTAGGCAATTTCGTTCACCCCACATTTGCCTGTGTCTTTCAGAAGAGACACTAAAAGCCTGTGGTCCCTTCTATCTGGTATATATGCCAGGGGAAGTAAAAGATCCCACACAGGGGGTAAATATGTAACCTGTAGTGGACTCACTAATTCTAGAGAACTACGTTAGCCAAAGTTTGGGCCGTTTGGAGAAAACCACCTAAGAACCTAAGAACATTCGCGTTCTTCCGCAATCCCAGTAAGTACAATTAATTATGTATTTTTATTATTAATTATCGCCTATGTAGTTGGTCCTACACAACCAGTTATACTAACGTGTGAAGGTTTAGTTATTATTAATTTATTATTATTTGGAAACATTGATAAAGCGCCATGTATCCGGGTTAGAAACCTACTCAAAGGCACAAACAGCACTAAATAAGTAAATATATACATAGATATAAGCTAACTAGTTACGTTGAATAAATAGGTTAAATAAATATGTTACAATGAGTTAAATTAATACATTAATTCAATAAATTCAATAAGTTAAATACAATATTAAATTGACTTCGTAAAATTAGGCATGCATTAAGATTAAGAAGACGAACAAACTACAAAACATATTATTAACGTAGTTAAAAACTTGCAACTAATCAGCTTCAGGTATATCTCACTTCAGCTAGCCACACAATGTTCTAAACGCTATGTGGAAGACACGTCTTTAGCAACGTCTCAAATGTTGCCACTAAGTCAGCGTCTCCACCAGCATGAGTAGATTGTTCCAAAGTGTTTATTATTATACAACCAGTTCTATCTTAACGAGACAGGATTATCGCTGTCATCAATCAGCTTTACTGTATCGTTGTTGGCTTCTGGCTACGCAGTGGAGCGACAAAGCCTCAGGTTTGATATCTGCATACCCAGACCGTTGTGCCACCCGACACAGTACACTGGTGACCAGGGGTAGAACTTCGGCATTTGTTTTACTAGACAGCGGGACTAGTAAAGTCAAACGTTTACTAGTCCGCCAAAAGGTTTACTAGTAAAAACGGCAAAAGCGTAAAAACAATCCAAATTGAAGTCGTTACAATTTGTTTTAAGACTAAAAAACAGTATATGTTGAAACACCGGTAAAAACAATGCACCTTTCATAAAGGAAACAGATTAATATTACATAAATAACAAAAATAATAACAAAAGTGAAGATATGATCTGTATTAAAAAACTGCGTAATTAAAAAACCGCCATTTGCACCCATTGACTGGTAGTACAACCCTACCATTATGAAACTTACTGGAAATTCTGGAAATTTACCTCACATTATGCTGTTATAAAACCTGCTCTACTGGAGTGTATTAATGGAAATAAAAATATCACACCAGAAAATTATAGACTGCGGACTACTGGGTAGTTCTACCCCTGCTGGTGACGAATATAGTCGTGTTTTATGCAGTTTTAACAAAACAAAACAAATTATCCCATAAGATATCTATAAAATTATGCTTAGTGTCTAACACATGTCCGTAAATTGTGTGAAACTGTATATTATATTTGTTTGCCCACGTTATGCGATGCATATTTTTTAATAGTCTTACGGATATAAACATCCATCGATGATGATTATTATTTCGTATCTTGTACAGTCGATATAGCGGAACAATAAAAACCTGGTATACGCAATTTTACACTGTCTGCCAGAACCCCGCGGAAGTTAGTTTACAGTCAGTGTAGTTACGACGTTTATGCAAGATCGTAACGACTGCTGTCTGGACGTGTTAGCAGGTGTCCTATCATTTGATTTTAGTGTGCATGGTGTTAACTTCGCGTTAACTTATTTGTGTTATTGGGTAAGTTGGTGGGAGTGCGATGGCGTGTAATGTCACCCCCAGCCCCAATCGTAGGCACACAATAATTATGATGACAACCGCCGTGGTAGGATGATGTTTATGGATCCGTTGAACCGTCTGTAGTTCGGTTATGACTCATAAATTTATCATAAGTTACCACCAGGCTGGGTGTGTCTGGGAAGTCGGACTGCTCACGAAACATGGCACTGTTGCACTTTATCTCGCAACCAGACGTGAGTCATTCTCCCAAAACAAAATGTTTTCGTCAACTGTTGATTTATCGAAGTTTTTGTGTGTTTGTTAATTAATTTATTTGCTTCATTGTTTCGTGGTTTTTCATTGTATACTCATGTCACAACACATACGAACGCACTGCGTACCGTAGCGGACATTAGATATTATGATGCAGTTGACTTGTTGGTTGTTTGTTTGATTGACTGGTTGATTGACTGGTTGATTGACTGGTTGATTGACTGGTTGATTGACTGGTTGATTGACTGGTTGATTGACTGGTTGATTGACTGGTTGATTGACTGGTTGATTGACTGGTTGATTGACTGGTTGATTGACTGGTTGATT
>OZ024855.1:35769924-35772424 GCA_964017155.1 Oasisia sp. SBJ-2009 | reverse complement strand
TTCACTTTTTGTGCGGGGTATTACATCATTGAGTCACCAAGTCAAGTGTAAATTTACCCTTCTGGTTACTATGATATATTTCTAATACTTTGCCTTCTATCAGACTGTCATTTTTCGCATATTTTAGTAAGTTGTCTTTTATCAGTCTGCCTTTGTTCCACGTATGTTCCGTTGCCTTCTATCAGTCTGCCTTTGTTCCACGTATGTTCCGTTGTCTTCTATCAGTCTGCCTTTGTTCCGCATATGTTCCGTTGCCTTCTATCAGTCTGCCTTTGTTCCATTATTCTATCCTGTTGTTTTGTGTCATTCTTTCATGTTGGTTTAACTCAAATCGCCTGAACCGGAGTCACCCTTGAAACAAAATGACGAGTCTTCGTAATATAATGTGTTGTATATTGTTATAAAATCAATATCGTGTTGTCATACAAATCATTTTCAGCCAGTGATGTACTATAATAATTTACCATAATAACGACTGTAATTTGTACAAGATACAAGAAGCTTTATTTAACGTCGGTTTACATGATAATTTGATAACATTAGCTCATCTGAGCTATTTTCCGACCATTTGTAATGCATGCGCGGTTAAATCATTAGAACGATTGTACCTAACTTAGTATTAGCGATATTTGCTTAAATATATCAATGCATGTGCTCACGTGTTTATTTGGGGACTGCTCGATGACGCCAATGCATGATCTTTGTTTTGTCGTTGACCGGAACATGGCCTTTGCGCATGCGCTGAACTGCGTCGGATAAGGGAAGCTGTAAGAATAAAACAAATGAGTAATATCACGGACATTAGGGAGGAGCAGACCCCTGTGCCCAGTGGGAATAGACCCAGGTACCCACATTACATAAATAAATGTTGAAACTCCTAATTGAACACGTGTCACCTTTCACTGGTCGTCCTACTGATTAACACGTATGTTGGACACAGTACAAGGCAATCACAGTACAAGGCAATCACAGAACAAGGCAATCACAGTCTGTGTTCGGTTTTACTTTTGCATATTAGAAATAACTCCATCCGATCTAGTGGCTGTGGTAATTCAGAATGGTCAACGAATTGATGAAATCCGCCACGAGCATCCAACTGTTATTAGGAAAGAAACAGTCCGCTAACCTCGGTGACCAAGACAACATGAGGCAATGTCCGGTCTTGTCCGCGCATGTTATATTCGCCTTGCACGCAGCAACCACGCTGGCTGGGAAGTGGCCGGGCACTGGTTCTGTACGGCATAGGTTATATATATATATATATATATATATATATATATATATATATATATATATATATATATATATATATATATATATATATATTATATGCACTGGTTCTCTAAGGTATAGGTTAAAATATGTATATATATATATATATATAAATAAATATATATATATATATATATATATATATATATATACATATATACATATATATATATAAATATATATATATATATATATATATATATATATATATATATATATATATATATATATATATATATATATATATATATATATATATATATATATATATTAATGCATATTCACCAGAGTAACATTCAAATAAAAAATTCTTAACTATATATATATATATATATATATATATATATATATATATATATATATATATATATATATATATATATATAGATATATATTATATGCACTAGGGTATAGGTTAAAATATGTATATATATATATATAAATATATATATATATATATATATATATATATATATAAATATATATATATATATTAATGCATATTCACCAGAGTAACATTCAAATAAAAAATTCTTAGCTACCATTTCTTGAAAACCGCACCTTATCATTAAAAACAATCTTTTCATCATATACCTCTTCATGTAAAAATTCCTTTTTGGGACTTTTTGCTCATTTATTTATAAAACTATTAAGATAAATAATTGTACACACAGTTAGCGCAATTAGTGGCGGTGTCAGAAGCCTTCGGAGAGCAAACGAAAAGGACCGGCCTGGATTTGTTTCAAATGTCAACATCAGCAGACACTTACCGTCATAATGATACATGCCAAGTATGTGTCCAATCTCGTGTGCAACTCTCATTGTCATGAGATCTCGCGAGACGGGGATCTCGATAATTCCGCGTGCATAGGAAGTACATATTGAATTCAGACTGGCGACGCCGCTAAAGCCATATTGATCGAACAAAGGATCCCGTCTGAAAAAGTAACAAATTATCTCGGTGAAATCTAAATGTTAAACGGAAATTGAAACGTTTGAACAAGCATTGCCCAAACACAAAAAAAAAACATTTACAGGACATTTGATCATTACTTGATGAGCACGGAGCCATCACAGTACATTTTAAGGACATTTGATCATTACTTGATGAGCACGGAGCCATCACAGTACATTTTAAATATTTGTTCTAACTTTGACATATTTGGCGCTGGTCGCCGCCATTACTGTTGAGCTAAGTTTGGTTTGACTCGCTCCTATCTATTCAACG
>OZ024855.1:35504924-35764924 GCA_964017155.1 Oasisia sp. SBJ-2009 | reverse complement strand
TTTAATATATTGTCCAATTGAGCCAGGTGTGAGTATTGCACTTCAGTTCACCCATTTCCATCAACCGTCACGGTTACTTGTTTACATGTAGAAAATGTTGTATTTAGAGTAAGAGACGGTGTAATTCGTAAGTGCTGTGGTTGGAAATAAACAATTTAGATAATACGAGAGAAGAGATAATAAAACGTGCCTCGCTTAAGTTGTCGTATCTGTAATTAAGTTCTCTAGCCCAACTCGATCTACACTAGTGTGGAATTAACGAACCAAACTAAATACTTAATTAATAAACAGTTGATATTCCTAAGTATATGATCGCTTACCTGTGAGACGATATCACGCGGATTAACGGGTTCTGTGTGTCGAACTAGCTCCTCGGATACATGTCCGAAGTCTCACACGACGTGGTTGTTGTGTACATATTTAGCCGAGTAAGCCTCTGACACCGGCTGCTAGGGCGGTGCTTAACCACTTTACTGTTTGGTCGAACCGTGCGATGATACACTATTGATGTTAACGTCTCACTGGTCAGCGTGATTGCTATTGACTATCAGTTGATAAGATATCGCACGCATATAATTTTATAATTTCGGTTGTTAAGTGTTTGATCAAGTGTTTACGAGCCCTTAATACGTATAAATTATATGTTCTACTGTGATATTGTTTTCAATGCAGTTTTCGATGTGTTGTCAGTGTTCTTGTTTCAGTAAAATTAGCAATAGTAACCATTGTATTATTAATAGAATTGTTATATTTGTTTTTGCTGTCTGTTGTAATTATTGTTATCATCATCATTGTGATTGTCGTGGTCCGGGAGGTTTGATAAATGAACAAGAGAGACGGAGAGAGGGAGAGAGGGAGGGAGGGAGAGACAGAGAGACAGAGAGACAGAGAGACAGAGAGACAGAGAGACAGAGAGACAGAGAGACAGAGAGACAGACAGAGAGACAGACAGAGAGACAGAGAGAGAGACAGACAGACAGGCAGACAGACAGACAGACAGACAGACAGACAGACAGCCAGACAGACAGACATACATACAGACAGACAGACAGGCAGACAGGCAGACAGACAGACAGACAGACAGACAGACAGAGACAGGTAGTGAGAAACAGAGACATACACACACGCACGCATGCACGCACGCACGCACGCACACGCACGCACGCACGCACGCACACACACACACACACATTATTCTATAACAGAATATGTTAATGTTACTGTAAGACAACTATATTTATGCAACCAAAATGTTGTTGTAATGTGGCGAGAGTTTATGTGTTAATGACCACACTATTGTGCCACATGCACATTTTCTTTCTTATCGCTCTTGTGACCTGCGAGTAGAACCTGTATCGTCCATACAATGTGTCTGTAAAATCATTTATGGCCATAGCGTTATCGTTGCACCATTGGTTGGCCTGTCCTCCATTACCCAAACGCCACGAAGTGGCAGCGCTAAGCCACTAGACTTCTTGGCTAAGCTTCTCAGCCGAGCGAGAGTCGGTTAAGCGAGACTGGTCAGCCGAGCACGGAGTGTAGATCAACTGATTCTATGTGACGTAAGAACACAATGGTAGTTTTGTCTGCCATTCCCCGTACGACGAATGAGTACATAGCATGTTGCAGGTTGTATGAATTTCTGCGAGGACACATGTATGTGGAGTGAACGGAACTGATGTAATTATGCAGCGTGGTAGCATAGCACTCACATTATGACAGATGATCGTCGGTGTTTGACTCGGTATAGATATTAGTGTCATTTAGATTGGTGATGTAAACACGACGACGATCTGGCAGTAGTAACAGATATAGAGGAGGAGGTACAGAGGAGATGGCTTGGAGGCAGATTGGGGTGGAGAGCAAGGGACTAAAAGACAATATTGGGTAAACGGAAGTGATGGTCAGTACCAGGAGAGGAACAAAAGCAAACATCAACGACAGCCAAGGAACAATCATGAGACAGGTGAATAAATTCAAATGTTATGGTGTCACCATTAGTGAAGAAGGAGGATCAGAGGAAGCAGTAAGAGCAAGAGTTGGTGCAGCGTGGGGCAAGTGGAGAGACCTATCCGGAGTTATCAGTGACAAGAAAATGCCAAGGAAATTACACGTCAAGCTCTACATGACTGTCATTAGAATAATACTTCTGTATGGAGCAGAATGTTGGACAGTTGGAAAGAAGGGAGAACAGATTCTCGAGAAAACAGAGATGAGAATGTTGAGAAGAATTAAAGGTGTGTATACATCAGAAAGGAGTGAATAGAATACAAGAGAAAGTCAGAGCAATGAGACTACGCTGGTATGGACACATTCAGAGAATGGAAGAAAACAACGAAGTGAGAGCAGTTGTTCACATGATAGTGCCAGGAAAAAGACCAAGAGGGAGACCAAGAGGGAGATGGATGGATTGCGTCTGAAAACATGATAATAATAATAATAACAATTATTATTATTATGTAAACACGACAGATCACTGTCTGGTTTCTAACACAAATGAAGGGGTGTCGGGTATCAAAGTGGTTTGAGGGAAACTGAGGCACGAATATTTCAGGGCACGTCAACCAGTGGTGTTTATAACATATTATATATTATATCCTGTGAAATGTTCAATAATAGGTCTATTCAAATTGTATAGGAATTGAAAGAAACGTTATAATGGTCGCCTATGGAAACGTTAAATGAGGTCTTACGATATAAACTATGGGTCGTTTGTTCACTAATGTTGGGAGGTCTGTCAACATCAACGTCAAGGCCGATGCCAACAAATAGAACATGGTCTATATGTACTTTATCTCCAGCTGAGCGTTAGAATGGCCTTAATTTTTGTTGTCTTTTTGTAATAGTGTATTCGCTGGTAGCGTGTTGGGTTTCTGACTGACGTCCACATATCATCTGGGTTCTATTTCTGCAATCATCTTGAATATTAACGTAGCGTTATCAATCTCTCCAACTACAGAAGAACCGTACCCGTGTAAGGAGTTTGTCACGGATGATACAGTCCAAATGTCAAATGTGTCGTATGTCAATAGGTATTGAAATGTCGCTTTCTCTCATACGTAAGAGGTAACATTATTTTAATGCACTACTTGTTCCTGTAGTCCACCACGAAGCAAAGAGAATGTGCGGTTTTGAAACACCTTTCGTTTAACTAACTTACTTTTCTCGTACCTGTACGTATAAATACTCCTAGCTAGTCAACGTTTGCATTTTCATTTCACTAGTGTTGAATGACTAGATGGCATAAACATTTCTTCCAAGAACTGAACACATCACCTGTTTAATTAAATTTGTCGCCTATGCAGTTCATGCTATGCAATCTCAGAAAATTATATAGAAAATACTACAATTGTTTTACTATTTTTGAAGAGTTCCCAAGAATATTTCGTGCGCACACAGAGACTTCAGCAATGTGGAGGCCGACATAGATTAAATGCCTTCGTTCTCTCGTTGGCGAGAGCTAGTATTATTTTATCAGTATTATTATTATAGCCAGCATTTCTAAAGCGCAATATATATATATGTAACAATACATATGTAGGTATATGTAAATATTATATGATGTTAACAATAAAAAGATTATATAATTAAAATACCTATTTCTAACATACTAAGACAAGTACGTAAATAATTATGGTATATTAAAAAAGTAAAACATTAGAATTATAATTTAAAATAAATACATATATTAATACTAAATAATAATAATAAAAGAAATAAGTTAATAAATTAATTCCTAAAATACATGCTCGTGAAAGTGCCAAACACAACAGTTCTTCAGGGAAAATAAGCCAGTTCAAATAAGTGAGTTTCAAAGGCACTCATGAATCTAGTTACGGTGTCTGATTGACGAATGTTTCCTGGCAAACTGTTCCAAAGTGCTGAACCGGAAGCAGCAATGACGAAAATATTGTGTTCAGGTGTCAACGTAATTCTAAGTTTCAGTGGAAACAGTGTCTTTGACGTTAATTAATTGAAACTGGTGCTGTGTGAGATAACAAGTGAAATCACGTCTAGAAAGTCAGTGACCATGGAAGAAGTCTACGTGGGCTGTCAACGTTACTAACGTCGACGTCGTTGGAGCTTCACATGCAGTGCTGCTGCTGTTTCTCGTCATAACTACCGGTCCTTGAGTAGTTGCATAGCCGCATAGGTTTCCAGTTGTATATATAATTAAATCATAATTGCCTACTGTTACGTACCGTACTCTTTCTACTCAACAATTGACATACTTTGTTAACTACATTTCTCCGCCATCTTTAGGACCCTTAGATCACCCGTTTCCAAACAACTTTTTGTTCTTAAACCTGAGCTCACTATTGGCAAACGTGCTTTCTCTGTAGCTGCGCCAACTATCCGGAATCAACTCCCTATTACAATTAAATCTTCCTTTCGTAAAAAAAACTCTAAACATATTTGTTTGAAATTGCTTTTCCCCATAAATTGTCGGCGGTCTTAAAATGAACCGAACACAGAACAATATCACTAACGATTCATTTTATTTTTGCCATTTTCTGTTTTACATGACTGGCGCGGTCGGTATACATAGAATTGTGCAACTTTTCTGACGCTCTTTATTCGAATCACACGAAGAGCACACCTGTCGCGGCAATAATAATGACATTTAAAATATACACTGATACATATGAAATAAAATTTAATTTCAGTAAACAACTTATTTAAATGAAGTGATGGCTAACGGATACAAGTTGTGTTACATAAACGTATTTGTTATTGGGTATCATGGAAACGAAATATCAATAAATTACTCTCAAGGATTTCTTCATTTTCAGTTGCGTGGAAATGCATTGCATTTTTGTATTGCACTGGATATTTTGTCTATGGGTAGAATATGTTTCATATATATATGTATATGTATATATAAATATATATATATATATAGAGGTTAGAGGTTAGATTACCATAATCAAATATTATTCAACGGAAAATAGTATTCAAATATTATTCAGACTAGCGTTGTTGGGAGTTCAGTTGGTCTGGCCGTGACGTAGTGAATCTGTGAACAGATGGAAACACAAGTTGTTTAATATATATATATATATATATATATATATATATATATATATATATATATATATATATATATATATATATATATATATATATATATATATATAATATATATATATATATATATATATATATATATATATATATATATACACATCAATTAAGAAATAATTATATAAACGCTAATTACCTGAAAAATGCAGGGAATTGGATTTAATACAAGTTGCTGAAACTTCGTGTAACGTCTAATAAACATGTCATTTATAACTTTGCCCTAACGTCATGCAATGTATCTTATCCAAATTAAAGTAGCTGATTGACAAATCTATATAATGCGAACAGTTCAATATGGTGTCAGGTCATCACCATCGAAGGTCTCGTTTATATTGTCATCATTTATGGACATAAAAAAGCAAACACCGCTAACCATCGGAAGGGGTTGGTTATTTCTCCAGATGATTCACTTTCCACGAATGGGACGTAACCGCGCACCTGGGAAATACAGAAATAGATCACACGACCGCCAAGCACTCTCGCACGCACTCATGCACACGCACGCACGCGCACACACAAACGCACGCACACACGGACGCACGTACGCACACACACACACACACACACACACACACACACACACACACACACACACACACACAAACACACACAAACAGATACAATCATATATAACAAACAAACAAACAAACAAACAAACAAACAAACACACACACAAACAAACAAACAATGTTTCATTACATTGCTACTGTTTTAGCAAACGTTGACAAATAATACTGTCCACAATAAAAATAATAATGACGACAAATAACAGCATAATTCACAGAGCACGAAGACGACTGAGAACAAATACGCAAAGGCAACTGAAGAAACAGGAACGACAAAGATATCAGTCCTGCTCAACTCAATCGGCTGCGTAGCTTATCTGATAAGACAGTCTGGTGACAAATATTATGCTTTGCTAATGTAACCCTTATGTAGTGTCACTGCTCGAAGCCATCAAACGACATCACTGTTTTGGATTAATTCACACGTTTATTTGTATAATAATAATAATAATTAATGGTTATAATGTACGTATCCCTTTGCTAATGAAACTAAGATAATATATATATATATATATATATATATATATATATATATATATATATATATATACACATACACACACATATATATGTATATATATTATATATATATATATATATATATATATATATATATATATATATATATATATATACACACAAAGTAAAAAGAAGAAAATAAAATATGAGATGACAAAATAATAACAAAAACATTTCATTTATGTTTATTTTTATGTGTGACATATTTCAGTATAAGTTCGCAGAGCATTAATTCCCCAGGCGGATGTAAAGGGGCCACCTCACGGTGCCTGGGGAACCGAGGCTAGAAAGAGATCGAGCGATAATACGCAGAAGAGTCAACGACAGCAACAACTGACTGTTGAGGTAAACAATTTCGACTCACTCACATGCCTCATGCAGCTTGGTCTGTCCATCTCTGCCCACTCTCTCATCATGGCTTTGGAACATTCGCTGAATAGATCAGTCTTGTAGCTGAAACAACATAGCAAATCAAAAACTTCAACTCTGATGTTCCCAACATAACGGCTACAGATCCCTCACATAAAAAGAATAACCCACATCGTAATACTATCACGTAATCGTATAGCAATCTTTCACCAAACAAAATCACAACTAACATGACAAATCAGGTACAATTACTGATGTGATGTTTAAAACATACAAATAATAATTTGTAAAACAAAACAAAATGCCATTAAAATACCAAAGACCATTCTAGCAGAGCTCTCTATTTGCCCTCGTGTAATTTCAAGCCGTTGAGTAAATTTATAGTCGTTGTATACAAATTGCATTTACTATCTACAAAATACTGCCAGTGAATAGCTGAATGCACGGTTACACGAACTACGTTTCCCTCATTTCATCTGATTGAACACTACAGCGCAGTAATCGCAAGTGCTTAGAAGAGATACTATTTGTTTTTATAAAATTTGTATAGGGATTGATCCATATGTCACTGCATTGAAATCGGGTACAAGGGTGAATCGAGCTTATTAGTCTAGAATAAGACAGGCGTTTACACAATTACAGCACGACATGGTGTCGGCAGCAAATTGAAGAAAATGCTCTTATCTGAACCGACTTCAAGCATAGTAAAGTAGTTTTAATTTACCAACCTTGCAGGACCAGTTGGTGGAACAGCAATACCCCTCGACATAGCCCCTCCTCTGTGTATGATGTGAGAGCGATTGAAACCCACGGAGCCAGTTGGCGGAACACCAGTTCCAATCGACTTTGCCAATCCTCCTGTTGCTGTGCGTGAACGATCTCTACCAACTGATCCAGTTGGCGGAACACCAGTTCCGATCGACTTTGCCAATCCTCCTGTTGCTGTGCGTGAACGATCTCTACCAACTGATCCAGTTGGCAGAACACCAGTTCCGATCGACTTTGCCAATCCTCCTGTTGCTGTGCGTGAACGATCTGTACCAACTGATCCAGTTGGCGGAACACCAGTTCCAATCGACTTTGCCAATCCCCCCGTTGCTGTGCGTGAACGATCTCTACCAACTGATCCAGTTGGCGGAACACCAGTTTCAATCGATCTGGCCAATCCTCCGGTTCCTGTGCGAGACCGATCTCTACCAACTGACCCAGTTGGCGGAACACCAGTTCCGATCGACTTTGCCAATCCTCCTGTTGCTGTGCGTGAACGATCTCTACCAACTGATCCAGTTGGCGGAACACCAGTTCCAATCGACTTTGCCAACCCTCCTGTTGCTGTGCGTGAACGATCTCTACCAACTGATCCAGTTGGCGGAACACCAGTTCCAATCGACTTTGCCAACCCTCCTGTTGCTGTGCGTGAACGATCTCTACCAACTGATCCAGTTGGCGGAACACCAGTTCCAATCGACTTTGCCAATCCTCCTGTTGCTGTGCGCGAACGATCTCTACCAACTGATCCAGTTGGCGGAACACCAGTTCCAATCGACTTGGCCAATCCTCCGTTTGCAGTGCGTGAACGATCTGTACCAACTGATCCAGTTGGCGGAACACCAGTTCCAATCGACTTGGCTAATCCTCCTGTTGCTGTGCGTGAACGATCTCTACCAACTGATCCAGTTGGCGGAACACCAGTTCCAATCGACTTTGCCAATCCTCCTGTTGCTGTGCGTGAACGATCTCTACCAACTGATCCAGTTGGCGGAACACCAGTTCCAATCGACTTGGCCAATCCCCCGTTTGCAGTGCGTGAACGATCTGTACCAACTGATCCAGTTGGCGGAACACCAGTTCCGATCGACTTTGCCAATCCTCCTGTTGCTGTGCGTGAACGATCTCTACCAACTGATCCAGTTGGCGGAACACCAGTTCCGATCGACTTTGCCAATCCTCCTGTTGCTGTGCGTGAACGATCTCTACCAACTGATCCAGTTGGCCGAACACCAATTCCAATCGACTTTGCCAATCCTCCTGTTGCTGTGCGTGAACGATCTCTACCAACTGATCCAGTTGGCGGAACACCAGTTCCGATCGACTTTGCCAATCCTCCTGTTGCTGTGCGTGAACGATCTCTACCAACTGATCCAGTTGGCGGAACACCAGTTCCGATCGACTTTGCCAATCCTCCTGTTGCTGTGCGTGAACGATCTCTGCCAACTGATCCAGTTGGCGGAACACCAGTTCCAATCGACTTTGCCAATCCTCCTGTTGCTGTGCGTGAACGATCTCTACCAACTGATCCAGTTGGCGGAACACCAGTTCCAATCGACTTTGCCAATCCTCCTGTTGCTGTGCGTGAACGATCTCTACCAACTGATCCAGTTGGCGGAACACCAGTTCCGATCGACTTTGCCAATCCTCCTGTTGCTGTGCGTGAACGATCTCTACCAACTGATCCAGTTGGCGGAACACCAGTTCCAATCGACTTGGCTAATCCTCCTGTTGCTGTGCGTGAACGATCTCTACCAACTGATCCAGTTGGCGGAACACCAGTTCCAATCGACTTTGCCAATCCTCCTGTTGCTGTGCGTGAACGATCTCTACCAACTGATCCAGTTGGCGGAACACCAGTTCCAATCGACTTGGCCAATCCCCCGTTTGCAGTGCGTGAACGATCTGTACCAACTGATCCAGTTGGCGGAACACCAGTTCCGATCGACTTTGCCAATCCTCCTGTTGCTGTGCGTGAACGATCTCTACCAACTGATCCAGTTGGCGGAACACCAGTTCCAATCGACCTGGCCAATCCTCCTGTTGCTGTGCGTGAACGATCTCTACCAACTGATCCAGTTGGCCGAACACCAGTTCCAATCGACTTTGCCAATCCTCCTGTTGCTGTGCGTGAACGATCTCTACCAACTGATCCAGTTGGCGGAACACCAGTTCCGATCGACTTTGCCAATCCTCCTGTTGCTGTGCGTGAACGATCTCTACCAACTGATCCAGTTGGCGGAACCCCAGTTCCGATCGACTTTGCCAATCCTCCTGTTGCTGTGCGTGAACGATCTCTACCAACTGATCCAGTTGGCGGAACACCAGTTCCGATCGACTTTGCCAATCCTCCTGTTGCTGTGCGTGAACGATCTCTACCAACTGATCCAGTTGGCGGAACACCAGTTCCGATCGACTTTGCCAATCCTCCTGTTGCTGTGCGTGAACGATCTCTACCAACTGATCCAGTTGGCGGAACACCAGTTCCAATCGACTTTGCCAATCCTCCTGTTGCTGTGCGTGAACGATCTCTACCAACTGATCCAGTTGGCGGAACACCAGTTCCAATCGACTTTGCCAATCCTGCTGTTGCTGTGCATGAACGATCTCTACCAACTGATCCAGTTGGCGGAACACCAGTTCCAATCGACTTTGCCAATCCTCCTGTTGCTGCGCGTGAACGATCTCTACCAACTGATCCAGTTGGCGGAACACCAGTTCCAATCGACTTTGCCAATCCTCCTGTTGCTGTGCGTGAACGATCTCTACCAACTGATCCAGTTGGCGGAACACCAGTTCCGATCGACTTTGCCAATCCTCCTGTTGCTGTGCGTGAACGATCTCTACCAACTGATCCAGTTGGCGGAACACCAGTTCCAATCGACTTTGCCAATCCTGCTGTTGCTGTGCGTGAACGATCTCTACCAACTGATCCAGTTGGCGGAACACCAGTTCCAATCGAATTTGCCAATCCTCCTGTTGCTGCGCGTGAACGATCTCTACCAACTGATCCAGTTGGCGGAACACCAGTTCCAATCGACTTTGCCAATCCTCCTGTTGCTGTGCGTGAACGATCTCTACCAACTGATCCAGTTGGCGGAACACCAGTTCCAATCGACTTGGCCAATCCTCCGGTTGGTGTGCGTGAACGATCTCTACCAACTGATCCAGTTGGCGGAACACCAGTTCTAATCGACTTTGCCAAACCTCTGGTTGCTGTGCGTGAACGATCTCTACCAACTGATCCAGTTGGCGGAACACCAGTTCCGATCGACTTTGCCAATCCTCCTGTTGCTGTGCGTGAACGATCTGTACCAACTGATCCAGTTGGCGGAACACCAGTTCCAATCAACTTTGCCAATCCTTCGGTTGCTGTGCGTGAACGATCTCTACCAACTGATCCAGTTGGCGGAACACCAGTTCCAATCGACTTGGCCAATCTTCCGGTTGCTGTGCGTGAACGATCTCTACCAACTGATCCAGTTGGCTGAACACCAGTTCCAATCGACTTTGCCAATCCTCCTGTTGCTGTGCGTGAACGATCTGTTCCAACTGATCCAGTTGGCGGAACACCAGTTCCAATCGACTTTGCCAATCCTCCTCTTACTGTGCGTGAACGATCTGTACCAACTGATCCAGTTGGCGGAACACCAGTTCCAATCGACTTGGCCAATCCTCCGTTTGCAGTGCGTGAACGAACTCTACCAACTGATCCAGTTGGCGGAACACCAATTCCGATCGACTTTGCCAATCCTCCTGTTGCTGTGCGTGAATGATCTCTACCAACAGATCCAGTTGGCGGAACACCAGTTCCGATCGACTTTGCCAATTCTCCGGCTGCTGTGCGTGAACGATCTCTACCAACTGATCCAGTTGGCGGAACACCAGTTCCAATCGACCTGGCCAATCCTCCTGTTGCTGTGCGTGAACGATCTCTACCAACTGATCCAGTTGGCGGAACACCAGTTCCAATCGACCTGGCCAATCCTCCTGTTGCTGTGCGTGAACGATCTCTACCAACTGATCCAGTTGGCGGAACACCAGTTCCAATCGACTTGGCCAATCTTCCGGTTGCTGTGCGTGAACGATCTCTACCAACTGATCCAGTTGGCTGAACACCAGTTCCAATCGACTTTGCCAATCCTCCTGTTGCTGTGCGTGAACGATCTGTACCAACTGATCCAGTTGGCGGAACACCAGTTCCAATCGACTTTGCCAATCCTCCTCTTACTGTGCGTGAACGATCTGTACCAACTGATCCAGTTGGCGGAACACCAGTTCCAATCGACTTGGCCAATCCTCCGTTTGCAGTGCGTGAACGAACTCTACCAACTGATCCAGTTGGCGGAACACCAGTTCCGATCGACTTTGCCAATTCTCCGGCTGCTGTGCGTGAATGATCTCTACCAACTGATCCAGTTGGCGGAACACCAGTTCCGATCGACTTTGCCAATTCTCCGGCTGCTGTGCGTGAACGATCTCTACCAACTGATCCAGTTGGCGGAACACCAGTTCCAATCGACCTGGCTAAACCTCCGGTTGCTGTGCGTGAACGATCTGCACCAACTGATCCAGTTGGTGGGACGCCAGGTTCGTTTGACACAACCCTGGCAGTTCCGATGCCCTTGGACATGAGATGGGTACGGTCGCGGCCCTTGCAGTTGGCTCGTACGTCGGCTGACGTGTAGTGCGAGGGAGCGACATCTGCAGGCGGCAAGATAAGCTCTCACATAGTACGTCGACTGTGTTTTTGCTATTCCAGTACATATTATCGACTTTGACCTTGTCCTATCATTTTGTTTTGATGCTTTTGGTTGGTTTTGAAGGGGTTAGACCTTATTATCATTACTATTATAATTATTGGTACGGTGATTATTATTATTAGTACTATTGCTATTACTAGTATAACTGTCAACCCCGTTGCTGAACACTATTATTCATAAAACCATGTTGTTGACGATCATACGATGACGTTTACGAATCAAGAAGAGTCGGATTGCACCGACTTAACTAACTATGGGAACAAAAAGTGGATTTGAATCATGCTGGCTGCGAATTTTGCTGAGGTGAACTTTGAGTGAAGGTGTGCAGTTTGCTGTGATCACAGCGCCACCTACCGTCGTCGTGGTACATTCCTAGACCATGGCCAAGTTCGTGGGCGAGTAGCTGTGAAGTGGTTGACATCAACATCTTCAAGTGGTGGAGGAAGAATTAAAACAATGACATCCGATATGCAAGAGTGACATATTTCAGTATCCCGTCTTAGGCCAATTCGTTCAGAAGGAAAGCAAATCTCATAAGAATCACATGTACACTACATTCGACCCGAAAGTAATAATTAGTGTTATCTCGTTATTGCATTGTGAATGCTGTAAAGAAAAAACGGAAAACTCATCAAACGACGAAGGAAAAGATACTGAACCTTCACATTAAGCTGACCTGCTTTTACTACAGTAAAACGCAACAAGATTGAACAAACCCTTATGGCAAGTTAGTAAACATGCCACCATGTTTAACTAGAGCCTAGTGGTTATTCATGTATGTGTAAGTCGGCCTTCCAAAAGAACAATACCTTCTTCACGTAATGATATATAATAAATAACAGCATTTGTCTACGCCATATCTCTAGCAATTAAATCATTCATATAAGAGGCGCATTACACTTTGCAGGAATATACAGATTACCTTAAAATAAAATAAAATATAGATGTAGATGTAGTTGTAAAATAAATAGTAAAAGTTGTTCAATATAAATAATATTAGTCTTAATAATACTAAAATACTAATACTGATAAATAATAGTTAAAAATAAATAATAAAATAGTTGATAAGTAGTAGATATTAAAAATGTTCGGATATTATAATATTTTTTCTTTTAAAGTGTAAACGCCCTTTTAAACAGAAATGTCTTCAATTGCTTCTTAAACGAACTGAGGCAGTCTGTGGCACGCATGGCAAGCGGCAGCTTGTTCTCAAGAGTACTAACTTACTAACTATTACATTTCTATTATCACCTATGTCCTGGAAACAATCACGATCAGAGGCACAACGAACAAACGTTTTACGTTTGGCGTAATTATAAACGGGAGCAGGCAGGTTGTCATTGCAGCATGGAACCGCCGACAATTTATATTGTAATGGTAATATCAATCAAACGTTTTGAGTTTCACGGAAGGTAGCAATAGTTTCATAATGTTAGTTGTAATAGGGAGTTGATTCCAGATCCTTGCAGCAGTTGTTAATATTGAGCTTAGTCTTAGTCTTAGACTTAGGAACAAAAAGCTGTTTTGAAAACGACTGATATGACGATCTTAGGGATAGTAAATTACATAAATGTAAGAGATAAACTAAGTGTGTCGGCTGTTGACTGGAAAGCGTTGGGTGGAAATGTGTAACAGTAGCCAATTTTATTTTAATTATATATACAACTGGAAGCCAATGTAACTTACTACTTAATTTAAGAACGACGTATGGTAAACAATTATGTATATGACCAATATGTTGGAGTTTAGTGTCTTTGGCAATGTTGTTTAGATTACAATACTCGAGTCGACTATTGATATTGCTTAAATAATTGATAAAAACAACTGATGCCGGATTCGAGGGAAATTACTTAATCACGTATGTGATAGAAACACGGATTACACATGTGTGAAAGATTTGCTGGTGAAAGCAGCAATCACAGCCAAAGTCAACATATTAATTCTGAACGGCATCTAATTACAGTTACTCTATCGGTAAATTAAAGTATTAAAATATGCTGTGGCGCGTCACCACCCATCTAATGGGCGTTCACTTGTCTGGGGGTCATTTCACTAACGTTGTTAAGAGCTCTCAAACCCGAATTTGCTCGTTAAAATCAAGTCTTATCCTTAATATTGATCCTGAATACCTAGAAACTGTCAACACCACGATGCACCAGAAATTGTCGACGGTGTGTCATGGAAATAGTGTCCTCGCTAATACGGCAATGGATATTTGTGGGTTTTTTAATCGTTTAATTTAATTAAAAATACATTTTGTTTAAAGATGAGTTTTCCTTAAGAGCTCTTTATGAAAGTGAAACGGCCCCGGGTTCCTGTCACATAACACGGCCAGTCCGTCACTTCTGTTACCTGTAACTCCAGCAGGCCGTACGGGTTGTAGGAACACAGTGACGCGATGTTGGCATAACCGGCTATGGCGTGACCCTTCAGCATCGAATCTCGTCTGAAACAACGCCCACGCGATTTATTATTAAACCAATAAGTGCACGTATCTAGATATCAATGTTTCTTACAAATGCAGCAATTGCAGATGCAAGTTTCTACCGAGACAATAGTATAGCAGCAGAGTAGCAACAACGGAACTAAGCTCACCATCGGCAAATGTGCTTTCTCTGCCAGCAATCTAGAATCAACTCCCGTTACAATAAAATCTTCTGAGACTTTAGCCAAAACTTAAAATATATTTCTTTGAAACTGCTTTTCACCATAACTTTTCGGCGGTTCCATGCACCAATGTCGACTTTTTACCTTTCCCTGGTTAGGATTATGCCAAGTTATTTTGTTGCGCCTCCAAACATGAACTTTTCAAGGATGTAGACACTATAGAAGTGTTACAATTATATTAGATTATGTTATATAATGTTATAATGTAATAATAATAGTATAACTTGCGAGGGGACATGTTTCAACACTTCATCAGATTCTGAGGTTGAGTTACGTCGTTATCCTTAGGGAGAAAGTGATGGAGAATGTTCACGATGTCGTTCAACATTTTGCCTGACTATCAAATCGTTGTTAGACATCACTATAATTGTAAAATAGGGTGTGTGTGTGTGTGTGTGTGTGTGTGTGTGTGTGTGTGTGTGTGTGTGTGTGTGTGTATGTGTGTGTGTGTGTGTGTGTGTGTGTGTGTGTGTGTGCGTGCGTGCGTGCGTGTGTGCGCTTGTTTGTTATGTGCATGTGTATGTGTGTTTGTGTGTGTGCGTACGCGTGCGTTCGTGCGTGCATGCGTGCATATGAACGCGCGCGTGAATGGGTGTGCATGCGTCAGTGTTTGAGCGAATATACGAATGATATAGCTTTATGGATATAGTAGTACAGCACTGACGTTGCTAGAAAGCCGAAGTGGCAGTCATTGTAGTCGAGAAGACGCTGCCAGTTGCCTTGATAGAACCAGTATTCACGGACGACGTTGCCTAACTACATGGGAAGAAAACAACGGGACGAAAGCGCATATATTACAAAGGACACGAATGTGAACACGAGATATAGTAGACTACCTATGCGTACTCGGCAAGAATACGCTTATTCGTAATGAGCTGTCAAACTGATTGCACTGTAGAGCCCCCACAACCTACACGGTCTGCCACGTTGTACATGTTTGTATAGAGGAACATCAATTCTGAGCTAGCGACTGCGAAAAAAGTAAAACAGTTGGCTGGGCGAATATACGTTATGTTTGCTTGCTCCGTTCTTGTCTATACATACTCATGTCATGTTCCATCGGACATGTGACACCTAGACATGTCGATTATTGCTAGCCGTCACTACACCAAATTGGATTCTGCTCTCGACAGTGAATGTAAAGAACTTCATATGTATGGTGGTCGGCATATCAACTCCCCACAAAACACGCATTAGATATACCACAACAACCATATCAATTCACATACCAAATGCAACGCTATAACAAACAAACAAACAAACAAACAAACAAACAAACAAACGGGCAAACGATATTTAGCAGCGGCCAAAAAGCCTGCCAGCACAGTAACTTGACCGGCATTCGTCGAGTCACGTGACAAAGATGGCGACTTACCATGATTCCTTCCCTTGTGCTGTCGTACGGATGGCCAGCGAGCGACTTGAGGGAGATCGTTTGGCCACTCAGTAGATCCACGTTACCAACTTGTACCGCGACTGCTATTCCACTCTTGGCGAACAGCTGCGACCAGACGGATCGGAAACTCATGAATTGTGCATAAAATTCCTTCTTGCCAATTAAATGGATTTTGAACTATTATTTTGTTTATCCATTATGCCGTATTTGTCAATGACAAAGAAAATGTATTAAACAATGTACTGTATTGTTTTGACGAAACGTTACATTTAATTCAATATTGTTGCAATCGCAATGTGGGATGGAAATTATGGTAATGGTCTTATTTATCAGACAAGGATTCAAAACGAATAATGACATCCACATGTACTTTGAAGGTCAACATTTCAGGGTTGTTGAATCAGATTACTTCACTATTTAACTTTAATTCATTAAATAAATGCAAACAGTGAACACTTCATTTGGAAAACGAATTATAAGTGACATTATATAAGCTATGCATTGACTAATTTACATTTTACGTTTTAACTAATTTGGCAACAAAGTGTTCGTGCAATTGATTCATTTACATCGAAATCACTGTTAATTAAATGAATAAAAATATGTTAAAATAGTGCTTTACCTCAGAAGTCCGTTCTGCCACCTCAGTGAAGTATTCGTGTGGGGACTTTCCAAAGTGGATTTGGTCAATGAACGTCCTCTGTCGAACATATTAGATATGTATCGTAAATTTACGTTGCTCTTTAATCATCATACTATATATATACACAATTTTATTAGCTGTATGATCGGACGATTCGTTAACTTTAATTGAGGACAAACCACTATAATATTTAGCGCGCCCAAATAAACGTACTCCAAAAACTTTTCATAAACGGTTCAGTGTGTCCTGACGCGACAGGGATTTAACCAACCAGGAAATGTATATCCCACCCATGTATATATAGAGTCCTAAACCACCGGACAATTCGTATTTAGTCATTATGAACCAGCTGCCAAAGGCTACATTGACCGGAGAGAACCGATCGCCTAGATACAATATACTTCATGCATGGGAGATCGAAGAGGAGATTATAACTTGCTCGACCAAAATTAATGCTATGATAAACCGCAACCCCTAGAAGGGACCAGGACCCAGAGTAAAGGGACGATGTGAAAAAAAACCAGTAAATTAGTAAGCGGGTAATAAATGTAACTGAAAACATAAGTTCTTATATAGAGCAGTATACAATCTTCATCATTATTCAAAACGCTTTACACGTAACCACCTCGCAGATTTGTCAATCGAACACCATATTGACTTCTCTATGGAAGTATGATGAGCCATAAAAGATGAGTCGGAGACGATGACCTACTTGCGGTACCATTATAAGTAGGTAATATCGGACATTATCCTGGAGCCATAACGACATGGTCACAAGTCTGTGAAGGAATATGTGTCCTATAATCCTACACCACTGAGTCTTGGGTTCCATCTTCGCACTTCGACTCACTTACGCATTTTCGGTCGCAGTTAAAACACACGTTAATGTTGACCAGGCGACCCTTAGCAGCGGCATTCTTGTCTGTCTGCAAAACAATTCATAGATCACATCATAAGCAAGTGGAGTTGGCTTTAAGATATATGTTAGTTACAACGGCGGTGCTTAGAACAGTTCGTGTTCACAGATCCTAGAATATGTAGAAACGATGGCAATGAAATAACATGGCCACATCGTCGTTTCTCTTAGTATTATAATATATTTATACCAGTTTTAATTGTTATTCATTGTTGGTCCTTTCTATGTCCTCCAAACAAGCACACGTACACACGCACGCACGCACGCACGCACGCACGCATACGAGCCAATCGTATACAATAGAGGATAAGTATTCACATACGAGTTGATATTTTATACGAATATCTAAAATTGAAATTTAGAATGTAGTGTACAGAAAACGAGCATGACGGAATGACACATCAATTTAAAATGTATCTATCCAAACTTACTAAATATTTCCGGCGAATAGCCACATTGCAGCAACTAGGAAAAACATCTCAGAATTGGTTACGATTCTGTTCACATTGTGTAACTGATACATACCAAGATTTTCCACGATACTGAAATCAAAGAAATGCATAATGTAAATTCAACAAAATTTAGACTAAACATATTCTATTGAAACACAAACACGTGTGTACAAACTAAATGGTTGTTAACTGATAAAAAATATGTTGCAGAATATACAGCGAGCTCAAAATGAAGCGTCAACATGTGTTTCATATTACATGTAGATACCATGTTTGCCATAATATCGTTGCTGTGTCCATTCTCATAGTACAAAGCAAAATATTATTTTTAATGCGGTCAAAACTCTGATACATCGTCCTATATCGTCCTCATGTGTGGTAACATAATGGCTAACATTGCACTATGTCATCGTCCTTCAAATCCAGCAAATAATTAGTATGTTCTTTATATAAATATGATCAATAATTTTTTTAATCACCTTAACTAGCAAGAAAAGTGCAGATGACTATTATTATAACTCTGTATATATATATATATATATATATATATATTAGGCTTATATATATATCACTTATATGTATAATATATATATATATATATATATATATATATATATATATATATATACATAAACATTATATATATATTATATATATGTATACATACATATATGTATATATAAGCCTTATAACGTATATACTGATATATATATATATATATACCTATAGATAGGGCTTATATACATATATATATATCAGGTTTATATATATATATATATATATATATTATAATAATAAACTTACCATCGTTCGACACAGGTACCATGGAAACGCAGGAGAGAACATTGACGACCACAAACAAATGAAGTGGAGTTGCCCATGATGTAACCATGGTTGCACGCCAGTCCTAGATTTCATGGATGTTGTAGAACATAATTAGATATACACGACTGTGTTATGTCAGAACATACACAGTGAACCCCTCCTTTACAAGAACTAGTTCCCATCAAATAACAACAAGTCAATGGAAACTGTAATCACTGTTACAATGTTTTGATTATTATGAAGTTCGCAACAGCCTAAGGAACAGCTAACTATACAACGTGTACACTGCAAAATCAAATACCTCAAAATGACCACCGTATCTGGGAAATAAATAGCCATTTATAATTAGTAGATCAGAGGCCAATAGTTCGTGCAAGGAAGAGAATGGACATAGAAAGAGGAGAGTGAACCTCCAAGTATAGGAAGGAACAAGAACAGAACAAGAACAATAACAAGAACGTTTATTTACAATCAACATAAAATACAACTATATATATATTTCTATCCAAATAATAAACTATATGTGATGTGAAGAAGAAAAAAATATGGTAATGCACGATTCCGCATGTGTGCAGATTTTATTAGGGTATTTGTGCGTATGTAATATAAAATAAATGAACCATATTTGTCATAAATCAATGTAAACATTTACATATATGTATAAAAAAAAATATATATATATATACATATATATATGAGATGCATTTACGACGTCCCAAAGTCAACGTTTTATGTATGGATAATAATGGATATCTGACACGCTTGACTGATTTTCAAAACTTGACATTCCTGTGTATGGTTAGATACGATACGGTTTGCTCAATCAAGTAAGTTACTTTTATCAGAACTGAACACTTACACCACACCGATAACACTAGTGTAGGTCACCCACCTGCCTTCGGTTGAATCGAAGCCCTGCGACTCAGATGCCAACGTTGATGGTAAGAGTTTATATAGACAGGGGCTAAACTCGGCAGCAGCTGGTGTCTGTGATGACTGAGCAGGGACAGAGGCAACTTCGACCAGATCGATTGTGGGTTATTCGAGCAAAATGCCCGATAGCGACGCGAACTGCCGGTACACGGAATGGTGTGATTTCTAGACACAGTGTCATATGCGTAAACAACATGAAGCTCAGTTATAAAGTCAAACAATGTAGCAATGCCGGTGTACTGTGACACGAAATATGTTGAACCGTTCAGATACGATCTCAGCCATAATTATAACCGCCCCTTGTCTGATGATATATGTTTTATAAAATTTGCCTGACTACGGCATCAACATTCATGCAGAATAATCACGAAGCTACCGTTCTCAGGCTCGTTGTGACCACGGTAGGTTCTCGACTAACATGTCACCAACGTCTTCTGTACCATATACCGCGCTGTTCCGTATTCCCGACTTGCTGTCAGGCAACTATTCACAGCATGTCGCTCCCCCTAAATGTACATATACAAAGTATTGTTATGTATGTATGATAATGTAATTATTTGCTAATTTTCAAATTAATTTATTCTACTAATTTTGTTGTCATATTTATAGGTTATAAAGAATACTCTAAACGAAATCCAGGCCATGTCATTGGGTCCACTATTGTCGGGAGAGAGCAATGAAATCGCAAATCATAAACGATATTGAAAGAATTCTTTTTGTGACATTCGTTGGGAATTCCGACATAGTTCAGTCAAATTCAGCACAAAAGTAAAAACAGTTTCTCCCATTTACTGCACATAATATTATAAGCAAAAGACTGTCCTAGTAATTCTGCTTCAACATAGCGTCGTCATAATTATAGAAATTTTACAACTACGACAACGATAGGTTAAGCATTAAACGACTGTTCGATATGCGCATCTTCTTCGCCACAAAATTATCTGGTCGTCGTTTTCGCCATGGATAATTATCGCGATGAGAGACTATGTCGAAACTTCTTCGCACATGTACTAACCAGCTTTTGTCTTCCCTGAAGCAATGTCGTCTGAACTCCAAACTCAGCACTATGCGTATGGCTTCCGTCAAACTTTCACTTTGCAAAGACATTGTTGCACCAAAACGATTCCCATTTTTAAAATGGTGGTCAGCTTTTCATGGCAAGATCTGAGGGTAATATATATATATATAATATATCCAAATAGACATGGTTGTATAACAGTTATATCAGTTCGGCTAATCGGCCGGGAAATAAAAAAGTGATATGAAGAGTATAGAGTGAATGTGGGGCAAGTATATGACATCCCAAACAATTAGGCAAAAAAGTTAGGCTAAACTACTCATAATTACTTAATTTACTTTGAACGCAAAACAAACGTTAAACCAAACAGCTTTATATGAACTGTTTAACAAGGATACTATTAATTCGTGATATTTGGCCGACCACGACAAATACGCCTGGTGTCAGAATATATAATTCAGGAATGATATGGTAATCGATAATGTTGTTAATGAAATCAACAGAGCGTGACCAGAGATAGACGTGATAAACAAATTGAGCAGCAGTGCGACAAACAGCTATTGTGTTCGTGCGTGTAGTGTCGACAGCCGAACAAGGCGATTGCCCGATTGTTAATGTGCTTGCCATAGCGATACTTGCCTGTAGTCGCGAGCAAGTACACAGCATCGTTTATAGCAGTCTTCTGTTTCATGTGCATGTCTATCAGTTAACCCCATGGCCTACACACCTTTTCTAGTGCCCTGCTTGCACTCATACCGTCTGTATGTGCGTGAATTTACAGGCAGTCATGAGTTTGCGTGCGTGGGCGTCTGCTTGCTTATGCGCGCCACACCAGAACTTCGAGCTATGTTTGCATTACCCCTTCCCCCACCACCCTAACGGACACCACACTGCAGATGCCGAGTCCGTCACTACGTAGGTTACTGGAGAGGGGAGGTGGACAAATCTACCCATTTCAGAGTCCAGAGCTCATTTGCTTAGTAGTGTGAAAACCAGACATCAACTTTCTTTAGCAACAATCTAATTGGGCAACCAAATATTACCCGTTCCAGCCATGATTAGTTTAAGTGGTGATTATTTTTTTTATCCAGATGTCCTGTTTGTATTTTTCATTTATTTATATGACCTGTAGTTTGTATTAAAAAGGCTTATTGAAACATCCCACCCTGATAGTGCATCCTAGCATGAAGTGGACATGTGCATGTGCTCCAAATGGCGGATGTTCCTTTATACTGTTCTGTGTTTTAGCCGTTAAAATTCAAGCAGCTTGTTCTAATTACAAGTCACTTGTGAGATATTCAAAAATTATTCTAAGTTAAATCTATCAGAACAAAACTTGTCTAAAACACTGAAATGCTGGTTATTTTTATTATTAGCACTTCTAGAATTTAATAATAAACATTCAGTCAGTGTCTCATAAATTACAACTCATTAATATTGGCGACTAGACTCTATGTTTCTGTGGGAAGGCAACTCGAACTGACGTCGTGAGGTTCTACCAGTGCTCTTTATAATCGGTTGTGTTGGCTAGAAGCGTGAGAAAGAAGGTGGCAGCGAGGAACCGTTGTACAACTAATCATGCAATGCTGAGTGAAACCAGGAACATCATCACCGGGACAAACAGCCAACGCAATTGTTGCAGCAGTCCTACGTGATTTTCCACCACCGGTTTCCCGTCCGAAGACGCATCGATCTCAAAGTAACGAAGCTCAGTTGGAAAATCAAACAGTGTAGCAATGCCGGTGTACCATGACACGAAAGATGTTGAACCGTTTTGGTACAATCTCAGCCTTACTTTTTGTAGTAGTCACGAAGCTACCGTTGTCAGGCTCGCTGCGACCTCGGTAAGTTCTCGACCAACATGTCACCAACGTCTTCTGTACCATACCGCGCTGTTCCCGAGTTCCGTATTCCAGACTTGCTGTCAATCACGTCGCTCCCCGTATTGTTTTATGTATGATAACATAATTATAGGCTAATTTTCAAATTAATGTAATCTAATAATGTTGTTGTTGTTGTTGATATTTCTACATTAATTATATGTAATAACATTCAAATATTGGTGTTATCATTACTGCATTATGCACTTGTGTTGTGTTATGATGTCGTCGAAATTGCTTTAGATAGCCAAGTATGTTTGAGATTAATAAACGGAGTGGCTGCTACGAGAGCGACCAAAATGGTCCTAGTGAATCTACTCGACCCTGTTTAGTTTATCTACAGCAACAATTCGATTGTATCACATATTGCGTATAGTATTATCTAGTTGTATATTATGCCTTGGTTAATAATACATGTACGCAGATACTTTTTATCTTAGTACATTACAACAGTGTTATTATATAATTGTGTTGTAGATAATATATTGAACATTGTATCGTATATAATTTTGGGGTTAATAGATACTTCCGATTCCGAATTCCGCCAATGAAGCCCGGCATATTGGCATGTCGTTCCCAGTTTACGTCCCCTGGAAATTGTCCTCGACCTGTTTCCCAGGCCAAAAGCGTCAAGGACCACCATTACTAGGACTTTATTCCCGAGGTCTGTTATTCCCCTGCATTATTGTTGTGTATGTGCAAACAAATGTGACGACTAACCCCGTATTATTTCAAAAATATTCCTATTTCAATTGACTCAGTCATCCCGTCACTTCTGCACATTATCTACACGTTAGGAGATATCACATTTACACATATGTGAATATGTATAAATATGACATACAAAATAAAGCCTGTATTAACTCTGCGCGAACACAGCATAAGGGGGACGTGATTCAGGACCGGACACAAACACAGCTACTGTTGCACACTTCCTTGCACTAAGCAAGCCTTCAACTGTCTGAGTTCCGTAACTGCCTCACACCCCGACCCGTAGTTCAGCGTAAACAGTTCCACGGCCCTGTCCGTGGTCTGTACGGCATCAAGGGCCCGGCCGTCACAGTGGAAGAGGATCTCAGCCAGCTTCTGTAGTTCGTGCGCCAACTCGACACTCGAGCTGCCGTAGATTGTCTCTGTGTTAGCGATACTGTGCTCGAGGTACTTCGCCGACTCACGGTAACTACCTGCAGCACGGCACAGCAACATGTGTTAGAGCGACGAAGGATTGTATGATAACAACCACCTGTTAACTTTAATTCGACTTTATATAACACTTAAATTGTGCCACGAAGACAAACTCGTAAGCTTCACTACATTTATTATTTAATATTTTGGAGGAAAATTTTATTTGGGTGATTGTCACATATGACACATACTATGTATACAATAAGTTTATTTATAATTTGTATAATTTTTATTATTTTTAACATGGATATATTGTATTATATACGGGTCGAGTGAAAGCAAATTCTTCTTCTTCTAATACATCAAACAGTTGACGTAAACACGTATACGTGCGTGCACACACACATGCGTCCTGGCGTACATGACCACGCATACACGCACACATACACAGGCACTCAGGTACGCACACACATCAAGCAACTGCAAGCATGCATGAACATAGAGTTAACAAACAAAAAACATATGCTCAGTACATCACAGACATCAGCCATCAAAACTATCATGCCTGAAAATAGTTTTTACACCAACTTATGTGCTTGCTTATTTAAACAAATATACCCATACCTTGCATGGCATAACATCTAGCAAGAACGTCCCAGACTTCGCCAAGACTCCGTTGTCGTCCAGAGAGAACAGCTTTCCTCACGTCGAGACACTTGTGGAAGCTCTTGATTGCGCCTTCAAACATACCCTCTACAGGTTGTAGTGTCCGACAGCTACTGATCTAATTACAGACCATCTACACGTCGCACGTGCGTGACGCTAAACGTAGATAAACGACCGCCATGCTATCACATGCACGAGCTTTGATTCTCTCTCCGCTATACACAATATAGATGTGATTAAAACGTATTTAATTTTTTAGATCTTTTAATTTTAATGTTTTAAACTATGTATTATTTTTAATACGTTTAGTTAAATAATCACAGAAAATATGTTTTAATGTCTTAAATTATTTATATGTTATAAAATATGTTTTAATGTTTAGTTTTATAGATACATATTGTATTATAATTTATATTTATGTAATGTCTTAAATTATATATTATTTCAATCTATTTTTAACAAATATATTTTGCATGTTTATGTACCCATTTCAATCTCTATGGTCGCCCAGAGTGAAATTAAACTATTATTATTTATAGAAGTTGTTCTAAAGCTCCATGGGTCATGAGACTGCAAAAGGATAAATAGACAAACAGAATTTACCATCAGTGAACACAATTTGAACCTGTAAACATTTAAAATGTCAGTAGCACAACTCTTCGTTCAAAAACAGGAAAAGCTATATCTCTGTACAATTGATTATACACCAAATGATTTCCAAGCATACCTGTGATTATTGTAGTGTAATTAACTTACTTTGGAGCTTAATGTCGAAGATGAGTACGACGTTTCGATCCGTCAGCTACGGACCCTGTTCACGTACTGGTGTCACGTGTGTTGCCTCAGATTTCGGCGGGATAATTTGATTGTAGATGGTATCCCTGATCTCTGTTCATGGTAGGGGCTCTCTGTCTGATGTATATGGCCTCCTTCACTTTTCCCTTGTGCCAGTTGGATTCACGGGTCAGTATTTTTTTGTTCTTCAATGACACTAAGTGTCCTGTGGCCTGGCAATGATCTCCTACTCGTGTTGGTTTATCCAGGTTTATATGTTCTTTGAATCTCTGGCTGAGAATAGTTAAATTATCCCGCCGAAATCTGAAGCAACACACGTGACACCAGTACGTGAACAAGGTCCGTAGCTGACTGATCGAAACGTCGTACTCATCTTCGACATCAAGCTCCAAAGTAAGTTTATTACACTACAATAAACCATTCTTGGAGCCATGAACTTTACTTCCAAGCATACCTGTGATATTGTTCTTTTCAAGTTGTTGCAAACCTGCGACAAATTCGCTGTCGGCTTGTGTCAACAGCTTCCTCTGGTTAGTGGTGTCAGTGACACGTTGACACTTGAGACAAGTAGACTTTGGCTGCTTGTCATCCAGCGGTCCAGAACAGTGCGGGCATTTGACCGCCTACAGCGAAGACAATGTAGATATTTTCTTGCATTCTATAATAGCCTGTAAATAGGCTGCATTTTGGGTCGCAGGCACCACCCTTTATTAGGTTGTTGTTATTGTAATAACATACAGGGATACCATTTTCACTGAAGTCTAATAAACACTTAAATTTGTATGAAAACATAAGTATAACGTGATTATAGATAACAAATCATCCATCAATACAAATGTTTATCAACCTGGAAGGATAAATTAAAATTTGCATTATACCAGCTGTAAATATTTTAAACTCATTTCAACGTTTTGACTCGTCAGAATGAATGATTCTTCATCTGCCCACTAGTTTATACTTGCACTGTAAACAAGTAGACTTTAAAATGACTTTTCATTTGTCAAGCGTTTCATTATCTGGATTACGCGATAGATCCTTTGGAGACATAAACAAAAGAACGTACACTGCTGAGTTCTTCCATCCTGTCGCCTGTCTTGCACGCCTTGCAGAGACATGTGAAGAAATACTGCTCTCGCAACCGCTGCTGTCTCTCAGCCCAGCCCATCCGGGCATTTGTTGGACCTGCATGGGCAAAAACATTGTCACCATGACAACATAATGTGGAGAGAAACTATGACGACATCACGGGAAGAAACAACAAGAACTGCTGAGATGATTACACCGTGAAAGTTTCAAGGTTGACATAATGTGCTACAGTACCTAGATTGCTGTTGATGCCAGGCTCACAAAACTGTATTGGTTATCATTGTTATTTGTAAATATATCTTCACGTGAGTCATGTGTGGCAGGTGGATATATAACTACAGATAATATTTGAATGATATGTATAAACGTATTCTTCTTCTTCCATTAAATGACCTCGATCGACTTGATGCCTATTACTGTCATTTGTTTTTAGAGTTGTCCTTCTCTAGAATTAGTGAGTCCACTACAGGTTACACATTTACCCCCTGTGTGGGATCTTTTACTTCCCATAGACACCAGATAGAAGGGAGCACCGACTTTTAGTGTCTCTTCCGAAAGACACAGGCATATATGGGGTTACAAAATTGCATAACTTTCAAAATGGCTGTCGTTCTTGATAATTACCCAAATTTGACAAAGATAAACGAGAAGCCCAGAAACAGACAAGTAGCTGGTGCGTACCATATGACACATACACTCCGCCACCAGGAGGAATGTCTTCTGTCGCTCGCACTACGAGAACTTTCTTGTCGAAACTGAAACAAGTCAATGACAGCTGGCTAGGAAAAAATAAAATTAATATTTGAAAGTAGTTATTTACATAGAGCAATACAGCAAACACAAATGTGTATAATGTGCATACACATCCTCAGTGTGTATGCATGCACGTACATGTGCATGCAAACACACACACATACATGTTACCATATCAAAAATAATATGCTCATAAACAACATAAAATCGTCATTAATGGGAGTGTGCCAGCTCTGCCCAGAATTTACAGTGTAGTCATTTGTAATGGGACGTCTAGAAGGGGGAAAATTAAACATTAAAGGCTACTGCAATTAACTCTGCTCACCTCAGCATCAATTTGGTTTTGAAACTGAATGTCTGGTTTTGAAACTGGACATTTGAACGTATTTCAGGTGGAATCTTTCAAATTACAAACACTGTTCCGAGCTTAATAAAGCAATTATTCATAAATCAGCAGGCAGTAAACCTTCAACATGCATGTTGTAGTCATAAGAACATCATATTAAATGAATAGATGAAAGTGAGGAGCTGGCACCCTCACTTTAGTATAAACTTGTGTTGATGTTGGGTGATGGAGCGGTGGTCGTGCGGTAGAGCGCCAGACTGTCAATCGAGGGGACGGTGGTTCAATCCCACCTACCGCCGTTTCGAAACTTAGGCAATTTCGTTCACCTCACATTGCCTGTGTCTTTCGGAAGAGACATTAAAAGCCGGTGGTCCCTTCTATCTGGTGTCTACGCCAGGGGAAATAAAAGATCCCACGCAGGGGGTAAATGTGTAATCTGTAGAGGACTCACTAATTCTAGAGAAGGACAACTCTGAAAACGAAGCTCGACAATACTCTAGTCACAAACATGTGGCTAACGTAGAGTGATGATCAAACCGTAAGAGATCCCAACTCACCCCAGAATCACGTTAGGCTGACAGGAGTGGTTGGTGAGACTCGTGGTCGCGTAGATGGCAGTGGCTATCCTCACTTGTCTCGTGGTACTGACCAGGGAGGAACCGTCCACGTCGTCACCACCGACCTCTACCTTGGTGATTGCGTGTGCGTTACACACGAGTTGACAGATGTGTGTGAGCAGTAGACCCCCCATGTAGACAGGGTCGATGACGTCACAAACACTGTCCTGGAGGCAGCTCAGCAGCAGTGTGGCCGTCTGGAGACACAACCCTCACGTAAACGTCTACTCAAGACACATTTGTTTCGTATTGCTTATTAGTGTAATTCGACATGAACATTATAATTTTTTTACTAGATTATTTGGTAATATTATCAATACATAATTATACACTTATTTAGTGGCATTATTGTTACGTAATTATTATTATTTTTTAACATAGACTTAAACTATTTATTACTAATAATAATTATACATATACTGTCATTTATCAGTATCACTGTGATGTAATTATACACTAGACCGATTATTTTGTATTTTTATAATTAATGCGTAATTTATTTATTTATTTAAAAGTGCTACGCTATTTAATACCATACTAATTTCTTTATTTATATACCTAAACATATTTTTTTACATTTTTAAAACACTAGTATTTGTCTTATTGTATACATATATCTTGTTATGCCTTTTAAATTGTAATATGTTGTGAAGTGCCACAAACGATTATGGATGTGGCGCTATACCAAATAAACATATTATTAGTCTCCCAACAGTGTGAAGATTGAATAAGACTTACTTGTTTAGAAAGGCATTTTAGATTAATTTTAAATAATTATGAAATGTTCATATTTGTAATGTATATATTATATTTATAGATATTTGTAATGTATATTTTATATTTATAGATACGTTGTAGTGTTAATGTGTTTATTTTAGAGATATTATGTAATTTACATATCTAAGACACTTAATTTAGTAGTTTTTAAAAATACTTCAGTTTAAAGTTTTAGTGTCTATGACTAATTGTAATGTTGTTGTATCTTTATTCTACTAGTATTTCTGACTTGTTTTCATGATCGAAAGTGCCTTTGAGCAGTTTAGGATGAAAAGGGTGCTAAAATAATGATGACTTCTTATGTGCCAATATGCTCGAAGATCAAGCTCAGTTATGATAATAAATGTATATAAATATTCATATTATTATTACAATAATACTATGATCCTGTATAGCAGAGTTCTGCAAAGATAGTTGTTTCCCCATTTATCGTTCCATGGGTCAAAGCATTTACTTAGGTAGTAGGCCAGCATGGACCACACCAAAGCAACAAATAAATCACACAATTTAAATGTCATGTAAACCTGTAGCTACCTGGTAATTAAAATGTTGAGGCTTACGTCCAACCACGGGACACAACGTCTGCCAAATGGTGATGAATAAAAATGGAGATGCTGCCTTATATACAGTAATTATTTATTCTAGGAAACCATCTAAAATATTTCTCATAGCATTTTGTATCTAGTGTAAAACGTTTTATTATTATGTAACTAATGTAAGCTGGACAAAATAATAGTTGATATGTTAATAATGACTTACTAGTGAGTACTGAAAGAGGTCGTCAGAGTGGAAGTCTTCAGAGTGGTCCTGGAGTGCGAATGTTGCTAGATATTGTCGCTCGTATGTGCCTCGTTCATTGAACCCTGTTAGGCGGCCATTTGCGTCCCGGGGAAAGTCGCTGATCTTCATTCTGAAGTCTATTATGAAGATGGTCAAACATTTCACTGGTCTTGAAACCTTCACACAGATAATATGCCGTAGAATACTTTTGCCGTTCTGTAATTAGTCAGCTGGCTAGGGAAGTGTTTCTCTTTGTCTTCTTTGTACAATAGGCAAAACACTTTGCTGGGCCAACTCTGTAGCTAAACGACGGCACTACAGGCAAACACGGTAATATTTTCATTATGTCCCCACACATTAAAGATAATTAGGTATTTACTGGTAGTGTTGTTCTTGTTCTCTTAAGTAGCCCACACACTGCAGAAACTCACTCAAGACTTGGTCGACATGCAACCATCTCAACTATGTCTTGTCTCCATGGTCACGGTGTGTGAGGTCTTCGAAACGCCTCGAGACCGACTCGAGGCATCATTAGAGTGTCTTGAGCAAGTTTCAAACAAGTCTTGAGGATCGAACATGTTTGTTTTTCGGAAGCATCCTTGAGGTGTTTTGACCTCGCCTTGACCTTGCGTCTACCACGTCTCGTCTCAAAACTTTGTGTGCGGGCACTTCCGTACAAGAGGCGGCCGAAATGAGACGCAAAAATCCAATTTGGCAATGAGGAGCCAGCCTGGAGCCACATGATGCTTCGAACAAAGCTGAATATAGTGGACATTCGATGTGGCGGACAACCATTGTTTAAGTAATGTTTTGAAGGAGAGGGATTACATTTCTTAAAATATCTATCAAGTATTAGGCCCATTATATACAGGTGCATATGTCATGTAGAGGCTATAGGCCTGGTATAATTATATGTTCAACAGAGTGAAACACTAAACAAATCAAACGCACACGTCGAACCTTATTCATTAGCTACTTGACGAAATACACAATACAAACAATTATTGCCTGCCATTCTGGTTTCCACATTTGCCACACGAGCGAGTGCCTCGACCTGTTTTGCCTCGAGATGCATTCGTGTCTTCGCGGTGTGTGGGCAAATCACTTTGAGACTTGCCCAAGATGCGCTTGAGACGAGTTGCTTGAGGCACCGACAAGACACATCGAAAATGCATTTCGCCAACACCTTGAGTGAGTTTTCTTGGTGTGTGGGCCACGTTAGACTGCTACAAGCTTTGATATAACTTATCAACAACTGATATATATATATATATATATATATATATATATATGTTCTGTGTATATATATATATATGTGCTTATGCATATATATATATATATATATATATATATATATATATATATACAGGGGTGTATATATATATATGTACACACATTATGAAAAAAGTATAACATCAAGGTTATTCAAAGGGTATTAACCACATCTGCGCAACCATTTTACTAAGGATTTACTGACATTAGTAAATACAATGCCTTGTATCATAGACTCATGCAGCAGAAAGGTATTACCAGTGCAAGTTTTTGCAATACACACACAGCATTTAGTGACCACAGCTCAGTGGTCAGTGAACAAATAACCTTACCATTCAGAAACTTCAATCCAGCGGTCAAGATGACCCGCAGACTCAAGTGGGCGATCCCCACCTACAAGACGACAGATATCAGTGGTCACATCCACAGTGAGTAGATTCTGAGAAGATATCGAATGGAGACAAAGATATTGACAGAATTGTTTTCTCTCTTAAGAAATATTTTGTTGCTAAGAATTGTGGAAGTGAAAACTTTAGTACAGTGCAGTGCAGTGCAGCGCAGCGCAGCGCAGCGCAGCGCAGCGCAGCGCAGCGCAGCACAGCACAGCACAACTCAGCACAACTCAGCACAACTCAGCACAGTACAGTACAGTACAGTACAGTACAGTACAGTACAGTACAGTACAGTACAGCTCAGCACAGCACAGCACAGCTCAGCTCAGCTCAGCTCAGCACAGCACAGCACAGCACAGCACAGCACAGCACAGCACAGCACAGCACAGCACAGCACAGCACAGCACAGCACAGTACAGTATAATACAATACAATATAGTACAGAACAGCATAATACAGCACAGTACAATACAGTACAACACTACACTATAGTACAGTACATCTGGCATATCTTACTTGGGTTAAGTTAAATAATGGGTGTTAAGTGGACATAATGAGTTGGATCATTTGCTTTAAAAAATGCTATAATGTTCAGTGTAGCTAACATCACTTAAAGTTATGAGTGCTTTGGGAAACTGCATTTTGCATCTGCGAGCAGGTGGCTCTATCTGGAGTAGGACATTTCCCCCAGATCATAATTAAGAGTACCGGGGGTATCGGTTGTACGTCACTTATAATAAAACAAACTGATGATAAGTGCTTCATTTTTCTATAACCTACCGATAAAAGGAGATCGGAATAGTGACACTCAACATGATGATATATGTCCCATGATTCCTTGCGGCAAGCCTCCGAGCAGTAGCGTACGTGTGTACATCTGTGGCATCTGTGATGATAGGACAAAAGTGAACGCAAGGGAAACTTTAATGACATCTGTTGCAAATAAACTCAACTTTAGATAGAACAATTTGAAGATCAACTACAAATCAGTTAAATCACTGATATCCTATTCACTTGCCCTCTATGGGGCTACCATATAAAACATAACTTACGGAACAACTACTAGCAGTGGAGTAAAACAGTGATGACAGTGTATCCCATAATATTCTGGCAGCAGGACCGCAGCAAATGGCTCATCAATGATCAGGACGTCACCTGCTTTGACATGTCTGGTCACCTAAAATATCAATATGAAGATTAGACGATGGAAAGTATTCATTGGAATAACATATTATATTTAATAACCTCACCGTAAATTTCATTTGTTATAGAAAATATAACCACAATATTTGTTTAAGAAAGTCATGTAAATTCATCTCTGTTCAAGATTATGGAAAATATTTATGTTTTTTCACGTACAATACTTGTGTAACTTGACTCTTGTTGAATAAAAATCTTCTGACTTTTCTTGTGAAACTAATACTTTTTAACCTGTATCATTATAATTTTTCAAATTAACCAGCTTTGACTATGCAATCCGGATAAAAAACATATGAAAGAAATACATCAATAGAGAACTGCAACATCAGAAAGCAAATCTTGAGACGGTCTCAATGCCCAGTTTTGGGCAACTACTGACCAGTTTTGACCAACTAATAACAGTGAAAATGGACAACAAATACTCTCAAAACTTGAAACCAAAACGTTTCCAACACTTGCCACTATGTGGCGCCCCATGTCTTCAGTCGTTGCTATGACTACTGCAGCACTGGCTTGGAGAACATGTTTGTTCCAGCCATAGACTGGTGTAGGAGTGCTTTCTGGCGGGACCATCTCAACTCCTGCATCAGCTACGTGATTACTAGGACCAACACAGAACAATGATCAATCAATTTAATAAGTTATATGCAATGACATTTAGATGTTGAATATTGTATATATGTGAAGCTTAATTGTTGCCAACACTTGATGACAACATATATCATACTGATTCAGTACAACCACGTTTCTTAAATAAATATATTTAGTAAACCTACAACTACTATGCCAACTGCATGTTGCCATTTACATGTTTTACCATCAGTTGTGTTTATAGACAATGCCTGATGGATAAATAATAGTAAGCAATATTTTGCTACATTATGAATATAAACAATTATTAGAAACATTTGCAACTAGTTAACATAAAAGACATGTATTAAACTGGTTATTCGTAAAGTTCATATTAAAATTAAAAGATATAGCAATTTTAAAGCTGGGGTACTGATCCAATATAAAATTATCAATAAATTCTGCTGCTGTCCTGTAGCTGCAGCCAATTATTTTACAGACATCTACCATTTGTTATATGTAACATGCTGCACGTTATAACATACCATATGATAAACCACAGTATGCCATCATACCTGTTGTCGCAAGTTGCCTCAGATTTAATGTTTTCCAAACCACATGTAATCTCCTTTAGAAGGCGCTCTGAAAATAAATACTCTTTTTAAGTCTGTAATGGTACATTATTTTAATTTACTAGGACTACTAATAACTTCAGTAGGAAGCATTCAGTCAGAATTACATTATTAAGTTATTTAGACTAGATTTATCTAGTTATTGCAATTATTATACATGCACCAATTGTCTTCACAATGATATATTCCTTCCTTACTTGTTCAGAGTAAGTTGTTCCATAAGCCAACAGAATCAGCCTCTCAGCTGTGTTGTAGTTTCAGTTTCACCAGTTTCAGTTTCTAATGATGCCAAGAACTACATAATTACTTAGCTATCTATTAATTCACAGACTTATGCTTAGTGTGGCCACAAACTCATGATGTGTATAATACCAATGTCATCGTTACCTTTCTTCTTAACATCCATGTGAGTGTCTGTCTCCACACTCACACGTGCCTCAGTCAGCCCTGGCAAAACAACAGAAGTCGCACAGTAACTAAAGTCTATATGTACTTGTCTGGTTATCAAGGCACTAAGCAAAGCATCAAAACACATGCACTGAGGATCATAGCTGCATGCAGAGACTGACCCACCCATCATTTGGACGGGTAAAACCTGTTTGGGACGGGTAGAAATATGGGTGAACAGGTGGTTGTGGCTGGGTTAAAAAAGTCTTCAAAAATCATAGATATTGTCAGTTCTGACTTAGAAATGAGTGTAAATGGTGTCACCTGAGTTTTTTGTTTCAGGTTAAAAAAAAAAGTACATTTTAAAGTTTGTAAACAGTTGACATCCATGTGTCCACCAAAAAATTGGGTGACTGGCAAATAATGCATAAAGTGCATAAAGCCCTGCTGTGGATAATTCACAAATTATAAAAAAAACATTACAACACCATACACATTAATATTAGAACCATGCATTATACTGGCTTGTGTGTGTGTGTGTGTGTGTGTGTGTGTGTGTGTGTGTGTGTGTGTGTGTGTGTGTGTGTGTGTGTGTGTGTGTGTGCGTGCATGTGCAGGCATGTAGGTTTGTGTGTGCATATATATAGGTATGTGGTGTGTATATAGGTGTATGTGCATGTGTGTAGGTATGTGTATATAGGTGTGCTTAGGTGTTAGGTGTATGTATAGGTCTGTTGTGTGTGTATGTATGTATGTATAGATAGGTGTGGACATATGTGTATATAGGTGTGTATAGGTGTGTATAGGTGTGTGTGTGTGTGTGTGTGTGTGTGTGTAGGTGTGTGTATATATGTGTGTGTATAAGTGTGTAGTGTATATATATATCTGTATAAGTGTGTTGTGTGTGTATATGTGTGTGTATGTATGCGTGTGTGCATTTATGCATGAAGGCAAACAGCACACACAGTCTACCTGTACATCGCTGTCTCACCTTCAATGGCCTGTCTCGTGTCTTGTAGTTGTTTATAGCACAATGCCCTGCGCTGAAACAACTTGTATAAGAGATGTTTCGGGTATCCATGTTTTATGGCCAGCTGTATGTCTGAAAGACTTTCCTGTAGTACAAAATAATAACACTCTCAGTCCTTCTGAACTACACAACTGTTTAACTAAACTTACAGCAGCTTTTATTTTAATATTTCATAGTTTAATATTAATTTAACAGTAAATATTGAAATATTTTGCAGCCATTGTGTGACGTCATTACCTAGACATAGGTGAATGATTAATCAATCCAGAACGGTTTAATACATAACGCTTTATCTAGGCGAACTAGTAGACCACTAAAGCAGATCTCCATGACAAGATATTCCGGTGTGGTTACCTTAAAATGCTGTAGATGACAGAGGGCAGCAGATCTGTTGCCCAGACTCAGGGCCATCTCACCCTGTCCAGACCCTTCACTTGGCGCATGGATAACCGCCTAATTGCAAATACAATGTGTGAATTTAAACAGCAAACAGGATTCTCCATACATGAACGAAATTAATTTAAGCTCTCTAGATTTCAAAACACATCACTAGCTTTTACTGGAACCGAAATACAAGAACTTTATGATTAAAAAGTTATTCTGATGCAATGCAATGTTTCTAAAGTGCATCTGCTTTTAATATTTCTTGTAAATGTTTTTAAAAAATTCTAATTTTTCTGATGCTTATTCAAATTCCATTTCTAAATGCATTTTCAGAATGTTGATCGAGGTCTCGTAAACCAGAAATTCTGCTTAAATAAATAAAAATAAATAAAATAAACTTATATAGCACCAAATCTAGCTTAAAAACTATTCAGGGCGCTTTACATGTATATAATAACATGTTCTTAAAACTAATTACCCAAATGTATAACTAAAACAAAATTAACTGTATATTATATAAAAGTGCATAAAGACAGACTAATAAAAACATTATAAATAAATAAATATAGAAAGGCTAAAAAAATACACAAGGTCATTTAGGCAGAAGTAATGTTCTCTTCGATGCATTTATTCATTTAATTATTTCTGCATCAGCTAAAGTATTGTTTTAAATAGAGCGTCTTTAAGGCATTCTTAAAAGAGTTCTCATTGCACAGTTCTCGTAATGAGAACGGTAGTCTATTCCACAGGTCCGGAGCAGCTGCGGGGAAACTCGCATCTCCAGCTTTGCAATTTGTTTTAGGTCTTAAACCTCTATAATAATTAAACAATGCATGTATAGCTAAGAAGTTTACTTTCGATTTAAGATAACAAATAACCCACAAAGGTACAGTATGTTCTAAAGTAATTGTTTTTAATGTAAAAGTCAACCCATACTACACAACTAAATCCACCTGGCAGCCAAGGCTGATTAAAGTAAAGGAGCCAGGTCCTAGGTGTTACTTTTAATTAATATTACGTTCTTATGACTACAACATGCATGTTGAAGGTTTACTGCCTACAACTTGTGCTTAATTACTTTGCTAAGCTCAGAACAATGTTCACAATTTGAAAGATTCTGCCTGCAACACATTCAAATGGTAAACAAAGCATCCGGTTTGAAAGCAAAATGGACTGGTAATAATGCCGAGGCGAGCAGAATTCACTGTTGTGCTCAACCACGCGACCACCGCTCCCGACTACTCAATCTCTGTTAGCTACACCACTAATCACACTCTATGTCTACGTACTTCATTGTAACACCTCAGTGCTTGTTGGTACAACTTCTGCTGAAACTTTGCATTGCCTTCCTTCCTGTGGCATTCCGCCTTTGTACTAGTCTTGTGTGTGGCCGAGCCAGTCGGCTCATTCTCGCACTCGTCAAAGTATCTCTTCAGCCAGTCGGCTTTTCTGAAAATAGTTGTCAAAAATCAGGCGATATTAGGAGACACTTGTCATCAGGTGAACAGAAAGTAACACACCACTGTGACAGTGCATCAAGTGAACTGAGACAAAGTTACCATCATGTGAAACAAAAGTTATTTGCAGTAACTTCTGATCAGGTAAACTGGTAAAATGGAAATAGATAGCAATTTACTATTGTTTTATAATTGATCATTACTTTTAACTAATAAACCTATTCCCATCAATCTGATAATATATGAGGTGTACACACTGACCATCTATACCTGACAGTCACAATATCCTCCAATAACTCAGACATATATGGTTGGTCCATGGCCATGTGTGGTTGTGAACTTTTTAATCAAACCCTTGTTAGTGTCTCAAAAGTGTACTATAATAAGCCTAAATAAAAGATGGTATATTTTCGACTTTGTAATATAAATGTCATGCATGGCTGGGATGATGTTGAATGGTGGGGTTAGTGAGACTGCGCCTGAGGTATCAAAGTTCTGTCTTACGGCCCGACAAAATCCAGTTATAATTATCATTTATAATGGAGAAATCAAGGTGATAATCTTCCAGTTAACTAGCCTAAATCATTAGGGCGTTTTCAAAACGGTTTTACTATTTTTTGATTCACATATGTTCGGAATGTCCTTCTACGTCATTTCAGTACGAACTTAAGAGAAGTCAACTATTTTTTTTATTGTAATTTGAATCAATTTAATGCCGTCGAGTCAACGTTAACAAGCCGATGTCACAGGACGTGAGCAGTTAGCTCATCCCAGATGCATTAGGACCACAAAGGCAATGTCTTGCGTATGCATTGCAAGGTTGAAATAAAACAATTAGCAACATTTTTTTTTTTTTATCTTAAAACAAATAAATCTGCATTATGCAGAATACAAACATTTTATGTTTAGGTTTGGGGATATATATCCACAAATTGGAAGACATCGTCTTTGGAGTCCTGATGTGTCTGAGATGCGCTATTTGCTCACGTCTTTTGACATCAGCTTGTTTATGTCAATTCGAATACATTAGATTGATCTAAGACACATTTATTCAATTCAATTCAATAACTTTATTCCAGACTCAACAGAGCACGTACAGCAAGTATATGTGACTCTGAGGTCCATATGTTACATTAGGTACACAATATGTGCAGTATATAAAAGTACAGAACAGTGACAGTGTATAAAAGAAACATGCATACAGTTATTTCAATCAAGTGTGTATATACAAAAGCTTGTTCCAGTGTTTGCGGATCCTGGAAGTGAATCTTAAGCTAGTAGTTAGTATGTCATTTAAAATATAGTTAACAGAGCTATCAATTCTACCCATAAATCTATACACCATATTCCTAATAACTGATTGGCAGCATTGTACATCAAAAACAGTGCATAGCAGGCTGGTACTTTCAAATTTTGACATACCAATAAACAACTTAAAAATATTATGATATGCAATATGCAACCTACAAACATAGGTGACTTCTTTATACTGGAACTTGAAGTGATGCAGAATCACGTTCCAAGCATACATCAAAAAGGTGGTAATAATCGTTTGAAAAAGCCATACTCATACTAGGGATGCATAGCAATCTAGGCCAGTTAAGTAGAAGATTGCCTTTTCTATTTGTTTTGGAATACTCATAACTGACATGATGATGAGGTATGTGTCATGTGATGATGATGTCATGATGACATGAGTCGAGATGTCAGAATCAGATGAGTGGTAGTACTTAGTGGTACTAGTAGGGGGATATGGACGTTATGTCCCTAGTCACATATGTCCTAGACGATATGTCCTAAATTTATTATTACGTTTTTATGTTATTTTTGCACTTTAGTCTTAACATAAATATGTTGATGTATTAACACTAATGGCATAGTAATGCTGGCACTTTTTGTAGAACATTTCAAGTCCATTTCATGTTTAACTGTCACTTAGCATCTTGTTTTTGGGACATATCGTCCACAATATTTGGGACATAAGTGACTTGGGACATAAGTGACTTGGGACATAACGTCTATAACTCCTGGTAGGCACTAGGCAGTGCAGTAGGCACCGTCCGTAAGCGTAGACCGTAGCGTAGTATCTTCTTCTTCTTCCAAGTACCGCCTAGCTTCAACATACTGAAGATACAGGCGGGCGAACAGGAAAAATCAGAAATATATATATATATATATATATGTATATATATTTTTTTCGTTTTGGGTGCATTGCAGTGTATCAGAGCCGTAATTTGTGCATGTAAAAGTAATGCGTGCAAAAAAAAACTAGTTATATCTAAAAGGTGGAATAATGGAAAGTCTGGATATTGCTCTTAAAAGAATCAAGGCTGTTTTTATTTACAATATGTTGAGGGAGGGAGTTCCAAAGTCGAATGGTATTTGATTTGGGAAAAAAGAATACAAGTGGTAGTTACGATATATATCACTTACTGTAAGAAATCTGATTCCAAAATATATTTAATTCTAGCCTCATTAGTGTCAAGACCACAAAAATGTGTTTTCATGGAGCTGTTACGGTGTCTATTCAGGGAATCGTCTAGGAACTGAGGCCAGTCTCCGAAACGCGGACCGGTGTCCATCGCTGGGCGATATTTCACAATCTCATGTGGTACAGTGGCGCCGCGTGGTGGAAAACCTGGGTAACCGTGGCTTTCTCTACAAATTTGTACCAAAATGGCGTTCTTCGGTGGTCAAGCGAATACTCGACAACAGAGTAAGAATTTGGTCGAATTCCGCGCCGGGAAGATGTACATGAAGGGGAAAATGGTTCACCCGGACAAGCGCAAGGGGCAGGTTTACGTCTATCAGTCGGATGATTCACTGATGCACTTCTGCTGGAAGGACCGTACAAAGGGCACCGTTGATGATGTACGTAGTTCATATATTATCGCCCACATACGTGCAAGTCACTGTCGCCAATTTGCTATTTTAAGGCATCATGTTATTATGAATTGGTTAATCCTAATTATATAAAATTATGGGTAATCTTCCAGTTAACGGGCCTAAATTATTAGGGCTTTTTTCAAAACAGTTTTACCACCTTTTTTGGATGTTTATGTGTTTGGAATGTCATTCTGCACATCACTTCCGCTAAAAAAAGGCAGATATATTATCATATAATTAAAAAAAAAGTGTTTTAGATCAATTTAATGCCGTCGACTCAACGTAAATAAGTCGATGTCACAGGGCAAGAGCAGTTAGCGCATACCAGACGCATCAGATCAGGGCCGCAACTTTAGGCAATGTCTTGTGTCGCGTGTGCATTGCGAAGACAACATTAAAAACAATTAGCCATATTTTATAAACTTATGCTTAAAACAAATAAATCTGCATTAAACAGAATGAAAATTAATAATGGGGGACATATTCGTACATCGCAAAACATGGCCTTTGTGGTCATGATGCATCTGGGGAACGCTAACTGCTCATGCCCTGTGACATTGGCTTATTTACGTTGAGTCGACGGCATTCAATTTATCTAAAGCACAATTTTTTTAAATTATATCTGCCTTCTTTTTAGTGAAACTGGAAGTGATCCAGAATGACATTTCAAACACTTCCACACAAAAAACGTGGTAAAACCGTTTTGAAAAGGCCCTAATAATTTAGGCCATTTAACTGGAAGATTACCAAATTACAACTGTGAAGACAAAAGTAAATATTAGTCAAATACTTAAAAGAAAGTCAGATTAGGCTGGCCTCAAATGTTATTAATTTCTGTCAAGTATTAATTCAACAACTAAAGTTTAAACTGCCTAGCTCTAGGCTAAAGTAAAGGAAATAAAAACACCTTATCAGTATGCTTGAATTAGTATTATATTACATCCTGTTGTATATTTCAAATTTTCCATGTCTACCAAACAAATCAGTTTGCCCCTGCTTTGGTTTTACCCAACATTTTCACAATGTTTGAAGTAAAACAACCCAATAGTGTGTGGTGATTCACATAAACAGAGTTATGTATTGGCTTGTTGCACAAGTAACCCTAAGTAGCACTAGTGTGAACTTGTTGGGTAAAACATAAGTGTGGCTGAACTGAATAGTCATGATTATGCCATACACATATAGTGTAGGTGGAGGCCAAACTACAAAATCTACAAATGCAGACTGATTTTTTCAATATGTTGTCACTTGTCATGGTTATAAGTATGTAATTTAACACATTTGTAATGAAATGTAGCCATAGCATTTTATGAAATAATTTTAAACATTAACATGATTAAGTTAAAATTGCATACACAACAGTGTTACATTTTTAAAGAATCCATTTTATGGTAAATATCTAAATATCTGTACCCGTAATATTGGTATGATGAATTTCTTCTTGCAGGATTTGATCATCTTTCCTGAAGATGTTGAGTTCAAGCATGTGAAACAGTGTACAACTGGTCGTGTCTACTTGCTCAAGTTTAAATCTTCCAGTCGTAAGATGTTCTTCTGGGTTCAGGTTGGTTTCTGTCATCATCGCATAATGACGCATATGCTTGCAGTTAAGGTGACTTCCTTGGTTCACCCTAGCATTCAATTTGTTATGTAAGTTATTTCTTAGAAAACTTACTTTTCCACCCTAAATCGATAAAAATAAGGCTACTGATAAGTGTGAGATTAACACTTTTTTTTACATATAAAATCTTATGTCTTCAAAATGTTCACGAATCAACATTTCACCTGAATTTGTTATGTAGTATATTACTATTTTACACACTTAGACGCAACATTAATACGACACAACATTAATACAGTCCTTGATTTCCTTTAAAAAATGTGCCTTTGTAACCCGAATAACACCCTAACAGTGTCTCCAATTATAGTTGACAGTTCTGGTGATTGTTTCAGGAGCCAAAGTCTGACAAGGATGAAGAGAACTGTCGCAAAGTGAACGAATTCTTGAACCACCCTCCAACCCCAGGGTCTAGTCGAGGGGGGACCACGTATGGGGGCATGGGGGGAGGACTGCCCGCTGACCTGGCTGCTGGTCTGGGAGGTCAGTTGGGGGTGGCTCCGTGCTACTCACTTTATTTTACCATTTATGTATGTTTTACCATTTTGTATGTATAATGTAGTAGTAGTAGTAGTACTTGTTGTTGAAATAAAATAAATTACACATTACGTTTATTCTGCACCGTGTTTATATGCAAAACATACAGGTGATGTCATTATTATATCATGCGTCAGCTGGCTTATTCTGCTGTAAAACGTACAACAGTGTTAATATTAATAGTGCACATTGGCGAATACGACAAATACATTTATTTCAGGTAAAACAGCTCATATAGATGATTCAGACAAAATAAATAGCCTTTAAAATGTAAACATGATAAAAATGTGAGTAACTAAATTAACTAAGGTTATAAGTTATATTATGTAAAAGCATAGTGTAATTAAAAATTATAAAATTGTAAAAAAAATAAAAACGTATTATTAACTAACACCAACTTATTTAACTGTGCAGCAGAAATGCATTGGAATCAACACACAGTGTTTTTGTTGTCGTACAGGAGACACAGATCTGCAGAATATCCTGAGCAACATGAGTCAGCAGCAGCTGATGCAGCTCCTGGGGGGTATGGGGGGCATCGGGGGGTTGTCGAGTGTGACCGGGGGCCGACCTAGCAGTGTCCAGTCTGACTCCAACCCGTAAGTATCCCACCGTCATCTCTAGTCTTTCATTCGTTTCTCATAGTAAATCATTTTGTATAATTGTGAATGTCGACAGTTTGGACTCTTTGTTACAATTTAAGTCATTGCGTTTCTGCTTCTTTTGGTGTCCATCGACTTTGGTACTGTGGTTATAGTTTTCACGTGCTTCTTATCTAACCAGTGGAGAACTTACAGAACTAGTCATCCAGTTATAAATATGTCCATGCACTGACAACTATCAGTGTCTCGTTGCCCGGTTACGCCGCATCCATTCATTATATCCAGCATCTGTTAACACACATTGTGTATGCCTGACACTTATAACAGTTGGTCTCTAAAAGAACTCAAAGATGAGTTTAAAAGAAGTTAACAATGCACATGCGTGCATAAAAGCCGTGATTACGTCACCATACCAAGTTGTGTAATAGCGCCCTCTAGCAATCCTGTAGGCCTCCATTGCAACACACTTATCTTTCTATGTTGATGTATCAACAATTGCTTTACTAGAAACAGTTAATGTCTATTGAATAAAATACTGTAGTCAGATTAAAACACTTTATTTGCAAACACATCTGCTCATTTAACGCAAGGCGAATTTTCTACGAGTTTTATTTCCATGGCAACATGTCTCCATGACAACATGTGTCCATGACAACGTGTCTGTCCCCGTCAGACCTTCCCGGGTGATGTCGTCTCCTTGGAGCCGCACAAACTCGAGCACGGAGGCGAGCAGCCAGCCCCAGCGCCCTGCCACGGCCAGCGCCCTGCCCAGCCAGACCGCCCCCATCACAGAGGAGCGCCCCGCCACCCAGCAGCCCCCCGCCCCCACTGGCGGGAGTGGGGCAGCGGGTGGGGGGGCTGACGCCAACATACAGCTCAGTGACCTCCGGTCCATCCTCTCCAACCTGTCAGGTGTGTTCACTTACCTGGTCACGATCGTTGTCATTTTTGTAGCCAATCTAGCACCAAAAAAATTAAACATTTCAGGAGAGCTTTGCTTTATTTACAATGATTATTCATCCACACGTCATGACCTTTTAAAGACCGCTAACACCGAACACCTCCACGTTAAAAGGATAAAAGAAATGGCATGCAAAGTATTCAAAATTGTAAATAATATTGCTCCAAGTTTTATTCAAAATCTCATTATCCTAAGATGTTCCCAGTATTCCATGCGAAATGATAACAGTTGTCCATAAGGCAAACACGTCTAAATATAAACTTAAATCATTTGTCCATGATAGGCCCCGGATCTGGAACAGCCTGCCAAATGAAATTCGAAAAACAGTTAACTACGGAGAGTTTCGCAGACTTTTGCCGGAACTGGGATAGCACATTAGGGTCTATTTCACTGACATTGTTAGGAACCCCTAAACCTGATTTTGCACTTTGAAATCAATTTTGATCCTTGATGGTGATCTTGGGTACCCGAAAACTGGCAACACTACGCAGTGCCAGTGGGACACTGTCGCTGGTGAGTCACTGAAATAGTACACCCAGTAATACAATACGGCAATGGATATGTGCGTTTTGAAAATAATTGTTTAATTTAACAACATATTTTGTTCAAAGAGCATAAGAGCTCTTTATCCTAGTGACACGGTCCGTGGGTGTTTTGTCACACAGGCCTATATGGCACGTAGCCAAAAATGGACACATAGGTCATTTGCCATCAGTTGTCAATGTCCTGTTTATTTTCTTTGATAAACAATCCAAAACTGATAGCATTCGTGTATTTGTGAACCTATGTATTAAGAAACAATAGACAAGATCAGTCAAATTGATTTGTGTTTAAAACGTTGTTTTTGTAAAGTTTTCTTCAGTTTTAGCATTAAAACAAAAATTACTAAAGATAATAAAGGAAATGAGGTATAATTATAATGCTCATGATTTGTAATTGTGTGCGGGGGGGGGGGGGGGGCTCACCACTTTGGATCACTAAAATGAGCAAGTCCCACACCCCATTTTGTTTGGGCTGGCTGATGTACTTTTGCAAGTGTAGTTTCTTTTGCAAGTGTATGAGGACATCACTTGGCCTTTCCCTTGTGTTATAGGGTGGGGGTAGCACAAAATGACCTGGGTGCAGTTTAAAACTTAGCAGTTTCATTGCCACTGTTTTGATTGAATTGTTTCAAGCATGACACACACATATATTGACATTGTTATTATTTAGTCTAGCCAATACAAAAGATGCTTTATTAAAGCTGCAATACTTGCAGTGTCGAAACAATCAAAATTTAAGCTAATAAGGTGACATGTGAAGATTCGTAAAGCATTTGTATCATATCATTGTATTTTCCTTTATAATTGTTTAGCGCGAATAGTTTGTCTACAATGACATGGTAGTAGTTAACTTACTTCTCTCTTGAATTTGTTGTAACTGCAGGCACAGTGCAGTGACGTATTTATAAACAGCATTTTTTCACAGAGGGAAATCACAATAACTGACAATTTGTGATTGTTTTCTTACTATTAATTATGAAATGTTTTACCTCTCAAGAAACTTGTCTCTGTATATGTTGGCAGTCTCTCTCAGCCTTATTCAGTGGACTTGAATTCCATGGTTGTGTCACATGACTTACATCATGTGACACAAGCTGGAGCATGACGGGCGGGAGTTCTTGTCCAATGTCTCTGTTTAGCTACGGCCTCCCCTGTGTGTGTTGATGGCCTCTTGGATGTTCCTTCTGTGCCAGTTCTCTTCACTATCTAGGATGTTTACATCTCTTATTGAACCCTGGTGGCCTGTGTTCAACTTGTGTTCACTTACTGCTGATAGGAGTTGTAAAACATTTACTAATTAACAATGAACCAAAAAACTGGATCATTACATTCGAATATGTTCTTACTGTTTACAAACTTTTTTAATAATATTGGTAAAATTATGAACATTGTAAATGATATCTAAACCTCGACTGTTTTATCTTGAATATTACATACTGGTAATATATCATGTAGCCAGACAAGGGTTCCAGTGAAACTACTCACTTATACAGCTGTCCTAACCTGGCCTGTGAAAGATGAAAAATGTTTACAAGCTTGTGCTTAATTTGCATTGTATCATCTTGTTTCAGCTGACCCTAAAGAGAGTGAGTATACTTTGATGTTTCCACATTAAAACATTCACATGAGGGGCCCAGACAATGATAATATATATATGTATATATATTTTATATAATATATATTTATAATATATATATATATATATATAATATATATATATGTTTAATTTCAGTTCGATGCAAAACTAACAGATGATTTATAATGTAGATTGTGTTTCCACAAGGAAACGTGGGGATCAACTTTCTATCTTTGCAAACGCATATGTGTTTTGGTAGTAAATATAAAATGGAAAGGTCTATCCTGTGCAGTTTGTCAACAGCCTATCATGACATTTCTCAGGCCATATTCTGTGCACTAACTGATGCACACGTTGTCCACTTACAGACATTGACCTGGCTGTGGCCATCACGCCGGACGCAATGATCCCCATCCTCGCCAACCCACAGATACAGCAGCAACTGTTGCCCTTCCTCCCAGAGGGAGAGTCCCTGCCCAAGACAGAGGAGGAACTCCGCAACACCGTCAAGTCACCTCAGTTCAAACAGGTATGTGAGTGTGGTGTGTACGTGTGTGTGTGTGTTGTGGTGTATGTGTGTGGTGGTGGTGTGTATGTGTGTGGTGGTGTGTGTGTGGTAGTGTGTGTGGTGTGAGTGTGGTGAGTGACAGATGCTTAAAACAAGTATTGACAACTCGTAGATTTTATTTTTAACATTGTGCTCTCATGAATACAACATGAATGTTGAAGGTTTACTGCCTGCCAATTTGTGTTTAGTTACTTTATTAAGCCCTGAACAGTATTTGCAGTTTGAAAAATTCCGCCTGTAGCATGTTCAAATGATAAACAAAATATCCAGTTTCAAAGCAAAATGGATTGGCAATAATGCTGAAGCAACCATAATACTCTTTCAATGTTTAACTTTCTCACATTCTAGATAGCTCTGCAAATTCTGGGCAGATGTTAAAATAAATACAACTGAACATCCAGTCCATTATTTTCATATAAGTAATGTATATCATCACATCGTTATTCAAGTCATTTTTGCTCAGCCCATAAGGTGGTTTTAATAATAATAATTGTAGCGTTTCTACAGCACTTTGCACAGCACTGAAAATTAATGCTCAAAGACGGAACAAACAAAATTTGTTGGCGTAGTAGTCATAAACGGGGACAGGCAAAAGTTGTCATTGAAGCATGAAACTGGAAAAAAAATTATGGGGAAAAGCAATTTCAACCAAATATGTTTTGAGGGTTTTTTGTTGAAAACTGGCTATAATTTCTGAAGATTTAATAGCAATGCTCCACTGTGTACACTGTGCAATGCACTCGCATTCTGTTGTGTTTGTCGGAGCTTGCAAATGAAGATGTGGGGCGCAATGAGCATATATACTTAGCTTCAGAATGAACATAGTTCAACCTCACATTACAGTCACATAGTTATTATTTTATATGCTGGCCATGGTGTAGTTTAGAATAATGGAATATACAATTATTTTGTGTTGTTGGAAATAAATTATGTATCGTCATCAGTAACAGCCAGGTTTAATTACTTCTGAATCATGTGATATACTTTCACTGCTTTGTATTTTTTGAAAATACAGGCAATTGTATCAGCATTTTCATCCTGGGTAAAAAATGTAATGTTCGCAAGTCATTTGTAGTAGCGACAGTCTCTTGATATCTGCATTGCTGGCTGAGAGTGTAAAAATTAAACAAAATATTTGTAGACGGACTTTGGTTTGTATTTTTTTATTTGAAACAGTTTTGAAGATTAAAAGTCGCCGAAGTTCAGGAATTTGTATGAATGTCCCATCTGTAGATGTGCGTGGTCAGACTGACATTGTTCCTATTGTTTTCTCCAGGCTATGAGTTCCTTCAGTGCAGCTCTCGCGTCTGGTCAGCTCGGCCCACTGATGGGTCAGTTTGGCCTGGGAGAGGAGGTCGCCAATGCTGCCGCCCAAGGAGGTGAGGCTTGTTGATGTAGCTGGACCCTAACCCTAGTCATCACCCGGAAAGAGGGATGGTTATTTGATGGTCGTAGGTGTTCGCTGTGGTTATGTCAGAATGATCCAACTGTGTCCTTTGTAGTGTGTTGTGTTGTGTTGGAGGGTGGCGCACAGACACAGTGAATAGTTTTGTGGAGTACTAGTAAGATCATGAGAGTTTGTCATGTGAAACAACTCTACTCAAAATGGTTGCAGTTGAGTGAGTTTGAAAAGTCCTGTAGTGGGGTGAATTTCAAAAGGTAATGGTGGGGGGTTTCAAAAGTAGGTGACACCGATTCCATTTAGGGATCGTAGATAAATTTAAATTGGCGGTCAAGACAAATCGGCACATGGAAGAGACAACACTCTTTTACTGGATATAGTATGGACATGTTTGTACAACTGTAGTTGGATTCCCTGGTGCGGGTATCATAAGTCATTCAGAGGATGTCATTCTTATCTTGAACAATATGTACCCGATTTCTTGTTTCACCCATGTTTCAGAAGAGTGATTTTACTTCTGCATGTTTATCTGTTGGCTAATGTTTGAATATACTCTCATTGGTGTATATAAACTGCTAGACATATTTTAAAGGGTGGTTCGTGAGCAGTGACGTCTTGTTATTTGCCGGACAGATGTGGAAGCTTTCGTGAAGGCGATGCAAGCTGCCATGGCAAAGAAAGATGACGGGAAGGGAGATGATGACACAAAGATGGAATGATTACTAACAACAACAACACACAACTACCATTGATCAGTCACTTTGTTATCTTGTTATACCAAGTGATCCCAAAGCATGTTCACAGCAATTGGGGTTTAATGGTAAAAGTTTGAATTTCCAATATTTTTGTGTGAAATTAACATGAATAAATATGTAACTTTACGTGATGTTGTCATCACCATATTGTATCTATCAAATAATTCCTAGCAACACAGCTGTACCTACAAAGTTCTCTGACCATAACATGTACATTTATGGTATCCATAAATGAATTTATTTGTGGTATTGTCTCATTATCGGGCATAAATATGACGTCATAAACTTGGTTGCATATGTAAAATATCAATTTATAAAAAACTATATAGGAAAAGCTTTCTTTGTCCAATTATAGGTAACTCTTTCCATAGCTTTGAAGTTTAATAGAATTTTGACAAATCGAACACTTGGAGCAAATATTTGTCTTTAGTTGTAGACACTATGGAATTTTGAATGCTATTTACATTTCAGCTTATAATTTCAAATGGTTTCCTTTGCAACTTTGTTTGTTTGCAATTGTGCTGGAAGAATGGTTTCACTGAATAAAGTTGTGTACCACCATAATCTTCACCATTTGTTTATATTAGTGTCCACTGTGTGTAACTGAACAGTCTGTTCTGAAACGAAGCTGGATAACATTCAAATAGATATACAGTTTTACAATTATTATGTTTCAGTGTTTTATATGGCAGTTGAAATACTATTTAAACACAACATGGTTAAAATTAATTTGTCACTTCCTTGTCAATGTCTTCAATCAATGTATTTTTGATAACATAAGTGCATTTGTTTAAATTGTACAATGAGAAATTGCTGAACACTTCAAAAATGTAAGGTAATTTTAATACAATACTTCTGTGATTACATCACTGTCAATCATCAATTAAGTATCTACAGTATAAATAATACACTAATCCATGGACAAGAACCTGAGTACAAATAAATTAATAATGCAAACTGCTTGCATTCTTGATAAAGCAAATGTATGGTCTGGTGACAGGTTATAAAAATAGTATCTTGTAAAACATCAAAGAACATGCAAAACAGCTGTACTCATTAAACTTCACTAAACCACACAACCTATAATTTTGTCACATGTATATACTTACCATATATCACAATCGACATGATTAGACCAATATGTGTGTGTCACCATTCTACCACGGGAAACATGCTGTCATCAATAACAACAAATGATGGGATGGCAATGTTAGTGCCACTGGTGCAGTTGAGCCAGCCATGTTTACCAGAAAACTACAGCAACGACCAATGTTTGGTTCAACTGAGTGAAATAGCATGTCATTAGTTAAACCATAATAATCTGAGTCGCATACACTGTGACACAGACATTAAGAATAAATAAAAATGGCTCAACTCACTTCACAAGTTCACATGTATAATTTCATATAATATTACTTCTGTAATATACCACATTCCACCTTAGTCATGATGATTATGCAAGTTTCGAAGTATGTTCACTGACAGTTCATTCGTCTGAGTCAATATCCCCCGTTGGCACATTCCACGGTTTATCTGGGAAATATTTTGTTGTAGTTTCTTCCTCTGCGGGAACCTCCCACGGGTTGTCAGGGAACAGTTTTGTAGCTGAAAGAAAACAATGGCAACTTTTTAAAACAGTGAAAACGATCAAACTTAATCAGTATTTCGTTTAGTTTAATACTGTTGGCACACAGATGCATAACAAATAGTAACGTGAAGACTCATTATTTCATTGTGTTGACTTTTGAGGGTTGCTCAATTACATGTTTCATGAAAGCCAGCTAGTTCACCAATCATGTGACTGCGATCACATGACCAGAATCCCGGGTCTGCATCCCTCTGGGTGTCAAGCCATGCCAAAAAGAGGTGCATTCAGTGTTAACACTTGGTTGGGATATTCTGTGTCAACACCTCTTTTTGGCATGGCTTGACACCCAGAGGGATGCAGACCCGGGATTCTGGTCATGTGATCGCAGTCACATGATTGGTGAACTAGCTGGCCCGGACCAAGTCCACCAGTCAAACATCCCAGTCTCGCATCCCATTCTCAGGCTGTCACAGCTGGCCCCAAAGAGATCTGGCCGGACTGTCCCATTTTTGCCATAATAAATTCTATTATGTATTACACGAGTTGTTGCGTTGTTCTGTCATAAATGCAGGTATTTAGCATCATGTTTTGTATTAATTTCAAAGTACCATAACAAGTGCATGACAAAACCTCATCAGGTATATATGCAATGTTCAGCTCTGCCAACTGCGCGAAATGTGACACTGCGAGCCACACTTTGAGATGTGATGCAGAGCCGAGTGAATTTACCAAAACACAAATGAAAATGACCCCTGCTCGCCAAATATATTTTCACCATAGTAATTTTTATTTAATTAATAAATCCGTAAATTATCTGTTTCAGCTGAAAATAATACAGCGATATCATAAAGATTGGTAGGTCTGAATGTTAGCCTTCAAACGTAAGATATGCTAAATACCATACTGCATGAAAATAAATATATTTTAAATCTATTCATTATAAACCAGAGTGAATCTCTGTTGTTCTGTTCTGTATGTCCAAACACATCTCCATCAGTTACAAAAGTATGGGACTGAATTGTTCACGGCAACAGGTAAACTGTCTCACTATGTCATGTCTGAGAAATGGACAGTTTACAATTAACAGAGTAGTTTAATCTTAATCATCTACCATAATTGTAAAATCTATTTCTAACAAGTATATGTTTTCTCTTATTTTACTACACGTACGTTAACTATATTAGTAACTTTTTAATCCACTGTTCTTTGGCTAACTTACTTGGCAGATCACGGGGAGTTCGACTAGTTGTCAGTCTGACAGGTTTCACTGGTGACGGACGGACAGACGCATCAAATGATGCCTTTGGGTCTCCCACTGCTGACATGTTGACAAATGGGCTGCCTGGGCTGTGTTTGGCCCAAGTTGGTCTTTCTGTTGGTCCCACGAAAGACCTACTCAGCTTTGTCATCGACTTGGACTTCTGCAAGCAAAACAACAGTGGAATAGCCTTAAAGTTGCCCATAAATGGAGGCATTTGAGGATAAGTAACATTTCAGTAGCTAACCAATAAAGTAAGTTTAAAATATACAGTGCTAATTACCTTTGTCTACATTTGGCAAATCTGGTGTGTGTCGCAATGTACTCCTTTGACATATAGTATAGGTAAATACAAACAATGCAAAATGTTAACTACATTGCACAAACAAATTACATGTATTTAATTTTGAATTTATTATAAAACCCAATCATTGATCATAAACTTTATTAACTGTTAACCAAGACTTTTTTTTATTAAACTTCAAAATGAAGAAGAATGTTATATATTCTATGGCACACATTAATGTTTATTATGCAACAATATAAAAGTGTATATCAGGTGCAGAATCAAGCAATATTTAATAATACCAAAACAATTAAATAATACCAAAATACACTTTTTCTAGAATTTGTTGCAAAGATGTATCTTAGACGTATCTAATTGTTGGTAGTAAACAAACAAAGCTATTATAATGTGACAGAAAACTATTTTGTGAAAATAAATCATTCAAATGTGTATTCAGTCCCATACATGGACTCTACTGATTCCGGATCTCTCTCCATGGTTCATTCCTGTCTTCACTTTTCCATGTGCTCGCCGCACAATGTCTTCAGCCTCAGCCCCGTAGATGTGCCTCTTCCGCCTAATGTTATACACACATTCTAAATAAATTAACATTAAACACACATTCTCAATGTTACAGCATTAAATATGCATGCTAAGCACTACACCTCTTAACACAGTTTGTAAACATGACAACATCAAACACACATTCTAAACATGAGAACAAATATTTTGGTGTTGATATGTTGACACAGGACTATAACATTGTATTATGATGTTTACAATGTAGTGTTCATGAGTCAACCACACTATAATTACTGCAGTTTATTTGTTTTGCTATAATGTAGCTAAAAAGCATAAATGTTTTTACATATCCTACTATTACAGTATTTTGCTAACACAAGTCATCATTACTAACATATTTCTACAGACATATTATAAAATGACGGTGCTGTCCGTCAGCCTTACAGTTTGTTTACTTTCTCTATTTCATCGTCATTGTCCAGGTAGTTGTTTCGCCAGGTGTCTTTGGGTGTGGGGTCTGACCCCTTCCACGGGGGTCGATCCATCTTCACAGCAGACGAAGGTCGTGGCGTTGTCCTTTTCATTAGTGACATTTTGTCTTTCATTCCCAATTTGCCAAGTTCAACGGATATGTCAGAAACCTGTAAATTATCAATTAAATATTAAAATAAATGTAGACAAGTAGTCATCTAAATGAGCCTACACACTAGGAGCTAAATTAATAAGGCTGCAGCTAAGGAAATGTATTTGTTTTCATCTCACTGTAATGATAATAATGTAATCAATAAATAGGTTGCTGGAACTTTGCGGCAACAGCTTGCACATTCTTAGTTATTGTCATTTAAAAGCTGTAATGTGATTTGATTATGTACTGTGTAGTGCATATGCCACAGTCATCATTACAATGCAAGATTACACTATTTTTTAAACAGCGATAACTTAGAAATTAAAATACATAGCTGCAACATATTTGTAGATTACAATGTTATTTTCGTTATTATATAGGAAAAAATTATTGCTCACATGTCTAAACAGAGCATTTTACAATCTTGAACAGTTTATCTTGTGTTTTCTTTAAGTATAACCACTATTTTTCATTCAGAGAAATGTCCAGTGTGCCACCCTCTCAATCAAACTACAGTAGGCACTAGGGTGTATACACTGTCCAGACAACGGTGAATGTTCACAGACCTTTGGGGTGAAACACTTCAGGGCGTTGATGTTCTCTATGTAGAGGCGCTTCCATACCCCGTTCTCATAGGGACTGGGGGAGAAAGGGAGAATCCAGCCCAGCTGCATGGCTTTTGGCATCCATATCTGGTCTAACTCTGTGAGGAACTTCCAGTACCAGCACACCTGTTGAACAATAGATTATACAAGCACACCTGTTGAACAATAGATTATACAAGCACACCTGTTGAACAATAAACAAGCACACCTGTTGAACAATAGATTATACATGAACAATAACAATAAACACGAATGTACATTAGCAGCTGCTCATTAAAAGAACCTATTAAAAATACACGTTTCAATAACGTGTTCTTGAAACAGGTCGAATACATGAGTTCTGAGAACTACAAAACCACGTTGTGGACTGACGACCTACATTCATTTTCCCCGAACAATGGCGAACATACCAGTTTATAACAGCCCACTCCCAAGTAACAAGGGTAATACCCCACTCACCTGTGAGGACCGACAGAGGCTGCGGGGGTCGAGGAATGAGAAGATGTAGAGGGTGATCACCCTCGGCATCAGGCGGGTGAAATCATCCCGACGCACAGGGCGCTTCTGGCTGATGATGTCCCCCGTAAACTCCAACTGTCTCACCTTGCACTTGTTGACCAGGTCACTCAGCACCGTCTTACGCTGGACACTTGACCATTTCTCAAACTGTAATATAAATGAAACATTATTTAGCTGTTATATTAATAATAATAATTAATAGTAAATAATAATTAACTTATAAAGCACCATATAACCGCAATATACTTCTGCGCAGGGGTGCATAAAGTACAATATTTGTGTAATACATAAATATATAAAATGTACGTAACAAATTAAGTAAAGACAAAATGTCAAGTGATAACAATAATAATTAGATAAATAAATAAAGCTTAAAAAAACTCATAGTGTACATGTATAACCTAAATTTAAAGATAATAAATGAATAATATCATATTTGTAGTGATATCAGAACAGAAAATCTATAATATATATATCAATCAATCATGAACATAGTTTTGTTTGTAACCATATTGATGTGGAAAAATGTGTGAATATTTATTATTTACTGTACAAACTGAATTATCAGCACTTGTCTTCATTTAACTTAATTTGAAGAACATAATGTGTCACAAGTTATTTAAATGAGTAGATATTTAGAGAAGTGTATATCACCAAGAATAAATACATCATATTTTTTTGAATAATTGGAAACAACATTTCAAGTTATGACACCATCCTAACTAATTTCATGATGATTTTTTGATATTCAGAAACATTAATGTGTGTACACACACCGACACATACACACTCCCACACATTTCTAGGTAATTTAGAGTGTCCTATCATTAACTCTATGTAATCAATGTGGAAAACAAATTAACAAGAAAATATCATTTTGAAAAAAACAGATTTTTCATTTGTGTTCCACTCACCCATTTGTTGACTAGAGTTCTTCGCTCTTCAAATATCTGTGTAACACAATATTTGTCATGAATACGTCACACAATTTTTAACTTTACATATCTGTAGTTTGCTTAATATTTCACTTAAATACATGTAACAACTACTATTATACTTCTTATAGTGACTATTATCAGGGAACATTAAAAAATTAAATAACATTTAAATTTTTGTTGTTCCACCACCCAATTGTTGTCACTGATACTGTCACTGACCGAGTCTGAGTAGCGGCGTTGTCTTGCAACTGTGCAATATTTCCACTTGAGCTTGCCTTGAAAGATTTAACAGCATACTGGTGATGATGAATTATATCGTGCAGAAATAACCTTAAATTACCAGATATTAATTAATGAATGTTGTAAATACGAAAAGTAAACAGTGCGGGGCCGGGGGCACCGACCTTTCGATTGGCTTCTTCGTTGTTCAGTGGCGTCCAGGTACTTTTTAAGCGGTTTTTGGCAATATTTGCCATAGTATGTTGACGGTTACAAAGCTACATCAATTGGAAATCTATTTTTTCTGATAAATATAACAACTGAAATTAACACAGATGCTGAATCAGTTTGGCAGATAAAAACGCTGTTCACCGTCTTGTCTTAGCTTGTTTGGTTTACACCGCCATATTGGTATCTCAGTAGCACGCACTGCCCTCTGTCGGTTTGTTGATTACAACAACAGTTCCTCGCCTCTCCGCTTGGCGCACACATAAATGTTCTGATTTCACCATTGCAATTACACTTTGATAGTTCTGCATGGCATAATTATGTAGATCATTGTATTGACGTACATATCACCTTGGTGCTGGCAGAGAAATAACATCAATATAGTTAAACATTCAATTAACAATTTCTAAAGTAGCGTAAATCACGTGATACCAATCATGTGACCGACTTCCTTATTTGGGACTAGCGCGTGCGTATTTAGCACCGGCGCGTGCGTATCAGCTTTCTGGGTACCAGGCGAAACATGGCGGAATGCTAGTCTGGAATTTTCTTTAGTGTTTGCCAACACGAAACTCCGTGAACAAGATATATACTTTAAAACTGAACATCTTAGTGTATTTGTGAACAGTTAAAGACCAATACTACAGGTATGAAATTCTAAATTTGTGAATGTATTTCGACATATCTGACATATTTTTTCGCATACTGTGAAAGCCAGCCAAAAAGCATGACACTGACAGATTTGCTATGCACACGTGACACTTTTACCCCGTTTCTGTTATTAGAACGCTACTGCACGAATAAAACCATTTAGTCAGGCTGTGCTACTTTGGTTAATGTTTTCTGTATGCTCTAGCATCATCAAAAACATATGTCAGAAAGTGAACTTCGTATATGTTTACTCCCACGTGTTTATGTTGAGTTGCCGGCGTGGTGTGGGCGTGTCATTCGGTGACAGCCAGTACGGCCAGTGTCACCAAAATACATCAGGACGAAGTGCGTTAACATGCGACGGTTTCAGTTTTGACAGTAATGTATACGAGACTATTAATATACAATAAATAAAGATAGTTGACAACAATGCCAATGGCCTAAATTAGCATCTGTCAGGTTGACACTTCCCTATAATGGGCTATAGGGCCCGTAAGTGTGTCACGATACACGGCGAGACTCCGCGCGATTGGAGCTGATTTGGGGACTGGTCATTAGAATAATATTCGATGGATGACAGTTGTAACTTCCGACTGATGAATATTAGGAAATTCAGGCCATAAATATCTTGTGTTATACCTTTCTTATCTTAAATGTCCGATTTAATATTGAGTTTACCACAATATCATAGACATAGCAATTTATGTAGTGCAGATAATAGATACTCCCCAAAATGTTTAGCCGTATGTGTTTTTTTTACGGATTTTACATAGTTGTACGTTGTGGTTTCGATAAGCACTTATATCTGACAAATTGTCTAAATGCACATAATCATAACACATGTATACGTTTGGTCCAAACATGTTGTATTGTGCGAAAAATGGCACTTTTCATTATTAGTTAAGATCGCCAAACGCAAGGACTTGCCGCTGTTGCCATGGCAACCACCATTATAATCGATTAAAATTCATGATTTCCGTGATCATTGTCATCGGCAAAGTGTTCCACTGCTTTTGCTTGTAATAATCTTTCGGACTGTATAACTGAAATTGTTAGACTGGAACAATTAGATTATTACAACCAAAAACAAAACAAAGTCCTATACGTTAACATGGAGATTATGGACCAACTGCCCCCAGCCTCGTTTTCGCGCGCGAGACTTACACGCCCTATACCTAGCCTCTGTTGAAGCAGAGGGATGAACATTGGGGTCAGCAGGATGAATCTTGTCTGGGACATTCAAGTAAACAATAACAGATAATTGATCACAGAAGAAAAATATGCCACAGGGTAAATAGATTATAAATAAAAAACAAATGGTACACAAAACAACAAGAGACACCAGTACTGCCATGTTGGTTAAACCTGATATGTCCTACCATATTGTTTTTCCTATAATAGAAGAAATGTTTGTTAGATTTAATTTTCCTGTGCATAAATATATTCTGATGTAAAATGTCTCATTATTGTGTTTGTTTCTTTGTAGTTTTTGATTGAACAGAAATGTCTGAGATACTGAAGAAGACAAACATGAACACAAGTAGTACCACTACCACCACCACTGCCCCTACGCAAGTTGCAACAAGCATTAAGCCAGTCATGAGTAAGTGTCCAGTGTATATGTGTTTGTATGTGTTGACATAGCTGTTTAGTAATTACATCCAAATGTGCACAGCATGAATTACCCAATACATTTCAGCTGGCAGTGAAAAGCATATGTGTAATTGTTCACGTTGACTGATGTTTTAACTGTGTATTTATTTGTCTTAAAAACAGTTATACTCTTTAACTTAATATAAACCTGTTTTTTATCTTTGTAATATGTAGTATGTTGTATTATATAATTTATATTATTTTGGTTTATTATAATAGTATAATGAGTGCTTCACGCTTTGTGCTTTGAAAATCTGTGCTTTGAAAAACTTAGATGAAATAATTTAGGTGAGCGATTTTTATTTTTGCTTTTATCCACTGTGTGGCGTTCTGTGTTATCCGTGTGGGGGCCCCACTGTATAATTGTGTCATGTGGCTGGTTTTTCAAAGCAATTTTTTTTATTACACAATTACTTGCTTGGCACCTTATGTTTGTATAAACATCTGTGGTGGCATATATACATCTAAACACATTAGTTACTATGGCAGTCATCTTATTAGCATTAAGAACGTTCTTAGTTGCTCCATGAGACCAGCCGCTGGCCTGTTGTAGACTGGTGGCGGGAACAAGAAAAAAATGAAGTATTGATATAATGCAGTTTGTTGTAATATATTATTTTTAGGCAATCTTCTAGTATTTTTTTAAATGATCATGTTTATTTTAATATTCCAGGTTATATCTTGTCTTCTTGAAATTATTATTTCATAGCATTACATTGTACGTTTATAAATTTATTTTGTTATGCATAGCTTTGAACTGTGTTTCGACTGGTTGTCGTTTTAGTGTATTACCAGTCTGACAAATATGAGGAAACCAACTTTGTTAATCTTTAATTTACAAGGTATAAATTATTTGTGAAACATTTCATGTTCAGTAAGTTAGGTAAACATTTTTTAATTACATTTTGCTGTTTCAAATTTAATGTGTGCTATGTTTGAAATAGAACTACAATTTCAGCCAGGTAGCCTTATTCATGTTGGATTTATAATGGATTACCTTCTATTTTGTTGCTTGGCAGTGTAGCAACCATTAGCAGGCTATTCCATACATGGCTAAAGTGATGCCACTTAGATGCTAAAGGATAACAATTATTAGTATATATATATAAAATATATATATATATATATTATATATATATATATATATAAGTTGTTGATTCTTTGCAGACAACACCATGTCGACTGGCAGTGGAACAAACAAACTGAACAATGCAACGACCAACAACTGCACAGGCAGCACTGCCATCCCTGCACCCGTGGCAATGCCCAATGGCATACCCATCACCCCATCAATGGCCGCAGCCGGCGTCACGTCCAATGGAGTGGCGGCGTTTGCCGAGTCATCGAAGGCATTGTCAGCTGGGAGCAGCAATTGCAGTGACACGTCATCAAAGTCGGAAGTAACTAGCAACAACTTGGCAAACACGAAAGAGAAAACCCCGATGTGTCTTATTAATGAGCTGGCCCGTTTCAATAAGGTACGTTGCTGCTCAGTCATTACTCTGAATAGGAACTGTAGGGTGTTCAGATATTTTTACAGTGACAACGTGGTTTGTAGTTATGTTCTGAGCATATTGGGTAATTTATTTGAAAATCAAGTGCAGACAAGTTGCAGTCAGTTCCTGATCAATTCCACAAACTCAATCGGTCAGCATGAAAAATTACATGCCTTTATGGCCATTACTTTATTATTTCTCAATAAAATTGATATACCTTTAGACAGTAGATAAAATCAACTGTCAAGTTACGTTGATTAATTTGTGTTTTGACAATGTATTATAAGTTGCAAATGGCAATTGAACATAAAACTGCACATTTGAATAATAAAAAAATTACGCCTTTCCGAGACATTGTTTACCTTGCTAGGCTAGCGCTGTCGATCGCCATTTGCGCCATAGGCGAAACGGTTTTCTATTTGGCGAAAATAAATTAAACCTCTTCGCCAAATTGGCGAAACGTTATATCTGTCATTATTATTGATGTTATCAGCAATGCATGACTGCATCATTCAACACCCAGCTCTGTTAAAGTTGCCTAAACGATCGCACATTCAACTGACCCAAATAACCAGTCGGCGTAACGTGACCCGCTGGGTAAACAATAGGTCGCTAATCCTTCCACTTAGCCATGCTCACAGACAATAGGGGAGCTTAAATCAATCAAGAATTGTGTTTACTAGACAATGGGGACCTGCCTGATGGCACTAATTACAAGTTTGAGGCTAGTACAACGCTGTACCAGACAGGTTCCATATTATCGCTCAGTATCGCCGGCGCAGTCACATGGCATTCATTGTCAATGATTAATCAATGTGCCATCTGGTAACTATTCAATAAAATGCCAATATAGATTGTAATTCTTGTCTGTTTGACAAGTTTCACCACCAGAAACATTACAGATAGAAAGATGCATGTCAAAAACGTGTTTTATTAAATATAGCCTGCGTCACCCAGGCCAGGATTACAGTCAGCCACAGTTAACTAATTTGATGAATTACTGTATTCAATTACTGAGCAGTCAAATGAAGTTTTTAAGATAGGTAATAATTATTATCAATACACTGTTTGAATCACTGCGGGGCAGCAAGAGTAGAGTAGGTGGTTCTTAATTATTTTATCTTGTTATAAAAGTGTATCTTTCAATTTATGTTTTACACACCTGTAATGTAAATTTTATTACATTAGTAGTATGTGTTAGGTGCTGTTTCTTTATATTTTGCAAAATTCCCAACAGTTGTTCAGGTTTCATTTTATTGTTAAACAATGTTCTGTTAAATTATACTGGATGTTTGTTTGCGTTATATATGTTTAGCTAAATATATAAATGTTTACTTAATTAAAATAGGACATTTTTTTTCTTGTGGATATTGTATAGAATTTTTTTATTATATTATGTCTTGTTTTGCACTTTTAAACCGGGTAATTTAATTGATCTAGAAAAAATGGCTAAAGAGAATCTCATTTGGCTAAACAAATTTCTGACCTTTAGCCAAATTGGCTAAACAGATTTTAGGCACAGCGCTAGCCTAGCCTTGATACCATGAAAATGCCCATATTGTTATCAGGGGTAGAACTTTGTCATTTATTTTACTAGACAGCAGGAGTCAATAATAATAATAATTTTTAAATAAAGTCAACAGTTTACTAGTCTGTCAAAAGGTTTACTAGTCTGCCAAAATATAAAAATAATCAAAATTTAAATCATTCCAATGTTGCTCACTGGCAACAACTTATCACCATTTTAATGACTTGGGATTTAGTTACACCCCAGCTTGTGGATGGTTTAGACTACAAAGACTTGATTGATTGATGTAGGTTGGGTCGGATGCATAGCTTTATCTAGAGACCCGTCCACCCGTCATTTGGACGGGTAAAAACGAATATGGACAGGTAGAAATATGGAGGACGGGTTGTGGACGGGCAAAAAAATGAAGGAGCAAAAAAAAAGTCTTCCAAAACCATAGATATTGTTAGTTATGCCTTCAAAGTGAGTGTAAATGGTGTCAAATGTGTGTTTGTAGCCCATTTCAGGTCATCAGGCACAATTTGAAAGTTTACAAACTAGCTTAACAGTTAACATCAACGTGTTCACCAAAACATGTGACTGGCAATCATTTTATCCTGCATAAAGCCCTGGTCGGATGACACATTGACCTTTACTAGACAACTGGACTAGTTATTAGGCAGGTTTGCTAGTCCGCCCAGGTTATCTTTACTCGTGGGTAGTTCTACCCCTGGTTATAAATAAGCCAGTTGCTCACAGAATCAGTTTGATTCCTCACAGGTTCAACACCAGTACGTGCTGACAGATGAACAGGGTCCGGCTCACAAGAAGGTCTTCTTTGTGAAGCTGCTGCTTGGTGACACAGAGGAATACTTTGCGTCTGGGCCTAGCATCAAGAAGGCACAGCACATCGCTGCCGCCCAGGCTCTCGAGAAAACGCAGTTCAAGCATCCTCCACCAAAACAGCCAAAGACCAGCATCACAGCAAGTCAGTAGGCGTACTTACATACGTGGGTAGTCACACTGAGTTGAGTAACTGACTTCTCCCTTGCTGCCCCGGCACTGGAATGATCTCCTACATACTTTTTGCCAGGCAGGCTTAGCTGGTGTCACTGAGAGACCAAAGACATACTTCTTTTCAACCAATTTAAAATCCAAGCATGTTTCATTAGTTATTAGTTACAGACTTTGGAGGTTTTTCAAGAAGATTAACAAGATGTTAGATCAATTTCTTTTAACAGTTTAGTTTGTACGCTAATAATTAATGAACTTTGAAAGTTCCTCAATGCAGAAGAAACAAGAAAAAAGACTATCTATAAGATATACATCGTAGCCAGAAAAAATAATTTTTTTTAACATGTTGCCTCTTAAAGATTGGCAGTAGGAGGCTAGTGTTTTGAGACACAGGGGAGGGACATGTTTTTATTATGTTAGTCAGTCAAAAAAACACAGTCGTAGGCAGTTTTAAGTATGAAAATTGATAAGAGTTTGCTTTGAGCGTCTGAGTGATATTGATCTGTTTACTGGAACCACAGAAAGTGTCACGGCCACCGTGGAGTTGAACGCCATCGCCATGAAGCGGGGAGAGCTGGCAGAATATCGGCCGATGGAGATGCCCCAGCCCCAGTTCTACCCACCCCCGAGTCTCGACTTCAGGGGCATGTATAACCAGAGGTGGGTGCACCTAGCTGTGATTGAGCTAGTGCATATGTTTTGTTTGTCTTGAAGCCCCTTTTAGGTACCTTGCCTCTTGGCCACCAAACATTTGCTGGTTTATCTTGTAGGTTCGTACAAAAAGTCTGAATACTTTCTACGATTATCCAACATTATGTAGACACTTCAGCTGTCTGTTTCATGTGTTTTCAGTTATATGCAACAATTGTAGAAAATGCACAGCGTTGCAAAAACTAAGATTATGAAGTATTCATAAAAAAAAATCCTGTACAAATGCTTAATGAACCGTTTTCTTCATCAGTGTAAATGTAACACCCTCATAATATCGAACTACCCAGGTAGTCAGTTTCTCAACCAATCTTGAAGAGATCACCAGGATTCCCATACATAGTCTAGGCTAGCGCTGGGCCTAAAATCTGTTTAGTCAATTTGGCTAAAGTTCAGCATTTTTTTAGCATATATTAGTAAACAAGCATTCATCTATATACTATAGTGCAACATTCCATTTTTAAAACCAAACAATAACAAGAATAACTGAGGAATATGATGATCAGTGTGAATGTGATATGTCACAGCACAACTACATCCCTGTGTTTATATATTGGACAAACTAGTCCTCACATATCAATGTTCGCACATCTGCAGCCACAAAAATTGCCGATCCCCAAACAGGGTCAGTGTTACTAGATAGAGAACATCTCAAGACTGCAAGATGTCGCCATTAGCAACAAAACAGGGCTTAACGCCACACTTGTTATTTACCAGGGGAAACACTGGATTGCATAAGTAACACAAGCTGGTGCTGGGTCTATGGTCATTACACAGTCCCTCGTCAGTTGGTGGTTACCTGCAGTAATAATAATAATAATTTTTGTTTATAAAGCGCCGTATATCCAGAAAACGTTTCTGCTCAGAGGCACGTACATACAACATTTGTAACATATAAATGTATAAAATATGATTAATCAATTAAAAAGTCAAGTTGTTTAAATGATAATAAATAATTAATTAAATATAGTTTCTAAAACTCATAGTGTATAAGCAATAAATAAATATATAAAATAAATAATTAATAAAAAATACATATATATATATATATATACACACACACATATATATATATATATATATATATATATTAATAAGATGTTAAAACAATACACTAAAATAGTTTGGGAAACTATAATTACAGTTAAAATAAATTAATTGTGACAAAAAGTAGTCATCCTAGTTTTGGTGCACACAGTCACCGTCACTGAGAGACGTCCTTCTGTTTCGCACGCAGGTATCACTACCCACGTTTCCCGCGCATGTACTACGTGTCACTGAAGGTGGGCCAGCGGGAGTTCATAGGTCAGGGCACCTGTCGCCAGGGGGCGCGGCACAACGCCGCGGAGAAGGCGATCCACGTCCTCCGAGGGCTGCCGGTGACGCCCGAGAAGAAGCCAGAGACAAAACCTGCGAGTCCTCCAGAGACGGAGACAGTCGAAGGTGGGTGCTTTGCAGGGCTTTATGCAGGATAAAATTATTACCAGTCACACATGTTTTGGTGGAGACATGGATGTTAACTGTTGAGCTAGTTTATGAACTTTCAGATGTGTCTGATGACCTAAAATTGGCTACAACCACACATATGACACCATTTACCCTCACTTTCAAGGCATAACTAACGATATCTATGGTTTTGAAAGACCTTTTTTTGCTCTTTCATTTTTGTACCTGTCCACCCATATTTTTGCCCGTCCATATTCGTTTTTACCCGTCCTAATGACAGGTGGACGGGTCTCTGCATAAAGCTATGGTGCTTTGGTCAGCCAAGGACATTTGGTGTTTAACCGTTTCAGTCCTACTGCCCGGGTCTGCCGGGATCACTGAGTACGGCATTCACGGTGAAAGTTGACAACCTCATTTCAAGTCAAGATTTGAGGACTAAATATGCATTTTATGAGTAGGGATATTACATGTTTTAGGAAAGTACAATAACCAGCGAGTAAAATGAGGTGTACTATAGTTCATATAACCTGTATAGAAGTTCAGTTTTGCTGAATTATGCTTAACTTAAACAATGATTAGTATGGCCACTATGTACAACCAAGTGGCGCCACATAGTGGATAATTATGAGTTAATATGCTTTGAATGGCAAAGCTTGCTAAAACCTGCATATCGGCCTGCCACACTTCAGTGTCACATGCGATGCGGCCGCTAGATGGGCATACCATACATTAACGGTTAAAATAGTGATTAGATCTGATCAATTTTGAATTATTCAGTGCAAGACCTGTAAAATAAGTCGGATTGAATTCAGCCATCACATCATAGCAACATTTCATATCGTCATGTTGGTTATTATAGTAAATAAAGCAACTATTTTGCAATCTCCAAGGCAAGTCTCTTGATAAATTGTGGTTGATTGGATAGTTGATTTATTCGACTTTCATACATATTTTGCTTTTATGGGTTCACATCCAATTATTATTGAGCAATAGACAATCTTTGATGTATGCGTATGGTAATTAAATATTGAATCTCACTGAAAACTAAACGTAGCTACATAAATGTTGTCATAAAAGGATTAACTAGCTACATAAATGTTGTCATAAAAGGATTAACTAGCTACATAAATGGTGTCACAAAAGGATTAACTAGCTACATAAATGTTGTCATAAAAGGATTAACTAGCTACATAAATGTTGTCATAAAAGGATTAACTAGCTACATAAATGTTGTCATAAAAGGATTAACTAGCTACATAAATGTTGTCATAAAAGGATTAACTAGCTACATAAATGTTGTCATAAAAGGATTAACTAGCTACATAAATTGTGTCACAAAAGGATTAACTAGCTACATAAATGTTGTCATAAAAGGATTAACTAGCTACATAAATGTTGTCATAAAAGGATTAACTAGCTACATAAATTGTGTCACAAAAGGATTAACTAGCTACATAAATGTTGTCATAAAAGGATTAACTAGCTACATAAATGTTGTCATAAAAGGATTAACTAGCTACATAAATTGTGTCACAAAAGGATTAACTAGCTACATAAATGTTGTCATAAAAGGATTAACTAGCTACATAAATGTTGTCATAAAAGGATTAACTAGCTACATAAATTGTGTCACAAAAGGATTAACTAGCTACATAAATTGTGTCACAAAAGGATTAACTAGCTACATAAATGTTGTCATAAAAGGATTAACTAGCTACATAAATTGTGTCACAAAAGGATTAACTGTCCATGAGGTGATGTGGTTTCTTGATCATATAGATTATTGTCACAAATGATCCAGTACTGTGTTGTGAGTTTACCTGAGATATGTTTGCTTTCAGAGAACAGTGAGGATGTGATAAAGTCTGAGATCAGTCTAGTTCACGAGATAGCCCTCAAGCGGAACATGAATGTCGACTTTAAGGTCAGCAAATGCACTCAACACTGTTTTATCTGTATTCATTTGTGCATTTTAAGTTGGAGCTGTAATGTAATTCCTTCTAGACACTGCACAAGGTTGTGGTCGGTGTCAGTGTACCTGCTACTAAACCATGCCATAGATGTGGGAATGTTCGTGAACTGCGTGCGTAGTACAGTGTAAACATATTACTTGTCATTACGTGAGGATATGAAACACAATGAACTTATCTATGCAAAATATCACTACGGTGGCGACACGGGTCCTTTAAGATGGCGTGGAAAGGTGACATTAAAAATAATTATAATTGGCACATTTAGACATTTTAATTAATTCAAATTGTTGTGAAATGACGGACACTGCTATAGAATTTCTTTTTAGTGTTATACACATGTTACTCAGTGTTTATGTTTTAAATTAATGTATAGATAATTTGCATACACAGATTTTGTAAATGTTTTAATTTTATATTAATTTATATAATTTACAGAGATTTAGTACTATACATCTTTAAAATAGTGTTCAATTTATTTTAAATTGATTTATATAATTTACATACAAAGGTTTACTAGTGTACATCTTAAACAAAAATTTGATTTATATTATATAATTTATATTTATTAATACATTTATTATATGTCTTTTAGAGCGCATCGATCCGCCATTCGGGAATTAGCACTATAGAAAAAAAGTTTTATTATTATTATTATTTCTTGCCGTAGGTTGTGCATGAGTCCGGGCCTCCCCACATGCGCCAGTTTGTGACCAGTTGTCGATGCGGCTCCTTCGAGACCCAGGGAGAAGGAAACAGCAAGAAACTGTCAAAGAAACGGGCCGCCATCAACATGCTGGAAGAACTGCGAAGGTTGACCCCACTGCCCCCTAGTGTCATGAACAGGCCAAAGAAGGCGCTGCCGACTAAGAAAAAACAGCGAAACATCGTCAAAGTAGGTTTTTATTGCTAACATTATTCGTTATGTTCTAATACAAGTTGCGTTATGTGTGTGCAAATGTGGATATGGATGTAGTGTTTAGCAGTGAACACATTCACATTTTATGATTATGTTGACCATTTCAGTGCTACAGCCCTCAGATGCTGTGATCACTGAATACTGCATTTCCAGTGACACTGAAAATCGACAGCAAGATTTCAGCTGCAGTAACACATTTTATCAGAAGGAACATTATAATTATATTCTGAAAGTTGAAAACTCAACAAGTAATGTAGTTTGGATTTAATTTTATAATTTTAAACCCGACAGATGTGTAATTCACAACTAGTGTAATGACCAAATATACTGCCGCTGTTAGTCAAAGGTTTCCCTTCGTCTGTAATGTTTATGAAGGCTATTATCGCCAGGGTTATTTATTTACAATGATTGTCATTGGCTATGTCCAACAAATTATATCACTAATATTTTTAAAAAGAATCTGTCTAACTAATTTGTTACTTGGTCAGTCACCACCAATGACAAGTTATGTTGTCAGCTATTAATGTGGTCAAAGATTTTTACAGTCACTTACACAAACATGACCAAAAATTAAACAAATTCAACAGGCTGATAATTCATGGATAGCAAACTAACTTGTAACTATTGCAATGCTAAGGCACCAGCCTAAAAGACTTTATAGAACATAGTGGATAATTGTGCGTAATTAGAACAGCAGACATCATCATCAGACTTTTGGTTAGGCCCAAGGGCCTGCTTTGTAAGGTTTATATTGGTGTGACTGGTGAGCTTTTATCAAAATAAAGTACTTTTGACACAACTTTGTTAAGATAACTCACATCAGCGTTTTGACTGTTGTCTGCAGCCATTATCAGGAACTAATGCTGTAGGATTGTCTTCCTCCGCTCGCCAGTTCAATTAATGTAGTTAAAACTTGTTCTGATGACATTCTTCCAACGTGATGAACCTGGTCACTGATGGGCTGTTGCTGCCTCCAGCTGCAGAAGGCGGCCCCTGACTACGGCGTCGGCATCAACCCCATCAGTCGCCTCATTCAGATCCAACAGGCCAAGAAGGAGCGTGAGCCCGTCTACAGCCTCGTCATGGAGCAGGGACTGCCCCGCCACCGCGAGTTTGTCATGGAGGTAGGACTGTCACGGGGGAGGACTGTCACGGGGAGGACTGTCACAGGGGAGGACTGTCACGGGGAGGACTGTCATGGGGGAGGACTGTCACGGGGTAGGACTGTCACGGGGGAGGACTGTCACGGGGAGGACTGTCACGGGGAAGGACTGTCACGGAGGAGGACTGTCACGGGGAGGACTGTCACGGGGGAGGACTGTCACGGGGAGGACTGTCACGGGGAGGACTGTCATGGGGGAGGACTGTCACGGGGGAGGACTGTCACGGGGAGGACTGTCATGGGGGAGGACTGTCATGGGGGAGGACTGTCACGGGGGAGGACTGTCATGGGGAGGACTGTCATGGGGGAGGACTGTCACGGGGGAGGACTGTCATGGGGAGGACTGTCACGGGGGAGGATTGTCACGGGGAGGACTGTCACGGGGGAGGACTGTCACGGGGGAGGACTGTCATGGGGGAGGACTGTCACGGGGAGGACTGTCACGGGGAGGACTGTCACGGGGAGGACTGTCACGGGGGAGGACTGTCATGGGGGATGACTGTCACGGGGAGGACTGTCATGGGGAGGACTGTCACGGGGGAGGACTGTCATGGGGGAGGACTGTCAGGGGGAGGACTGTCACGGGGGAGGACTGTCACAGGGAGGACTGTCACAGGGAGGACTGTCACGGGGGAGGACTGTCACGGGGGAGGACTGTCACGGGGAGGACTGTCACGGGGGAGGACTGTCACGGAGAGGACTGTCACGGGGGGAGGACTGTCACGGGGGAGGACTGTCACGGGGAGGACTGTCAGGGGGAGGACTGTCACGGGGAGGACTGTCACGGGGGAGGACTGTCACGGGGGAGGACTGTCATGGGGGAGGACTGTCAGGGGGAGGACTGTCAGGGGGAGGACTGTCACGGGGAGGACTGTCACGGGGGAGGACTGTCAGGGGGAGGACTGTCACAGAGAGGACTGTCACAGGGAGGACTGTCAGGGGGAGGACTGTCACGGGGGAGGACTGTCACGGGGGAGGACTGTCACGGGGAGGACTGTCACGGGGGAGGACTGTCAGGGGGAGGACTGTCACGGGGGAGGACTGTCAGGGGGAGGATTGTCACGGGGGAGGACTGTCACGGGGGAGGACTGTCAGGGGGAGGACTGTCACGGGGGAGGACTGTCACGGGGGAGGACTGTCAGGGGGAGGACTGTCACGGGGGAGGACTGTCACGGGGAGAGGACTGTCATGGGGGAGGACTGTCAGGGGGAGGACTGTCAGGGGGAGGACTGTCAGGGGGAGGACTGTCATGGGGAGGACTGTCATGGGGGAGGACTGTCACGGGGAGGACTGTCACGGGGAGGACTGTCACGGGGAGGACTGTCACGGGGAGGACTGTCACGGGGGAGGACTGTCACGGGGAGGACTGTCACGGGGAGGACTGTCACGGGGGAGGACTGTCACGGGGAGGACTGTCACGGGGAGGACTGTCACGGGGAGGACTGTCACTGGGAGGACTGTCACGGGGAGGACTGTCACGGGGAGGACTGTCATGGGGGAGGACTGTCAGGGGGAGGACTGTCAGGGGGAGGACTGTCACGGGGAGGACTGTCATGGGGGAGGACTGTCACGGGGAGGACTGTCATGGGGGAGGACTGTCACGGGGAGGACTGTCACGGGGAGGACTGTCACGGTGAGGACTGTCACGGGGAGGACTGTCACGGGGAGGACTGTCATGGGGGAGGACTGTCACGGGGGAGGACTGTCACGGGGAGGACTGTCATGGGGGAGGACTGTCACGGGGAGGACTGTCACGGGGAGGACTGTCACGGGGGAGGACTGTCACGGGGAGGACTGTCACGGGGAGGACTGTCATGGGGGAGGACTGTCACGGGGGAGGACTGTCACGGGGGAGGACTGTCACGGGGGAGGACTGTCACGGGGAGGACTGTCACGGGGGAGGACTGTCACGGGGAGGACTGTCAGGGGGAGGACTGTCACGGGGGAGGACTGTCACGGGGAGGACTGTCACGGGGAGGACTGTCACGGGGGAGGACTGTCACGGGGCGGACTGTCACGGGGAGGACTGTCACGGGGGAGGACTGTCACGGGGAGGACTGTCACGGGGGGAGGACTGTCACGGGGAGGACTGTCACGGGGGGAGGACTGTCACGGGGGAGGACTGTCACGGGGAGGACTGTCAGGGGGAGGACTGTCACGGGGAGGACTGTCACGGGGGAGGACTGTCACGGGGGAGGACTGTCACGGGGGAGGACTGTCAGGGGGAGGACTGTCACGGGGAGGACTGTCACGGGGAGGACTGTCACGGGGAGGACTGTCATGGGGGAGGACTGTCAGGGGGAGGACTGTCACGGGGAGGACTGTCACGGGGAGGACTGTCACGGGGGAGGACTGTCACGGGGAGGACTGTCATGGGGGAGGACTGTCAGGGGGAGGACTGTCAGGGAGAGGACTGTCACGGGGGAGGACTGTCACGGGGGAGGACTGTCAGGGGGAGGACTGTCACGGGGAGGACTGTCACGGGGAGGACTGTCACGGGGAGGACTGTCACGGGGGAGGACTGTCACGGGGGAGGACTGTCACGGGGGAGGACTGTCACGGGGAGGACTGTCACGGGGAGGACTGTCACGGGGGAGGACTGTCACGGGGGAGGACTGTCACGGGGGAGGACTGTCACGGGGAGGACTGTCACGGGGGAGGACTGTCACGGGGAGGACTGTCACGGGGGAGGACTGTCACGGGGGAGGACTGTCAGGGGGAGGACTGTCAGGGGGAGGACTGTCACCCGAGAGGACTGTCAGGGGAGGACTGTCACGGGGGAGGACTGTCACGGGGAGGACTGTCACGGGGAGGACTGTCACGGGGAGGACTGTCACGGGGGAGGACTGTCACGGGGAGGACTGTCACGGGGGAGGACATTCAATATTTTAAACACTCAATCTGATCTCCTCTAAACCTTCTGGTTTCTAGTGTTGTTAGACCACATTCTTTTAGACGCATTTCATAACTAATATTCCTGAGTTTTGGTATAAAGAATAGAATCGTACTAAGCGTCCACGGTGTGTGTCCATCGCTAGGTGAGTGTGGGTGACCGGTCCTGCAACGGCGTTGGTCCCAACAAGAAGCTGGCCAAGCGTAGTGCGGCCGAGTCAATGCTGCAGCACCTGGGCTACAGTCGTCCCGTGCCACAGCCGAGCAAACCCGCCATCAAGACGTCCACAGCGGCGGCAGACGCGACAGCTGTGACAAACTCGGGGGACAAGAAAGTGACGTTTTTTGACGCGGATGGCAACTCGTCAAGTGGGTGGAGGAACCGTCTCGTCACGCTCGCCACTCTCCTCGGCTCTCTGCTCTTCCTCCTGCCGTCTCTCATCGTTGTCTTCATTTCTGTCATGCTTCCTCTCGCTATCTGCGCATTTTTCCTACTCCCCGTTGTGTCCCTCTTTGCCCTGCCCTTCCTTCTGCTCCTGTGTCCATAGCTGTCTGTGGGGGTTCTACTGGGGGGTCGTATACAGATGATGTACACTGTGGGAAAGGGAAACACGGATTACATAAGCACAGGGACATAGTCAGAGACCCGTGTTGACTGTTTCAATATGGCAGGTGACCAGAGCTTTATACAGGAAAGAAGTTTTGCCAGTCACACATTTGTTTTGGGGGATGTTAACTCGGCCAAGCCAATTGAGATGTGCTTTATTGTTAGGAAGTTAACTAAAAACACACATGTGACACCCATTTCCACCCATTTTCAAGGCATGACTGACAATATCTGTGACTTATGAAGACCTAAAGTTGTTTTGCTCCTTCATTCTGTTACCATCCTCCACCGGTCCACTGATATTTCTACCCATCCACAGCAGGTTTTACCAGTCCAAATGACTAAGCCAAATTTCAAGGAGGTCAGTTAACCTCTAGATTAATCGTTCCACGTCTAGGGGCTGCACATTAATGACCCTGTTAGTAATTATCTCTGACTAATGCCTTGTGTATGCAATGTGTACATAGGGAGAGGGGTCTATTCTAACTTATGCCATATTCCAAGTCGGCATAATACAGTCGCTTGGAGGGGTCTAACCAGATCTGATGCACTTTACATAGAGGAAGGGGGTTCTTTCCTTGGGCATAACACCGTGTATTGGGGCGAGGGGACTCATTTTCAGGTTTTACGTGTACATTATTTGTAGATCGCAAGCTTGTATTTTCAAATATTCATGAAAGTTGTAAGTACCTTGTTGTAAGAGTTGGTTCGTTCTTGTTCAGTTATAAGACAAAAATAGGACTTACACACAATGTGGATCTTCTGAGAATGCAAGCTTTGTTATTTATGAATAGTTACTGTTGCTTGTTATTTCAAATGTTTCATTGGCGGTGTTAATGTTGTTACATGTTAATTTGTGTTTACTGACATTGTTAATTCCAAGTCGTTTAAATGGTCAGTGATAAAAATAGACTGTAAGATGCTAAAACAAAAATCCCAATTTAACTCACTTCCGGTATTACATTTAGTGAAATACATAAAGGCACCGTAACTTGTGTACATTCAATGAATCTAAACGGAGGTAGAGAATGAGTTCATTTGGCCAGTGTTTATGTTGAGTACTAAGCAAGACGAGTGACAGAATGTTCCTCTTGCGTGATATTTTTCTGATTTCACAGTCGGTTTATATTGTTTGTCACGTTTCGGCAGCTATCAGCAGTCTTAGTCAGACGGCTACCACTAGATGGCGACCCGACAGTCGTTCTTTGCAACTTTAGTCCAGTGTGGCCCCTGTGGTCATGCTCCGACACGTCACAGAAAAAAGGAAAATTGACGTTGAAATCAGAAAAAAAGGAAAATTGAAATCAGAAAAAAAGAAAAATCGACTTTGAAATCAGAAAAAAAATATCACCCATTTGATGCACCTAGTTTGTGTTGCCCTGTCTTGTCTCGCTGTATTCACCCCTGTCTACGTGCCAGGTCGGCAACTGGCGCCTGGCCTCATTCTGATGCCAGAGGGGGCACGACTGATGAACAACTCCAGTACGAGTGAGTCTGGGGTGAGTAACACGACTCAGCCCTACTCGCCCCTGACTCACCACACAGGCGGCACGTCACCCGCCACCCCCCTCAATCGTGCCCCTGGAGCCCCCCTGCAGCCCATGTCAGGGGGTGGCGAGAAGGGGGTGGGCATGCAGACTGTCATGGCAATCGCAAAGGAGCTGTTGGAAACAGGTGGGCACTGTTCTTGTCAGTTTGTTATACAATGCCTTGCTCCAGTGGTTACTGTCCTCAGTCCCTGATCATGATTATGCTAAATGAATCTGTTCGTTGTACCTCTGAGCTTGAATTATTTTAAGGATATAGGCGCTGTAGACTGTAGAGTGGTGCAAATATTATTATTAATATTGTTTGTGAACTCCTCAAGTCTACTCCAGTGCTCTGTTTATTGTGTGCAAACTTAAAAGAAAGGTAAGTTCTTAAAAAGTGCAATATATAGTCGTCAGGGGTACCTAAAGGGCTTTACACTTTACTCCCTGGCAGACATGTACAGTTGAACTACATTTCACCTTCTTTGGGAAGCATCCAGCCATGCTGCAATTAATGAGGGAAGACTGTTCATACACAAATATCCACCATTGTCTATAACCAAGTATTCATTCAGACAGCTGAGTGAATTGGAGCAATGTAGAGTGAAAAACTTGCCCAAGGTTTTACACGGCAGCACAGGATTCGAACCTGGGATCTCAGTCAAGAGTCTAGCCACTGCGTTACTACCCACCTACAAGTGGACCACAGTAGCTCAGTGGTTAGAGCATCCGACTCTCAATTCCAGGGTCCAGGTTTGACTCCTGTGCTGGCGTGAAAACTTTGACCAAGTGCATTCCCTCCACATTGTTGCAGTTTGCATGAACAAGCACCTGACTAGAGACTGGTGGATGTTTGTACAGGAATAATGGACACTAATTACAGCAGGGTTGAATGTTTCCAAGATGTCAAGATAGTGTTTGGTTGAACAGGTCTAGTGTGAATTGCTTTGAATAGCTCTTAAGAACTGAATAATTATAGTGTATTGCACTAGACAAAACTTAACCTTCTTTGTAACAGCATATCTTCAACGCTTCATCTTCATGCATGTTTATGCAGTTGTTTTGAAAGTATACCTGAGATTAGGAAAATTGTCACTTGACGAAATTGCTTCCATGTAGCCTAGTTTTTAATCGATGTTGTATTGTTGTAATAATGATGCATTAATAATAATATAGTACTTATATAGCGCCCCATCGAAATAATATTTATGTGGTGCTTTACAATGGTTATTCTAATTAAAGTAATGGTTATTCTAATAAAACATAACCTTATACAATACTACTTTGATGAAATATGTTAATATAAAACATAACCTTATACAATACTACTTTGATGAAATATGTTAATATAAACCAATTGTATGACCTTAAAATATATTCATAAATAAGCACAAGTATAGAGTGTATCAAAATATTAACAATGTGGGTGTGTGTATATATATATATGTATGTATATATATACATATATATATATATAAATATATATATATATAAATTGAAATAATTAACTAAAATAAATGAACAAATAAAATAATAACAATAAATTAATAAAAAATGGTTGAATTGTTAACTAATAAATTTTGATCGTCGAATATCAAAATAATCTCTAAAAAGACAGACTGCACTTTCAGATTCCTGCACATGTAGTGGAATACGTTGATATCCGAGCTATGATAGATCATGGACAGTGATTCATATATCTGTTGTGGTTGTAGGCTTCTCTCCAACGGCTGAATCCCTGCGTGGCAAGTCAGGCAACGGCTTACACGACATGAAACTGGTGCGACCAAAACAACAACTGCTTTATCTGGCTGACATCCTCGGCGTTCAAGTCCAGTTCACCGACCTTCCCAAGGTTAGTGTCAGGGTTTTATGGAGGATCAGATTATACTGTTATTACATTTGACTGATTTATCTCCTTATGATTATAGAGTTATGGACTACATTGTTATTTGACCTACAAGAGTACAATGTTATAACAAGAGTGATAGTGCACAGGGCTGTATTAAGAGTGATAGCGCATGTATTGTCATAGTTACAGGGCTGTAACAAGAGTGATAGTGTGTGTGTTGTCATGGTTACAGGGCTGTAACAAGAGTGATAGTGTGTGTGTTGTCATGGTTACAGGGCTGAAACAAGAGTGTTGACATGGTTACAGGGCCATAACAAGAGTGATAGTGTGTGTGTTGTCATGGTTACAGGGCCATAACAAGAGTGATAGTGTGTGTGTTGTTATGGTTACAGGGCTGAAACAAGAGTTGTCATGGTTACAGGGCCGTAACAAGAGTGATAGTGTATGTGTTGTCATAGTTACAGCGCCGTAACAAGAGTGATAGTGTATGTATTGTCATGGTTACAGGGCTGTAACAAGAGTGATAGTGTATGTGCTGTCATGGTTACAGGGCCATAACAAGAGTGATAGTGTGTGTTGTCATGGTTACAGGGCCGTAACAAGAGTGTTGTCATGGTTACAGGGCCGTAACAAGAGTGATAGTGTATGTGTTGTCATAGTTACAGGGCCGTAACAAGAGTGATAGTGTATGTGTTGTCATAGTTACAGGGTCGTAACAAGAGTGATAGTATATGTGTTGTCATAGTTACAGGGCCGTAACAAGAGTGATAGTGTATGTGTTGTCATGGTTACAGGGCCGTAACAAGAGTGATAGTGTGTGTGTGTGTTGTCATGGTTACAGGGCCATCATAACAAGAATGATAGTGTGTGTGTTGTCATGGTTACAGGGTCGTAACAAGAGTGATAGTGTGTGTGTTGTCATGGTTACAGGGCTGTAACAAGAGTGTTGTCATAGTTACAGGGCTGTAACAAGAGTGATAGAGCACATGTTGTCATGGTTACAGGGCTGTAACAAGAGCGACTACACGTCCCTCGTGTCCCTGCTCATGAGTCCCCAGCGACTGAGTCACGGGTCGGGGCCGACCGTGGAGGCGTCACATGACATGGCGTCCCACGCCGCCCTCAAGTCCCTGGCGGAGGGAGGACTGCGAGACAAGGTGCCGGACAACATGGGAGCTGGAGACGGGTACGTGTGGTCACTGGTCACATGGCATACTCGTAAATGTAAATTAGACTTTAGTTTCTCACTCAGATGTGTAACTTCGCTGAGAAGACAATCTGGTGACTTCACCTGGCCGGCGTTTGAGTGGTGCCCGTGTGGGGCGGGGGGGCTGACAGTGGTGCCACCTCACGGAGCCTGTGAAATCCTGCTATATTTCATGCTTGATAAACAACAGCAAATTTGTATTTCTGTTTATATTTCTGTGGATATAAGTGTAGTGTTGAATACTTTTAATAGTGTAGTATTATCTTATAAAAGCATGTCCTTATTTTTATTTCATAGTTGGCCTGAGAGCCAATCGGCGTCTCTATCCTATTGCAGGGTAAGGCTACCGTGGGGGCAACATTGGCAGAGCATTAATCTCCCAGGCTGATGTGAGGGCCTGAAATGCTGCCACCCCACAGAGCCTGGGTAATTGAGGCTAACTAGGCTTCTAATGATATCATAGATTCGTGATAATCATCATTATTGCTCAAATATATTCGATTTTATTAATCAGTATATAGACCAATGCATGATACAGCATTTTGACATTTTAACACAATAGTTCTTCACAGGCTGGTGACATTCACATGGGATGAACATAATTTTCTTTTCTTTTTTGCATTAAAACATTAAAATGGCACAGTAATTTATCTAACTGGCACATTTGTATTTATTTCTTCAGTCGTCAATGTCATTTCCTAGATCCCTGACTGCTTAAAAAAATTTCCTTGTCCCTGCGCTCAAAATTATTGTACCGGCCCATCCAGGAGGAATACTTTGTAGCAGGGATAACATCAATACATGTTATTTAAAATATTTTATTTGAAATGTCGCACTTTTCCAATATAATGCTCCAAAGTAAGAGCTAATTCTTATGATATAACCAAACATTATATTATATAGTATCGTGATACATACGACTCTTGTATCATGATACATATTGCAAGGGCAGTTAACTGGTTACAACCCTATGATTGAACCGCTAATGTAAATGTATAAAAGCCATTGTTTAAAGGAAGGGTGCCAGCTCTTCTGCCCAAAATTGACCAAGCAGTAATTTGTAATGAGAGTCTGCTGTCTAGAACGTTGGAAAGTGAAACATCGAAGGGTAAACTATCTATGCTTGACTCTGGTGGATGTTTTGTTTACTGTTTGAGCGTGTTGCAGGCGGAACATTGTTCCAAGCTTAATAAAATGACTGAACATATGTGACTCATCTTAACATAATCGGTCGGATGTCGGTAATTTTCAAAATTGAGTTATTAGTACCACTGGAAAGAGCATAATACCTGCTTTCATATGATATATCATGCTAGAAGATATCTCGATTCTAGCCGAAGTTATAGCTTGACAAACATGTGTGGGGTAGAAACCTTCAAAGTAAGAAAATGGCCTTCAAAGTTGATGCAAAATATTGTTTACATTTCATGGAATGTACCTTAGTATGGACCGATCTTGTTGAAACTTGGCATGTTGGAAGATAATGTCATTCTTAAGATACCACGTTAATATGAACACAAAATGTTTATTAGAAAAACAATTGCAGATTAATTAATATTTTATGCAATTACTTCCGTTGTTAAGAAAAGCGAACAAACTCTGCTGCTGTTATGCCTTGGTTAGGATGGACATATCTGGCTGAAATTTGGACAACTCAAAGATAGTATAATTCTCATGATATTGCATTTGCTTTTCCCAATTCCTCATTCGGAGAATCTGACATCGTCTCTACGGATCGGTCAGCGCGACTTGCGTAGCCGTGCCGTGTCGTAATCATTCTCACGAAAGTCGAATTAAATCGTCGTCTTCGTCAGTGATGTAGTTCGCATAATTGTCATCCTCGTCATCGTCCGCCACGCTTTCATCAGTCACTTCCTCCAAAAAGTACTCCGGTCGCCTCAATCAAACTATCTGTTTGTGCCCAATCACTTCCATCAGAGTTTAACAACTACGCCACGCCATTTTTCGCTTCGTCTTCACTCGCTAACTAGGTCAGCAGTGACACAAAGTAAATACACAATGCGCATGCGGTTATGCAAATGTTCCACGCTGGACCAATGAGAACGGTTGCCGGAGCTGTTGCTACCATGTGACCCCGGTTTGTTTATCCACTGGCATCGAACAGGGGGTCTATCCCAAGCTTTCTGGAGGCCGGAGAATGCATACATTAGCATAGATATGACCATATATGGACAGATGACGCGTTAAGCTACGCGGTGATACCCGTTATGATAGGGATCGTCCCAAAATTAGCGGCAAAGAATGCGCGCAATTACTGGCATTTTCGGCTTTGTTTTAAGGAAATGGAGCAGAACACTTAGCACAACTCTACGCAAATGTCTTTAAAATACACGAAACAGAGTTACTTAGATGATAACAAGTGTGGCAATCGATAAAACGAATACTAAAGAATAATTTTCAGGGAAAATCTCAAAATTTATGAATGCCCGATTTTTTCACAAAATCGGCATTTACGGAAAATCTGATTTACCGACATCCGACCGCTTTTGTTAAAGTGAAAATAAAGGCAACAGTTTAGTGTTATGCACCTAAAAGAGTTTACACTAACTAATCATTTGCATCTACAATCCAATTTTTCACCTTAGTGGTTACCTCAGAAAGTGGTCTTAAAGTGGGAAAATCTAGCTAAATCACCGACACCATGAACCGGCCCATCTTGGACCTTGCAACCAATCACAACCCAGCAGTTTGGAAAAGTAATACGTCAGAGAGTCGTCTGCTGGTTCAGCTGTCATAACAGAGAGCCAAGCGGTACGCTAAAAGTTGCCTTACGTCGGTTTACAACGAAATCGCGACATCAATATGCCACACTGTTCCTCAAACGCTTATAGTAATAGTACAGTGAAAGACAGTATCAGTAACATGTCTTCTTGTTAACCTATGAATCGAGCAGAACTGAAACAGTGATTCGGTGGATTCGTTTGGACAGTCACAGACACAGCGCGGATCCTAGACGACCCGATTTGATTGACCTTAACCATCAAAACGACCACCAACAGCCGCCAAACTTCTCCTCACATATCTTACATACATATGCATACACTATGTTATGTAATAACATCTCTTGCATTCCTCTAACGAAGAAAATTCACACACAAAAACGCGCAGACCTCGAGTACAACTTGTTCGGCCGCCCAGCGGTACCGTAAAATCGCTTTTAAAAGCTTTACACAAAATACCGCTAGACGCCACGTTTCTGACTGCGAATATTTAATTGTTTTACTTCACACGCGCGAAATAGTTTAATTACTTATAAATAATATAATAATAATAATTAATTATTATCATCACTATGATTTGCAGGAAATTATAAGTTTTATTATTTTTATATTGATATTTTATTTTTATAATTGTTCATATATGTTTCTAGTATATTTATGTTTTTTTTTCTTCTGGTGTGTATTTGTTGTTTAGCATTTTAATGTATGTAAAACGCCATGAACAAGTTTAAATTGGATGTGGCGCTATATTAAATAAACAAACAATGTTTTTATTATAATATAATATTTTATTTATGTAGCGCCACATCCATAATTGTTTGTGGCGCTTCACAAAATAATGCTATTAAAAATACAATAAAGAGAAAACTACCCACAGATAATATTATTTAAAAATAAATAATGAAAATACATGTTTCTATATCATTAACTAAGCTGACCTATCAGTCATAAATAAACATACAAATTACATAACAACAATTGTAATAAATGAATATAAAAATATTACGACGTAATAATAATTTTCATTCAGCACATACACAACCATTATGCATAAGAACATATTACTGAAGCTATTTGTTCTACTCATGAATGACATTTCCACCATCAGATATGTAATAATAATTATTTTTGAACAAGACACTTTATTAATTATCGGAACAGTAAATCACTAAAATGTAAAAAGGAATATGAATATATGGGAAATATTATGGTGGTAGAAAAAGAAGGATTTACAAACAGTAATATTAACATGTTATTGTTTTAGTTATTATTGTTAAAACATCGCTTATGTAATATAAGCTTGCATGCTCGCAGTACACGAGGGATGTTTATAGAAATATTGATAAAATAAACAATGTGACTTCATTGAAAAACACGTAATTTCCTTTTTCTTTTATAACTAATAGGCAATTTTGGATAATTATGCAGACACATGTATTTTTAATATTTATTTTTAAATATTACCTGTGGGTAGCATTCTTATTATTGCATATACTTTAATAACAGTATGTTGAATAGAAGAGAAGAGAATTGTGGATTTGGCGCTATATAAAATAAACTAATAAAATTATATATTTGTATATTAAATTGTTATTTTTTATCAACTCTATTAGACCCATATCACCAAAGCGTTGCCTTAGTTTGCCGTTTAACATGTTCTGCAGATCATATTGATGCAGCTAATTATTATTATATTATTTATAATTAATTAAACTAATTCGCGCGTGCGAATGCAGTAAGGTTAATAAATATTCGCGCGCCATCTAGCGGTATTTTGTGTAAAGCTAACTTATAATAGCGAGTTTACGGTAGTCGAAGTTGTCGAGTTGCCGTTCGCCAAGATTTGCGTTTCTGTTGTGAATTTTCATCGTTAGGCGAATACAAGTGATTTTTTTTGTAATGTAGTGTATGTATATGTATGTAAGAAATGTGGGGAGAAGTTTGGCGGCTGTTGGCGGTCGTTTTCGTGGTTAGGTTAGAAAGTAACAGATAATAATATGCATGCACAGTTCACGCCGACCAAGAATTAAGACTCTCTGACGTCATTTTGTTTCTAAAATGGCGTAGTCTGTAGACTTTCTATGTCTATGTGTTTTACATTTTTTTCCTGGTAAACCACTGACGTTAAAAATATGATTGTTGTTGGAAGTTGTTACTTTTTATTAACTCTGTTAATCCCATATGATCCAAACATTGACTTTGTTTTCCCTTTAAGATGAGTCACATATAATAATAATAAGGTTTATTTCAGACAAGACGTCCATATATGTATACATAAAATACAATTAAAAAAAAATTGAAAAGTACAATACATATAATACAATCAAAGCAATGAGATCAACGTAAAAATATAAGTGTAAAATTACAAAAGTTATGAGGAAATGAATTAAATAAGTTGTAAAAATAAATAAATAAATAAATTGATTCAAAAATAAATACAATACTAATGACATGTGTACAATAACGACCTCCAGTATGAGTACATATGGCTCTTAAAATGAATATCGGTATGAAGGTAATTAATAAAAAGGATATTATCTGACTGATGAAGACGACATAAAAGACTGAATATTGATGAACGAATGCGTTCATTGAAGGATTTAATATAGTTGGTGGCAAACATAAAACTTGCATTACATCTTGAGGGTAAGTTTAGTAGTAAAATTCTGAGGCTATTATTGTATGCGACAGTAATGCTTTTGAGGCTATTTTTTTTTAATTTGCACCAAAGACTAGAAGTATACATAGGAGCACAGTATGCTTGAAATAAAATAATTTTGGTGGAAATATTACAAAGACAAAATTGGCAGGCAGTAAACCTTCAACATGCATATAGTCGTCATAATAATGTAATATTAAATGACAGAAATTAAATCTTGGAGATGGCACTCTCACTTTGAGGGTTTATACTTTAATTGTCTTAAACAAAAGGTGGCGGATGTGAAGAAGATGTTACCTGAAATTAAGTGTGATATTCTCTTATGGCAGACCCCACGTGAAGACGGAAGTCGGCAGCACAGCAGATAAACGGGCCAGCTCTGAGATTGGCACACACTGTGGAGTGGCAGTGACGACTGCGCCAGACCCGGTCGCAAGCAACTAGTGCTGCCCCCTAGTGTCTGGCCGCCGTCAACGTCGCTTGATCATATGTGAAGACAACAACTATTAACTGACTAACTAGCCACTTGTTCTTATGCGCACACCTCGTGTTCGCGCCATCGTTTAGTCGTTGATTTTGTGTTAACGTAGCCATGCCAATGATCGCAATGTCACTGGAAATCTAGCGAAGAAGATAAGTCGGGGTTAACGAACGCATTTTTGTCAGATGAATTTACAAATTCAAGTCGATACTTCTACCGGTATGCATTTTGAAAAGATTGTAATTCTGTTAATCGACTGGCAAATTACTGTGGAAAATATTACGTAACACAGCGCAGCTTAATTGCACAATCGCTTCCCAGAATTCATTAGCAAAATGTCGAAGTGCTCAATCACCAGTTCTGCAGATTGTTCGAAATCTTAACGTTGACGCATGCGATTTGGTGACAATTTTTTCACAGATGTAATGAATTCTGAGAAAGATATGACCATGATATTTGGCAAAAGGAACCGTATTTTCTTCCCGGTGTAATCGTGACCATTGTCGCGAATCGTGACCATTGTCGCGAATAATGACGACGATAACGCGACTTTGCATTTATTCGCAATTCTTGTAGGCTTTTTAAGTAGGATAAGTATGTATACTTGCATGGAAGCTGGTCTACCTGGCAGACAGGTTTATATACAGTACAGTAATCCAGGCATTGTATAAAACTCGTCTGGAAAACATTGGATATTCCTTATAACCATGGGGTAAAAAAACATGCGTAGGTATGTTGTCAGTCTACCCCAGTTATATACTGCTGCTTTCCCTGTGTAGCCAGAACGCATTGTCAGCTTAGTGAAGATTACCCAGCGTGATCATTTGAGGATTGTTAATTTCCCAATGTTGGTTGTACTCCTACCAACACAGTTGGACCGCTTCCATGCGAAGACTCCTGTTGAATTAACCTAGTTGATTAGTCACACATTGCGCATTGCTGTTGTCTTCATGTCTAATCATTCTTACGTCTCGTTTCCTGGACACTGCCCGTTGACGGCCACTGGTTCGGTGAAGCAAAGTCGGCAGGTTAATGGCATCCAAAGATCTGCCCGAATGTGCCAAATTTAATGCATGTGTTTCACGTGATTAGTCACTGCTAAATATGTAGTTGATGATGCCTCAATCAAGGAGGTAGGGTCATCGTTAATGTCCTCTTGGTAGCAAAGAAAGCTCAGTGACAATCATATCAACCCTGGTTTCAGTATTTCGCCTTGGGTTCGCTCTCTTCAGATGTGACTAATATCACCAATTCTAGTTGGTTCTACATGTAGTTACGCACCATACAGTAACACATTACTCGTTTGTAATCGGTTTGTGAAAGTAGAACGTGCTGGATGTCCATTTTGTATACGCTGACTTTGTTCTCACCGTTCGTTGCAGTCACCAGGCAGTTTCCATGGAAACGGTTGCTATAGTTTGCGTTGTTTCCCACATACAGTTCTGAAGATTTCCAACGTTGTTTGTAGATTTAAGTTTGTAACACAAAGTGTTGGCGATTTGTTTCCAGGGTTTTGTTCATGATGCTAAATCGCAAACTAGCACATTTTGTAGCTAGCCTTGACAAATATTTTTTGTTGGAATATTGTTGAATGCCAGCGTGGGTGGGAATTGTGTCATTGGAAGTCTTGAAGTGTGGTCCGGAAACAACGCAACCGCTGGTTGTAATGATGTAACTGATGTGTTGTTGAGACGTTTCTTTAGCGCTGCATCTTGTGCATGTTCGTTGCATGCCTTCAAGGGCCGGTGCTTTCCTGTGTTCAGGTGTGGACACCGGTTGTACAGGCACCGTCTTTGGTGGTACGTTTCAGGTGCCAGACTTTGTGTTCAACATGTCATGCAGATCAATAAAACATCAGTTACATGCATCTTAACTCGTGTCTTGTTATTGTAGTTACACGATCACCAGAAGAAATATTCCATAGGAAAGTTTCCTTATCCACTTAGCTATGACATTAACATACTACTAAAAATCTGCTAGGGATCACTATTTAGGGTGGTATTATATTTGTCGGCATGGGTATCAGACAAAAACTAAAAATGGCATGTATTCGACATGTTTATTTCTTGAAATTCATTGCTCTGTACCAAATGTGAACGATAGGTAACACCCGTTCTGTCATCAAAGTAGACCCACAAAAATGGAGGTTTCAGAATTTACTCCAAATCATGATCCCAAACAGTTCAATTACCAGTGGCAACAACTATCAGTAGCTTGTGTGTGACCCACGTGATGCAATCACCGCCTGGCAACGGCGTCTCATGCGTCCAATGAGTCTGGATGGCTGCCATCTCAAGATTGTTCCATTACAAACATGGTATGATCAAATTTTGAGTAGTATATCTTTTTGTAGCAGAAACAACAGACCCATTCATTCTGAGAAAATAGTTCTTTATTAAAGCCACCGGAATTGTGCACCAGCAAAAGTAGCATTTACTGACTACAGTTCTAAAGCATTCTAATTATACTACATCAAGTCTAGTGAAAATATTCCAATCGATACATTAACAACCATTCAGGGGGTGCACAACAGTTCCTGGTTGACAGACTGGATGTCTTACAGCTTGTGACACTGCTTTTGGCCAACAATTATATCAACAAGACCTGTATAATTATTAAAAACACAATTTGGCATTAAATTAAAATGCATAACAATTGTTGACATACCTTACTGCGGATAATAGACTATAAAAACTCTTCACCTTTGATGAGTGAAATAAAATGTTATCGGATCCATCGTATCTATGTATTCAATACAATTTCTGGTGTTGACCTACAGCAGCAATGCTAACATACACAATGTTGCTATATTGTTATTTTAGATCAAGACATTTCAAGAATTTTATTGACACAAGGTAATCAATGAATCTGTTATGCAATTAACTTAGAATTAAGTAATATGTAGCCACAATCAGATGTCGTACAACTGAGCTATGCTACCAAACTATAGAGCACCATTGTTCACATTTCTTTTTGTTGATAAACAGATCTGACTCACGGGGTGTACAACTACATTACTACAATAATGAATATATATCGAAATTAACATATGGGTTATGTACTGCTCAAAATTAACCAAAAAAAATTTATTCTGCATTGTGTGGTTTTGACGTATTATTTCAAGAATCCGAACATATACAGTAAACAGACGTTTGTTTTGGACATCAACAATACCCAGGTAGTTCTTCTGAACTGCATGTTTTAGGACATTTGAAAATTCAGTGGTGCATGGATACATTATCATTACAATATAATATTGTACAATCTTCCAAATGAAACTGGTCAAGTTGGTTTAACTAAACACGCACATCCAGTACAAAAGTTGTGAATATTGTCTATAAAGACAGAAAATGTATATCAGAAGCAGAATATCAAGTTTGTACATATTCAAATTTGTGTAAATCTGTTATTCAGTTTTGCGGATACAATGAGGTAAGCTACCGAATTAGATACTCGGTAAAGAATCTGCAAAAAAAGTATGTAGCCTGTCTTTGAATAAGGTCAACTGCATGATACATAGTGTAAGAAGTATTGCATGAACCAAATCTTTTGAATGATTTTAACACACGTGCACAATTATTAAACTGACAATGTATGCTAGATAAAATAGTCACACATTATGCGAGTGAATACCAAACAGAATTTAGACTGGCAAAATTAATTAAAAGATCATGTACATTGCAATAAAAACTACGCAAGTGATCTCCACGAAACTTTCCTTCTCAAACAATGCTTACACAAACAACATAATACAAGTATCATGTGTGTTACAGTACATTTGCGGCATGACGCCTGACAAATGAATCTATCTGGCTCACAGTTCTCAGTTGAACAACGCTGCCTGACGTCACAAAGAACAAATTTGGAGACAGAATTAAAACAAATTTGGAATTGGCTCACTCTCAACATGTCCTGCGTCCGTTATAGATAGCTTGATGGACATTGTCGCTAGGCAACAGGTCACGTGATGGATATGTAAACTATGGAAGGAGCTTTAGAAGAATGTCATTGGTTCACGAATGACTGTTTCTGTACATTGTAACACTGTTTGTTTACAATGTATCAATGTGAGAAGTCTTAATCATTATGAGTCACTGTGGTAAACATTAGCAAAGACTTGTATTTGGTGCCAAATAGTGGCAGGAATACAGCATACAGCAGTGAGACAACTTCACCATACCCTATGCCAACGATGGCTGTTTACAAACTGAATTACTTGTTTAAAAATTTTAATGTTAATATTTTCCGTGAAGAACTTTCAAACTGGGAACACTGTTTCGGGATAATCCAACACCACCTATAAGGCCGTGCACCATCATCATACCCACCCCATACTTAACCAATGTGAAGACAGCCTAATATCGACATAAACTGCAATATTACAATAATAGTTCAACCTCTTTCAACAATTAACAATGACATTCAGTGCACCAATTTTACAACATTTGTGAATACTGGCACTGTTCAAACATAGAAGAGTGAGATTTGATGCATAAACGATTCGTAACGTAACTGGCGAAATTCCCAGAAACAATGATGAAGACATTTGGTAAAAAGCAGAGATGTCACAAAATGACACCTGATGAGCATTCATATGCACAGTTACAAACTCTCCGCAGTATGTCCACGGATCCAATCTCATAATTCACTATTTCCATCAATAAACAAGTATATGCTATTATCACACATTGGACAACAGAAAATAAATTATTTTAGCATAAGATGGATAACTGAGAATAACTTATTCTACAAACCGAGTACAGGTATATTATAACGGGTTCCACAAAATGGATAATAACTGAGTATGAGTTATTTCCACTCAAGTTGGATAATAGCTGAGTACATTATTCCACAAATAACTGAGATAATTTCTATAAATAATAACTGAATATTAGTTAACCAAACAAGAGGGTGTATATAGTTGAAAGTCGTTACATGCCCACTGGTGACTGAATGAGTTCCCAACAGCATTTATTTTTATTTGTGCTCTGACAGTATAATACATTTCAGATGCTACCTACCTATTTTTAAATTGTACTTATTATCCCCGCACAAAGACAGCAACACAAATGACAGCAGACTATACTGACATAGGTGACATTGATTAAAAAACACTGCCATAGATAGTGACACTGATGACAAGAAACGCGCTACTATTCATAGTGTCACTAATGACACAAAACAATGTCGTAGATAATTACATTAATGATATGAACTCTGACATAAATTTATAGTGATACTAATGATACAAAACACAGCTACAGATAATGAATAAAATACAGCTGCTACAGTGGCAATACAATATGAACTACTGCTACAGTTAGTGACAGTAATGACACAAACGACTTCTATAGACAGCGACACGAATGACTGAAATCAACTGTAACGTAAAACAGAGGTGGAAGATCATAAACTGGTAACTGAGTCACGATTTTTTACATCACAATGGTCATTCATGTCGATCTTCTCGCTCTCAAGAATTGGCCTCTCCTGTGACGCGACGCCATTGTTCTCGACGACCCGCATCCGAAACGTTGGGCTGAACGGAAGTCGCCGCAGGAATGGATGTCGTCGAATCCAGGCCATCCCGTACGGCAGGTCGTAGATGACAGACAGCTGGTGTTCCAGTTCATGGTCACGTGTCAATGCTGTGGCTGCGTCACGTGTCTTCTGCCAGTGTTCCAGGCCTCGCTCTTTCTGTGTCCCTGCAAACACATCCAGACGGGATAGTTTGATGTCTGTGTCCCTGTGAACACATCCACATGGGATAGTTCAATGTCTGTGTCCCTGTGAACAAATCTACATGGGATAGTTCAATGTCTGTGTCCCTGCGAACACATCCACATGGGATAGTTCAATGTCTGTGTCCCTGCGAACACATCCACATGGGACAGTCCAATGTCTCTGTCCCTGTGAACACAGCCACATGGGACAGTCCAATGTCTGTGTCCCTGCGAACACATCCACATGGGATAGTTTGATGTCTGTGTCCCTGCAAACACATCCACATGGGACAGTCCAATGTCTGTGTCCCTGTGAACACAGCCACATGGGACAGTCCAATGTGTGTGTCCCTGTGAACACAGCCACATGGGACAGTCCAATGTCTGTGTGATGGCAGTTAGTGTGTACGCTAAGACATGACTTCACTCAAAAACAAGGCTGTCAACTCCTCTCCCCAGAACTTGATGGTTAACTCTGCTCGCTTCAGTGTTATAGGGCGTGCAAGTGGGTCACGATACATGGCGAGACTCCGCGCGACTAGAGCTGATTTGGGGACTGGTCACAAGAATAATATTCGATGGATGACAGATGTAACTTCTGACTGATGAATACTAAGAAAATCAGGACATAAGTATCTTGTGTTATACCTTTCTTATCTGAAATGTCCGGTTTAATATTGAGTTTACCACACAATCATATACATAGCGATTTATGTAGTGCAGATAATAGACACTCCCCACAATTTTAGATCGTATGTGTCTTTTACGGGATTTGCATTTTACATAGCTGTTCGTTGTGGTTTCGATAAGCACTTATATATGACAAGTTGTCTAAATGCATATAATCATAACACATGTATACGTTTGCCCCAAACAGGTTGTACTGCGCGAAAAATGGCACTTTTCATTATTAGTCAACATCGCCAAACACAAGTACAAGTTGGCGATGCCATGGCAACCACCATAATAATCGATTAAAATTCATGATTTCCGTGAGCATTGTCACCGGCAAAGTGTTCCACTGCCTGTGCTTGTAATAATCCTTCGGACAGTATAACTGAAATAGTTAGACTGGAAAAGTTCGATTATTACAACCTAAAACAAAACGAAGTCCTATACGTTAACACGGAGAATATGGACTTCCTGCCCCCAACTGCCCCCAGCCTCGTTTTCGCGTGCGAGACTTACTATTGCTAATTCAACCAGCATGTTGACTATAATACTGGGGTTGATTTCCTATACTTCAATGGTGTGAGCATAATTTGGCAATAGTCTTAATAGCAAGGTGGGTGTAATAAGCAGGTGTCCATAAAGCATGTATAGCTAATGTTCATTTGGAAATGATTAGTCTTGTGACTTGCTGAATGCAGTAAATGTCTCACCGGGGATTGTGTTGTCAAATATGAAGCCCGTGATGCCACCAACAAACATACTGGTGCTGAGTAGGACCACACACACATTGTCAAACACCTGGCTACCTGCAACACACCAAGTCAATGTCACCGTCAATGTCACCATCACCGTCACATAATAGCATCTGCCTCAGCTGAGAGTCAGTTGCTTTCGACATTCCTTCATCCTCCATCTAAACAAATGATCTGCCTTCCTTCTCTCTCTGTATCTGTGTCTCTGTGTCTCTGTCTCTCTGTCTCTCTGTCTCTCTCCCTCTCTCTCCCTCTCTCTCTGTCTCTCTCTCTCCCCCCAATACATGTGCTTTTATGATCAACTGTTTTAACTATTTATTGATTTATTATTATTTACTTTTGCTGTGATATATAAATTAGATTCCTACCAAATGTACGACCGATTGTATTTTAAATTATATATAATTCTTATTACAACTTGTTTTTTTCCTCTGTACTCTCTTGTCTAAGTTATTGTATCTATTAATGATGTTTAGCTCTCAAAAGTCATAAGATAAATAAAGGTATTTTTATTTGGCTTCTTCATACTTTCAACATGACAAGTCTTCATGTATAAACATCACATCTGTTTAGATTTGAACAAACCCCAAATATATCATAACCATTAAAACATTCAGTGTAACCTTTTTTAAACTCACAATGAATGTAGTTATTTCTTTTTAATATCTGATAATATGCAGTCGGTATAACCTTAAAATCTTGGGGTAGCACCTACCCGTGTTGAAAGCCTTGAAGTGGCACCTACCTGTGTTGAAGGCCTTGGGGCGGGCACCTACCTTTTGTTGAAGGCCTTGGGGTGGGCACCTACCTGTGTTGAAGGCCTTGGGGTGGGCACCTACCCGTGTTGAAGGCCTTGGGGCGGGCACCTACCTGTGTTGAAGGCCTTGGGGTGGGCACCTACCTGTGTTGAAGGCCTTAGGGCGGGCACCTACCTGTGTTGAAGGCCGTGGGGTGGGCACCTACCCGTGTTGAAGGCCTTGGGGCGGGCACCTACCTGTGTTGAAGGCCTTGGGGTGGGCACCTACCTGTGTTGAAGGCCTTAGGGCGGGCACCTACCTGTGTTGAAGGCCGTGGGGTGGGCACCTACCTGTGTTGAAGGCCTTGGGGCGGGCACCTACCTGTGTTGAAGGCCTTGGGGTGGGCACCTACCTGTGTTGAAGGCCTTGGGGTGGGCACCTACCTGTGTTGAAGGCCTTGGGGTGAGCACCTACCTGTGTTGAAGGCCTTGGGGCGGGCACCTACCTGTGTTGAAGGCCTTGGGGCGGGCACCTACCTGTGTTGAAGGCCTTGGGGTGGGCACCTACCCGTGTTGAAGGCCTTGGGGCGGGCACCTACCTGTGTTGAAGGCCTTAGGGCGGGCACCTACCTGTGTTGAAGGCCGTGGGGTGGGCACCTACCCGTGTTGAAGGCCTTGGGGCGGGCACCTACCTGTGTTGAAGGCCTTGGGGTGGGCACCTACCTGTGTTGAAGGCCTTAGGGCGGGCACCTACCTGTGTTGAAGGCCGTGGGGTGGGCACCTACCTGTGTTGAAGGCCTTGGGGCGGGCACCTACCTGTGTTGAAGGCCTTGGGGTGGGCACCTACCTGTGTTGAAGGCCTTGGGGTGGGCACCTACCTGTGTTGAAGGCCTTGGGGCGGGCACCTACCTGTGTTGAAGGCCTTGGGGCGGGCACCTACCTGTGTTGAAGGCCGTGGGGCGGGCACACACCTGTGTTGAAGGCCGTGGGGTGGACACCTACCTGTGTTGAAGGCCTTGGGGTGGGCACCTACCTGTGTTGAAGGCCGTGGGGCGGGCACACACCTGTATTGAAGGCCGTGGGGTGGGCACCTACCTGTGTTGAAGGCCTTGGGGTGGGCACCAACCCAATGAGGTAGGGTGAGGCCAGTGAAGAAAGAGAAGCCGATGATGAAGAGATTGCGGGATGAGTTCAAGTCCACGTACTGAAGGTTGGACAGACCCACGGCCACGATCATCCCTGGCAACACACACATGCATGATCATCCCTGGCAACACACACATGCATGATCATCCCTGGCAACACACACGCACACGCTCGTAATACATGAACACACTTTCACGTTAATCATCACTGTAATCAAGTTGTTATTTATTCCATTTGTTACATACTCATTCACATGCTTGCTCGCACACTCACAGCCACACACACATATTGTTACTCGTTCACTCAATCTATCATTCATTCGCTCACTCACAACACCATAAATTTGTATTTGATTACATATAAAATGACTGAATATATTCCTGCATTGTCCTGTCCGTCCGTCCGTCCGTCCGTCCGTCCGTCCGTCCGTCCGTCCGTCCGTCCGCCCGCCCGCCCGCCCGCCCGCCCGCCCGCCCGCCCGCCCGCCCGCCCGCCCGGCCGCCCGGCCGTCCGTCCATAACTCACCAAACAGTATGAAGAAAGTGCCGGCAATGACGGGGTCTGGGATCGTAACAAAGAGTGCACCGAACTTGGTGAAGACGCCAAAGACAATCATGAAGACAGCCGAGAGCATTACCACGTGTCGACTCCCCACCTGAGACAGGCGTGGTGAGAGAACAGCAGCATCAGACACAGGCCAACTGATTTATACTTTATATCTTATTTTAATAGAGTACGAAACAATGTCACACAGAATATTGTAAACAAATGAAATGGTAAATTCTTTTAATTAATGTTTATTTTATTTTTTTAATACATTAATGCTATCGACCTATTTTATATAAAGTTTATTTATTATAATCAATATATTTTATTTTAAATAATGTTAAATAATTTATTAATGTAATATTTTTATTATTTAAATATTTTATATTTAATTATATTTTAATAATATGTATTTGTTTATAATTACAGTTTATATTTTTATCTATTTATCACTACTGTGGTTATATTTATATTGTTGTGAGCTATATATTTTATCTAAAGCTTTATTATATGTATTTATATGATGTATGTATATAAGACGATGTCTCATTGAAAATCACGATATACCACGTGACTTGGTTAGCATCAAGAAATAAAGCTTTTACTTACTTACACAGTGAAGTAGCTTAAATGACCTGAGAATAGAATTAATACTTACTTATATGACAACACTTAACACATTGTAACCATATCTACAGCACTGTATTCCCATAACGCACAATGAAATGTTTTACTAAAAATACAATCTAGCCAAATAATAATTTTCATGGTGAAAAGTTAAATACATTTGTAAAATAGTATAGAGATTTAAATTAAACAGGACGACAAGTTTGGAGGCTGGTAATTCTCCTGTACTTTTTAACAGTGCATCTGTGACAGCCATGTTTGTGTGACGTCTTCAAGTTCAACTGCCCTGGATGTTGATCTACGGGCTGATGGGGTTACACGAGCCTGACCCAACTACAGGTGATGTTCCCGTGAGTTACCTTGGTGATGCCAATGACACCGACATTGATGCTGGTCGACGTGGTACCATTTCCCGTGCCAAACATGCCGTCCAGGAAGCTACCGAGTCCCTCTACCAAGATCCCTGTAATCATTGTGGTCGCCATCACTACATGACGGTTCATTTACTCCTCATTGGAAAATGGTGGTATCGATCAATGCAGGCTGGAGCTTGTAAGTAATGCACAGTTTTAATAATCTAACCATAATCAAGCTATCATAATTATATGTGCACATGTGTGGGTATGTCAACATTCCCCTCAAGGCTGTTCACATCTCCAGCATCAAACATCCAGGGCCCAGTTTCATAAAGCCCTGCAACTTTATGTCAATTATTATGCGGTCTACTGTTCGCAGCTAACAGCGAATAGTCAATGCAGCTTGCAGCCGGTTTCATGGGACCAATTTAGCATTCGCACAACTAAAATGAATTAGAATTGACCTAGCTAGGTCGCGGTGGGGAATCCCTGTATTTGTGCTGTGCCTGAACAACCTTTTTCTTTCTAGCTGCTGTCTTTGCGTTCAAATAGCAAATGGGAAGCTATGATGAATGTAAAGGATATCCAGTGTAAACATTAAAAACAATTATGTTGAGAGTGGGCGTGTCGGGAGCATACCGTAGATATTTCAACTTCGGGAGCATACCGTAAATATTAAACTAGCATAAAGTTACGCTTACTAAATACATGGTGCAGCCTAAGTGCAACCATGGAGCAGACTCATGAAACACAACTAGTGTAACATTACGATGTTTTAGGTTTTCAACGGGTTAACACCCGCTGTGACGTCTTAAGTATCCTCCATGAAACAGGGCCCTGGGTTTTAACTGCCATCCTTTGAGAAACACATGGTCAATAGTGACGTATACAAACTTCCGATATATTCAGTAAAAAATCTGGCTAATAAAATAATAGTTTGCCTAACATCAAGATCCTTAGAGGCCACACATACATAATTATATATGCTGATATGCACACACTCATGAGTGTATATATTGTAAAGATAAGCTTTATTGCCATGTGTTGTTATTGCAATCGATGCATCGAGTGATTACATTAAAATATACAACTAGTAAACGTAAATGACAATAATAATAAGTTATTTCTTATATAGCGCCCCATCCAAATAATTGTTCCGGGATGCTTTACAATGATTCTTCCTGAGTTAAAATAATAATAATACAAATAAATAAATAAAACGCTAATACATAATATGATATGCTAATAAATACAATCATGTTCCCTTAAAATACCAACACAAATTAGCACATACAGTGTATTACACAATAGTATAAATATGTGATAAATAAATAAAATACCTGAGTAGTAAAGATATGTAATAACAAACTAACATCACACACAGTGTAACCTGTCATACAAATGAATGACCTCTTGACCATAACTATATTGGCACTTAGCCATCTTGCTCTGAGTTTCCTATTTTATCGTATACAGTAAGTTGATCAATAAATAGATCTCTAAATAAATAAATACTATTACACATAATTATCATTATCACTGCCAAGTACAGAGTCGTGTAGTGAGGTGACCTACCCCTGTTGACCGCGTGGAGGGGTGGTGGTGGTGCCCCAGCCACCTTTGCACAGGCATGATAGTCTCCGATCGACTCGATCGTGGTGGCGATTATCCCAGAAGCCAGTGCAAATACGGCCGATACACTGACAGTTGGCCAGCCCCACTGCCCTGAGACACAAACCAAGGAGCAGGCATACACAACAACAGCAAGGTGGGCAGGGGAGGGGAGGGGAGGGGAGGGGAGGGGAGGGGAGGGGAGGGGAGGGGAGGGGAGGGGAGGGGAGGGGAGGGGAGGGGAGGGGAGGGGAGGGGAGGGGAGGGGAGGGGAGGGGAGGGGAGGGGAGGGGAGGGGAGGGGAGGGGAGGGGAGGGGAGGGGAGGGGAGGGGAGGGGAGGGGAGGGGAGGGGAGGGGAGGGGAGGGGAGGGGAGGGGAGGGGAGGGGAGGGGAGGGGAGGGGAGGGGAGGGGAGGGGAGGGGAGGGGAGGGGAGGGGAGGGGAGGGGAGGGGAGGGGAGGGGAGGGGAGGGGGGGGGGGGGGGGGGGGGGGGAGGGGAAGAGGGGAAGAGGGGAAGAGGGGAAGAGAAGGGAAGGAGATATTTCTGGATCCCAACCATCCCCTAAGTTGCAATATGTGACCATCTCACCGTCGTTTTCATCTGCCTCAGATGAGACTTAGTCACTCTCTTCATTCCTTCGTCCCTTTCTCTATCTGTCTTCTGTCTGAATGATCTGCCTTCCCTCCTCTCTCTCTCATGCACTCTCTCTCTCTCTCTCTCTCTCTCTCTCTCTCTCTCTCTCATGCACTCTCTCTCTCTCTCTCTATCTTTCTCTCTCTCTCTCCCAATGCATTGTTATTACTCACATTGGGCATTTATAATTGTTTTACTGTGATATGTAAATTATATTCCTTTCTAATCATATATAATTCCTTAAACTTGTTTTACTGTGCTCTCTTGTACAACATTATTTATTTATTAATCATTTTCTTTTCTCTCCCAAACACCACAGAATTTCCTCATGAGGGATAAATAAAGGTATTTTTATTTGAGTTGACTCCACTGTATCCTAGAATTTAATGATGTTCCGGTTTCTGGGCTTATTTCAATATTTGTCGATGTTACACTTCAAAAATTCTCCATTTTTGCTATTGACAAACAAACCACTGCGCTAAAGAACATGGTGTGGTCCAGTTGGAATATTTAAAACAAGCACTAGTAACTGCTTTGTGAGGTCATTTCAACAACTGAACATTTCAAGTTTACTTCCATCGTTGCCATGTTAAAGGGATAATCCAGTCAGTGAGAGATTCACACCATTTAATTACATCTGTATAATATATTGGTTGTGCATAGTAATTCTGCACAAAGAACGTTAATAAACAATTAATTATAGTATAATTGTACCAGAAACACTCCGTGCTGGATTCAGGGTGCTGCCATCTTGAGATTTATGCGCCAATGGTGTAAACCGCCTACGTCACTGGCGCATGCACGTTCGAACATCCTATGTCTGTCCAATGGTATTTGATGTATGCAGGATTGCCTACATCACAATCATTAGCGAAGATTCTGCCAATCCTTGCTTTTTTCAACAATGCGCCAGTGACGTAAACGATTTGACTCACTGGCGCATAAGTCTCAAGATGGCAGCACTCTGAATCTAAGATAGCATGTTTTTGATACCATTAAATTATAAATAATTGCGTATTAAAAATTGTTGTGCACAGTAACTAGACACAACCAATATAGCATACATATGTAAGTTAATACTGTGAACCTCTCACTGACTGGAGTATCCCTTTAAGAAGCAAAGTATACATACCCGGTACCATAAGGCAATGATGCACTAGAGAAACTAATTTTGTTAATCTGCCTGAAAACAAGCATACAGTACCAACCTGGGTAGGGAAAGCGAAACCAGGGCGATGTGAATATGACCTTTGTGCGAAGGTCAGTTCGAGCTTGATAACCCCATTTTGTAGGGTCATCTGGAAAGACGTTTGTTGCCGTGAGAATTATCGACAAGACCCACGTGATGACAATGGCAAATATCACCTGAAAAAACGACACAGTGAAAAGCCAAAACCCAGAAGTTAACATTTCATAAAACACAGGTAAAAGACAAGTTTTTGTACTGCAAAGTATTTCTGCCTTGAAACAGGATAAACCAGTTTACCTTTTAATTATTTGGCGGAATTGTTCAACTGAACACCATCTTGACTGTTGTAGGAAGTATTCAGCTATATTGCAATCATTACATATTACACTAAAAACCAGAAGATTGAGAGATCAGATTGAGGTGTTTAAAATATTGAATGGGTTTGAAAATATTGACAGAAATATTTTTTCTTGGTTAAGGAAGAGAGAAAGACTAGAGGACATGGAGATACATTAGCAAAGAAGCAGTGTAGACTAGGTATTAGAAAATTGTCATTTTCGCAAAACAACAGTAAATGAATGGAACAGATTATCAGCTGATTGTGTAGGTGCTAGTAGTGTTAATATGTTTAAAAATAAAATCGACATATACCTAAGATGGATGGGGTATACTTAGATAGGTTGCACTCTCGATAAGCCAAAGGGCTTCCTAGTTGAATATCTAGGTGGCAATCTTGTTAAAAAAATCTTGTTAAATCAATGACTACCAGTATTCTACACAAACAAACTACAGTATTATTGTATGACTTGACTTACTTCGGAGCAAACATTTGTTGATGAGTACGACTTTTTGACCAGTCAGCTACGGGCCTTGTTCACGTACTGGTGTCACATGTGTTGGCTCAGATTTCAGTACGTGAACAAGGCCCATAGCTGACGGGTCGAAACGTCACACTCATCGACAAATTTATGCTCCAAAATAAATCAAATCATACAAGAAACCATTTTCGGAGCCACGAACAATATATTCAATATACACTACTGTAATTCAATCATATCGATGAGTAAACGGGAGCAACGTACAACGTGTAGAACAAACAAACTTGCCCAAGGTCTGAATGGCAGCAGAAGGCATGCAGCTGGACTGTATCAACTTCATCCATTGTTTAATATTTCCAAGTCAGCCAGTGGCGACACAACAACTGTTTCTCTACACCTTTTACACAAAACATTTGCTACACAAGCTATATGACAAAAAACCTCCCCGGTGGTAATGTATTTACTAGAAATAATATCAGTGAGTAAAAAATGCATGGATACCGCAATCTCTGAAACCAAACAAACGGTCCTTGTGCACTCACCGGAAACATCTTGAGCAGGGGGTAGTACTCCCACGCACATCCCCCCTGTCTGGAGTACGACACACAGGGGATCTGTACGTTACCCATGTACTGGGAGAAGAGAATCATCAGAGCTATTGTACTACAACAGATGAACACAAACACATCAGATGTATTGTACTACAACAGATGAACACAAACACATCAGATGTATTGTACTACAACAGATGAACACAAACACATCAGATGTATTGTACTACAACAGATGAACACAAACACATCAGATGTATTGTACTACAACAGATGAACACAAACACATCAGATGTATTGTACTACAACAGACGATCACAAACACATCAGAGTTATTGTACTACAACAGATGAACACAATGTTTACTTACAGTATACATATCCACCACTGTTTTGCAGCGAACTCGCCCGCCGATTTGAAGAGGGACAGCCCAAGTAGCCCAATGGTCGGGCAGATGGAGAGTGGCCCTATGTACCTGAGTAAGACGCCCACAACGCCCGTCAGGCCCAGGATGACCTCGATGAGAGAGGCAACCAGGATTGCACCTTGAACCTGAAACACCCCCAGCGTTCACATTGCAGGGTTCACAACACTCACCACACAGGCACACAGAGGTGGGACAGGTGCATTTATTTTACCTGAATAGAAGTATATTTACTTGTACCTGAGTGGAAGGACATTTATCTGTACCTGAGTGGAAGGACATTTATTGTACCTGAGTGGAAGGACATTTATGTGTACCTGAGTGGAAGGACATTTATGTGACCTGAGTGGAAGGACATTTATCTGTACCTGAGTGGAAGGACATTTATGTGTACCTGAGTGGAAGGACATTTATCTGTACCTGATTGGAAGTATATTTATCTGTACCTGAGTGGAAATACATTTATTGTACCTGATTGGAAGGACATTTATCTGCACCTGAGTGGAAGGACATTTATGTGTACCTGAGTGGAAGGACATTTATCTGTACCTGAGTGGAAGTACATTTATTGTACCTGAGTGGAAGGACATTTATTGTACCTGAGTGGAAGGACATTTATCTGTACCAGAGTGGAAGTACATTTATTGTACCTGAGTGGAAGGACATGTATCTGTACCTGGGTGGAAGAACAATTATTGTACCTGAGTCGAAGGATATTTATCTGTACCTGAGTGGAAGGACATTTATCTGTACCTGTGTGGAAGGACATTTATCTGTACCTGAGTGGAAGGACATTTATGTGTACCTGAGTGGAAGGACATTTATCTGTACCTGAGTGGAAGTACATTTATCTGTACCTGAGTGGAAGTACATTTATGTGTACCTGAGTGGAAGGACATTTATCTGTACCTGAGTGGAAGTATATTTATCTGTACCTGAGTGGAAATACATTTATTGTACCTGATTGGAAGGACATTTATCTGCACCTGAGTGGAAGGACATTTATGTGTACCTGAGTAGAAGGACATTTATCTGTACCTGAGTGGAAGTACATTTATTGTACCTGAGTGGAAGGACATTTATTGTACCTGAGTGGAAGGACATTTATCTGTACCAGAGTGGAAGTACATTTATTGTACCTGAGTGGAAGGACATGTATCTGTACCTGGGTGGAAGAACAATTATTGTACCTGAGTGGAAGGACATTTATCTGTACCTGAGTGGAAGGACATTTATCTGTACCTGTGTGGAAGGACATTTATTGTACCTGAGTGGAAGGACATTTATCTGTACCTGAGTGGAAGGACATTTATGTGTACCTGAGTGGAAGGACATTTATCTGTACCTGAGTGGAAGTACATTTATCTGTACCTGAGTGGAAGTACATTTATGTGTACCTGAGTGGAAGGACATTTATGTGTACCTGAGTGGAAGGACATTTATCTGTACCTGAGTGGAAGTACATTTATCTGTACCTGAATGGAAGGACATTTATGTGTACCTGAGTGGCAGGAAATGTATCTGTACCTGAGTGGAAGTACATTTATCTGTACCTGAGTGGAAAGACATTTATCTGTACCAGAGTGGAAGTACATTTATTGTACCTGAGTGGAAGGACATGTATCTGTACCTGGGTGGAAGGACAATTATTGTACCTGAGTGGAAGGACATTTATCTGTACCTGAGTGGAAGGACATTTATCTGTACCTGAGTGGAAGGACATTTATTGTACCTGAGTGGAAGGACATTTATCTGTACCTGAGTGGAAGTACATTTATTGTACCTGAGTGGAAGGACATTTATATGTACCTGAGTGGAAGTACATTTATTGTACCTGAGTGGAAGGACATTTATCTGTACCTGAGTGGAAGGACATTTATGTGTACCAGAGTGGAAGGACATTTGTGTACCTGAGTGGAAGGACATTTATCTGTACCTGAGTGGAAGGACATTTATCTGTACCTGAGTGGAAGGACATTTATGTGTACCTGAGTGGAAGGACATTTATGTGTACCTGAGTGGAAGGACATTTATGTGTACCTGAGTGGAAGGACATTTATGTGTACCTGAGTGGAAGGACATTTATCTGTACCTGAGTGGAAGGACATTTATTGTACCTGAGTGGAAGGACATTTATTGTACCTGAGTGGAAGGACATTTATCTGTACCTGAGTGGAAGGACATTTATCTGTACCTGAGTGGAAGGACATTTATTGTACCTGAGTGGAAGTACATTTATTGTACCTGAGTGGAAGGACATTTATCTGTACCTGAGTGGAAGTACATTTATTGTACCTGAGTGGAAGGATATTTATCTGTACCTGAGTGAAAGGATATTTATCTGTACCTGAGTGGAAGGACATTTATTGTACCTGAGTGGAAGGACATTTATCTGTACCAGAGTGGAAGTACATTTATTGTACCTGAGTGGAAGGACATTTATCTGTACCTGAGTGGAAGGACATTTATCTGTACCTGAGTGGAAGTACATTTATTGTACCTGAGTGGAAGGACATTTATGTGTACCTGAGTGGAAGGACATTTATGTGTACCTGAGTGGAAGAACATTTATCTGTACCTGAGTGGAAGGACATTTATGTGTACCTGAGTGGAAGGACATTTATCTGTACCTGAGTGGAAGGACATTTATGTGTACCTGAGTAGAAGTACATTAATGTGTATCCAAGAATAAGTACATTTGTTTGTATCTGAGTACAAGTACATTTCTTTGTACCAGAGTATAACTACATTCCTTTCTACCCGAGTAGAAGGGGGTATATTCATTTGTATCTGAGTACAAGTACATTCATTTGTACCTGAGTAGAAGTACATTTCTTTGTACCTGAGTAGACGTACATTCATTTGTACCTGAGTACAAGTACATTCATTTGTACCTGAGTAGAAGTACATTTCTTTGTACCAGAGTAGAAGTACATTTATTTGTACCTGAGTACAAGTGTATTCATTTTTACCTGAGTACAAGTATATTTATTTGTATTTGAGTAGGAGTACACTCATTTCTACCTGAGTTTTCCTTGTAGAAATACATTTATTCACACTTGAGTAAAAGCAAACGTAACTGTAGAAATAACCACACAATTAAATGCAAACATACTTTTTGAAGTGACTTGATGTACACATAATATCTAAATAAATGTACTTGAACTAAACATAACAGTATTTTAATATGACGTGTAGCGTAACAGAGCTGACAGTACTTTTCAATGGCCACCGGATGCATACATGCATCCACCTGGTGGCCATAAAAACTGGAACATTACATGTATACACATGCCACGATTGGCCCAATCCCAAACTGCAGAGTCTTGAATGTGAGATGATTGGCTCAGCTTAACTTCTGCATTCTGGCAATGTGATACAATGTGATATGATGTAACCTATGGCGCCTCTTAGCGGGCAATGCCTGAACTCACCTCTCGTAGACGGGTCATCCAGATCTCGCGGTGTTCCGCACTGCCAGTGATGATGTAACCGGCAGTCGAGGCATTCACGGGAAGGTGCTCTGGCAGCAACAAAATGTAAGTTCTTACATAGCGCAGTATCCGGTCCTCAGGACTGGTCAAAGCGCCTTTACACTAAACTTCCCTGACCTGTTCAATCAGACACCGTCTCAACTTCTCTGGGAGCATCCAGCCATATGCTACAATTAATGCACGAAGGCTGCTCATACATATATCCACCACTGTCTATAGCCAGGTACTTGTTTATACAGTTGAATGAACTGGAGCAATGTCGAGTGAAAAAAACTTGCCCAAGGTCTTAACACCGCAGCACAGCATTCGAACCTGGGTTCTCGTAGTCCGGAGTCAGAAGCTCTACCCCTGAGCCATTGCGCTCTACACAACATCACACTTACAGAACAGTTTCGGTAAGATCTGGAGGAGGTGCAACTGGGATTTTTCAGTAGCTTCACTAGGATGGAGTTAGAGCTATCAAAGTTGGAGGCTTTTTAAAGCACCATGAGCTTCACGATTGGAGTTTCGAAAGGGATGCAGAAGGAGGTTATTATAGCATCATTGGGGTGGACAATTGAGTATTTCAAGGGGGTCAGATGGATGTCTTGGAAACCTTGCAGTTGCAAGCCGTTTCCTTACATGAAATAAATGCATAATCAACAATATATGTGGGTAGTAAGGATGGGACGAATCAGGAATTTCATTCAAATCGAATATCGTCGAAATTTCGAATGCGAATCGAATATCGAATCAAATAAGAATATTCAGTGGCTCAAAATTCGATTAGAATACTGAACGGTGTCGAGATGTCTTGCCGGGACCGCATTGCCGGCGAGTTTTACGCGCGTTTGTTTTGTGAAGTTTATTCGTTTAAGTAATGTTAGTGATTTTATTTTGTAACCTAGTGTTATATATACATAACATATACATAATTATAAGATATGTGAGGAATTGTTTGGCGGTTGTAGTATTTTCATAGTTAAGTCTGAAAGTAAAAAATAGCCAGGGACCGATTTTGTGGCAGAGGGCATGAAGGAATATATTCGAGCGATATTCGCCTAAATAGCCGCAAATTTTCGAATTTTGAATCGAATAGTGACAAAACATTCTAATATTAGAAATATCGAATACGAATCGAATATTCGTTCCAGCCTCAGTGGGTGGGCATTTACATGAAGACAACAAAGGTGGCTCCTCGATAGCGACCAGCATGGTCTTAGAGGAGTCTCCTGACCGTATTGTTGTATTACTGTATTACAAATTATTATATACTATTACCATGTTTATAATGATCGTTATATCTGTCTTTGATTCTGAGTTGTTTTGACATGGATATAGTGTATGTATGTGGTTGAAATACTGGTCGAATAAAAAACATCATTCATTCATTCCTTCCTTCCTTCCTTCCTTCCTTCCTTCCTTCCTTCCTTCCTTCCTTCCTTCATTCATTCATTCATTCATTCATTCATTCATTCATTCATTCATTCATTCATTCATTCATTCATTCATTCATTCATTCATTCATTCATTCATTCATTCATATCATGTTCGGCCTGACAGGTGGGCCTCACACCCACCTGCTGAGATTATGTTAGTCGGACACTCCCACTGGGGCAACTTCAGGTAGGCCAGCGTGGGAACCAACAGGGCAAAGGTGCCTGCCTGGACTATGGGTAACCTGAAGACACACACGCAAGTTTAAAACAGTAATAATATATTCGTGAAAATGTTCATCAAATTGCCAGTATATTATTCAAAAAAAATTCATAATTACACAACTAGCAATGTTCTACTTATTTCTACGTTTCGACCACCATCGGCGGCCTTCTTCAAATCTTCGACAAACATCGAACACAAATCAGCCCTAACCGACCATGCGGACAGACGCAACTGTGTGATAGACTGGGAGGGAGCGAAAGTGGTGGATAAAGAGACGAACATGTGTGCGCGTTGGATAAAAGAAGTCATCTGGATTAGGAAGACGGAACCAACTATGAACAGAGATGAGGGGGCTACAGACTAAGTCACGTGTGGGACAGTCTGCTCGCCACGCCACCTAGCGAGCAGTGACCACTGAACTTTCAGTTCCTGAAGAAGGCCGCCGATGGTTAAGTAGAATATTGCTAGTTGTGTAATTATGAAAAAAAATTGGAATAGTAATAATATATTTTATTTCATATTAGCACCACACCTATAATTATTCATGGCGCTTCACAACATATTACTTCTTCTTCTTCGCCTTTTCCCACTAGGCGGGATCAGCGGCCCGAATTCTTGATTTCACAACATATTACTATTAAAATAATAAATCGGATAATTTTATTCAATAAGACGATTAATAATGGTTTAAAATAAATAAATAAAAAATACATGAGTATGCATATAACTTACTAAAATTAATACAGTATTAAATAAAATAATGTTTCTAAAAATGAAGAAGTAAATAAGTCATAAAAATACATAATAATAATCAATGTATCAAATAATTCCATAACAGTAATACTGATAAATGAATGCATGCATATGGTTAATAGTAATAAATAATTTAGTAAAACAAATGAAATGATTAAACAATAATAATATTAATAATTATGTAACAATACTACTAATAAATAAGTATATTGATAATACTGTTAGTAATAAATAACTTAGAAAATATTAATGTTCATGTTGAATTGTTCTAGTGTAAAATACAAAAGAAATGTTTCTTCAGTCGATGTTTGAAGCTGGCAAGATTTTTGCAAGTTTTAATAACTGTAATATATATATATATAATATTATATATATATATATATATATATATAATATATAAAGAATAAAAGTAATATAAAAATATAATATTATATAAAGAATAAAAGTAATATATATATATATATATATATATTTATTGTATAAATAATATAGATATTTATATATTTTAAAGTAATTATCTTACATAAAATAAATTAACAGCTAAATAGTGACTACAAGTAAGCCTATTTGCAAGATCCTGACTATAACTGGGGTAGGGTAGGGTAGGGTAGGGTAGGGTAGGGTAGGGTAGGGTAGGGTAGGGTAGGGTAGGGTAGGGTAGGGTAGGGTAGGGTAGGGTAGGGTAGGGTAGTGTAGGGTAGGGTAGGGTAATGTATCGTAGGGTAACATAGGGCAGGGCAGGGCAGGGCAGGGCAGGGCAGGGCAGGGCAGGGCAGGGCAGGGCAGGGCAGGGCAGGGCAGGGCAGGGCAGGGCAGGGCAGGGCCGGGCCGGGGCGGGCCGGGCCGGGCCGGGCCGGGCCGGGTCGGGTCGAGTCAAATCAAGTCAGATAACTAGACTAACTACTGTCTATACCAAGTAAACAACGTGTCGTGGTCGACCTACCGCACTCCGATGATGTTCTGCATGAGGGTGATGATCCCCGAGGTGACAAACAGGGTGCCGATGATCTCACTCTTGCCCACGTTGTCCTCCTCCATACACATGGCCGGGGCCAGGAGGATGGGGATGGTGAGAGACGACACAAACATCGACATGTAGTGCTGCCAACAACAAGACCCACAATGCACTGCAGACTAGCAAAAATGCCAAACCCATGGACAGAAGCATACCTGCATTAATGTATGTGAATAGGGCCTACATTAATGTATAAACCAATGCTATGGAAATTTCTGATTTTTTTATCATATTCAACATTTCTACTGAAAAAGGAGGGTGCTTCAGTGGGTTTTTTTTTCAGGGAATAATTACAAAATATTTATAATATCAGCAGCTATACAAACTCTACATTCCACTTCAGCATGTCGCAAAGTGTTTGGCAACGGTTCTTCTCATTTGTTTCGCTCAGTGCTGCTCCTAGCTGCTCCTAGCTGCTCCTAACTGCTCCTAAGCTCACTCCATTGGCTTCTTGTGTGCTATCGCATTATTTTCAAGATTTGTACAATAGCCTATCATGCCCTCTCATCTACACAACCAGCATATCTGAATTTGAAGCTCACTCCAGCAATAAATCACAGACGGCTTCCGTTAACCAGTAGCAACCTTCTTTAGAGTCATTGGGTGAAGACAAAACATGGAACCAGATCTCTCTCAATTGTCACACCAACTTTGTAAAATTCACTTCTTATCAGTGCTAAATTAGAAAGAAATATAGTTTTGTTTTGTCTGCGTCTAAAACATCTCTTTAATGCTGCCTATCCTCCTTAGCTTCCTAGCACTTTCTTCCATCCATACACCTACGAGATTGCTTAATCCTTTGGTTTTGTCATGCCACTGAGCTTGATCTTTAACGATACTGGCGCATAGGAAGTTATTCTTATTATTCAAAGGTGGAGCTATCAAAGAGGAACATGTTTTGAACACACAGAGTTGTTCTATCATAGTTAAATGTGTCTGTGCTGGCTGCAGTTTAAGTAGTTCTGAAAGGCACGGGTAATATCTTCTACACTTGACATTAACATATCCACTTTGGACCCAGGTCTGTAGTTCAGCAAGGTGTTCTTTTATACTCAGTGACAGTGTGTCACCTAGGACAATCTTGTTTATCCATCATATGTACCTGGTGTTTCCATCCATATGGCGACAACTTGAACAAGGCTTTGTTGATTTTTCGGTTGACCAGCCTTTAACCTTTTATGCCATCAATGGCTTCTGAGCTTGGTTTGCAAGGTTTTAGGCACAGTAGAAGTTGCCTTATTGTTATCAGGAGTATTCCAAGAATAAAGTAATTATTGATGATGGAAAGCATAAAATGCAGTGGTTGCTTACATCCTCACAAGACAGGGGTGGTTGAGCTATGTTAATACCCCTGGTCAATCATCTACCTAAAGCTGGGGTTTGAATGGAATTGTACCTTACAATTATAGCAGTTGACTTCGCCAGTCACTACTGTGCTAGCCGTGGGAACAGTGCAAATACCCGGCCCAAGTTGAAGACGGACTGGTGGGAATCCCAATATAATTACCCATTCATGTCCTAAACATTGCATGTAACACGAACGCGTGTGGCTGATATCACCCAAAATTACCACTTGGCCGGATTCCGACCACACTCCTCATGGGCAAGTCCACAGGATGAGGGGGATTTTGAAAGTGATGTGCACAGGTGATGGGGCAGAGATGACCTGGTACTAATGTCATCTGCTGCAGCGACCCCTGGCACGCACGTCTGGCTGACCTCACATAAATCAACCTGCACATACCTGAAGTGCAAACAAGATGGTGAAGTGAATGGGAGGTGTCTCTTCAATGCGATAATGTACTTCAACGTCGTCTTTCTTCCAAATGCTGGAAGGCTCCTTGTGGTCACCACCAGCATTGTGTGTCTTCTTCACTGACAGCGTCTCACACTGTATGTCAGTAGACACTTCTTTTGGCAGACATAACGACACCTCGACATCTGTTGTCATGGTGACAGGCGCAGCAACCTAGAAAGAAACAACATGTCTGTTGTCATGGTGACAGGCGCAGCAACCTAGACAGAAACAACACGTCTGTTGTCATGGTGACAGGCACAGCAACCTAGACAGAAACAACACGTCTGTTGTCATGGTGACAGGCACAGCAACCTAGACAGAAATGAAGCAACTGTAAATAGCAAAGAATCAGGCCTTTAGGCGGGATACATTTCTTAGCAGTCCAAACATGTCCTGGTATTGTGTGCATGCATATAATCTAGTCAAAACTGTATGTATATATGTGTGAATGTATTTATAAATTGTATATAATAAATTGTATAATATATACAGGGTTCCGCTGTGTAAGACAATGGGCGGGTGGTAGGATGAGCTGAGCGACACTATGTTGGTTTGAAGACATGGCTGCCCGGAATAATTTTTAAAACTACCTTCAAAATAGTACGTCCTGAAGTGTGTCTTGGCCTCACTCAACATACAGCGGGTGAAACACTGGTGTATATGTATACATACAAATATATATCACCGAATAGATAATATAAATATAAATATAAATATATATATATAAATATATATATATATATATATATATATATATATATATATGTAGACATATAATTATAATATATGTATATATTATATATCATACATATACATAGATTATATGTATATATATATATATATATATATATATATATATATATAAACAGAAATAAAAGTGATTCTCAATTATGACATGGAAATATCCCAAATTGGAATTCTGGGACATCCAAGTGTAATCGAAATAAGTTATTTAACGCTGGTCATTACACGTAGATAGATATGCAAGTGTCATCATCATGTCAACCAACCAACTAACCAATGGATATACATGGTTTTGTATAAAAAAAATACTGTATCAACTGCAATATCAGAGTCAGTGTCAGAGAGAACATGAACCCATAGAAAACGGGCATCTATATTCTATAACATTATTGCCCCGTTATAATTATATTAAGAATCCCACCCAGGGAAAATAATATATGTGTCCATATGCTATAGGATCCTTAGGGAAAGTGAACCAATGGTCCATTTTCACATAATCACTGGCATACAACAAAGTATATTTACCCTATTACATTACTTGAGTAAAAACAAAGTTTTTGATAAGTACGCTTACTTGTAATGAAGTATGAATACATGTACATTTTCATAATAAACAATGCAATATCCAGAAACTAGTTATCTGTCTTACTGGGCAGGTATTGTTGCTGTTCTCACAGATATAGTTTGACTCAACTAACTCCCACATGAGACCATTACATATGTATATATATATATATATATATATATATATATATATATATATATATATATATATATATATAATATATATACACACATATAATATATATATATATATATATCAACCCAAATTATTTGGGGTAACGCTTACCGCTGAATTTTACATTAAACTTTTAAATACATATTTAGTCTGATATATATACATAATATATATATATATACATATATATATATATATATATATATATATATATATATATATATATATATATATGTATATATATATATATATATTGGGCTAATGTATATAATTATATATATTATATATATATATATTTATATCTGACTAAATATGTATTTAATGTGAAATTCAGCGGTAAGCACTAGCCTACTTTAAGTAACTAATGACAACGACTGACTCGTGCATGGGCAGATACTTTTTGACGCCCGGGAAAACGCTACAACGTAACTTCACCGAAAAAGGAGTTGAGGTACTAAAAGGTGCTGCCACCTCACGGAGTCTGGGTAGTCGAGGCTACCCCGGCATGCGATGGTGGCAGCACTACACAGTTGCGTCTCCCCCGCCGCCCTTCCGCTCGTCCGTGTTGCTGATTCGTTGTAGCAGACTTGCCAAATTTTTTGGATGGCAATCCGTATTTTTGACTTAAAATTCTGTAAGAATCCATATCAACTCGTATAATTAATCAGATCTTCCAGTTAGCTGACCTAAGTTAGTATGGCCTTTTTCGAAACGTTTTTTCCACGTTTTTTCGATGTGTATGCGTTTGGAATGTCATTCTGCATTACTCCCGCTAAAAAGGAAGTCAGATATAATTTTTTTAATTGGGTTTTAATCAATTTAATACTGTCGTGTCGATGTAAATAAGCCGATGTCACAAGGCGCGAGCAATTAGCGCAGTTCAGACGCATCTGGGTCTCAAAGCCCGGCTTTGTCAAAGTTGATTTCTAGCGTGTTCATTGCGAAGTCGAAATAAAAAAAACTATTAGCCATATTTTATAAATTTATGCTTTAAGCAAATACATCTGCATTATATAGAATAATCATTAATGATTGTAGCCTTAGTTTTGGGGACATATTAGCAAATCGCAAGACATCGCCTTTGCGGTCGTGATACGTCTGGGGAGCGCTAACAGCTCACGCCCAGTGACATCGTCATCGGCTTATTTACGTCGACTCGACGACATTAAATTGATCTAAATTGAAAAAATAATATCCGACTTCTTTTTTAGCGGGAGTGATGGAAAATTACATTCCAAACACATCGAAAAAAACGTGATAAAACCGTTTTGAAAAGGCCCTGATAATTTAGGCCAATCGCTACAATAAACTGGAAGCCAGGGCCCAGGTTACCGAACGAAGTTTTTACTTCGCTTCACTGCCTTCAGCACGTTTAAACTGCGTACCGCAAAATAGACAGTGTCATAAAATAATGACAATTTATTTCAGCATTTCGCGTATATATCGAAGTTTCACTGGCAAGCGTTAACATTTTGAAATCAGAAATGTAGGCGATTTCGTTGAACTCGGCGTCGAGCTTCGTTTCCTGTACTGCTTTTCATAGTCGTCACGCGCCTGCCACGCGCCCCGTTCCCACCCGTTGAGCAACCAGCCACCTAAAATTTACCAGGGTGCCATCTATTATGCGCTACAATAAACTAATCGGTGGTTTAGTTCGTTTCGAATCGATTTACTAACAGTAAACGATTATTCCATTATGCTGTATAATTTTGTGACGCATACAAGGACAGAATGAGGCTAAAAATAAGTTCTCCATACATTTAGTTACAATCCGTATCAAAACGTAGTACGACCGTATCACTTTAAAAACCATCAAAATCCGTATCGTATACGGATTACGGGTAATCAGTATCATGTGGCAAGTCTGTAGCGTTTACATTTTCCTGGCGTTAAAAGTATCTGGGTGACTCCAAACAGCCCAAACGCACATTAAATACATTAGTCTATTATATATCGGCCGTTATGAGCCAATGGACGTACATAACCTTTTCATTGAGCAGGACCGACCACTGTACATGGTATTTGTCGACTTCAGTAAGACGTTCGACACAGTTGGGAGGATCGGGTTATAGCAGCTACTGAGGAAGTATGGCTGCCCAGAGAAGTTCACAACAATGATCGAGGCCCTACATACCGGAATGATGGCAAATGTTAGTTTTGGAGGGGAAATCTCGGAATCGTTCAATGTCACAAATGGGGTCAAGCAAGGTTGTGTACTGGCCCCCACGCTCTTCTCCATCTTCCTTTCAGCGATGCTCGACGAGGCTTTCCGAGACATGGGGGGTGGTGTCTACATACAGTCCAGACATAGCGCTGACCTATTCAACGTAGCACACTTCAGAGCGAAGACCAAGACTACTCGGATACTGATGAGAGAGCTGCTATTCGCAGATGACAGTGCACTGGTTGCACGCTCTGCTGAAGAGATGCAGAAAATAGTGGATGCTTTCTCCAATGCGTCAAAGAAGTTCGGCCTGAAGATTAACATCAAGAAGACCGAGGTGCTGTGCCAACCCAACTCTACAGGAACCCGAGAGGAGGGTATCATGGTTGATGGAAACAAGCTGAACTCTGTTCTGGAATTCACCTACCTAGGAAGCACTATATCAAGTAATGGATGCATTGACGATGAAATACAGAGTAGAATGGCCAAGGCTAGTACATCTTTCGGTCGACTACGCCAGAGACTCTGGAACAACCACCATGTGTCCATGCGGGTTAAAGGCAAGATATACCGTGCACTCGTGCTGTCCACCCTCCTATACGGAGCCGAGGCCTGGACAGTGTACAGACGACAGTTGAAAAAGCTGCATGCCTTCATGATGCGACATCTGCGTTCGATCATGAGGATAACCTGGATGGACAAAGTGACAAACAAGGAAATACTCAAACAGACAGGGCTGCCATCTATGGAAGATCTTCTGATCAGAAAGAATCTCCGGTGGACTGGACACCTCGTGGGGATGTCACCAGACAGGCTACCAAAGCAGGTTCTCTATTCTCAACTGTCTTCTGGTCACAGAAAGAGAGGGCGCCCTCGCCTCCGATTCAAGGATACCATCAAGAGAAACATGAAGCTGAGAAACATAAAGATTGACTCATGGACATCACTCTCACAGCAGAGAGATAAATGGAGAACAAAAGTCAAATGATGGAAGCAGTCTTTGTCGCTTCCGCGACCGACAGCACGATGATATGAGCCAAAGGACGTACATAACCTTTCAGCGAAGTTATTTGTCGCATATTAACACGAGGCAAACAGGTTTCGAGGCATATTTTGATAGCATACACAAATTACGTGACTGCGGTGCGTGATAACCCGTGACAGTAATTTTAACAAACGTAATATTTTAATGTACCGAACGAAATGTTAAGCGATTCTTTAAAATAATCACCATAGGAGAGTTAACGAACGGCGCCCGTGGCATTTAAATATAAATGCTTTGCGTTTGTTGATATTACATGTATTACGCATGCGCACCCGGATGGCGTATAACGCCTGGAAAAATGTATGCGCGGCATCGTATCTGATAGCTCATTGTTCTACAATGATATCGTCGGACGGGTGACGACAACACAACTGACAAATGTTGCATGGGAGTCTGTCAGTGACCTTTCAATAAGTGTTGCACCGCGTGACAAATGATTCAATGTATGGATTAGTGCTGGTTCGATACCAGGTTTTGTTCGATACCGATCGATACCTGAATTTTGTTCGATACTCGATACTCGATACTTACGTTGTAAGTCTAATATTCACATAGAACACAGTTCCCAGTAGAAACAGTATGCAACAGAAGTAGTGCTGGTTCGATACCAGAATTCTTCGATACCGATCGATATATTGCTGGTTCGATACCAGAATTCTTCTATATCAATCGATACCAGATTTTTATTCGATACTCAAAATTTACCTTGTAAGTGTAATTCAATACAGTAGAGAGCTCCAAAGAAACACACTACAATCCACTTAGACTAATGCCACAGAAACACACACACTTTTTCACTTAAAAGTAGGGAAATATGTGATAATTTTATAGTCATGCAAACAATGATTAAAATGCAATTTTCATTTTATGTAAGTAAACAAACAACAGTTTCAATATAATTGATTACTGTTGTAAAACTAAAAGGTAACTGTAATATAAAATTAAAACAATAAAGACAACTGCAATAAAATACATAGTGAAAAATTAATTCATCAATTGCACTGAATTATTTTAAATTAATAACAGTACTTCACCCCAGCTATAATATAGCAGCTTAATTTCAATTCAATGTGTCTCCTAAAGTGACCATCAACAAATACAGCTGAAACATAACATACAAATAATATGTTATTATTATATTAAATATAAATACACCTATCACTTATAATAGTGCCACTGCTAGCACAGCTGCACACTCACTGTTATAACTGTTTTATAATTAATTGTATCGTAAAGATAATTGTGATTTAACATCAAAACTGTATAGACGATTACAATAAAATAACACTAATTAATAATAGAAAAAATATTAATAAAAATTACAATTGCACTTCCCAGTTCACACCAATTTATTTTATATAAAACGTAAATTACCACGTTATCAACTACACATAACAAGCCCCATAATGTTTTTGCAACTGTTTTCAAGAACCGGTCAGTTTCTTCCTCTACCTCTGGCTCTGGCTCTGGCTCTGCCAGTGGTGAATCTGTTTGGCCAGTGCCAGTGGCAGTGACTGGCAGTGTCACAGTGAGAGTGACAGTATGCAGTAAGCACATCGTCATCGTTAATCAGTCACGTCGTGTATGTCACTTCTTGGCGATGTTTGCCGCAGTTACTTAGTAGATTCGGCAACCGATGGCGATTCGCTTCGACTTTAACTAGATGTCCATTGCTCGCTCACTGCCGAATAGTTCGATAGAATACGTCCTCGAGTCAATGGCAATGCGACGTTGACCGTTGTCCACGACGTCGACGACGCCATACAATGAAAGTTGATCACGTTTTGGTAGCTTCTTGAATGGTGACATGTTTCGTCAAATTCGATGTATTTCCCCCGCTATCTTTGACACGCCTCTGGCACAGCAGACACTCTTTGTTGGAAGGCAAATTATTAGCGATGAACGTTGCGACTTGTTGTCGTTCGCCTTGGTTGTGGGCATCGTGTACGGCAAATGGTGGCGCCACCAAACGGAACCCGGATAAACATAACCTCCGCATCGCGCTCGAATAAATATTTATATTAATAATATTATTATTAAACTAGTTTCATAAATACTATTGCGTGCAATAAACACTCTATACAAATACTATAGGATGTGTGCTTTTGTACGCGTAACCGTAAATAAAGTAGGGAGAAAGATGGCATGGTACTGCCACCAAACGAGAGCTTCACATACGAACCTAGGACTAGGTTTGGGTAACGAGGCTAAGCGAAGTCTGACCTACGCTAAGATAGCACACAGAAAACAGTTATTATAGAGACTAATTCTACAATAAAGTTTTAGAAAACAATTCACATTTTATGTTATATTATTTTTTAAACAACCACGCCTAAGTCAATTTAGGCTACGAAGCGCTGTAGTAATAGCTCCCGTAAACAACGTCGTCATCAACAACGATCGATGTTGCGCCTTCGCATCGACTTCGTCTTCGTCGAATGGACTCGATGTCGAGTATCGAAATATCGAAGGTATCGAAGGTATCGAAGGTATCGAAGGTATCGAAGGTATCGAAGGTATCGAAGGTATCGAAGGTATCGAAGGTATCGAAGGTATCGTAGGTATCGAAGGTATCGAAGGTATCGTAGGTATCGAAGGTATCGAAGGTATCGAAGGTATCGAATAGTGGGCGTTCGATACCAAACATATCGAAGTATCGCGATACCACTAAATATCGGTATCGAACTTTCGCAAGTATCGCGATACTTCGATATTTTTGGTATCGAACCAGCACTAGTATGGATGGACCTAACAACAAACATAGCCACGATTACCCAAGCGCCGTTAGGTGGCAGTACTGCTGCCCCTCTAACTATAGCCGGGGAACATGAAAGGGAGCGAAAACGGAAAAGTGACATGTTATGCACGTGAAACCAACCATTTCGAACGGTAATCACATTTGTAACGTCATTGGCGTACTGGTAATATCATTCCAAAGTGGAAACTTCTACTGAAATCAGCCACTACAGGAGGGCTTCCATCAACGCGCCGATGCGTCCGGCCTGACCAATCAGCGAGCAGAAGTCACATACCCGATGACGTATCCGATGCTTTCCAGTTCACTATATAGCAGTTGTAAACACGATGTTATGTGATACGCGCAGTCGGTCTTTATGTGTTGATTTGCAAGACACAATATGCCATACTGCTCGGCATATGGCTGTAACAATACAAATGTAAAAAAACAAGGAGTTGTCATAGTTTCACTCCCCATTGGAGAGACTAGGACTGAGGCAGTGCATGGTATCGTAATTGTGGACTGGATGCACGTTTTAAGTTTCCATGTAGGTTCCGCAACAGGACATTATTTTACCAATTAGTAACGAGCATGTGTTCACGTGGACAGCCTCTTATAATGTTTCCACATGGTTCTGCTTGTGTTTATATTGTACAAGTGGTGAACTATTTGGCTAAACCTAGACGTAGTTGTTTCGAATTCCATATTTACAGTCTGTAATGTGTGATCATACTCTGCGCATTTTATCCCAACGAACTGAACAGAAATATTATAATGTGAAATAAAAATATGATAGAAATAGTTGTGTACACCCACTTTAAAAAGAAAGTACGTGTCATCATGGTCATTTGGTAAATTTAATGCACATGTCTGTCGTGAGGTTTTTGCATTTCAAATGAATGATGTGTGTAAATCAATGTTAAAAATCCGGACTGTTGCAACTTACTGACACTTCTGCCGTCGATTAACTGAAATTTCCCGCTCACCACGTGTACAATATAAACACATGCAGAAATACGTGGAAACATTGTAACGTGTACCGTGTGTACAAAGGCTGTCCACGTGGACACATGCTCGTTACTCATTGGTCGAAAAATGCCCTGTTGCGGAACCTACCTGGTGAATCAAAACGTGCTTACCGGCTAGATCATGAATGGAAGCCGTTGAAATACAGTTTACTTTGTTTGGTGCACTTCGAAGAAAGTTGCTTCGAAGAGGATGTTTGTCACCATATAGTGGGTCAAGATCCCCAGAAACATCGGCGACGTCGAGTTTTGAAGCATGGAGGTGTGCAAACGATATTTAGTCACCGACAACAGTCGTCGAAACCCCGGGCAAACACTGCACGTTTTCCATAATCATTATGGAAACTGACCTCAGATTAAGGTGTTATGAAAACTATATCCATCAAAAAACTGCTGGGGAACAAACTGCCTACCTAAGCCAGACCAAGTCAGACACACTGGAGCTGCTCCAGGGAGTGCCGCAAGGGTCTGTTCTTGGCCCAGTTCTGTTCACACTCTACACTGGACCCATCGGGCAAATAATTAGACGGCACCGTCTTGACTTCCATCTCTTTGCTGATGACTCTCAATTGTATGTTTCATTTAAGAGCAATGACACTAATGACAAGACCATTGCACGTGTACGCATACAAGCATGTGTTGATGAATTGAAAGCATGGATGATTCATCGTCGGCTTCAGCTTAATGACAGCAAGACTGAAGTACTGGTATTCACCACACCAAGTTCGGCTGGCAAACACAACCTGACTGATGTTGTCATCGGTGACAGCATCCTCAAACCAACTACCGTCGCTCGCAACCTGGGAGTTATGTTTGACCGTGCGTTCAACATGAAATCCCAAGTGTCGAAGTTGTGCCAGGCAGCGTATTACCATCTACATAGAATTCGTGCAATAAGAGATTGCCTGACACAGCACGCTACTGAACTCTTGGTCCACGCCCTCGTTATATCGCGACTCGACTACGGAAACAGCCTCCTCTACAGCCTACCTGACCTGCTATTAGACAAGCTGCAGAGAGCACAAAATGCAGCAGCTCGAGTTGTGGTGAAAGCTAGTAGTTACGGCCACGTAACACCAATTTTAGAGACTCTCCACTGGCTCCCCGTGCGATATCGCATTCAGTACAAGATCATACTAACAATGTACAAAGCCAGTCATCTACTTGCGCCTAGCTACCTCTCCGATCTGCTCGAGTTCTACCAGCCAATCAGAACATTGCGGTCGTCATCCGAGTCCCTACTGGTTGTAAACAGGGCACATCTCCGCCAGTTCGGTGATCGAGCGTCCTGCATCGCTGCTCCTCACTTATGGAACGATCTACCACGCAATATGCGAACATGTAATTCGTTACACCAGTTCAAAAGACTCCTTAAAACTTATTTATTCAAAAGAGCTTTTTACTAATAAACACTGACGGACGTTTTAAGTTTTTAGGATTTACTTATTTATTTATTTATTATACAGAGCTGTTTTTAGTATTTTTACAATCATAATATGTACTATTATTATTATTATAAGTATTTTTTTATATTATTATTAGTATGTGTATTTTTATGATAATTTATTTCGATATTTGATGCCATGTTTTCTGATTTGTTACTTTTAGTTTCTTTCTATGATATGTTGTAACAGCGCCTTCGAACAAGGTAACTTGGATTTATGGCGGTATATAAATGCTTTTATTATTATTATTATTCGTACCCAGTAGTCAAACTAACTGCTGAAAGTCGCTCACGCGTTACGAAGATATGGCGGTGCCATTGGCCAATCAGAAGCGCACCTGCTGGCTGTGATGCGCCATAGCTACCTGTAAGAAGAGCTGTGTGCGCTCGTATTCTGCGCAAGCACCGAAGACCGTCGGGCAGAGCAAAGCAAAGGGTTAGCAATATGAAGCAGACATATCTGACATTTGTGGGTTGTTGCTGCCTGCTGCTAACTGGCTACCTGTATTACGTGGCACGACGACAGGTACGTACCAACACATGCAGTGTTTTTCTCTACTCTATGATGAGAGTGGTTGACCACCTCGTTGTTTTTTCTAAGCTACTCCGCTCTAAATGTGCCAAAGTTGCGACCTCGTAGTTATTTCTTGCTATAAACATGTTCACATGCTGCTACCTTGTAGTTGTGCATTTGTTTACTTTCCATTTCCCAGGGAATCGGTCAAAAAACCTTTCAGAACGCATACTTTTTAGAGGTAGTTTTAAAAATAGTTCTGGGTAGCCATGACCCGGACCCACGCACTGTCGCGTCACGCCACCGGTGTTCGCTCAGCCCATCCTACCTATCGCATAGCATATCGAATCGCCCAGCAGTGGCGAGGAATAGAGAGGAAACAAACTATTGAGCTTTATTTAAGGTATGAACGCGCCTGCTCGTGAATAATACATGGTAACGTTACCCGGCTTGACGACAAAATTTCTCACACACCAGCGTTGCCATCAGATTCATACGAAGTCAACAGGAATACGATCGATCAATAGTTTAATTATGCCACATTATAGAATACAAAGCCCCAGAAATATTTGGATTGGATATAGTATAACATGTTTAGTTATTTATTACTATTTCAGTAGTGATGTCAAAATAGAGATGACTTTTTATTTACTGTAAACCGCAAAAAAGCAGGTTACGGTGACAGGAATATATCGTTTTATTTAAATATTATAATCAACGAGCTTCCCGATATAGACATGCAAAGTGCGAAGTACATAGTCGATCATGGGTCCTTTCCGCAGTAGGCGTTGACTTTATCAAGTCAAACAGACTGTTATCATGCTGATATGGTTTACTCGGTAAATACTCAATACATGTATTGTGCTGGTGATTGCACAAACAATCATTGCTTGCGGAATAGTATGTTCTTTACCAATTACCCTGCTAGTGGTGGAAAGCAACTTCGCAGTTAACATGGGCGTGGCCTGTTTAGGTCACTGGATACAGCTAAATGCGCGAGAACCGACGGACGTGTGCAATGAGCGGATTGTTTAGTGGTATATCATTGTGTAGTGTGTGCAGTTTGTGTACCTGAAGAAAATGTTCCGTTATTAATGCACTGTTTCCCCGGGAAAATTAAATCATTTAATCTTGTGTACTGTATTACGCAATTACTTCGATTCGTAAGCACGCATATTTAAAGCGTATGTTCGTGTAAGCGGAACTTTTATATGCCTGTCTGATGGAAGTTACTGCAATGCTAAGTGACGTGGGTGGGCAGGTTTAATGAAGATTTGAAATGCCTTCTTGGAGTAGACAGACGTCTTTGTTGCTATGTACGATGTCCAAACCAAGTTACGATCCTGGGACCAGTTTTATTAAGCCTACATAGCAAGATTTTAACAAGATTTAACAAGATTGCCACCTAGTGATTCAACTCTAGATGGCAGGTGGACAAGGAAGCCCTTTGGCTTATCGAGAGTCCAACCTCTCTATCTAAGTATACCCCGCCCTTCTTAGGTATATGTAGATTTTATTTTTAAATTATTATATTAACACTACTAGCACCTACACAATCGGCCGATAATCTGTTCCATTCATTCATGTTCTTTGTGAAAATAAACTATTTCTAATATCTAGTCTACACTGCTTCTTTGCTAATGTAACTCCATGTTCTTTAGTCCTTCTCTCTTCCTTAACCAAGAAAACAATATTTCTGTCAATGTTTTCATACCCATTCAATATTTTAAACACCTCAATCTGATCTCCTCTCAATGTTCTGGTTTCTAGTGTTGTTAAACTACATTCTTTTAGACGCATTTCATAACTAATATTCGTGAGTTTTGATATTTTGGTTGCTCTCCTTTGTACTCTTTCTAGCATTTCAATATCCTTCTTGCGATATGGCCTCCATGCTTGTATGCAATATTCTAAATGAGGCCTAACTATTGTAACCATTGTCTATAGTGCATCTTCATTCCCATGTCCCGTATGGAGGCACTTACACTTCCCAAAATTAAACCACCTTTGCCACTTCTCAGACCATTCGGTCAACTAATTAAGATCATCTTGTAAATTCTGTCTATCTGCATCACTTTTAATTTTTATAAACACTTTAGTGTTGTCCGCAAACTTCAACACATTGCTTGTTATGTCATCACCCAAATCATTGATATATACATTAAGAATAAAATAGGTCCCAATACTGATCCCTGCGATACTCCACTCAAAACCGGTTTCCAGTTTGAAACCTCCCCATCATCATACTACTCTTTGTATTCTATCAATAAGTCATTTTCTATCCAGTTAATCATGTCATTTCTTATCCCATGGGCCTTTAGTTTAAGTAGTAATCTTTGATGTGGCACTTTGTCAGAGGCATTTAAAAAAAATCTAATTAGATTATATCTACTGGTGATCCCTCATCTACCCACTTTGTGACATCTTCCAATAACATAACATATTTGGTAAGCATGACCTCGCTTTTAGAAACCTATGTTGAGATGGGTTTATCAAGTTATTTTTAACAAGAAAATCCACCAAGTGATCCTTAATTAGTATTTCTAATACTTTGCAAATCACCGATGATAAACTCACTGGTCTATAGTTATCTGACTTGTTTCTCGAACCTTTTTTTAAATAATGGTATGATGTTTGCTTCTTTTCATTCTAACGGAACTATTCCCTCTTCTTATGACAAATTGAACACTGTTGCAAGCGGTGTTCTAATTTGTTCTACAATTTCCAATAGTAATTTGGGAGGAATCCCACCCACTCCAGATGATTTATCATCCTTCATATCTCTTATTTTCATAGCTACCATTTTTGTGGTCACAGCCACGTATGCTTGCTGCTTAGTGGCGTGTAAATCGTTCTAAGAACTCGGCACAATTACAGTGGTCTACTATGATTATGACCCGACACGACACTTGCTGGCGCGCACGTGCTCGTCACGGCCAGTGACTTTTTTTGCACGACACGCAAACACGACGTGGTCAGCCGTGCGTGACGACGCTAGCGGGGGAGCGGCTTCGGAACGGACCGACGTTGTACGTCATCGAAAATCTGACATGTCAACGGGCGGCGCTGGCTAAAGGGACGTGGAAACGGAAGAGATGGAGAAAAATGTACGGCTGTTGCCCCTTCAATGGCAAAGTTATTTTAAAGACCTTGAACGGTGTTGGAAGTCCGGTTGATTTAAATGAGTCGGCGAGGCCGATTGATATAACATGAATCTGGTGATATCAACTGTGACTTCTGTTTCCAGTTTGATTTGTTCCGTAACCTGTACACGCATTACCTGCGCATACAATACAATACAATACAATACAATACAATACAATACAATACAATACAATACAATACAATACAATACAATACAATACAATACAATACAATACAATACAATACAATAAAACTTTATTGTCCCGAACCGGGAAATTCATTTTGCAGCGTTCGTCGTCATAAAAATATAAAATACAGAGTAGAGAAATAAAAAAAATGCTAATAAATTCATTATTAAAACAGTAAGTGAACATCAATCATAATAAAATACAAGATAAATTCTATAATATAATTTTAAAATTAAAGTTAAATTGTAATTGTGGTCTTCCTTTTACAAATAAAAAATAAATAAAATACAACATACACACATAACGCCAGAGGTGATTATCGTTTTGAATTTAGGAGTCGTACTGACATTGGGATGAATGAATCTCGCTTTCTGTTTGTTTTGGATGTTATTGTTCTGAACCTTCTGGACGAGGGCAGAAGGACGTACTCGTTATATAGGATGTGTGTGCTGTCGTTAATTATTTTATTGGCTTTACGGAGAACCTGCTTTTCGTACAAAGCAGTGACAGAGGTTTGTTTGAGGCCGGTTATTTTGCTACTAATATTTACAACGCGCTGCAATTTATTCTTGTCTTTCTGGCTAACGTTCCCAATCCAACATATAAAAGAAAATGTCAAAACACTCTGTATACAAGATTTGTAAAACATGGATAAAATGGTGTTATCAATATTAAAGGATCGAAGTTTTCTAAGGCAGTAAAGACGCTGCTGGCATTTCTTGTACGTGACACTGCAGTGGCGGTCCCATTTCAACTTATTGTCAATTGTTGTGCCGAGGTATTTATACTCGTCAACCACCTCTACCTTGTTATCGTGGATGACAGTATCAGACTGGGATGGAGGGTATTTCCTAAAATCAATGCACATGTCTTTGGTTTTTGTTGCATTCAGACACAAATACGATCTATCACACCATGCAACAAAGTCGTTTAACACAGGACCATGGCCAACTTCATCGTTAGACAACAGACTGAGTAAAGCTGTATCATCTGAGAATTTAATAAAGTATCTATTCGGACGGATGCTCCTGCAGTCATTTGTGTATAAAATGAATAACAGAGGGGATAAGACACATCCTTGGGGTGAGCCAGTGGAAACAACCTTCACGCTAGAAGTTGTGTTATTCACTCTAACCTGTTGGGGTCTCCCCACCAAAAAAAACTACGTTTGCATTACCTGCAGACGTAGTTTTGTTAAGGTACCGGCAAGTCGCTGTCTATTGTCAACGAAACAACTGGGGGTGACCTGTGAGCGAGAGAGTGCACGGAGTGGCCAGCCATCGTCTCCGAATGCGACTGCTAGATAAAAACGAGCAACAATGACTAGTGATAAAAATAACCGTCACGACCTCGACGTGGTCAAACGTGCGTGACGCCGCTTACGGGCTAAGGAGACAAGACAAATGGTCAGACGGGCGTGACGCCGCTTACGTGTTAAGGAGACAAGACAAATGGTCTGACAATCTGACGGTAATGTATATGGGCATTGATCCAGCGACAAATGGACATTGAGCCAGCGACAATTTAAATGGGCATTGACCCTGCCCAGGACATTGGCCCAGTTATATCAACCAGCGACACTTTGCCCCCATGATTTGGGGGCAAAGCGCACCCCACTTACTCGGAGCAAAGCGCACGTATCAACCAAATGGTGTTTGTTTAGAAGTTGTTTATGAACTTTTACCCCCATATTATTAAGTGCTGTTATTAATTATTAATGCTATTTACTGCTCGATTATTACACTATAATATAGCAATATTATGTTACATGTAACATACACCTGTATGTGTCTTGTAGACATAGTTCGGAAATATAAACGCAAGACTACAGTGGTGTCTTATTCAGACCGGCAGCTGCGCGATGCAATCGCTGCGGTAAAAGGGGGCAGGAGCATAAAAGTGGCCGTTAAAGATTACGACATTCCGAAAAGAACTGAAGAGGCATTGTCGGGACAAGGTAGCTCAGCCCGGCGTATCCGTCCTGGGAGGAAACCGTCAAGTCTTCACTGATGATAAACTGGAGAATGAGATAATGACAACCATACAACGTATGGGCAGAGAGATGTGTGGTCTATCTACTAACTATGTACGTAGATTGGCATACATTGTGGCGGATTGGATGGGAATTCCCAACCCTTTCAACAAAGCAACTGGCATGGCGGGCCGCGATTGGTTGAGTCAGTTTTGTCGATACGCGCGCCGATTGCCACGAGTTTAGCACACATCAATGACATAAATCGTCATGCCATCGAGCCCTTCTTTGTTGTATTAAAGAGTGTGTTGCAGTCCGGTAGTTTCAATGCCCTCAACATTTGGAACTGCGACGAAACTGGCTTTTCAACCGGGGCAAGAGTTTGCAAATTCGTATCGACAAAGGGAGCGCGACGCGGTACTAACATAATCGCTCTGTGCTGCATGAATGGTGCGGCAACTTATGCACCTCCTCTTTTTGTGTTTCCGCGTAAGCGCATGATCGCATCTCTAATGAATGGTGTACCCGGCGGCTCAATTGCTGGAGTCAATAAACGGGGATCGGGCTACATAGACGGAGAAAGTTATACTAGTTGCGTATCTATTTCACGATTATGGAGATGTCATATATACTGTGTGAAAGACCAACTTCACCCCGGCATAATGCGGTATGATATGGCGCTGCGAGGTGAAGCAGTGTGTGTGGAGCGGCGTTCAAAAGAAGTCACCGTAAATCTACGATTGTTGGAAATGGTGCCATCACGCAAGCATTACACATTGGTTGCTTGTAACTACGTCACCTACATACTCAGAATTCATATCCTATACCAGTAGAAAGCATTGTTTATCCCCACGACAAGGAGGTCCACACTCGAACTACCACATTATGACGTACACATATAGTGATGATCAAACAATGTCACCATCGATTTGTCAATATTCAAAATTGCACCAGTCAATAACCGCCGAGTGCGCTTTGCCCCACATGACGAAATTTAAGAGATGTATTGGACGTTCATTTAAGTTATTTTTTTCATTGATGTGTCGCTGTTACATTTATGCAATTATGACGATATTTAGATAACATATAATATGTGTAACTGTATTAACCATTTCAATCTAAGACGAAAGGTCAAATCATGTTTGCCCCAAAAAGGGTGCGTTTTGCCCCTCGCTACTCTACATGTTTTACTAGACCACACGTCTAACTAAACTAGCTTTATCCACATGGCTCTAAGAGAACACAGACCATGCATTGACATGCTGGTCACATAGTCCCGACACAGATAATCTATGTTAGATATGTTTTCTTCCTGTCAGAATCTTAGGGCGAACCAATTCGTCGACAATATTTGAATGCGTATTGCAAAAGACGACGGTGACGACAGAATTGTACTATTTGACATAGCACTGACTTCACCGAAACGTAATATAATTATGGTACACAGTCAGAGAACATGTTGTTTTCAGTTAAATCATTGCGTTTACAGGATTGACAGAACACGAAAAGGTAGTGACACATGTCACAAGTCAACTCGCCGCCAAATGTTGATTGTTCACTGCACCGAAATGCGTTAGAATGTAGAGTAGAGAGCGGCAAAGCACACGCCTTTTGAAGCAAGCATGTTTTGACCAATTTATTTTCGTCCTAGGGCGAAATGGTTAACATAAATACATGCAGCGTCACATCAGTGAAAACTTTACTTTTAAAGAGCGCCCACGACATCTCTAAAATTTCGTCATGAGGGGCAAAGCGCACTCCCGGGTGCACTTTGCCCCACATATTTGACGAATAGTTTATATAATATATAAATTATATATATAATTATATATATATAATTATATTTAATTTATATATATAATTTATATATATAATTAAATATATATATATATAAAATTATATATGTATACGGTTAATTATCGTGTAAGAAATATTTACTCCACAGTAGTGGCCCGTTTCACACTCAGTGTTGGATACAACGACCTCTTGTGACAACAATTTAGTTTTTGTGATAACATGTTTTTTGTTTCTTCGAGAAAGTTCATCATGAAATATATCATCCACAATTATCAAGTATTTAACGGAGAACATTATTTGATTCATTATAGGTGCATTGTTTTGTGGGCCGTCTAACTTTTAACGACTCCTTAACGACTGACGTTTGCAAAGCAATACCACCGACTTCACGTATCATGGCGGTCAATGAATTAGACTGTATGTGTAAAGTTACGTGGGGCAAATTGTTTTATCGTTTAATACTGGATCAATTACTTGTAATACTTTGACCAAATTGTGTGCGAGTCCTAAGTCTTCATGTGCCCCTCATACCTGTATATCTATAACTATGTACTAGTGTCCCTCCCTCGTTTGATCCCCTCCAGTCACAGTGCCCCCCTCCCCCACCCTCCCTCCTTTCCACCTCTGTTTCTTCCATATGACTTCCTGTCTCCTCGTTTCCGCCCTCCCACCCTATCTGCCTGTCTGTCTCCCTCATAGTCTCATACCTTCCCCACCCCTGCATCTTTAGTTCCCTCCCACAAAGCTATGTATGTCTAAAGAACACATTCCTCTTTAGCCGTCCAATAACTGGTTAAAACCGCCCAGCGGCAGACGTTTCAACGGTATCGCTACACCAGGCGACTTACTCATGTCGCCAGACACACACAAAGCCAGTGCAGGGCGGTCAATGAAATAGACTATTATTATGTAGGAGTAAGGTAACCGTAATATTGGACGTCACACAATGCCAGTGTGTCGTCTAAATATACCTGACTGATAACAACGTCTCAAGTAGTCAAAGGTGTGCACCAGTTCTGAGATGTAGTCAAGACTGCATTCATGGAGAGCGAAAAGTACGGGGCCTGGCTTTGAGCCTTGTGGCACTCCTCCAGGGATGTAATTCCAGTTGGATTGCGTGTTGCACAGCTTAACTTGTTGGGTTCTTTCGGTAAGGAAACTGGCGATCCACTTCATTACAATATTCGGGAGACCAAAACTTGCACGTTTTTGAAGAAGAATGTTATGACTGAGAAGTCAAGCAGTATTATCCTGGCATACTGTTTCGATGCACCTGTGCTTGTATAACACTGATGTAACAGGTCAACGAGGGCATGTGTAGTGGATGACTTCTTAATGGAGCCGTATGGGTTTGGGTCAACTCTTAAACGTCTTAAACGATGTCCCAGACCCATTTAACAACGAACGTTTTCATTTCTTTACACAGCACAGCAGTCAACGAGATTGGTCTAAGGTCTGTATCGATATGTTCTGGCGGTTTGTTTTTCGGAAGGGGGCTGACGTATGCAGCACGCCAGATACGTGGAACATGCCCCTCTCGGAGTGAGCTGTTGTAGATTGCGGCAACTGGGCCGGCAAGCAATACCGAGAACTCTTTAAGGACCCAGCTTGGTACAGAGTCCGGGCCCGGTGCGTTACCCGTGTCTAGTTTGCGTAACTGTTTTTTCCCTTCTCAACTGAGATAACATATTTAGATAGCACACATGGTATTTCGAGCTGCAGGTAGTCATTGTCAGCACTCGGGGCAGGTAGGTGATCACTCACTGATTTAAAGAAATTGTTTATTCGTTCGAGTTCCAGAAGATTACCGTCACACACTTGATTGGCGAGGTGAAGCAGTGCGTCACTGCTAGTTTGTTGACATCCAAGCAGTGAAGCAATGTGCGTCACTGCTAGTTTGTTGACATCCAAGCAGTTCTCTCATACCCTATCACCAATTGCGTGGATTTTATGTCTTTAATCCGTTGATATGTTTATCATAGTATGTTTGTTTCAATTACTTGCTTAGACGGTTTACCTTGTTTCTGTAAAGACGCTACAACGCTTAGTCATCTGCCTTCCATGCATGTTGATGCCGACGAATTAGGTCTCAGAATCTGTCCGACCCCCATGGTTTGTCTGTTGTGTGTCTATATGTTGGTAGATGTTTATCCGTCAGTTCATTTATTTTGGACGTAAACATTTGCAGTTGTTCTTCTCATGATGGTAGATGGTAGAGATCTTCCCGTTTGATTTTCTTTTTAAGTCTGATGCAAGCGTGACTCGCTCATTTTGCTCCATTACCTTTGTTGTCACTATTTGTAGATGTCCAAAGATGAATATTAGATCAACGAGTGGTTCACAAATGACGACTTTGTGATCTGCATTTCCGACAGGACAACTGGTGTGTGGCTGTCCATATAGTTTGTACATATTTGTATTGATCTTATCCAAAGTGGCATCACCTCGTATACGACAGTCACAATCTGCTTCAGTCTGTAGTGGGTTTTTAAGTATCGTTTGGGTAGATGGTTGAAATCACCAAATAAGATGATGCCAGTGTGAGGGTGGCGTTGTAATGTATAATCCAGGCAATGGGAAATGTGGTTTACCATAATGTTGTTATCCTCGTTAGGTGGATAATATATCACTCCAACGTTTATATGGGTGAACTGTTATTTGAACGGTAATTTGTGTGGGCGAAGCGAACTCCACAGAGTTTCTATGTCGTTGTTACGTAGTTCTGTTCATTCTTTGAAATGGATGCCATGTTTTACAAAGCACATGACCCTCCGCCACGGCTGTCGGCTCTATCTTTTCTGATGTGGAAATACCCAGGCACAAATGGATTCGTCTGGTATGTGGTCCCTACACCATGTCTCTGTTATTGTTGCTATATCAGCAGAGTTTAGTTTCAGTATTTCTGACAGTTCTGTAATGTTTGGTACAACTGATCTTATGTTTGTATTTACGACCACAGGCAGGTCCCATTTTCCACATGGGACTTGCATATTGTTGTTGCTCCGGGAAGTAACTGGCGGCTTTGTCAACGTTGTCAGACGAGAATTTGTAATGACTGATATATTACGTCGCTTATGGGCGCCAGCACGGCAGCCCCGGCGGGTGGGTCGGTGGAGTTCCCATCCCATCATTGTCCAGACGGGTGTCGCTGCAGGGGTGTAAGTGATGTAAATATTATGCCGAACATGTGGTCGTGATGTCTACGCAGTTCTGGCAACAATGGTTGCGCATGACCGGATAGACATGCCAAATGTAATATATTGTATTTGTTTTATAAATGTAACTCAGGTGTAGGCAGAACTTTTATAAAGTCATCAATTCACGAATAGGCGTAAACACTAGCCTAGCGTAAACTCGGGGTCCTCTCATAAAATGATATGTAACATTTTAAAACCGTAAACTCTCTAAAACTGTTAGAAATCTACACAGTTCTGGGAATCAGTAAGCAGTGCAGCTATCAAGGCGCGCCCAGTCACGTCTATATATCACGTTAGTTATAAACTGAGAATGTTCCAGTTAAGGGCTGGGGTCGATTCCATTCGATCAGTTCCTGCTCCAATTCTTTGCAGTTTCTTTTATTAAATTCCAATTCATTTTTGCAATTCATTTTTTTTCAATTTCAATTCCATCTATAATCGTTCAATTCCAATTCCACATAACAAACGCTAACCATAACAATCATACGATTAATTTGCATACAGGGGGGTGATACAGCGTGTTATGTATGATGTATTAATATGATTATATAATTGTTATATAACATACACACATAATCACTTATACCTGGTACATAGAAATGAGTAAATGAATGAAAATAACTTATTCAGTGACATTTTATTGCAGGAAAACCATTGTAATCCAGGCATCGCTGCATAATTAAAATGTCTGAGTCTGTAGTCTCTATTGGCGTCAACTACTTAGCAATTACCATTATTACAGTTGTCACATTCTGGTAACAATCTACAAGCCTCTTCAGTCTTCACTGGGTTTACATTTGCATTGGTTATCTTTGGACCTTACCTGGTTACACTTTGGACTGTTTGGAGGTATCCTGGTGCTTGTGCTAGCCCTAGTATTGTTATCTGGGCAATTTCTTTGGTTCTTTGAAGCAGTCCCCTGCCAGCACCTATTTCACACAAGGCAGTAGGATATGCCTAACTGCTTCATCTAACCTATTCATCCATTAATTGGTGGGTAATATATGAACAGCAGTTTCATTGTCCAACTGTTCTTGGCCATTAAACACCATTGCCAGCACAGCAGTACTCCCAACTGTCTTTAAAATATCCTTCGCAGCATCACAAATATATCTGACGCTCAAATCCTTTTAATTCAATTCCAATTCAATTCCAAATTTTTCAATTTCAATTCACACCCCAATTCCGTAATTGACTTGGAATTGAATTTATCAATTCCAATTCTTTTTTAATTAACCCCATCAGTTTGGTTCTCCAGCTGTTATGCAACTGCTCCTAATGCAGTCTACCAGACATGCAGTCAAATATATTTGTATTTTAAAGTATTTAACTGCTTTTTAATCATTTGTATTTGATATTTTAATTTAGCAATTACTTAGTTTTGTATTTAAATACATTCTTGAAGTATTTGACATTTCAAATATTTTTTCAAATACTTTGTTTCAAATACATAGCAAACGGTTATTACTAAATTGCAATTTAAAATTAAATTATTCCAATGACAATGAACTAGATGTCTCGAACTCCCAATATATAATTTAATTGTACCTATATAATAATAATACATCCTGAAAGTGGAAAGTATTTGAAAAGTCTTTTAAACATTATTTGACATTTTTATTTTCGCATGTATTTGTATTTGAATCCTCAAGAGTATTTGTATTCAAATACATTTCTATGTATTTGATCCCATGTCTGATGTCTACATTGGGATTTATCAAGATGCTTATGTTACCTTTGCCTTTAACAAATGACCCATTATTCAGCAACAAAAAGTGATTAATGACAAAATATGCGGAAACATGCAGATGATATATTAATTACTTTAAAAACATTCTTACTGTGGGTAAAATCTTGGCATTTACCACACTAAGTTTATACTTTGAATGGCCCAAAGCAATTGCAGTGTAATATTATTATATTCTTTTTCTCTGCCGCAGTGGTTAACTGATATTACTTGTCATGTGTTGCAGCCACCAGATGCACCAACAGGTGGAGCCACAAATCGCACGATCACCCACAATCTGCTACTAAAGAGGTTAGCGTCAACCCAGAGTACACCGACATCAACCACCAAAACCAATGCGAACAACCTCAAAGCACTCCCTGCTGACACATTACGGGATGAGTTGACCATCGTCACTGCTTATATGAACATCGGAAAATTCCGAAAGGGCGAAACCAGTAATACTTTCACCCCCGACCTCTACCACACTTGGATGCGCATTTTCCGCCGGATACAGAACCCTCTCATTGTATACCTTGACCGCAACGAAGACATCGCCTACTTTCATAAGCTGCGCGAGGAACTCCCCAAAAACCTCACGATGACGGTGAAGGTGTCGCGAGATCGTCTCTGGGCGTTCGGACTACGCGAGCGTATCGCCGCAATCTACGCACAGCCAGACTACCCGAAATTTCACCCAAACACAGTGATTCCTGACTATTCGTGTGTGATGCATGCGAAGTATGAGTTAATGCAGAATGCGACCAAGTCAAACCCATTCAGAACACGCTACTTTGCATGGCTTGACATCGGTCTGTTCCGGGACATAGAAACAAAGAGCAAACCAGTAAAGCTGCACCTACCACCAAATTTTGATCGCACTAGAGTTGCATACACAGAGGTAAGCAGTCGCGATTCGAAGATGTCAGAACGTGCTATATTTCATGGAAACCAGGTTTGGGTTTGCGGAGCATATTTTGTCGCAGAGAACTCGGTGATGCAACGCTGGACGGCGGAGTACATGCGAGCGACAGAACGGTTTCTGAGTCGCAAACTGATGAACACCGACCAACAGATATTGTACGCTATGTTTAGTAACCGAAACGCATCCAACATGATACAGACTTATAAAGGAACTGGAAAATATAGTAAGTGGTTCCACTTGGGCTACCTGTGTGCCGAGTGAAACGTAAATATGACTCGACTTTGGGCTGTCACCCAACAGTGAAGCGAAACAGTAACCGACCGGTGTCATATCTAAAACGATACTTGTAATGAACAGGTTTATTTAGTTGTTATTTTTATATCATTGGACAACTGGTTGTAAAGAACCTAATTTATTTATTTGGTAAATTCCAGTTTTGTTATCGTTGTTGCTGACTGGCTATGTAAACTGCCCAGTTTTTTAGACATTGCTCACATTTGCAAAGATGGTCTATATAAGTCCTTAGTTTACTTGGTGAAATGTAGCTTCATTATAAAAATATGTTCTACTATAAGCCTAATTACGTGTTTACACCTATTGTACTGTTTTTATATTTGAACTGTTAGTATATGTAATATATATGCCGTAGTCCTTCTATTAAGAAGCGAAAATACATGTTTTAGTAAGTCTACACCCATTTAGCCATCCTGCAATTGAGGGCGCAACTCCCAAAAAATCACCTTTTGCACGAATTGTAGTCTTCACATAGCAATGCACATGAATTCGTTATAAATAGGCCCACTTTCATTGTTTAAGTCAAACAAGGAATGGCATGCATTGTGTGGTGAATTCTAAAAGGGCCCAACTCCAGCAATTGGGCACTTTTAGAATTAACCTGAGGATAACCTCTAGAGGGCAGCACCAGTTCTTTAATCTATGAAGGCTAAAGTGCAGTTAATTGTGGCTGTTTGTTTTCGGAGTTAATTCTGCTAAAACAGGCAAGAGTAAAATGTACAGGTGGCCCGAGACACAAGCCAAGCGAGGTGTAAATGAAGTTGTAAGCTGTCTGTCACATTACAAACGTAGCAGTATCCCCGATACAGTGAGAACACAGATGGTTATAGAGGACAAAACCACAATCACACCATTGTCAACTACCTTCAGACTTTGGTACTGAATGATAAATTCAACAAGGTTGTGCATCGTCTTCCTATCAGGGGACACAGTTATGTGCCATGTGACGTGACTAAGGTTGCACGTGGTATGCCCGGTGCAGTCTCTCTGAGTTGCACAGTTGGCGGTCAAAGACGCCAAGGTGACATGCGTAAAGACCCTATCACAATACCTTTCTCATGCAGGGCAGCAATTTAATATATACCTGGCATATATGTAATGTATACATATATGTATGTCATATAAAATTGTACAGTGTTATTTGGTAATAAATGTCACTTTTAATGAAGATAATTATGGCATTTTCGTTAAAAAGAGTTTGGTGAATTCTAAAAGGGCCCAACTCCACAATTGAAGTTTTTTTCACGTCTTTATAACAAGTGATATCACAACCATATTCTGTTCTAGAATACTGCCAACAATACTCTACACATACAAAATACAACATATTGTGGAAATTACATATTCAGAAAATTTATTACAAAAGAACGTCCTCCTGCACAATTGTGTCGGAGAAAGTTGGGCCCTTTTAGAATTCACCGACTCAATTAATGCATGAAAACTCTACATACACAGACAGTCACTGTCTGTAGCCATGTACTTACTGAATATTCATACAGCTGAGTTGGTGTCCTGTCACTAGGCCCTGTGTCTCTAGCCCCAGTAGCCCCTGAGGCGTGAGAACTGACTGACAGCAGATGGCGCTGTTACCGGTCTTTCTCTCATTTCAGATTTTTACTCTGTATGTTCCAAACTCTTATGTGAAAGTTTCATTTTAAACACTAAGACGACATGCAGTGGACTGTTTAAATTGCTTTATGTAGACTGTTTATAGTGCTTTACATGGACTGTTTAAAGAGCTTTACCTGGATTGTTTAAAGTGCTTTACATGGACTGTATAAAAAGCTTTACATGGATTGTTTAAAGAGCTTTACATGGACTGTTAAAAGAGCTTTACATGAACTGTTTAAAGTGTTTTACATGGACTGTTTAAAGTGCGTTACATAGACTGTTTAAAGAGCTTTACATGGATTGTTTAAAGAGCTTTACATGGACTGTTTAAAGAGCTTTACATGGACTGTTCAAAGTGCTTTTCATGGACTGTTTAAAGAGCTTTACATGGATTGTTTAAAGAGCTTTACATGGACTGTTTAAAGAGCTTTACATGGACTGTTTAAAGTGCTTTACAATTACATGTTACCTTTACAATAAAAAAATTGTAACATGACCTAATTGTTATAAATTGATTTTATTGAATGTTCATCATACGTTGACCTTTATTTTGATCTTACTGCATGACTTTCGACTTGAAACCAGTCAAAAATAATCTTCTTGCATGACCTTGACCTACTATCGACCTGAAACATATTTCAGATTATCAATAGAGTCTAACATCATTGAAATTGGTCAAGTAGTTCCAGAGATATGCCATTTTCTGCATTTTCCATGAGTGACAGCGGCCATCTTGGATTTTGGGCCTTACAGGTATCTAAAACGTTATAACGTAATTTTTTTTTAGTTCATACCCAAATAAAGTCAAATCAATCACTATACCACTGAATACCATTCAGTATCATTCAGTACCATTGGACCATTCAAAGATATTTCAGTAGGTCTCATTGGCGTATTTAAAAATACCATTGAACGGTACAAAAATCCAAAATATCATCAAAATACAATTCAGATACAATTCAAACACCTTTGGCCATCATACCCCCAAGTACAATTCAGTGGTTTTGGAATGGTAATTTTGTAAGGGTGTCTTTAATGAACGAAACCAAGTGCAACATCAATATATAATAACACAACTGTTCTCGAAATGTTGACAGCACGGTGCAGCACGGATTGTCGTTTCAAACGAATCCAGTAAAGATAGAACAATTAAATACAATGTACTTAAATGCAATTTCTCACAACACGGTAACAATCACCGGGTCGCGCCAACAACAGCAACAAAGAAAGTAAATCAGATTGGTAGATTTATCTTCAACAGTGCCAAACATAAGATCACATGTTTGTTAGAACGTCATTCTCTCGACCATATTACGTCATTTGCTAGTTGACATTTGACATGTACAGGGTATGATCAACTGTTCACAGACGAATAGTTGCATGGCGTCTACATAAAAACGGGCACATTTGACCACCTCACACGCAAGGCTGCGGTGACTGACGTGTTGTCTACTCTGTTTATTTTTGAATTACCACCATACCTAGTCCATTGTGTTTGATATTAACTAAAAACATATTATATGTATTTCAGGTCATATATATATGTATGTATATGTCATGGACAGGCCATGACAACGATTAATCGGTGACGCCACCTGGGGATTAATGGTCAGTATTAATTAAGCAGTGACAATAGGTGGCACTGCAGTTGGTTCAGTGGGATTTGGGAGTTGCACGGGAGTAAGGCGCGGGACTCGAGACTTGCTTCCGAGTCGAGTGACCGCATGTATGTTACAAGTTGCGGGTAGATGTGACGAATTACCTTGGAACATTGTAACTGCTTTACTTCCACGTATTGACATCCGCGTAGTCATGATGATGTTGTGCAGCTAGCGATCAGTGACAATTTATAATAGGAACTTGACAATAATTAGAATTTGTATCAGTTGCAAATTGGTTTTCCCTCGTGGTGATGAAATTTAATGGTTTATCCACCTGAATTCTCGGTTATTCATAGGAATAATATGTCGTCGTTTGTATGTATCCTATGGTATAAGATAATAGCGTCACAGTAGCACTGTTGTGGTGTCGATTATTGACAGCGAAGATATTTCAGAAAGTAAGAAATTTGTTGAATATTGTCCTTTGCGTAATAACCCTAATTCTCGTACCAGGATACTCGCTAGAGGGCGGCATAGAGCCAACGAGTGAGAGCAGAAGTAGTCACCCAGATGGTCGCTGGAGGTTAGCACTGACGTCAGGCTGTGGACAGGTACAACATTAGCCTCGGTTACCCAGACTCCGTGAGGTGGCAGCACTTTTAAGCCCCCTCAACTACGCCTGGGACAGTATATGGGCTTAAGTTTCTACATCCGGGCAGCCTTACCCCAGATTAGGGTAGAGACGTTGATTGGCTCTCAGGCCAACTATGAAATAAAAATTTAAATAACGATATAGTTTTACAAGATAATAATATCATATGAAAAGTATTCACCATTGAACTTATATTAACACGAAAGTAAGCAAAAATTCAAATTTACCGTTGTTTATAAAATAATAATTACGGCAGGATTAACCAGTATCCGTGAGGTGGCAGCATTGTCTAGCCCGACACGGATAGCATACACATTAAATAAGGAAACCTTTTGATCAAATAATGCTGTATTATAAAAACTATTCAAAATTTAACTTATATTAACACAAAATAAATAGAAATACAAATTTGCAGTTGTTTATAAAAAATATATATTACGGCAGTGTCCGTGAGGTGGCAGCATTTTATAGATCACGGCTGCTACCCAAACAAAAGCCGTTAATGTAACCAGACTGTCATCTCGGCGTAGTTCCGCAGCCGATCGACAGTCGGTTAAGCGAGACTAGTACAACATAAGTGATGGAGTTTGGTATTTCTATACAGCTCACTGTATTATAGTTGCCAAATGTGTGTGCATGTATTTGTCTTGGTTTATGAATATTATCATAGACATGTCACGACATTACCACATCGGATGGGTTCAGTTGTTATAATATAATTTTAGTTACCTATAATAGTTGCCAGTACTAACTGGGTACATTGTACATGTCTTGGAATATGCTGGTTGTGTATTATGCTGTTGGACAGTGTTTTCCTTTACGGTTGAGGTACTTAATTTGATGGTCTTTTGTTATCAATTTAAGGTATTTGTTTTAATCTATGGTAAAGGTATTCGTGTGTTTTATTGTATATGTGTATATATTTATACCTGTGTTGTTGTTACAGGGTCTTATCGTGTGTGATGTAAATAAAGAGAATTGTGAAACGATGATCCAGCGCTCCGCGTCCATCCTTGACATATATATATATATATATATATATATATATATATATATATATATATATATATATATATATATATATATATATATATATATATATATATATATATACTTGGATCCCTGCTCGGAGACGTTGACGACTTTCGCCGAAAAATGCTTGCGGTTACCGCTTTCCGTTCCATGTGGTCCTTTTGGATGCGAAGACAACACGTCAGCGAGCGAGTGCGTTTATATAACGCACTCGTGCGGCCAGTGCTCCTATACAACGCTCGTACATGGGGGCGAACCAGCCTCCCCAGGACGCTTGACACCGACCTGCCGCAGATCGGCATGCGCCTTTTTAAATATTATCCGCGTGATTTAAACAATGCTGCCACCTTACGGATACTGGTCAATCTTGCCGTAATTCTTATTATATAAACATCTGTAAATTTGGTTACCCAGGCTCCGTGAGGTGGCAGCACTTTAAGCTCCTCAACTCATTAGTTTCCGCAGAGTACCCTATAAAAGCAGCATTGTGCATGTTGTCTGAATTTCTGTGAGCACATATGTAGTGTGGAGTGATTATAAATGACGTTTTTGTGCGGCGTGACATCAGAGCTGTCAAATTACGACAGCTGTCATTCGGTGCATTTCTGCGTATTAATACATTTATCATTTTGCTTGGTGATGTAATCAGGGGCAATCCGTGGGTGGTTCAAGCAGAAATGGAAGGGTGTAAGGTTTGAATGAACTTTGTGGGAGCCTGAGGTATTAAAAGTTCACGAATTTTTCACTGAACCTCTGTCTATGGAGGGTAAATATGCTGTGATATTGTCAATAAGAGAGCTGATCAAGATTAATAGGAAATGAAGCGAACGCTATAATGGTCGCCTATGGAAAATGCAAATGTGGTCTGAGTCCAGGCAGTGTTGAGGGAGGGGCTAAAAGTGCTGCCACCTCAAGGAACTGGAGTAACCGAGGCTAGGGAAACTAATGCTCTGCATTTGTAACAGCCAAGACGACCTTACCACGGATTAGGGTAGACACGCTAATTGGCTCTCAGGCCAACTATGAAATAAAAATTAAAATAACAATATACTGTTACAAGAGAATGATATCCTATGAAAAGTATTCAACATTGACACAAAAATAAGTAAAAATTCGAATTTACAATTGTTTATAAAATAAGAATTGCTGGACTTGTTGCACAACTGAGCTCGGATTCTGAGGATATTGCCGCCATAGAAGTTGTTTATTTATCATCATTATTTATTATATGTACACACCACACCACACCACACCACACACACACCACACCACACGCGCGCACGCAAACACACGCCCGCCCGCCCACACACACTCACACACACACACACACACACACACACACACACACACACACACACACACACGACTTGCTTCTATATATGCATGTTCATATACACATGAGTATGAGTACCTAGATATTTTTGGACTGGTGAAACTGTGCATAAAGGCCTTATAGTTCCTATTCCATAACCACATGGTTTTATTTCTGTTCTCTCAGACAACAACACCATAACCTTGTGCATCTCATGCAGTGGTTAGACACCAGGAGAAGTAATTAATTAAGTCACAACTGCATTACTTCACAGATTGCCTGCAATTGGCAAGGTAAATCACCATGGCAACCATCGCTGTAGGTATTTATACTGGAGTACTAGTAGATCCTAATCTCTACCATTCTCTCCACTCTCCCCAGATAGGTCACAGTTTAAACATTTAGGAATTCCTATTTTGATCAAAAGAAATGTACACAAAATATATGAAACTTATGAACCATCGGTCATGAAAAAGAATATTGTGCTTAGAAATTTTCCAACTTGGTTAATCTTTTCAAGAAATTCCCATACATCTTCTCAAAACATCCCAATGAAGATACGATCTATGTGCAGACAACATTCAATAAATGGTTATTGAAGTGCTGAATGCACCAATAAGAAATTCATCAGGAAGCTTATTGTCGTCTGGCCGAATCTGCCTCATCCAATCTAAGGTGGAATCATTCATCCATTTTCTCATCAATGTCATTGGCACATTTCCCCCCGTCTGTCATGTCACAATACGAAATAAAATTACCTCAAAAGTCACTGAACCATTCAGAATCATTTTACTCACGCAAAAACAGTGTTTCTGCCATTATCCAGTATTTCAAATAACGACTTATTACAAATGTCTACTCACGGCTATGTACACCTACAATTCAGTAATCTGCTTGTGGAATTTTTAGCCTAAGCAGGCGTTTACACAGGATAATGTTTACCGGCCCACAATGTCAACGAAGAGTTGAAGACATGCAATGTCACATGCATGTGTCAAGAGATACCCAGCTGATCCCAGCAGGGAGGGTATATTTGGACATGCTGTCTAACAGCAACTTCTGGACTTTAGGGGTATTACCCACTACCCACACAGACGTTAATTAGCATATAGAGTAGTGGGCTCTGCCAGTAATTATAGAACCACTCTAGGTTAGGGTAAGAAACAGTAGACACGTATATATAGAAAGCTCGGTAGTATTAAACATTCTGAACATGACGAGTTGTTTGTGTTGATATATTATACGAGTATTATAACAAGCAATACCGTTGTAGCATGCAAGCACAAAATTCTGTTTAAATGTCCACAGAGTGAATAATATAAACCGTTTGCTCCTCAAATTTCTGACTGTCCATTTATCTGTCCATTCTATTTTCTACCCATCCAAAACAAACTGTTCCCACCCAAGTGATAAAGGTGAGCTTAATTTTAATTACAATTTTTTTCTGTAATACTGAGATATTGATTTATAATCACGTGACTGTGGTGTCAAAATATGCATCTTGAGTTTCAGAACTGAACACCTGAAATCTGAAATCAAATATCCACGTCAAATATATCGTTTTTTTTTATGCAATTTGTTACATGTCCAATAGTTTTTGTTCAAACATTAGACAACTTCTGCATCCCCAAAAGACCAGAAGATGCCAATAATAAAACTTCCATGACGGGAACAAAGTGAGGTAATGAACCAAAATAATCAGGAATGATATGTTATCAGGCAGAAGTCCTTGTCAGAGGTTTTAACTCAGGCCTACAGAGACACAGTTTGTGAACGTTATATAAATGTCATTAATGGCCAAGGCTTTATGCAGGACCAAATTATTGCCAGTCATATGTTTATCAATTTACAAACTTTAAATGTTCTGATGACCTACAATGGACTGCAAACACACATGTGACACCATTTACACTCACTTTTGAGGCATAATTGACAATATCTATGGAAGCCTTTTTTTGCTCCTTCATTTTCTCACCCGTCCACCCATATTTCTACTCGTCAACAACGGTTTTTACCCGTCCAAATGACGGGTGGACGGGTCTCTGCATAAAGCTATGTTAATGGCTTTAACATCATATACATGTAATATTACATAAGTACAAGGACAACAACATATAATTCTAACAAGTGTGTGACTATGAGATGGCTGCCAGTGATAGTTTTTCAGATATAATTACGAATTGTGCTGTTTGGCAGTTTGGAACAATTAATTGAAAAATGAACCTATGAAACAATGGAAAACAAACTTGATATATAGACATTAAACAAGTTTTATTAAGCTGGCTCATAGCATTTGGTTTTTATTTGAATTTATTTGTTTGGTTTTCATTTCCTCAACAACCATGAGTGGGAATTTGTTGAACTAAAAAGAATCAACTACTGGTTATCAAGATGGAAGTGCACATTTACTGTTTCAGGAGATAGGCATTATATGATGGTGGTTTCAATGTAATCAGAAATACATTCTAGTCATGGGCATAGCTACAGTAAAAGTATACCGCCTTCCCAGGCTGCACGTTTTGTTTTCATAATACAATTTAATGTTTTGTTCAATTGCATTTCTACAACTTTCTCATATGTTGATGATAGTGAAAATGTCACTGAACAGAAATAATATGACTGCTTGTGAAAACTACAAATGAATCTATCAATCATCATTTATATATGTCTGAAATGACCAGTTTTGCACAGGAATCTCTTCACATATTTAGACTGCCCAGGTTAAGCTCCTGGCACGGAAATATGGGAAGTCACTTTCCTAGAAACTATGCAAAACAACCGCATGTTTTCAGTCATCATAAAACTGGTAACCGGTAATTCCCATTTAAATATTTTACAAGTATCAATGTACCATGGATGATGATGAAGAAAAATGTGAAATGTGTATGCCAGTGGAATGATTCACATAGAACAAAACCAGGTTAAGTATCAGGTACTCATGCCAGGCCCTTCAACAGTTGAACTCTGGCAAGTAAGAGACACACAGCCACAAGAAGTTAGCAGGTAAAGTTGAGAGGCACAGAACGTATAACTGTTGATAAAAGACAAGACCAGATCCCACTCACATGCGTTGGTTCACGTTGCTGACCATCCACCCGCAGAATGACCCCTTCATCCATGACGACAACACGATCACCACCAGTTCTAGATGGACGAGGATCTGAGCGACGGTGTTGTCGTCTCAACACTGGCAATTCCGGCTTGAACCAAGTTATAAGGGGTGGGCATGTGTAAACACACACTTGAGTTAAACACACTAGTTGACAAGGACATGGTGTGCAGGCAGACAAGGTAGTCAGGTTCAAGTCACATGTCATGCATGAATTAAGAGGAGAGAGAGAGAGAGAGAGGGCAAATGACGTCAACTGCTTGCATAAACATAGGTGATTATTATTCAGTTATTGCTGAACCAGGTGTTAACTAACTCCACATGTACAACAACTGCAGAGAGTGTTAAGTTCAGATCAGGGCCCCGTTTCATGGAGCGTACTTAAGACGTCGTAGCGGGCGATAACCCAGTCGAAAGCCTCAAACGTCGTAAAGTTACACTAGTTGCGTTTCACGAGTCTGCTCCATAGTTGCACTTAGCTGCACCATGTATTTATTAAGCATAACTTTACGGTATGCTCCCGACACACACTCTCAACAAAATAATGTTTAATGTTTACACTGGATATCCTTTGCATTCATCATAGCTTCCCATTTGCTATGCGACCGACAAAGGCGGCAGCTAGAAAGAAAAAGAGTGTTCAGACACAGCACAAATACAGAGATTCCCCACCGCGACCTAATTGTAAGTCGATTTAAATTGCGAATGCTAAATTGGTCTCATGAAACCGGCCGGAAGCTGCACTGACTATCCGTTGTTAGCTTCGACCAGTAGACCGCATAATTGCACGTAAAGTTACATGGCTTTATGAAACCAGGCCTTTTATAATTTAGTATTCTTTATGTACACTTCATTTAAGAGATGACATATTTGAGGAGTCTTGGTGAAACTGTGCAAAAATCTGCCAATTTCAAACAAATATCTTCTTAGCATTGTTCCAATGAACTTACAATGAACAGCATATTTTGATTTCATGAATTTAATCAGTTTCTGTCTAAAAAACATGGTAATTTTTGGCTTTGCGAGTTTTTGATCACATTTTCTGCTGAGGAAACATTGAGAATGTTCCTCTATACTAGCCTAGAGCAGTTCTACCACCACAGTAACTATCAAACAGTTTAGTAATAATCTTCTGTTCACCAATTTATTGAGATAGAATGTCTTCATTTTATTAGTAAAATCCCCATTGTCGAGATGTTGCCAGTATAATACACTATACATATACAGTAGACTCTGCAGTAGACGGGCGTCTAAAGTATTCAAACTGATGTTTGTTAGGATGTTTAGTTTTGCAGAATAATTTATGGAACACATATGCAACTGATCAGCATTCCGTGGAACAACTGCAAATACATCATGTTACAAACAATCAAACTACCTTGGTACAAAGGTCATGTGATTATAATACCCTGTATGACTGTATACATGTATAGTACAAACCCAGTAGCATTGCACAGCACCTTAATCAACAGGAAACTTAACCACGAATCTCTCTGACAATTTCTTTGTTGATGCATACAATCTTCCGGAAACTGTTCTTGTTTTTAAAACTCAGGTTAAAATACAAGCAAATGAACTTTCAATAAGATTTCTAAAACAGGTCTAAAACTGTTTTATCATCCCCTAGACCTAAGTTTGTATATAAACTCTGTGCATACATATGTATGATGACAAAGCACTAGAGTCATTATACAGCTGGCTTACGTGCTGTGCAGAGGTAAGCTGATCAGTTACAAAGCAGCTGAAACCACCAGTTGTATTAATTCTGTTGAATATACATGGCGAAAAAATCATATATTAATCACAAAATATCAAGCTTTGTGTTCATGTGTTGCTACGCTGCAGGCAGAAACTGCGATGTTCAAAATAAATAAAAACAGCAGCAACATTTGTTCCTAGCTGTTGCTGACCATTAATACTTATTAATGGTCAGCAGCCGCCAGGAACAATATTGCTGCTGTTTTTATTTAAGCAGTATAGGTGCTTATTGATTACTGGGTACATGTATGTGGCACACGACAAGAGTGGAATGTTTTTCTGGTGAATGCGGTCAATTTAACCAACAATGCCGAGGAGAATACATGGTCATGTCACAATGACATGCTCGCATGATGTTACCAATCAATGCTCAAATTAGATCTGAATTACTAATGCATAATATGCATGTACTCCTAGTCCTAGCCTTACTGGGCTTACAGCTTCATTATGTGAACGATAACTGTGTTGGTCGAACACACACGCAATTCTACACGAGTCACAGGATAACTAGTGTCTTACACTACAGCACAAGCATTCATGATGGAAGGTTCAACCATTCCAAAATACCTATTCATATATCCCAACCTATCTATCTTATTCCAACTTATCTATCCAATCCCTGCCTATCTATGCCATCCCAACCTATCTATGCCATCCCAACCTATCTATGCCACCCCAACCTATATGTGCCACCCCAACCTATCTATGCCATCCCAACCTATCTATGCCATCCCAACCTATCTATGCCATCCCAACCTATCTATGCCATCCCAACCTATCTATGCCACCCCAACCTATATGTGCCACCCCAACCTATCTATGCCATCCCAGCCTATCTATGCCATCCCAACCTATCTATCTTATTCCAACTTATCTATCCCATCCCTGCCTATCTATGCCACCCCAACCTATATGTGCCACCCCAACCTATCTATGCCATCCCAACCTATCTATGCCATCCCAACCTATCTATGCCATCCCAACCTATCTATGCCATCCCAACCTATCTATGCCACCCCAACCTATATGTGCCACCCCAACCTATCTATGCCATCCCAGCCTATCTATGCCATCCCAACCTATCTATCTTATTCCAACTTATCTATCCCATCCCTGCCTATCTATGCCACCCCAACCTATATGTGCCACCCCAACCTATCTATGCCATCCCAACCTATATGTGCCACCCCAACCTGTCTATGCCACCCCAACCTATCTATCCCATCCCAACCTATCTACCCCATCCCAACCTATCTATCCCATCCCAACCTATCTACCCCATCCCAACCTATCTACCCCATCCCAACCTATCTACCCCATCCCAACCTATCTATCCCATCCCAACCTATCTACCCCATCCCAACCTATCTACCCCATCCCAACCTATCTACCCCATCCCAACCTATCTATCCCATCCCAACCTATCTACCCCATCCCAACCTATCTATCCCATCCCAACCTATCTACCCCATCCCAACCTATCTATCCCATCCCAACCTATCTACCCCATCCCAACCTATCTATCCCATCCCAACCTATCTACCCCATCCCAACCTATCTATCCCATCCCAACCTATCTACCCCATCCCAACCTATCTATCCCATCCCAACCTATCTACCCCATCCCAACCTATCTATCCCATCCCAACCTATCTACCCCATCCCAACCTATCTATCCCATCCCAACCTATCTACCCCATCCCAACCTATCTATCCCATCCCAACCTATCTACCCCATCCCAACCTATCTATCCCATCCCAACCTATCTATCCCATCCCAACCTATCTATCCCATCCCAACCTATCTACCCCATCCCAACCTATCTATCCCATCCCAACCTATCTATCCCATCCCAACCTATCTATCCCATCCCAACCTATCTACCCCATCCCAACCTATCTACCCCATCCCAACCTATCTACCCCATCCCAACCTATCTACCCCATCCCAACCTATCTACCCCATCCCAACCTATCTATCCCATCCCAACCTATCTATCCCATCCCAACCTATCTATCCCATCCCAACCTATCTACCCCATCCCAACCTATCTACCCCATCCCAACCTATCTACCCCATCCCAACCTATCTATCCCATCCCAACCTATCTATCCCATCCCAACCTATCTATCCCATCCCAACCTATCTATCCCATCCCAACCTATCTATCCCATCCCAACCTATCTATCCCATCCCAACCTATCTATCCCATCCCAACCTATCTATCCCATCCCAACCTATCTATCCCATCCCAACCTATCTATCCCATCCCAACCTATCTATCCCATCCCAACCTATCTATCCCATCCCAACCTATCTATCCCATCCCAACCTATCTATCCCATCCCAACCTATCTATCCCATCCCAACCTATCTATCCCATCCCAACCTATCTATCCCATCCCAACCTATCTATCCCATCCCAACCTATCTATCCCATCCCAACCTATCTATGCCATCCCAACCTATCTATCCCATCCCATCCATCCCAAGATGAAAGCAATCAATGTCAGCCTATCAACCTACATCCTGTGCAATTAGTTCAGGTTGATAAGCCAGAAATTACCTGGTCACCAGAACAATGCAGGATTAGCAAGTCAGTTACTCTGTGACTTGCCTGTACTCAAGTGTAGCTGTGACATACAAAGGGTTGCACATATCAGATGTAAACACAATGTCATAAGACCTTGACATTTGAGTTGATGATCAAGTCAGCCAGTGCATGTTTTGTCTCAATAACTGTCCAGACACATACAAAACCTGCTAAGGACTACAACTACAGTTGCAACGTCATGCACACGTGTCTATTGATTACAGATATCACATTACCAGCACAGAACATTAAATATTATAGTTGTCCAAAACACAAAGCTTTCTGCAGAGTCAGAGATCCGCCCACCCGTCATTTGAACAGGTAAAACCCATTGTAGACAGGTAGAAATATATATTGGTGCACCGGTAGGAAAATTAAGCATCAAAAAAGTCTTCATATATCATAGATAATATTGTCAGCTATATCTTGAAAGTGGGTGTAAATGGGTGTCACACATACGTTTGTCGCAGGGCTTTATGCAAGATAAAATTATTGCCAGTCAAAATTATTGCCAGTCACACATGTTTTGGTGGACACATGGATGTTAACTGTCAAGCTGGTTTACAAACTTTCAAGTGTGCCTGATGACCTGAAATGGACTACAAACACACATAATGACACCATTTACACTGACTTTCAAGGCATAACTAACAATATCTATGGTTTTGGAAGACTTTTTTTGCTCCTTCATTTTTTTTACCCATCCACCACCCATCATAAAACACATCTCAACTGGCTTGTTCGTATGAGATCACCACCAGTGATCTGATATGTGTTTTGTCAGGGCTTTGTGCAGAATAAATTTTATACCAGTCACACGTTTTTAGTCGACCCATCGATGCCACCACCAGACATAGGGTCACATGACCAGTTTTCACCAGTGAGGCTTCATTAACCACAAACTACAAACCATAGCCTTAGTTTGGGCTCCTTGGTCCATTGAGCAATTCACAAGTGATTTATTTTCACATCAGTCGTACGTGAATATGTTTAATGATTTTCATATAAAAATATTTAGTTACCTGACACTGAGCTGCCTGAGATACGGCAAGTGTTTCATGTGATAAAATTACCCACTTATAATTAATAATAATAACAATATTTGAGTGTCCCTCTTAAACGGATATCTAAATTAACTGTTGACAGATTGCACAAAGATATTTGGGTGGGATTGGAAGCGGGGTAATAAATAACAAAAGTGGGTGGAGATGTTTGGAGCAGACAGCAGAACAAAAAAAACTGAGGGAGGAGAAAAAGAAAGCATAGTTTAGGGGTCCACGTCACATAGAAAAAGATGACAACATTAAATCTGCCATGTAATCAGCTGGTTATCCTCGCAACTCACAAGCCAGTGCTGTCTGCAATGCAAACTATATCCCTGGCAGATACCGTACTAGTCTCGCTTAATTGACTGTCGCTCGACTGTGTAACTTTGCCGAGAAAACAGTCTGGCGACTTTGCCGGCTTTTAAATATTATCCGTGTGGGGATAAACAATGCTGCCACATCACGGATACTGATTAATCCTGTCATAATTCCAATTTTATAAACAACTGCAATTTATTATTATTTTAATATAAGTTTCATTTTGAATAGTTTTTATAATACAGCATTATGTGATAAAAAGTTATTATTATTTACTTTTGTTATTTCAACTTTGCCCTGAGAACCAATCAGCGTCTCTACCCTAATCTTGGGTAAGGCTGCCCTGTTGGTTACACCGGCAGCCCAGGAGGAGTTGAGGGGGTAACCTCCAGTAGGTGGGCGTCCGCGGAGCGTAGCGCACAGGTTGGTTCCTAACGAATTAGTAGGTCGGTTGTAAGTGTATGATGCAGCTAGTCAGTGAAGGCTTCGAAACATCAACAGTAACAGTTTGTACTTGATCCGCTGTTTGCTCGGAAGCCAGTGAAGATCAATTAAAACAGCAGAGATGTGGTCATATTTCTTCATTTTTGTTATGAGTTGGGCAGCAGCATTTTTAACTCTTTGGAGTTTGGTAAGGTGCCGTACAGCAGGCAGTTTCCGTTGTCAAGGTGAGACGTAACGTAAGCATGAATCATAATTTCTGTTGTTTTCCGATCGAAAAGATTTGAAATTTTTCCAATACAACGGATATGATAATAGGCTACACGACAAATGTGCTGCACTTGGTTGTTCATGCTTAGAGCATCATCGAAGAAAACGCCAATTGATGTTCTTGGCAACTGTGAAAACTGGCACAACGGTATCATCATGTTCTATGTGTAGCATAGAAAGTTTGATCTTTATAATATGGCGCGCACATCACAATAGTTTCTGTCTTTGTAGCATTTTATTTCAGTTTATTTATATTTGTCCATTCTTGTAATTCTGCGACACAATCTTGAATGTGTGTCACTGCCTGGATTGTGTCTTCGTCTGAGTGCGGACTGAACGTGAGATACAGTTGGGTGTCATCAGCATATAGATGAACATTTATCCCGTGTTGATGTGTGATATCACCAAGTGGAGCAGTGTAACAAACAAACATTACAGGGCCGCATTTACATAGCGCATTTACATAGCACCGTAAATCCAGGTTACCCTGTTTGAAGGCGCTATTACAAAACATACAAACAGCAATAAACAAATTTAATATTATAAAAACGTCAAATGTCCTATTAAATTATCATTAAGAAATAAAGGTACATTTAAGAAAACATAAAACACAGCTTAAAAAATTATTAGAAATTTAAAATAATAAAAATGGCACATAATAAAAAATAAATAAATAAATAATAAATAAGACATTAAAAGTCAAATTGTGCAACAACATAAATTGAAAGCCAAAGTTTATTAATAAAAGGCTCGTTTGAACAGGGAAGTTCTTGAGCTCCTGGGGTTCACCACTGGTGTATTTATGTAACTGGGTCATGTTGGGGGTCACAGACTGGTATTCACTGTAAACACAAGGTGTTTGGAGTGAGCGCTATTGTATTACATCACCCCTGGGAGACAGACCCAATGAAAAGTGGCTTTGTATTATGTCCCTGTTGCTGTTGCTCCTGACTAAGTAAGGATTACCTTTTAATGGGTCAACAGAACCTTGGTCTATATTATGTGGGCTTTATATAGCTCGGAGACTGGGGACTAGTTACAGCTGAGTGGTTCATATGATAAAATGACACAATGTTATTCACTTGTTAGAAATAATGAGATAACACGTCCCGTTCAAACAAGTTTTTAGTAAAATAATAACAATGTTGGTACTCATTTTCATGAATGAATGCGTGTGTCTATTGTTGCAGTCACACTTTCTCACAATGATAGCTGATTGTCTGTAGGTTCATCAAGACAATGGCGAAGTAGGACAAAGTGCAGTTGATACAATATGTACAGGCACTGCACGACAGTGATCATAGTTGTTATAGCACATCTGTCTGGCATATGCAGGCCCTCCGAGTCCAAAACCTGGACCAGTCAGGCATGATATTTATTGTAAAAACCTGGCTTTCAATATTAGGATTATGTTATGTTGTAACTTGGAGATCACGGTAATATTTGCCCCATCTCAATTTGGGACGCAAAAACCAATGAGGATGACAATTAAGTGCCTTGGCAGTGATGGTGTGTCCATCCTCAGTGCCAGCACATAAAGTTTGGTTAAATGCGAAAATGTTGTGAAAAAGGTTGTCTTATTTAATGAAATCTCATAAGACCTTTGTAACGTTACCGCAATAGATTAGACATATATAGGTTGTTATATAATATAATATACGCAGTTAAACAATGTACCTGAGATCTGAAACCAACTAGAAGTTCTGAGCATTGACCATTGTGTATAATATGACAATCTGAGAGAGAGAGAGATAGTACATCATTACTGTGCAAACTGTAATAACAACGGAGGCCTAATAACAACACCAGTCGAGAGGATGGCTAAACACCTAGCTGTCTCTCTTTCTGAAATTCAGATTGGGTCAAGAACGTCTTGACCTATTATTCAATCAATGACAAAATAGCACGTACCTATCTAGTTTCGACGTCTCGCTTTTTGCCCACGTTCGTGACGTTGAGAGCTGTTGACGTCCTGTACACTACGCCTACGTAGGTCGTAGCCGATGTATAACTAGAAGGAACTCCGGAAATTAGCCGGTGTCCTCGCAGAAGTAAATGGTCACGATCCTAATACACGTGTATGTGTGTGCTATAGAATCTCACTGCCTTTGTACAGTCATAGCTACATCGGTCGGTGTTTCTTCGACTGCTCTCGATTTGCTGGGTTGTGTACAATTGTTGTGCATACACTTTTCACGTCGTCCGAACAATCGCAAAACAGTGAACAGCGTCACTACTTCCCCAGACCATGCACATGGCGTATACTTATTATAATTAATTAATTATTAAAATCGAAATGCCGGCATTAACATAGTAATGAGCCTGTGGACTTACGTGTCAGAACAGCCAAAAATTGTAGCAGATTTTGTGTATAGCGCATTCGGGTCCTTCGGTTTAACCATAAAACATTGCCGCAAAAAAATAAGTTAAATTTGGTTCAGTAATAAAAAGATCACACTCCACGATTTGACGTAAACACAAAACAAGCGACACCGGTTACCGATGTACCCTAATATCGATTCCCTACCAAAATCATGAGTAACAAATAACGGGGGAAATGATAGGCAATATTAATTACTTAATGAAAACGGTGGAACACTCGCTCAGCTAAATCACTAAATAAGTGAGTAAATTCGTTGCCTAAAGTAAACTGTAAGGACTGCGAAACTTGTAAACTACCGGTGTCTCATGAATCGTTCTACGCGGATTTCGCGGAGTCGTTACATCTTCGTTGCCGAGTAGGCGGCTAGAGGGCGCTGTTTACACAGGAAATTTATTATCTTCCCATCGTATGGCGCCACTAATACATACTAGCCCCGATCACGTGGTCTCCGTGAGATGGCAGAACTCTTTACCCCTCGATACCGCTTGAGAAAATTATGCCTTGCGTTTGTGACAATAATAATAATATAATAACATCCTATATAAATCATTTGGCGTAATAATAAACGGGGATAGGCAAAAGTCGTCACTGACACGTACTGTAGCATGAACGGGCGAAACTATATGGTAAAAAGCAATTTCAAACAAATATGTTTTGAGTATTTTTTGTGAAAGGTAGCTATAGTTTCAGAAGATTTATTTATAAGAGGGAGTAATATTGAACACACACACACACACGTCATATATATATATATATATTTATATATATATATATATATATATATATATATATATATATATATATATATATATACACGCACACGCACACGCACACGCACACGCACACGCACACGCACACGCACACGCACACGCACACGCACACGCACACGCACACGCACACGCACACGCACACGCACACGCACACGCACACGCACACGCACACGCATACACACACACTTCCCTTGAAATTTCGGTCGGGCCGACATGCGATTTTGCTCACCTACCTCGACCCCCACGTCAATCAGAAGTTACAGCGAGACGGCTGATATGTTGTCCACCAGTCCCCTAGCTTCCTGTCCCTCCTCCCCTAGCTCCCTGTCCCTCCTCCCCTAGCTCCCTGTCCCTCCTCCCCAAGCTCCCTGTCCCTCCTCCCCTAGCTCCCTGTTCCTCCTCACCTAGCTCCCTGTTCCTCCTCCCCAAGCTTCCTGTTCCTCCTCCCCAAGCTCCCTGTCCCTCCTCCCCTAGCTCCCTGTCCCTCCTCCCGTAGCTCCCTGTCCCTCCACCCCAAGCTCCCTGTCCCTCCACCCAAGCTCCCTGTCCCTCCTCCCCTAGCTCCCTGTTCCTCCTCACCTAGCTCCCTGTTCCTCCTCCCCAAGCTCCCTGTTCCTCCTCCCCAAGCTCCATGTCCCTCCTCCCCTAGCTCCCTGTTCCTCCTCCCCTAGCTCCCTGTCCCTCCTCCCCTAGGTCCCTGTTCCTCCTCCCCTAGCTCCCTGTCCCTCCTCCCCTAGCTCCCTGTTCCTCCTCCCCTAGGTCCCTGTTCCTCCTCCCCTAGCTCCCTGTTCCTCCTCCCCTAGCTCCCTGTTCCTCCTCCCCTAGCTCCCTGTTCCTCCTCCCCTAGGTCCCTGTTCCTCCTCCCCTAGCTCCCTGTCCCTCCTCCCCTAGGTCCCTGTTCCTCCTCCCCTAGCTCCCTGTTCCTCCTCCCCTAGCTCCCTGTTCCTCCTCCCCTAGCTCCCTGTCCCTCCTCCCCTAGCTCCCTGTCCCTCCTCCCCTAGCTCCCTGCCCCTCCTCCCCTAGCTCCCTGTTCCTCCTCCCCTAGGTCCCTGTTCCTCCTCCCCTAGCTCCCTGTCCCTCCTCCCCTAGCTCCCTGTCCCTCCTCCCCTAGCTCCCTGCCCCTCATCCCCTAGCACCCTGTCCCTCCTCCCCTAGCTCCCTGTTCCTCCTCCCCAAGCTCCCTGTCCCTCCTCCTCTAGCTCCCTGTCCCTCCTCCCCTAGCTCTCTGCCCCTCCTCCCCTAACTCCCTGCCCCTCCTCCCCTAACTCCCTGTCCCTCCTCCCCTAGCTCCCTGTTCCTCCTCCCCTAGCTCCCTGTTCCTCCTCCCCTAGCTCCCTGTCCCTCCTCCCCTAGCTCCCTGTCCCTCCTCCCCTAGCTCCCTGTCCCTCCTCTTCTAGCTCTCTGCCCCTCCTCCCCTAACTCCCTGCCCCTCCTCCCCTAGCTCCCTGTCCCTCCTCCCCTAACTCCCTGCCCCTCCTCCCCTAGCTCCTTGCCCCTCCTCCCCTAGCTCCCTGTCCCTCCTCCCCTAGCTCCCTGTTCCTCCTCCCCTAGCTCCCTGTCCCTCCTCCCCTAGCTCCCTGTTCCTCCTCCCCTAGCTCCCTGTTCCTCCTCCCCTAGCTTCCTGCCCCTCCTCCCCTAGCTCCCTGTTCCTCCTCCCCTAGCTCCCTGTTCCTCCTCCCCTAGCTCCCTGTCCCTCCTCCCCTAACTCCCTGCCCCTCCTCCCCTAGCTCCCTGCCCCTCCTCCCCTAGCTCCCTGTCCCTCCTCCCCTAGCTCCCTGTTCCTCCTCCCCTAGCTCCCTGTTCCTCCTCCCCTAGCTCCCTGTCCCTCCTCCCCTAACTCCCTGCCCCTCCTCCCCTAGCTCCCTGCCCCTCCTCCCCTAGCTCCCTGCCCCTCCTCCCCTAGCTCCCTGTTCCTCCTCCCCTAGCTCCCTGTTCCTCCTCCCCTAGCTTCCTGCCCCTCCTCCCCTAGCTTCCTGCCCCTCCTCCCCTAGCTCCCTGTTCCTCCTCCCCTAGCTCCCTGTTCCTCCTCCCCTAGCTCCCTGTTCCTCCTCCCCTAGCTTCCTGCCCCTCCTCCCCTAGCTCCCTGTTCCTCCTCCCCTAGCTTCCTGCCCCTCCTCCCCTAGCTCCCTGTTCCTCCTCCCCTAGCTCCCTGTTCCTCCTCCCCTAGCTCCCTGTTCCTCCTCCCCTAGCTCCCTGTCCCTCCTGCCCAAACTCCCTCTTCCTCCTCCCCTAGCTCCCTGTCCCTCCTCCCCTAGCTCCCTGTTCCTCCTCCCCTAGCTCCCTGTTCCTCCTCCCCTAGCTCCCTGTTCCTCCTCCCCTAGCTCCCTGTTCCTCCTCCCCTAGCTTCCTGCCCCTCCTCCCCTAGCTCCATGTTCCTCCTCCCCTAGCTCCCTGTTCCTCCTCCCCTAGCTTCCTGCCCCTCCTCCCCTAGCTTCCTGCCCCTCCTCCCCTAGCTTCCTGCCCCTCCTCCCCTAGCTCCCTGTTCCTCCTCCCCTAGCTTCCTGTTCCTCCTCCCCTAGCTCCCTGTTCCTCCTCCCCTAGCTCCCTGTTCCTCCTCCCCTAGCTCCCTGTTCCTCCTCCCCTAGCTTCCTGCCCCTCCTCCCCTAGCTCCCTGTTCCTCCTCCCCTAGCTTCCTGCCCCTCCTCCCCTAGCTCCCTGTTCCTCCTCCCCTAGCTCCCTGTTCCTCCTCCCCTAGCTCCCTGTTCCTCCTCCCCTAGCTCCCTGTTCCTCCTCCCCTAGCTTCCTGTTCCTCCTCCCCTAGCTCCCTGTTCCTCCTCCCCTAGCTCCCTGTTCCTCCTCCCCTAGCTCCCTGTTCCTCCTCCCCTAGCTCCCTGTTCCTCCTCCCCTAGCTCCCTGTTCCTCCTCCCCTAGCTCCCTGTTCCTCCTCCCCTAGCTCCCTGTTCCTCCTCCCCTAGCTCTCTGTCCCTCCTCCCCTAGCTCCCTGTTCCTCCTCCCCTAGCTTCCTGCCCCTCCTCCCCTAGCTCCCTGTTCCTCCTCCCCTAACTCCCTGCCCCTCCTCCCCTAGCTCCCTGCCCCTCCTCCCCTAGCTCCCTGTCCCTCCTCCCCTAGCTCCCTGTCCCTCCTCCCCTAGCTCCCTGTCCCTCCTCCCCTAGCTCCCTGTCCCTCCTGCCCAAACTCCCTCTTCCTCCTCCCCTAGCTCCCTGTTCCTCCTCCCCTAGCTCCCTGTTCCTCCTCCCCTAGCTCCCTGTTCCTCCTCCCCTAGCTTCCTGCCCCTCCTCCCCTAGCTCCCTGTTCCTCCTCCCCTAGCTTCCTGCCCCTCCTCCCCTAGCTCCCTGTTCCTCCTCCCCTAGCTCCCTGTTCCTCCTCCCCTAGCTCCCTGCCCCTCCTCCCATAGCTCCCTGTCCCTCCTCCCCTAGCTCCCTGTCCCTCCTGCCCAAACTCCCTCTTCCTCCTCCCCTAGCTCCCTGTCCCTCCTCCCCTAGCTCCCTGTTCCTCCTCCCCTAGCTCCCTGTTCCTCCTCCCCTAGCTCCCTGTTCCTCCTCCCCTAGCTCCCTGTTCCTCCTCCCCTAGCTCCCTGTTCCTCCTCCCCTAGCTCCCTGCCCCTCCTCCCCTAGCTCCCTGCCCCTCCTCCCCTAGCTCCCTGTTCCTCCTCCCCTAGCTCCCTGTTCCTCCTCCCCTAGCTCCCTGTCCCTCCTCCCCTAACTCCCTGCCCCTCCTCCCCTAGCTCCCTGCCCCTCCTCCCATAGCTCCCTGTCCCTCCTCCCCTAGCTCCCTGTCCCTCCTGCCCAAACTCCCTCTTCCTCCTCCCCTAGCTCCCTGTCCCTCCTCCCCTAGCTCCCTGTTCCTCCTCCCCTAGCTCCCTGTCCCTCCTCCCCTAGCTCCCTGTTCCTCCTCCCCTAGCTCCCTGTTCCTCCTCCCCTAGCTCCCTGTTCCTCCTCCCCTAGCTCCCTGTTCCTCCTCCCCTAGCTCCCTGTTCCTCCTCCCCTAGCTCCCTGTTCCTCCTCCCCTAGCTCCCTGTCCCTCCTGCCCAAACTCCCTGTTCCTCCTCCCCTAGCTCCCTGTCCCTCCTGCCCAAACTCCCTGTTCCTCCTCCCCTAGCTCCCTGTCCCTCCTCCCCTAGCTCCCTGTCCCTCCTCCCCTAGCTCCCTGTTCCTCCTCCCCTAGCTCCCTGTCCCTCCTGCCCAAACTCCCTCTTCCTCCTCCCCTAGCTCCCTGTCCCTCCTCCCCTAGCTCCCTGTTCCTCCTCCCCTAGCTCCCTGTTCCTCCTCCCCTAGCTCCCTGTTCCTCCTCCCCTAGCTCCCTGTTCCTCCTCCCCTAGCTTCCTGCCCCTCCTCCCCTAGCTCCCTGTTCCTCCTCCCCTAGCTCCCTGTTCCTCCTCCCCTAGCTTCCTGTCCCTCCTCCCCTAGCTCCCTGTCCCTCCTCCCCTAGCTCCCTGTTCCTCCTCCCCTAGCTTCCTGCCCCTCCTCCCCTAGCTCCCTGTCCCTCCTCCCCTAGCTCCCTGTTCCTCCTCCCCTAGCTTCCTGCCCCTCCTCCCCTAGCTCCCTGTCCCTCCTCCCCTAGCTCCCTGTTCCTCCTCCCCTAGCTCCCTGTCCCTCCTCCCCTAGCTCCCTGTTCCTCCTCCCCTAGCTTCCTGTTCCTCCTCCCCTAGCTCCCTGTTCCTCCTCCCCTAGCTCCCTGTTCCTCCTCCCCTAGCTTCCTGCCCCTCCTCCCCTAGCTCCCTGTTCCTCCTCCCCTAGCTTCCTGCCCCTCCTCCCCTAGCTCCCTGTTCCTCCTCCCCTAGCTCCCTGTTCCTCCTCCCCTAGCTCCCTGTTCCTCCTCCCCTAGCTTCCTGTTCCTCCTCCCCTAGCTCCCTGTTCCTCCTCCCCTAGCTCCCTGTTCCTCCTCCCCTAGCTCCCTGTTCCTCCTCCCCTAGCTCCCTGTTCCTCCTCCCCTAGCTCCCTGTTCCTCCTCCCCTAGCTCCCTGTCCCTCCTCCCCTAGCTCCCTGTCCCTCCTCCCCTAGCTCCCTGGTCCTCCTCCCCTAGCTTCCTGCCCCTCCTCCCCTAGCTCCCTGTTCCTCCTCCCCTAGCTTCCTGCCCCTCCTCCCCTAGCTCCCTGTCCCTCCTCCCCTAGCTCCCTGTTCCTCCTCCCCTAGCTCCCTGTCCCTCCTCCACGTCTCCGGATGTCCAGTGATTCAGATCAGCGGAGAAACTGAATTTATGGCGCCGTGGCGGCGAAACATTTCCAACAGGACCCACCCACCCACCCACGCCTTTCCGACGTCATGATGCGCCTCGAGGTCTCCCTAACAGCGGAAGTGGAGCGGTGCTGAAACTCCGGCGATGTTCAGGCCCTTTCCCCCAAAGTCAGAGTCAATCTTAGATATGCAACGAAATTAACACTTGGGGTTGAGCTAGAACCTTAGGTAACATTCCATGTCGCGTATTGAAGGAATTTGCAACCTTGCCCCAATGTTAACACTCCTCTTTAACCAATCACTAAACACAGAGGTGAAATACCATTAGATTGGAAAAGGCAGTTGTTATGCCGATAAAATAATATGCGTCCAACTGCAGGCCTAAATAACTAACATGTGTCCAAACAGCTTAAGCGCATTATCTGCTCATATATCCGTAAATATTTGGTCAAATAAGACACTTTAACTCTTGTCCAACATGGTTTTAGAAAACAACATTAATCCATGCGAGTCACAGAAAATAACAACACTTCAAGATATATGCCAATTCAGGGACAGTAAGATCTAAGAGGACATTGCTTTTCTCGATTTTTCTAAATAATTCCATAGTGTATCTAACAACAAACTTCTTTACAAACTTAATAATTGCGGTATAAATGGTAACATACATCGTTGGATAACTAACTTTCTTAAAGGGATACCCCAGTCAGTGAGAGATTCACATAATTTATTTACATCGATCTGTATAATATATTGGTTGTGTATAGTCATTGTGCACACAGATCGTTAATAAACAATAAAGTATAGTATAATTATACAAGAAACACTCCATGTTGGATTCAGGGCGCTGCCATCTTGAGGTTTATGCGCCAGTGACGTAAACCGCTTACGTCACTGGCGCGGTTCGAACATCCTATGTCTGTCCAATGATATTTGATGTATCCAGTACGTCGCGGACTGCTTGCGTCACAATCACAATTATTAGCGAAGATTCCGCCAATCCTTGCCTTTTTCAACAATGCGCCAGTGACGTAAACGATTTGGCTTACGTCACTGGCGCATAAGTCTCAAAGATGGCAGCGTTCTGAATCTAAGATAGCATGTTTTTGATACCATTAAATTACAACTAATTGTTTATTAACGATCTTTGGGCACAATTACTAGACACAACCTATATAGTATACATAGGTAAGTTAATATTGTGAACCTCTGACTGGAGTATTCCTTTTACTTTAAGCACCGCACCCAGAGAGTATATGTAGAAGGGACATTTTCTGACTATGCCAATGTGGAATTAGGAGTAGCTCAGGGTACAGTCTTAGCACCGCTATATTCGTTACTGCATATATATATATATATATATAATATATATATATATATATATATATATATATATATATATATATATATATATATATATATATATATATATATAAACGATCTACCCTTGCAAGTGTGACATCAAATGTCCGTGTGTTTGCAAATGATTGTCTGTTACACAGACCCGTTCACACTCAAATGGATCAGCTAGTCTTCCAAAGAATGGCATATTTTAGAAGCGTCACTGGTAAATACAAAGGTTGCCCCAAAATGTAAAAAACTGCGAGGCCGTGGCGTGCGCAATGTACATAGAACATCCAATGTCACTGGTACGATACCCAGCTGGGATTTTCCAATTACAAAACAGTAAGAAACCCAGCCGACGTGACATAGCCGGTGTCGGCTCGGCACATGACTTGGGAAGAAAACAGTGGCGGGAGAAAGAACTGTTAAAAAGTCACAACCGCCGCTTTCACTACAACCTCTCGGCCTCGCTCGTGACTTTGGAAGACGAGGCGCAGAAATCGTCAACTGGGAAATTGTTAATGCATATGTTGTACTTATATAAAATAATAAAAGTTTTCTATCTAGGTTCACTGTTGTAGCGCAGCGTGTGTGTGCATGTGCATGCATGCGTGTGTCTATATATATGTTGTGTGTGTGTGTGTGTGTGTGTGTGTGTGTGTGTGTGTGTATGCGCGCGCGTGCGTGCGTGCGTGCGTGCGTGCGTGCGTGTATAAGACAGACAAACTGTACACCTACCAGGGAGAGATTTTCTCCTCACGGTCATAAAAATTGTCTTGGCTCCACGTGAATTTTATTTCAGCTCACTCGTGCATGTATTCACGTCCTTCGTCGATGTCTCGAGCTGAAAGAAATGCCTAGGCCTGGCCAAAAATAACCATACCGGATCTCGTAGGGAAGCTGGTTGGTAATTGCACAGCATACTTGAATATCTCTTATGGAAGCTGCCTGCTAATTGGACGGGGCACTTGAACTTTGTAGACGACGGCCGTCACGTTTGATACGTGATGGAAGCGGCATACAACGTTTCTGCAACGTATGTGCAGCCTGCCCCAGTTAAGGGTCCATGTACGAAATACGTAGTGGCAACGTTACCATAGCATAGGCCTAACACGTCGACATTTGAATACAATGTGTCGAGTCGATTTTATAGTGTAGAATTACAGTGTACAATCGTTGTTACGAAGTTTTCAGTACACTCTATGGAAACATTGTTCTACACTATTTTTCGATATCTGCTTCCCAGCGACTGAGAACGTTTTTGAAAACGGGAATTTTTGTCAAACAAACAAAAAACACCACCACCATTTTGGCACACCAGATATCGTCCGCTATATACAGCTTGCTTATAGGCGATAAAAGCTGGGATGTTGAACATCTCTCCTGTAAAAACAGCATATGGCTGCAGACGTCGGGCTGGAATCGCGTCGGGCACTAGCAAACTACAGCATTTTCTAATATCTACAAAGGACTGTTTGCATTAGTGTCCGCCTAATTGTTTGTGCTTGGACTTGGTGACGTAACGACGTCCACCATCTCGGCGCGGCTTTAGCGGTGAGCCCGGCAGTAGTCGGCAGTGCCCGGGCTGTGTAGACAGGGCTGAGACGCTGGGGTTTACAGTGATGGGGAACAGGGGTTCTGGGTTACAGTTCACAGTGAGAAAAAGGTATTTCACAGGGAAATATTTAGGTTATCTCACTTAACACTGAAAAATATAATTTCGTCTTAACATCATTTAACATCTTTTGCGGTTTTGTGGTGTAGATATATTTGTGTGAGTTAATATCGGCGGAAAGATCAATATATTGTTATTCCTGTCGTCAATTTCAGTTTTGTGTTTGTTTACTGAGAAAAGTACATTTACTGAAGACATTTACGTAGTCAAAATGACATTGTAGGGTGGGGTATGGCGCCCACCATAAGCAGGAAACGCTGCATTTGTTTGAATAATTATCCAATCGAATATATTTTAAGTTGCAGGCAATCTAAAATACATATCCTACTTTGTGTAAAAGTATTTTACATATATATACAAAACATATTTAAAAATTCTACTTTTTAGAAATAGCTACGAAAAGGGCGTCTTGTCCCATGGGTGGGGCGAAACGCCCATCAGGATGGGGCAAGATGCCTTTCCAAAGGTTGTTGAATATTTACAAGTATGTGAGTTAGTATGGGTGGTATGTGGTGGGTGAGATGTGCTTAGGTGGGTGGGTGTGTATTCTGCCTGCTGTGTATCCGCTTATTTACCACTGACGTAGGCATGCAGTTGAATAAACACCAACACCCATAGTGTTGTGAAATACATTTAAGCAGGCATGCAACAAGTTCATACACAAAACGATCGAACAATCTACATAATTATTAAGTGTGTTTTATACGGCGATGACGATACCCAGGCTGCTGATTCCTGGTTTTTTACTTGCTGCGTGCTGTTGATGTTTTTGGCAAAGGATAAACGTTCCTAATAAGGTAGGCATCTTACCCCTATTCAAAAACGGCGTCTAGCCCCACGGCTTGTGCGCTAGTAAAATAGCTGTATGTTGTATGCAGCTTAACTATCGCACATTTAACTGTTACCAAATGTTAGTCAATATGTATATCCTAAGAGAAGACTAAATGTCATGGTTATTTATGGTAATCCCCGAGTTTAACAATGATGTAGGGAATGACATGTTTTACTATTTTACACGTACAAATCAACATTTTGACATTGTGACATTGACATTTTGTAGTCACGATTGCAAAATCTGGCTTCTTTTTATGTTTCTTTTTATCCGCTATGTGGCAGCACGGATATACAAAAACCTTAGTGGCGATCTGAGCCGTCGTTATGTAGATAGGACGGGTGGGCGTATCGCCTCGTGTAGGCGCCTTACCCCACCCTACCTTACGTGCAGTGTAAATAACACAGTATTAACACACACACACACACACACACACACACACACACACACACACACACACACACACACACACACACACACACACACACACACACACACACACACGCACATGTACATACTCCACACACACACGCGCACATACACGCGCACACACACACACACACACACGCGCGCACACATACACACCCGCACACACAAACAAACACAAATATATATTAAACATAATAAATATTTATTGTCGGTTACACTATTCACATTGGAGTTCACATTCACATCATTAGACATAAGAAGATAACGAAGTAGAGAAAATATTGGATATTGTTAAACGTTGCAACATGTTCTGGTATAATAATCACCATTAAAATGTCATGCTTGTAGGGAACAGTATAATATATATTTTTTTCAGACAAATAAGGTGTTGGGCAGCCGTGGTGACAGATGATGTATTTCCACACAAGAGTTCAAAATCACGGTTATAGCAGTCTTGTCCAGAAAAGTGAGTTTGTGTATGCTTTTCAGATCGTGTACTAATAATTATGTATTCCTGTCAGATAATATAAATTCACATTTTATAATAATATAAAATACAGTTGTGGTGGATTGCATTTAGTCTTAGCATACTGTGTTGTGTTGTGATGCAAATGCACTGCCAGTTGTTTGTGCAGCCATTTTGTTCACACAGTTTTTGTTGCACAGCTCATGGTAATGTCGGTTCTTTGTTGTGTGCAGCAGGTTCATACCCTACTGGTAACCTTGTGCGAATTCTAACGTCTTAGACTATCGCCAGAGCTGCTCTGGCAATAAGCGCGGGAAAAAATCCTTATTTTAAGAGCAGCTCTGGGGATAGTCTATATATATATAAGCCTTACATTTAACCAGTTTCACCGCACATGTTGATGTGGTGTTCACATGCGAAGGTGTAACCAACCATTATATTATGAAAATGTGTTACGATTGCGTCGCGAGCTAGTTCATTACTAGTCTAGCTTAACTGACTGTCAGTCGGCTGCGTAACTATGCCGAGAAGAGTCTGGTGATTTTGCCGGCTTTTGAATATTATCTGCGCGATCTAAACAATGTTGCCACCTCACGGATAGCGAATAATCCTGCCGTAATTTCTATTTTATAAACAACTGCAAATTTGTATTTCTATGTATTTTATGTTAATATAAGTTAAATTTTGAATAATTTTTATCATTCAACATTATTTGATAAAAATGTATCCTTATTTAATTAATGTGTATGCTATCCGTGTGGGGCTAAACAATGCTGCCACCTCACGGATACTGGATTAATCCTGTCGTAATTCTTATATTACACGGACTTGTACACATATGTATAGAAGTCCGTGCATATTATTTCCTCGGTTATCCAAACCAAGGTTCGTGTTTTTCTCGTTTGGTGGCACTACGGTGACATCTGTTTCCCTATACTTTACCTACGGCTACGCGTACAAAAACACACATCCTATACTATAGTATTTTTTATAGTGTTTATTTATTTATGAAATTAGTTTAATAATATTATTAACATAAATAATTATTCGATCGCGATGCGCAAGCTATATGTTAAATGTTTATCCGGGTTCCATACAACGTTCACTGACAATGATTGATTTAATATAAAATTAAAATGTAAAACATTGTACACATATGCATAATATATAAATACAAGGTACATTTAAATATTGGGTCTGGCACTGGCTAAACATGTTCACCATTGGCAGAGGCAGATCGAGGAAACGAAGAAACCGACTTGTTCTTGAAATCAGTTGCAAAAACATTATGGGGCTTATAGTTATGTGTACTTGATAACGTGGTAATATAGGTTTTTTATTCACAAATATTGGTGAGAACTGGGAAGTACAATTGTAATTTTTATTAATATTTTTTCCATTATTAATTAATATTATTTTATTGTAATCGTCTATATATATATATATATATATATATATATATATACAATTTTGATGTTAAATCGTAATTATCTTTACGAAACAATAAATAAAAAAAGTTATAACTGATTGTTCAGCTGTGCTGGCACTATTATCAGTGATAGTATAGGTGTGTTTAACAATAACATTATTTGTATGTTATGTTTCAGCTGTACGTGCTGATGGCAAATTTAGGAGACACGTTGACTTGAAATTAATCTGCGATATAGTGTAATTGCAAACAGCTGGGGTGAAGTATCGTGATTAATTTAAAATAATTCAGTTCAATAAATTTGTCACTTTTTAATTTGTTAATATTATATAACACTTACTTTTTAGTTTTACAGCAGTAATCAATTATATTGAAACAGTTACAACTGTTGTTTGTTTACTTAAAGAAAATGAAAAATTGCATATTACCTAATCATTGTTTGCATGACTATAAAACTATCAAATACTCCCGATATTTCCCTACAAGTGAAAAATTGTGTGTGTTTCGGTCCATTGGATAGTGTGTTTCTTTGGAGATCTCTACTGTACTGAATTAGACTTACAACATAAATTTCGAGTATCAAATAAAAATCTGGCATCGATTGATATCGAAGAATTCTGGTATCGAACCAGCACTATATCGATCGATATCGAAGAATTCTGGTATACTGTTCTGTTGCATACTGTTCTTCTACTGGCAACTGCGTTCTATATGGATATTAGACTTCCAACGTAAGTATCGAACAAAATTCAGGTATTGATCGATATCGAACAAAACCTGGTATCGAACCAGCAGTATCCAGTCCATAGGACTGTTCAAAGCTTTTGCATTTTACTTCCCCCGTTTCCCTGACAGACCTGTTCAATCAAAAACCATCTCAACGTCTCTGAGAAGCATCCAGCCACATGCTACAATTAATATGCGAAAGGCTGCTCGTACACATATCCACCACTGTCTATTGTCAGGTACTCGTCTATACAGCTGACTGAACTGGAGCAATGTAGAGTGAACAAACGTGCCCAAGGTTTTAACACCGTAGCACAGGATTCGAACCCGGGTTCTCTTAGTGAAGAGTGCGGAGCTCTACCCATGGGCCACTGTGCTCTACGAAGTGTTACAGGAAACCAAGACGAGGCTGTCTGAGGTGAAGGAGCAGCTGACAGAGGTACAGAGGAACCTCACTATTAAGTCATCCTTGGGACTGGGCAAAGGTGACCTAATTCAAGAGGTGGTCTTAATTTGCGAGATTGGTGAAGGAGGAGCAGCTAACTCAGGTACAGAGGAACCTCACTATTACGTCAACCTTGGGTCTGGGCAAAGGTGACCTGATTAGACAGGTGGTCGTATTAGCAAGACTGAGGTGAAGGAGGAGCAGCTGACACAGGTACAGAGGAACCTCACTATTAAGTCATCCTTGGGACTGGGCAAAGGTGAACTGATTACAGAGGTGGTCGTATTAGCGAGACTGGTGAAGGAGGAGCAGCTAACTCAAGTAGAGAGGAACCTCACTATTATGTCATCCTTGGGTGTGTGCAAAGGTGACCTGATTAGAGAAGTGGTCGTATTAGTGAGACTGTGGTGAAGGCACAGCAACTGACACAGGTACATAGGAACCTCATTATTAAGTCATACTCGGCACTGGGCAAAGGTGACCTGATTAGAGAGGTGGTCGTATTAGCAAGACTAATTTCCTACACTTTTGTGTACTGTGTGTATGGAACAAGTCTACGACTATCCTAGGGCAACCCTGACTGAGGTGATTGTTACTATGGTAATTGTATAGCAAGGTGTGACTATATAGATATACGTATTATCTTCAATAACGACGTATGCCTATGGAGGTGTGCCGAGACAGATTAAAGGCAGAGAAGATCTAACCATAGATATAAATAGAGAAGGGTCACTTCGGCAGTTCCATTTTGAATTTTGAGACAGTAGCGCCTCTAGCGGACGAATGTGCCGTGTTAGCAGACTGCCAGATGAAACTGCAGTATAAATTATATGTTCAATTATTCACACGTTATTGAAATTGCACTTGAAGCACTTCATAAACACTGAAGCCCGTAAACTTGAAATAGTGCACGTAGCAACATCTTTTCTCACTATCCAGACCCTAGATAGGCCTATTAGTACATTTTTTACATCATATTATAGCGTGTTATTTACTTGCTTGCACACCTTTGGCTGACGTTGGCCGGTACCATGCACCCTCCCCAGCCCCCCCCCCCCCACTTCCTATACCCACATCAGCACTTGTTTGGGTTTTTATATTGTTGTGTTTGTTTTTAATGATAATATGTATATATATATATTAATATATATTTAATATATATATATTTTAATATATATCACATAATATGATATATATTTGTATATAACAATTTTAACCTTATATATATATACATATTTATAATATATTATACATAATACATGTGTGTATATATATAATGCATTTGTAAGAAATGTTGTTTATTTATGCAATATAATATATATATAATATTTTTACATATTTTAAATGGTAATGATAATTTCCATATATATAGATTATTTATATATATATATTTAATATATATATATATATATATGTATATTATTTAAATGTGTATATAATAATTATATACTTATTATGTATATTATATATATATATACATAAATATATATATAAGTTTATAATTATTGTATACACATATATATATTACATATTAAATATATATTAAAATATTATTATTATATCAAATATATATTAAATATATATATATATAAATTACATTATCATTAATAATATGTATATTATATATTAAATTATATATTTTATATTATATATATATATTGCAAAAACACAACAATTATATACTTATATATATATATATAAAAGTATATATATATATATATAAGTACGTAGTTATTGTGTTTTTGCAATATATAAAATACATAATTTAATATATATTATTAAAAATAATAATTATAATATATATATTATTTAATATGTAATATATATCAATTTTTATATACAAGTATACATTAATATATATATATATGTAATTATGTATATATATATAGTATATAATAATTGTATACATGTATATTCAAATTCTTACATATTAGAAAAATAATCAAACAGTGTTCATGGATAATGATTACTGATAGTTCTACTCGCAATAACATAATATCGGTTTGAGCATTTTAACAAAACATTTGTGTTTAATGATGATTATTTCCTGGTAGTATAAAATAATAACAAGTTCATAACTATGTGCTCTTATCTTCAACTTACTCGTTGCACCCGTAGGTCGCGCAAAATGAGCCGGTTGATCGACTTTTCGATAGCGGCACGTCCCAAGCAGCACATTCGTCCGCTTGGGACGCTGCGCTCCATGCGCTAAAATGGCGGCCCATTATAAATTGCGAAGTGACCCTTCTCTGTTAAAGGCAAAGGTAAGTTCTTACAGTTTGCAGTCTCAAATCATGAGGAGCACTGTACACTTCACTGCCTGACAGACCTGTTCAATCCGACGCGATCTCAACTTATCTGGGAAGCATCCAGCCACACTAATTAATGAGTGAATACCAGTCGTATACAAAGATGAAGTTTTACCCACTGTGCCACTGAGCTATTACCAAAGACGACTGATCTCTGCAGAATTCAACCTCGGTGGCCGACAATGAAATGGTGACATAAGTGAACGATAAACTTTCATACACATGATAGTGCAATTTATTTATTCTGACACAGAACAAACCACAAAAGCTCATGTAAATAACATGAAGACTTTATTTGATATTCTCACAGTGCTAGTGTGACATTACAAATATACACTGGCAAAATAATATCGGCAGTACCTTGCTTAGTTTGAGTACTTTGTACAAGATTGAAGCTTAAATAATTATAATTTATACAGTGATGTTCCTGTAAAAATCCTGTAAACCCTGTTAAAACTTTATACAAATTCAACATTATCAAGACTTCAACAATTTATTGCTAAAAGTGATGTTTCACTATCCTGTAGTTGTAACGTCACCGTGTGCTAAAATAATAAGTTAATAAAATAAATATGATAAATAGATAAATACAATTAACTGTACATTAAGAGGTAAACATGGATGAATCTGGATCAGTGAAACATAACAAAACTGACTTAAAATAAAATGCATACAAAGTCATAATAATATTTTTAGAGTGTAAAATCTAAAGTAAAATTCTGTATACCCAGGTACACGTAAAACCAAATGTTGCCTATACAGTACTAACTAGAAGTAAATATTATGTAATTAAACAAACATTATCTACAACCGAAACATGCTAGTAATGATCAGTTAGTTAATGAGAACAGAACAGAAAAATGATAGTCCATAACAAACCTTATTTTCAACAGAAACAGGTTAATAAGATCACAGCAACAAGGAAGGAAAAACAGTGATGCAAGACAACAACCTTTACAACAGAAACATGCCATTAACAAAAGATCACAGTAACAAAAAAGGAAAGCAGTACAGTGTAGTCCATAACAAACCTTATTTTCAACAGAAACATGCTAATAAGATCACAGCAACAAAGAAGTAAAAACAGTGATGCAAAACAACAAACTTTACAACGGAAACATGCCAGTAACAAGGAGAGATACCAATGGTACTTACTTTTTCCATAATCTCCCTAGGAGCAACAATAAATTCCATGATTAGTCTATAGAAAATGTCTGGAATTCCTGTAGTAAAACGATTTAGTGAGATGTATTTCTACTCAAAACACAATATTGGAACTTAAAAGTTGGGACTACTTTTCATACTTGCAGAACATAGCCACATCAATCTAGACTATATCTTCATCATTACTCAAGCACATTTCATGATTACACAACTAATAATTTCTACTCACATCGACATTTCAGCCACCATTGGCAGCCTTCCTCAGGAACTGAACAGTCACTGCTCACTAGATGGCATGGCGAGCAGACTGTCCCACAGGCAACTTAGTCTGTATCCCCCTCGTCTGAGGATACACGCAAAGTTCCGCATGGGACAGACATAACTGTGTGACAGACTGGGAGGGAGCGAAAGTGGTGGATAGAGACATGAACAGGTGTGCATTGGATAAAAGAAGCCATTTAGATTAGGAAAACAATACCAACTATGAACAGTGACGAGAGGTGACTACAGATTAAGTCGCGTGTGGGACAGTCTGCTCGCCATGCCATCAAGTGAGCAGTGACAATTCAGTTTCTGAAGAAGGCCACCGATGGCGGCTGAAACGTCGAAGTAAGTAGAAATTATTAGTTGTGTAATCGTGAAATTTTTTTGAGTAACATACTTCCAACTTGACGAACATTTTCACGGATATCTTCCTCATGTTTGTTAAGATAACTAAAGATTTAACATAGTGTGGTGAGGCTGAACAGAATAAATAAATTGTTTCTCTGATGATGAACCGGACTTTAAAGAAAGAAACAGCAAAAGTTCTACTCTGCTGATTGCTGATATTGCACAGATCACTGATCCAGATTTATCCAAGCACCCTGTTTTGCTGGTGTAACTATGTTCTTAGGTCCTAGGTGGTTTGCCTTCAAACAGCCCAAACTTAGGCTAACGCAGGAGTTATCCTTCTCTTTAGAATTAGGTTACACATTTACCCCCTGTGTGGGATCTTTTACTTCCCCTGGCATAGACACCAGACAGAAGGGACCACCGTCTTTTAGTGTCTCTTCCGAAAAACATAGGCAAACGAAATTGCCTAAGTTTCGAAACGGCGGTAGGTGGGATAGAACCACTGTCTCCACGACTGACAGTCCAACGCTCTACCATGCAACCACCGCTCCCCACATGTTTACATCTACTCTCGTGGGTTCATGTATATCTCAGTGGGCACTGTTGGCCTCCTTCTGTTAGTTCAGGTTACTCCAGCGCCTGCTGTGACTGCACTGTTGGCCTCCTTCTGTCAGTTCAGGTTACTCCAGCGCCTGCTGTGACTGCACTGTTGGCCTCCTTCTGTCAGTTCAGGTTACTGCAGCGCCTGCTGTGACTGCACTGTTGGCCTCCTTCTGTCAGTTCAGGTTACTCCAGCGCCTGCTGTGACTGCACTGTTGGCCTCCTTCTGTCAGTTCAGGTTACTCCAGCGCCTGCTGTGACTGCACTGTTGGCCTCCGTCTGTCAGTTCAGGTTACTCCAGCGCCTGCTGTGACTGCACTGTTGGCCTCCTTCTGTCAGTTCAGGTTACCCCAGCGCCTGCTGTGACTGCACTGTTGGCCTCCTTCTGTCAGTTCAGGTTACTCCAGCGCCTGCTGTGACTGCACTGTTGGCCTCCTTCTGTCAGTTCAGGTTACTCCAGCGCCTGCTGTGACTGCACTGTTGGCCTCCTTCTGTCAGTTCAGGTTACTCCAGCGCCTGCTGTGACTGCACTGTTGGCCTCCTTCTGTCAGTTCAGGTTACTGCAGCGCCTGCTGTGACTGCACTGTTGGCCTCCTTCTGTCAGTTCAGGTTACTCCAGCGCCTGCTGTGACTGCACTGTTGGCCTCCTTCTGTCAGTTCAGGTTACTCCAGCGCCTGCTGTGACTGCACTGTTGGCCTCCGTCTGTCAGTTCAGGTTACTGCAGCGCCTGCTGTGACTGCACTGTTGGCCTCCTTCTGTCAGTTCAGGTTACTCCAGCGCCTGCTGTGACTGCACTGTTGGCCTCCTTCTGTCAGTTCAGGTTACTCCAGCGCCTGCTGTGACTGCACTGTTGGCCTCCGTCTGTCAGTTCAGGTTACTCCAGCGCCTGCTGTGACTGCACTGTTGGCCTCCTTCTGTCAGTTCAGGTTACCCCAGCGCCTGCTGTGACTGCACTGTTGGCCTCCTTCTGTCAGTTCAGGTTACTCCAGCGCCTGCTGTGACTGCACTGTTGGCCTCCTTCTGTCAGTTCAGGTTACTCCAGCGCCTGCTATGACTGTACTGTTGGCCTCCTTCTGTCAGTTCAGGTTACTCCAGCGCCTGCTGTGACTGCACAGTCCGATCATTGAGCCACACACTCTGTTACAGTTGCTGCATTTGAGCTCCAAGCACCCATTGAAACAGGCAGACTGTGACAGGTCAGCACCTTACTGGCTGGGGGCTACCCAGCTTGAGGCGGACGGTAGCTGACCAGTGTAACAATCCCTTCCACCATTGGAGACAGCCCGTGGCATCCGAGCATATACCAATTTACTCTGGACTTATAACCCGTAACTGCATGTCTTCCTTGTTGTTTCTGCCGCTATCCAGCAGCACTGAAGTGTCATCTCCAGGGCACATGCCTGGGCAAGATCAGCTGCAGGGACTGCAGAAAGAATACTGATGTTGGTATCCAGTCGTCTTACGGGTCCCACTCCGGATTTTAGGTCTAGGTTTACTCGTATAGGCTGGCTGCTGATCGTGGCTGACGAGTCCGGCCCAGTCCTCACCTACCCCGGCACAGCACTAAAATGCCATAATTTAATAAATGCCATATCTTAAAAACTACTCATTCCATCTTAACAACATTTTCATTGTAACAAATAATCTTCCAATAAAAAACTGAAATATATAAATATAATTTCTGTGGTATTTTTCACACACTTCCGAGAAGTACGTTAATATTTTTGTCATGCAAATTTATTATGCCACATTTAGCCTCCCTTTCATAATAAGCATGATCGATTAGAAAATAGGTCAAGACAGAATAAGTAATTTTACAATTTCAACTGTTAAAATATGACATTTCACAAGCTTGGTCCCTTTCCCACCAGCCATTTCATTGTCTGCTATGGTTGCATGACTAGACAAACATAAGAAACATGCATATAGGTGTACCACACACACGGCATCGGAAAGACTGGTGAAGTTCCACTGCACAGGCCTCACAGAAGGGATGTCCACACGGGATAGAGGTCCCACGCACACCCAGGCCATGGGCACGCCATGTCCCTTGCACACCTGCAACACAGCAACCACGCCAAACATTAGTTCTGCTTGCACATATCTGACAAATGCTAAGATTGTTATACATTACATATCACATCAGTTATACACAGTCCTCTCTCAATATGGGAGAACACTGCTGCATTACACATCTTGACGTTACCAGCAACTTCAGGCAGCAAGTCTCGACGGAAAGTGGTTAAACATGTTTGGGACGTAGGCCACTTTGGTTTCTTTCCCACGTATGCGACTAACACGTCTAAGATTAACATCTCATTTGGACTTACTTTGGAGCTTAATGTCGAAGATGAGTACGACGTTTCGATCCGTCAGCTACGGACCTTGTTCACGTACTAGTGTCATGTGTGTTGCCGCAGATTTCGTCGTACTCATCTTCGACATTAAGCTCCAAAGTAAGTTAATTATACTACAATAAACCAATAATGTAATACACTGTATATGTGACGCAGTGGTCCTATCCAGACAAGTCTAGGCATGTTTAATACGTCATAATCACAATGGGTTGCCATGCAACAGTCAGCAAAATAGGCCTAATACATAGAAACCGCCACATGATCAACCAAATCATCTAAGTCTAGGCTCGCTTCCCCGCATGGTATTGTGTTTATACAAAAAATGTAAACAATTTCATAATAATACGCATGAATACAATACCAATTTTATCTCCGATTGCAAGCGCGGTACAATGTTCGGTATGCAGGTAGTTAGGTCACTTAGGTTACGTTCCCCACGAAGGAAACTTACATATATCATTGTACAACACAACCAGAGTAGTAAGCAAAGCAAGTTTTCACCTACACTAACGTCAACCGTCGTGGGGTATAAAGGCTAGTATACCTCTATCGAATAATCAGTCGTATCCGATAGGTTGCGAAGGGTGATGCCCCCAGAGCCAATCAACGACGTTAGGATCACTCCACGTTCTCTCGGCGACAGTGTGTGGTAAGTCCTTGTTAATACCATATTTGTATTTGTTTATGTCATTATCTATCATTATAATATATCGTGTTGTGCTGATATCAACACACATGAAAACACAACATCTTCTCACATTCGTTCCTACTTGTAGGCGACTCCACCATCATTGGCGCCTTAACAAGTTTAACAAGGTTTAACAAGTTGCCGTCCAGAACCAAGCTCCAGACGGCATGTGAACAAGGAAGCCTATGGCTTATCGAGTGTTCACTTAAAATTATAAATATACAATATTATGAAATGCACCAAAATGTTACTAATTAAAATACGTTGTCTCTAAAAATACATAAATAAAAAAGTATACGTTGTCTCTAAAAAAAATATACAAGTAAAATAAATAAATACATGAAATGTCCTACAATAACACCATTTGTTATAATAATAAATAAATTAAAATAAATATATGGATAAATAATTTAATCAGTATTAAAATAATTTCTAAAACATTTAAGTGTTCAACTTAGGTATAGCCCGCCCTTGCTAGATAATTGTCAATTTTATTTTTAAACATAATATTTACACTGCTGACATTTACACAATCATGACTTAAATTATTCCAATCAGTTATTGTTCTCTGAGAGAAGGAGAATTTTCTTTTATCTAATCTAGAGTATGGCTTTATGGCTTGACTAACGCTGCCTTATGCCCCCTTGTCACACTATCGCCTTTTACATGCCTATCATATCACGTCCGCCGGTTTACTTGGACCAGTCGCAGATGATGTGGAATTGAATGCAGCACTGTCTAGCCCCACATGGATAGCATACCGATTAAATAAGGATACCTTTTTATCAGATAATGTTGTATTATAAAAAATATTCAGAATTAAACTTATATTAACACAAAATAAATAGAAATACAAATTTGCAGTTGTTTATAAAAATATATATTACGGCAGTGTCCGTGAGGTGGCAGCATTGTATAGATCACGCGGATACCAAACAAAAGCCATAAATGGTCTTCTCGGCGTAGTTCCGCAGCCGGCCGACAGTCGGTTAAGCGAGACTACCCGCCCGCCCGCCCGCCCGCCCGCCCGCCCGCCCGCCCATGCGATGAAGATGTTTGAGAAGATCCTAGAGCGCAGACTCAGAAAACTGATCACAGTCAACAACATGCAATTTGGATTTAGTCCAGGGAAAGGTACAACAGATGCAGTATTTACTATACTACAACTGCAAGAAAAACACCTAGAAGTACAGAAGGATTTGTACCTTACCTTCGTTGATTTGGAAAAAGCGTATGACAGGGTGCCCAGGGATCTGGTGTATTGGTGTCTGAGAAGGAGAGGGGTCTCAGAGAAGCTAGTGAGGCTAGTAGAAGCAACATACCGTGGAGCATCAACAGTAGTGAGAACCACGCATCGCAGAACTGATGAGTTTCCCATCAAAGTTGGCCTACACCAGGGATCAGGGCTAAGCCCATTCCTGTTTATCGTAGTATTAGATGTCATCAGCGAAGAGTTCAGATGCGGGTTGCCAAATGAACTGCTGTTTGCTGACGATCTGGCAGTAGTAACAGATACAGAGGAGGAGATGCAGAGGAGTTGGCTTGGATGGCAGATTGGGATAGAGCGCAAGGGACTAAAAGTCAATATCGGGAAAACAGAAGTGATGGTCAGCAGCAGGAAAGGAACAAAAGTAAACATCAAAGACAGCCAAGGCACGAGCCTCAGACAGTGAATAAATTCAAATATTTAGGTGTCACCATCAGTGAAGAAGGAGGATCAGAGGAAGCAGTAAGAGCAAGAGTTAGTGCAGCGTGGGACAAGTGGAGAGACATATCCGGAGTTATCAGTGACAAGAATATGCCAAGGAAATTAAAGATCAAGCTCTACATGACTGTCATTAGACCAGTACTTCTGTATGGAGCAGAATGCTGGACAGTTAGAAAGAAGGAGGAACAGATTCTCGAGAAAACAGAAATGAGGATGTTGAGAAGAATAAAAGGAGTAACATTGAGAGACAGAGTAAAGAGTGTGGACATCAGAAAGGAGCTAGGTGTGAGTAGCATACAAGAGAAAGTAAGAGAAATGAGACTACGCTGGTATGGACACATGCAGAGAATGGAAGAAAACGAAGTGAGACCAGTTGGTGACATGAGAGTGCCAGGAAAAAGGCCAAGAGGGAGACCAAGAGGGAGATGGATGGATGGCGTCCGAAGGGATATGCAGACACTGCAGATCACCCCGGAAGATGCGCAGGACAGAACATTCTGGAAATCAAGAATTCGGGCCGGTGACCCCACCTAGTGGGAAAGGCGAAGAAGAAGAAGAAGAAGAAGAAGAAGAAGAAGAAAAAGAAGAAGAAGAAAAGAAGAAGAAGAAGAAGAAGAAGAAGAAGAAGAAGAAGAAGAAGAAGAAGAAGAAGAAGAAGAAGAAGAAGAAGAAGAAGAAGAAGAAGAAGAAGAAGAAGAAGAAGAAGAAGAAGAAGAAGAAGAAGAAGAAGAAGAAGAAGAAGAAGAAGAAGAAGAAGAAGAAGAAGAAGAAGAAGAAGAAGAAGAAGAAGAAGAAGAAGAAGAAGAAGAAGAAGAAGAAGAAGAAGAAGAAGAAGAAGAAGAAGAAGAAGAAGAAGAAGAAGAAGAAGAAGAAGAAGAAGAAGAAGAAGAAGAAGAAGAAGAAGAAGAAGAAGAAGAAGAAGAAGAAGAAGAAGAAGAAGATATATTAGTCACACAATCAGACAGTCACAACCGCACACGCACACGCACGCACACACACACACACACACACACACACACACACACACACACACACATTTATTTACACACGCAGACAATCAATAATTATTATCTACTAAAATAATATAAATATATATTATATATAATACGCAATGAAAGAATACGCAAAAAGGTACCCGTTGCAGAGATTACGCAAGTCCAAGCAGGACGGATAAATATACCATCAAACATATTGATTTTATATACGAAAGTTAGTTACACAGCAAAAGTAAGATTGACACATTTCCAAATAATAGTTATAATACTCAATACTTTTTTTTTAATAAAAACAATAATATATTTTCAAACATAAGAAAAATCGTCAGCTTACAGGTGACTTCACAGGCAGGACGGACGAATCGGTCCATGTAGCTCGCCGGCACCCTTTGCAGATTCGGTTGATTCGGTCCATTTGAGTGCAAGTAGGTCGAGCTTCGACAATTGCAGAAACGGACGATTCTGCCCAATGGGCCGAAGCTGTTTTTGGCCGAATCATCCGACTTCCACAATATGGCTGCTCTTCTGAAAAAACGAGCGTTGGCAGAATACAGTCAAGTTATCCAGGTATGCGAGTTTGTCTGAATTTTACTAGGCCTGATGCTTTGTATTTGCTATGTTTTATCCAGTTCCAAGTTATCAATGCTGACAAATGCAACGTTGTAGTTCTGTTGATGTGTTAAGTGAGCGATAATATGGCATTTCAAAGTTTATCGTCGTAATAACCTAGCACTAAGACTAAGACGACTAACAGCGACCTGTACTGCTGATTGCAGGGGCGATTAGTGTGCATGTGTACATGAACGCATGACACAATTAAATACGCACGCACACGTTACCATTTACATACACACACAACAGACAAACATACACACATACCGATACGTACATATCATTCATTCTATATCACTTGTTTAAGTTGTTAAGCATTTTTTCATGTCCAGTACATATATATATATATATATATATATATATATATATGTCATGGACAGGCCATGATAACTATTAATTATTTCATTAACGCCACCTGGCGATTAATGGTTAGTGATTAGCAGTGACAATAGGTGGCATTTTTATTTTTTATCAAATTTTAGGATCAATTAGAAGAAACATCACATATATGGATAAGACTTTAAATTAAAGGAGGCAGGGGTAGGTAGCAAGGGAGAAAATTGGTTTTGCAGAGAGGCTGGAAAAAGCAATGGTGAAATATAGGCGTTGAGAGGTAATGTGGAATCTGCCCGGGCTGATGCGATGGTGGCCAGCAGTAAGAATTCTCAACTGCTTAGCCAGTTGAAAGGCAATCAGGTTGCATATGGAGCCCTGGTGGAGCAGCTCAGAGAAATGCGTGAGGAGCTTGGTGAGCAGAAAACCCAGTTCTGCAAACAGGTGGCAGAGCTGAAGAGCCATCTGTCCGCTGTCTGCATCAAGAGAGATGCCACAGTTTGTCTGTGTGACACCACTCAGGTGGATGCAGAGCTCTTCCAAAGCCAGGTGGAGAGGCTGGAATGTGAGAGGTGCGAGTTGACTGTGAGCAGAAAACATCGGAATTGGCTGGCTGCATGGATCTGTATATAACTCCTGAGCACAGTAACCAAGGTAGCTTGCCTGAACGAGTGGGACGGGGGTGACCCACTACCTTCCACTTATGCTAGTGTGGGTTCTTCTACCATCGATCCCCGTATATGTCTGTATTTCTTTCATGTTAGGTGGAGCCACTGAGTGAGAGTAGCTTGCCTGCACGAGCGGGACAGGGGTTTCCCACTACTTTCCACTCGTACTAGTTTTGTTTGGGGGTAGTAGCCTGCACTACCGGGACATGGGTTTCCTCTACCTTCGACTGTAATATGTTGCTTGTAAGTATAGCATTGTTCTCAGACTAAGGTAAATTTACATAATCATAGTTGTGGCAATGGGTGTCACCTCACTGAGGAGTGCTGGCTGAGATATGGTCCAGGGGAAGTTATACTTTTATTTGCAGATAGTATGAAAATGGTCATGATGTTTGTTCCATGTGGAGACAGGGGTCGCCCGCATCATGTACTGTGTTTAATTTTGCTATGTTGTTAAATGTGGTTTAGACCTTATTTATGCTATGAATGGATGGTATGCAGGTGTTGCAGTACCTCAGGTACTGCAACAACTCAGGGAGTTTGACGCCCCTGCCATGCAAAGTTGTAAACCACTGCCTTGTGGTACAGGTTCTTGTCAGAACCGAAGGCTAAGGGAGCAAACCCTAAACAGAAAACCATGTCACTGTGGCAGCATCAAGGGCGGTTGATGTATGGAACTCCCAACATCTCTCGACCAGCCACTGCAGGGACAAATAGTTTGCGCCTGTCTTGACATGTTCTTGCCGGTGTGAGACCTCTATTTGTTCCCCGAGAGAGTGTCGCTAGTAACTTGCAAAAGCAAGCGGCACTTCAACACTTTTTGCAAGCAGCTTCCATGAAATGTACAACTGTATGAAACTCCATACCGGATCGGCCGTCGCCCGGGTTACCAAGGACCGCGCTGCTCGACCTCATCTTCCGTCGACAGTGGAAAATCAGCTAGGAAGAAGAAGACAAAGAAGACAACTACTGACAATTGGACAATGGAACGTCAGGACTCTCCTCGACCGAGATGGAGCTAACCGACCAGAAAGACGTACGGCACTAGTCGCAATGGAACTTGCCAAATACAACATCGACATCGCCGCCCTATGTGAAACAAGGTTCTCAGAGTCTGGTAGTCTCGACGACTTGGAATACTCTTTCTTCTGGAGTGGCAAACCGGAAGGAGAAAGAAGGGAGGCAGGAGTGGGCTTTGCTATCAAGAAGGATATCGTCACAAAGCTGACAGAAATGCCACGGCCAGTAAGTGACAGAATCATGACGATGAGACTACCTCTGAGCAAGGACAACTTTGCTACAATTATCAGCGTGTACGCTCCAACAATGACAAACCCAGATGAAAACAAGGAGGCCTTCTACAACCAGCTGGCAAGTGTGCTCAGTGGCATCCCTCGTACAGATAAGCTACTGCTGATAGGAGACTTCAATGCGAGAATAGGAAGAGAAAATGACAAGTGGCCCTTGGTCATGGGCAAACATGGGATTGGGAAATGCAACTCCAATGGCGAGCTTCTACTGGCTCTGTGCTCTGAGTTCGAACTGATAGTGACGAACACCATGTTCAAGCAGAAGGATGAACGCAAGACCACCTGGATGCATCCTCGTTCGAAACATTGGCATATGATCGACTTCATCATCACGAGGTGTCGGGATAAGATGGACATCCACAGTACCCGAGTCATGCGTGGAGCAAACTGCTGGACTGATCACCAGATGCTGAGGTCAAAAGTGGCTTTCAGAATACGACAAAAGCACAACAGGCAAGGGACAAGTAAGCCGACCAAGCTGAACATTGCAAAACTAAGTACCACCAGCCATAGGGAGAGTTTTGAGCAGGAGATAGACAGTGCTCTCGCCCAATGGGAGGAGAAGGAAAACTCAACACCAGATGAGGAATGGGCTGCTCTGCAGCAGGTCGTGTACAACACAGCCAAGACATATCTTGGCAAGCCAGACAGAAAAGACCAGGACTGGTTCGACCCCAACGACAAGGAGCTACAGACTCTTATGAACAGAAGAGACCAAGCCCACCAGAGAGTGTTGCAAACCAGGAGCACCAGGTCCACCACTGCAGCATACAAAGATGCCTGCAGATTGCTACAAAAACACACGCGTGCACTGAAGTCAGACTGGTGGGAAAGGAAGGCAGTGGAGCTGCAGAGAGCTGCTGACAGTAACAACATGAAGGGCTTCTACAATGGGCTGAAGGAAGTGTGGGGTCCCAAAAAGAAGGGATCTGTTCAACTGAAATCATCAGATGGAATGGAGACCTTCTCTGACAGCAAGAGAGTTGTGGCAAGATGGAGTGAACACTTCCAGAAGCTACTCAACGTCCCTGGCGACATAGATCACGAAGCTCTGGACAACATCCCGCAGCGCATTATCAAGACAAGCCTCGATGAGATTCCAACTATGGATGAGATGGCTAGAGCAATCGCCGGCCTGAAAGATGGCAAAGCACCTGGAGGAGATGGAATTCCTGCAGAAGTATGGAAGCACGGAGGAGAAAATCTGTTCAGCAGACTGCACCAACTAATCACCAATGCCTGGGAGGTGGGTTCTGTACCACAAGCATGGAAGGATGCCAGCATTGTAACCATCTACAAGAAAGGTGATCGAACAGACTGTGGGAACTATAGAGGAATCTCTCTTCTTTCCATAGCGGGCAAGATCTTCGCGAGGATCCTCCTCAACAGACTATCTACTCACATAACACCAGAGGTAGTTCCGGAGACACAATGTGGCTTCAGAGGTAACCGGAGCACCGTGGATATGATATTTTGTCTCCGACAACTACAAGAAAAGTGCATTGAGCAGGACCGACCACTGTACATGGTATTTGTCGACTTCAGCAAGGCGTTTGATACAGTTGGGAGGACCGGGCTATGGCAGCTACTGAGGAAGTATGGCTGCCCAGAGAAGTTCACAACAATGATCGAGGCACTACATACTGGAATGATGGCAAAAGTTAGTGTTGAAGGAGAAGTCTCGGAATCGTTCAGTGTCACAAATGGGGTCAAGCAAGGTTGTGTACTGGCCCCCACGCTCTTCTCCATCTTCCTATCAGCAATGCTCGACGAGGCTTTCCGAGACATGGGGGATGGCATCTACATACAGTCCAGACAGAACGCTGACCTATTCAACGTCGCACACTTCAGAGCAAAGACCAAGACTACTCGGATACTGATGAGAGAGCTGCTATTCGCAGATGACAGTGCACTGGTTGCACACTCTGCTGAAGAGATGCAGAAAATAGTGGATGCTTTCTCCGATGCGTCAAAGAAGTTCGGCCTGAAGATTAACATCAAGAAGACCGAGGTGCTGTACCAATCCAACTCTACAAGAACCCGAGAGGAGGATATCATGGTTGATGGAAACAAGCTGAACTCTGTTCTAGAATTCACCTACCTCGGAAGCACTATATCAAGTGATGGATGCATTGACGACGAAATACAGAGGAGGATGGCCAAGGCTAGTGTATCTTTCGGCCGACTACGCCAGAGACTCTGGAACAACCACCATGTGTCCATGCGGGTTAAAGGCAAGATATACCGTGCAATCGTGCTGTCCACCCTCCTATACGGAGCTGAGGCCTGGACAGTGTACAGACGACAGGTTAAAAAGCTACATGCCTTCATGATGCGACATCTGCGTTCGATCATGAGGATAACCTGGATGGACAAAGTGACAAACAAGGAAATACTAGAACGAACAGGGCTGCCATCTATGGAAGATCTTCTGATCAGAAAGAATCTCCGGTGGACTGGACACCTCATGAGGATGTCACCAGACAGGCTACCGAAGCAGGTTCTCTACTCTCAACTGTCTTCTGGTCAGAGAAAGAGAGGGCGCCCTCGTCTCCGGTTCAAAGATACCATCAAGAGAAACCTAAAGATGAGAGACATAAAGATCGACTCATGGACATCACTCACAGCAGAGAGACAAATGGAGAGCAAGAGTCAAGTGATGGAAGCAGTCTTTGTCGCTTCGCGACCGACAGCACGATGATGCTATGAAAGTGTAATGGTGTTTGCTCCAGGTGGAGACAGGGGTTGCCCGCACCAACCAGTGAGGGTAGCCATGTGTCTTACTGTGTCTATTGTGAGGCCTTTGGGTCACAAGTGTTTGTGTAATCCGTGGACGGATACAGACAAAACTGGTGCAGATGTCATGGACAGGCCATGATAACTATTAATTATTTCATTAACGCCACCTGGCGATTAATGGTTAGTGATTAGCCGTGACAACAGGTGGCACTGCAGTTGGTTCGGCGGGATTTGGGAGTTGTGCGGGAGGAAGGCGCGGGACTCGAGACTTGCTACCAACGTGGTCGAGTGACCACATGTACATTACGAGTTGTGCGTAGATGTGATGAATTATCTTGAAAGATTGTGAGTAACTGTTTTATTTTCACGTGTTGACACTTGCGTAGTCATGATGATGCTGTGCAGCTAGTGATCAGGGACAATTTATAATAGGAACTTGCCAATAATTATAATTTGAATCAGTTGCAAATTGGTTGTCCCTCGTGGACGTGATGGGAAAATTGCCTGGTTTATCCGCCTGTAATCTTGGTTATTCATAGGAATAATATGTCGTTGTTTGTATGTATCCTGTGTTATAAGCTAATAGCGTCACAGTAGCACTGTTGTGGTGTCGATTATTGACAGCAAAGATATTTCAGGAAGTTTGTTGAATTGCATAATAACACAAATTCTCGTACCATGTTACTCGCTAGAGGGCGCTATTGAGCCAACGAGTGAGAGTTCAGAAGTAGTCACCCAGATGGCTTTTCAATTCAATTCGCTGGAGGTTAGCACTGACGTCTGGCTGTAGACAGGTACATAAGTGATAGAGTTTGATATTTCTGTATTATAGTTGCCAAATGTGTGTGTATGTATTTGTTTTGGTTTTCGAATATTATCATAGATATGTCACGACATTACCACATCGGATGGGTTCAGTTGTTTTAATATAATTTTAGTTACCTATAATAGCTGCCCATACTAACTGGGTACATTGTACATGTCTTGGAATATGCCGGTTGTATATTGTGCTGTTGGACAGTGTTTTCCTTTACGTTTGAGGTACTTAATTTTATGGTTTATTGACATTGGTTTGAGATGTTAGATTTATGGCAAAGGTATTCCTGTGTTTTATTGTATATATATATTTATATATGTGGGTAACACCTGTGTTATTGTTACAGGGTCTTGTCTTGTGTGTGATGTAAATAAAGATTTGGGAAATGATGATCATCCAGCGAGTTCCATCCTTGACACACACACACACACACACACACACACACACACACACACACACACACACACACACACACACACACACACACACACACACACACACACACACACACACACACACACACACACACACACACACACACACACACACACACACACACACACACACACACACACACACACACACACACACACACACACACACACACACACACATTATAGTCTGGTAGGTATATACCATCACTATACTACATCAAAACTGCGCAATGATGATGCTGATGATTAAACATCCGGAAAAAATGTATTTATATACCGATCTACTGATGTATGGGGAGTTCGTGTATGGAATAGTCTGCCACAGTCTGTGGTAGATGCTCCATCAGTCCAATCTTTTGAAGTAAGAATTGATAAACTATGGAAAGATCATCCTATAAAAATTATTATACTGCACCACCTCTACTATGGACTGTGTCACATTTAGACGCATGCGCACAGTCTCAAAACAGTGCTCAAGACAGAGCTGGCACAAGAGGCAGGAATGCCTAATACAAGCCAGAAAAGGCTGTGTAAGAACTTCACACATGCAAACATACATGCATACCGATACGTACATAATTCTATATCACTTATTAAGCATTTATTATGTCCAATACACACACACACACATTATTATAGTCGTGTAGGTATATACCATCACTATGCTACATCAAGTCTCCACATTGATGATGCTGATGACGACAGTAGTTACACATTTTTACAGGAAGAAGCTAAGGCACCTCCACTGAAGAAATTACGCCTGATTCACCGCCACAAAGTCTCTGAGGTAGAACTTGACCTAGACGTCACAACATCAACTGATGCCTTCCAGGCACTGCTGCGCTTTGAGGAATCTCTGCCAACTACTGCAGGGCGAGTGAATGAGTTCATCGGGAAGCTGTTGGAGAGGTTCTTTAAAGAGCGGGGGGTCGTTGTACGTGTCAAGATAGTGGCACTTATTGGCGATCTTGCAAGAACACCAGGGTTCGATCCTTCTGAAGTGGTGGACGATCTAACAGCCATGATCAAACCAAAAGGTACAAAATGAGTACTTTCAGTGATACATTCTTATGGGATATTTGTAAGAAACCCTATTATGAGCATTGAGGTAATTTTCAGCATTTATTTTGCATGTTTTTTATTAACACAGTAACATAGAATGGATGCTTTCCAGAGAATATCAGGTGTTTGATTGAACAGGTCTGCAATTTGAGCATTTCTGTGGTTTTGATTGATGTGTTATATAAAACATGATGGAGGTACCTTTACTTTTGATCAGCAATGAAATCATGTTTGTTTATTTTACATAATGCCAAGAATGTATATTTTATACATCATCTGAAAGTACTATTTTAATCCCAGTTAAGTGTTTTTACTATTACTATTATTTGCTGGTTCTTTATTTAATTTATTACTTAAATTATTTATTGTACATATTCGTTTTAGGTTTACTACCCTTACATTTATAACCATTTTAACTGTTTAATTCAATTCATGACTATTTGTTGTTTTGCTTTTAAATTATATAACTGGATATTTTCAAGTACTTAATGTATGCATGTAAATTTTGTATTATTGTATCGTAAAACACAACAGGGCACAGTATGTTTATGGCACTATAGAAATGTCGTATTTTATTAACATTTATTGTATTTATTATGCCAAAAAGTGCACAAATAACTTTTTTATTTATAGTAGGAACGGTTATAGATATAGATTAGAAACATCTTTAGCTTTAATAAAAGTGTTTTTCCTTACGTGTTGTTATTGTGATCTGCCGTTACATATTAACATAAGTGCATTGCTTCAGTAGTTATTATAATGCAGTTGAGAGTCCAACGCTCTACCCTTGAGCCACTGTTCTATGTATTTTGTATGGGTATTTGTAGAGTCGCAGAAAGTGACAGCGCAGATAATAGCATCATTACTGCTGATTGGACGGAGCCGGCCACAGAATGTGAAACTTCATCAACAGTTGGTTCAGCTTGCCGTGCAGGTGATTAGGCAGTCTGTCATAGAAGCATTGTCACATTCAATATTAAGAGTCCAAGACACATGTTTTCGAGGAAGCCATAAGCAACAGATATTCAGTAGTGCCCCTCTTATATGGGCAACTCTTCAGCATATCGAAAGTGTCTGTATAAGGCAGGTGGCCTCTGGTGAGAGGGAACCATCGATGAATGCCCCTGTTTCACGGCAAACTGGCTGCTACTGCACAAGTACACATGTACATTGTCAAAATTCGAGACATCTGACATTACAACTACACCAGCTACATGGTGTTTTGCAGAGAACGGCGAGTGTGTAGGCCTACTTAAAGGACAACAAATGGCAACGGTTTCGTGTCATACACCTAATAGAGTTTATACAAAGGAACAATTTCCACATATACTCAATTTTTTAACGTCAGCGGTTTACTCAGAATGTGACCTTAAAGTCTAAAATTCTAACGAAATCCACTATGGCCTAGACGCCGCCATTGGTGACGGGTTAACAACTTCGAGTCTTCGTTCAGTTGGCGTGACAGACATGTAGCAGCTGCTTAGACGTGCATCTAAATCTGTGGTCAAAACTATGGTAAACTTTAGTAATTATGCCTTACTGTTCGGCATACGGTTGCAGTAATAGTTCCGTGAGAAATTTTGAGCTATCTTTTTTTCTTTCCCGTTGAAACAACTGTTAGTATTGAAGCAATGGATTCACAATTGCGGGTACTTTTGCAGTTTAGGCCCGCACCTCGAAAAAAACCTTCAAAATGATCACCTACGATGACCAAACTTCGCAGGGCGTATCTACTACACCTGTACTACGCGTATGCACTTGTCACGTGATAAAAAAAAATTAATGCCTTAAATCGATCATAATGTGTAAGTGAATAACGCGCTTTCCTACGCTGAGTCACTACTGCAACAGTGAACTCCGTCAGGTGGCGCCACCATCTTGCTGCCGTTAAACACTGGGTTCAGACCGCTATTTACTTACACATTTAGATACACGTCTAAGCAGCTGCTACATGTCTGTCACGCCAACTGAATGAAGACTCGAAGTTGTTAACCTGTCACTGATGGCGGCGTCTAGGCCATAGTGGATTTCGTTAGAATTTTAGACTTTAAGGTCACATTCTGAGTAAACCGCTGACGTTAAAAAATTGAGTATATGTGGAAATTGTTACTTTATATTAACTCTATTAGATGTATGCCACGAAACAGTTGACTTTTTGCCTTTAAGCCTTTAACTTCTTAACTTGTTACTGACTTTTGATTCAAAATTGCAGTTTTTGACTGCTGATTGGCCACTGAAAAGGGGTATGTTCTTTATGCAACCCTGGTCATTGGCTGCAGCAGCTGGGTGGCTGCTAGTATAGTTTGTATCGGAAAATGCTAATGCAATGATAATGTGGCCACATAATCCAGGTGGATTTGGCAAAAGGGACCGTATAAAACTATTACAGAGTTAGACATTTGTTAGATTTTGAAGAAATTGAAACGGTCATTTCATTTGTCTATAGGTTTGTCTAAAGGATTTACCAATTTCTCTACAGAGCACAGTAGTCAATCTCTGGTTCCAAAATACTGAAATTTCCCCCCAGAAATATATGTGACCTACCATGCCAAAATGAGACGCTTCTCAAAAATAATTGTAGTGTGTTTTATTGCATATTTGGATAGAGCAGATTCAGATGGAGGTAATGATACCTTAATGTTACTTATAGTCTCATTATTTCCAGAGATACACTTATTTGAATGTCGAAAATGCTAAATGTACTAATTTGATAAAAACGGTTTTCACTCCTTTATTTGTGAAGATTTCACTTCTTGCAGATATGTTTTGCTCCACATGGACCAGTTTAAATAGGCAGGCATGATCATCAAATCTAGCCTGAGATGAGAGTGACAGGTCAGATGCAAACATAGGAAGTGACAGCAGTCGGCATATTTGAAAGTTTTAGGCAGTGCGTTTTCATAAAGCAATCAAACCAGTCAATGCATTACATACTCAATACGTTATTATTAACTTAATCATTATATTAAGATTGCTTTACGTACTGCATCTTTAGGGGTGAGGGAAATTAGGTACCACTGTCAGATTTTAGCGTAGTGCTAGCCGGTAAAACTTAAGTGTCAACAATACCCCGTCACTGTCATGCATGAAATAATCGATTGCCACATCTCTAAGACTCATATCACTGAGGCCACAGCGAGCAGTTTCATTTAGAAGATAAGAGACAATGTTGTCCTTGCTCAAATTCATTCAATACTGAAATGGTTCGTTTTAACATAGAATTGTCAAGGAAAACGAGCGTAAATAAAAGACCGGAAGTTGAACTTATGCGCCATAAATGACAGCTGGCCAATCAGAACGCTAATTTATGTCACGAGGTGACGCTTAGCCTTCACAAAAGTCCCATTAACATGCAAATTTATGGAAAGTCTTTAATGAAAATGCTGTCAGTGTTTAGAATAGAAATCCAGCTTTTCGGTGGTACCAAACATAGTGCCATAGGAGACATTTTACTTGGATTATTCCTGAAGAGAAAGTGGGTAATTTGTTGTGTCTAAAACAATCACACTCTTTAAACGACGTTTGATAGGTGTCAAAACACCTAGATAAACACATTTAAACATTAGTCATGACATTTAGACAACTTTCATATGTTAGATTGTACTATTTGGGAACGATTGCCGCTGGAAAGTCATTTTCGAAAAAAATCAGTGCTGTAATGTTTTGGCTCGTATATCGTTACAAACTCCAGCGAGAAGCGTCTCATTTTGGCATGGCGGGTCACATATTACAAATGCCAGTACACTAATTGATTCTCAGGAATCAATGACCCTGAATCATTAAGTATGATATATTTTGCCCTTGTTTGAAGAAAGAAGTATTTGCATGTTTCAGAATCTGCACTTGAGTAGCCATCTTGTGAGATGTAAATGCCTGGAGCTGATTGGTTCCTTGGCGTCAGGTGACATGCTCAAGGTGGATGGGTCTGAAGAGGAAGGGGGCCATAATCTGGCAGAGATTCTTGGCGACTATACTCAGGATGTTGACCCACGAGTGAGGACCTCCGCGTTTCAGGCTATGGTGAGAGTTTAACTCCTAAATTAGTTTATACTTTTTAATTTATTTCACAGTAAATTTTCCATTTGTCTGTAACATTTGCGCCTGGGAAAGATTGTAGCCACATGGGCAATGCAGCTGAAAGCAAGCTAAACATCATGGGGAAAATGTAAAATAACTGAAATATATAAATGTATCACACATTTGAAAGAGTGCATCAGATGAGCGTCTTCAGGCATAGTTTGTACATTTCAAATAAATACTACATGCATGTATCGGTGTAAGAAATATTTAAGAAATTAAAAACAAATCACATCTAATGTGTATCATGTAATTATAGTGAAATAGAATGATAAAGGTTTGTTTGCTTAGATTGGGTTTGCAGAGATTATAATTCAAACTATGCACATGTAGCACCATCTGAAGTATGAGTATTTTTACTAGTTATTAAAACATTTACTACAACATTATTGTGTGTTATTAAGCCCTGGAAAAGTCCCCATATCATCCTAACATTTATTTTGTAAATAACCATGATCAGCGTATGCTAATTTCATTTGTAAATGAAAGTGAAAGTCTGTGCATATAAATAAAAATTATCTCTATGGTTAGATAACAATAAACAGTGGATGGCCATCTAGCGATCAGTGACCACTGAACATTCAGTTCCTGAAGAAGGCCGCCAATGGTGGTCGAAACGTAGAAGTAAGTAGAACATTGCTAGTTGTGTAATTATGAAATTTGTTTCGAATAATATACTGCCAACTTGATGAACATTTTCACGAATGTATTTCAGTTGTCGTGGCACCAGCGTGGCACGCGGCTGGAGCAGCGAGTCTACAGACAGGCGTGTTCAGCCCTCGAGGACCACCACGAGGGAGTGAGGCTGGTGGTCGTCAAGCTCATCTGGGTGCTCAGTCAGCTCTACCCAGAGAGGTGGGTGGTTAGGGGTGCTCAGTCAGGTCTACCCAGAGAGGTGGGTGGGTTAGAGTTAGGGGGTGCTCAGTCAGCTCTGCCCAGAGAGGTGGATGGGTTAGGGGGTGCTCTGTCAGCTCTGCCCAGAGAGGTGGATGGGTTAGGGGATGCTCTGTCAGCTCTGCCCAGAGAGGTGGGTGGGTTAGGGGGTGCTCTGTCAGCTCTGCCCAGAGAGGTGGATGGGTTAGGGGCTGCTCTGTCAGCTCTGCCCAGAGAGGTGGATGGGTTAGGGGGTGCTCTGTCAGCTCTGCCCAGAGAGGTGGGTGGGTTAGGGGGTGCTCTGTCAGCTCTGCCCAGAGAGGTGGATGGGTTAGGGGCTGCTCTGTCAGCTCTGCCCAGAGAGGTGGGTGGGTTAGGGTTAGTTGTAAGAACTGTAATGCACAGTCTGGTTGGGTATTAATGAAAAAAGATAAATTAACATGGTCATAAATCCTTGGCATTACCAATATGTTTATGTTTGTATTAATGTATTTTACAATTTATGTCTTGTTGCTTTACATTTGTTTGTCGGAAAATAGCTTAGGCGAGCTAATGCTATGCAATTTCACATATGAACCGACATTACATAAAGCTTCTTGTGTCTTGTGTCAGTTTCACTTTGAGAAGCATTCAGACATGTTGCTGTTACTACCCAAACAGGTGAGTGTCATCATCACTGATGTTGAAACTTATAGCTGCATTTTCATGGTTTCTTTTCTTTTAGCCTGATCAAGAAATCAGAGTCAGACGTTGGCATAAGAATGATTGATGACGGGTTTGCACAGATCTGTGACATGGTGAATGATCTCTCAATGAAAGTCCGCACCGAAGCTGCCGGACTCCTGGTGGGTGAAACAGTAACTAACATGTTTTCAGTTGTCATACACTTATAGTGGGTCTGAGTGCCACATTTAGACTTCACTTGAATGTCGGCTAAACAGATGCTTTTAGAGCTCTGTTAAAAATTAATTGATTTGAAGACACATAACCCATATTAAATATGATTTAATGAATTTTTTTTTAAACACACAATTGACTTTATTGATGTTTTCATGTGTGACTGTATTTGGTTGAAGAGCTGATAAATCATTTTATCCACCCTATAAGGTATGTTGCAAAAACGTTTTTGTTTGTTGTCACCAGGGGTCGCTGCATGCAGTCAGCCCGAGGTTTCTTGAGCAGACGCTGGACAAGAAACTGATGTCTAACATGAGGGTAGGTTGTTAGAAATGCTTTTACTTTGGGGCATAGTTTGTGACGCGTTTGATGTTTCGACCCATCAGCTCTGAGTGTTGGTCATATCCTGGTCACAGTCACATACTGCTGTCACACGAGACAGCCAAGTGTTTGGGCGGGATGATTTGGTTGTAGGTGGCAGATGGTATCCCTGGTCTCTGTTCATGGTAGGGGCTCTCTGTTTGATGTATGTGGCCTCCTTCACTTTCTCCTTGCTCCAGTTTGATTCCCATGTTATACAAACTGTGCTCCATAGTAAGTGAACAATTATAGTCCATATGAGGGTTGGTGTAGATGAATCACAGCTTGTCACCATAACCGTTGTTTCACTGGAGGACAAGTTGCTTCTAGTAGACTTACCAGTGTTTCAGGGGTGAATGTTGGGGGCAGGGGTGAGTGTCAGGGGCAGGGTTCATAGGGAATGCCAGGGGTCGTAGTTCATTATATTCACAATGTGTCCTCCAGTGTTTCACTGGAGGACAAGTTGCTTCTAGTAGACTTAGTGAGCCACCGTGTGTGTCTGAGCCACACACTGGGACCCAGTGGACGTCCTTGTGTCACAGTCAGTTAAGGGACAATTTACTTATGACTGCCAACTGGCCACTGTTGGTAATCAATCACTTTTATTTTAACGCCACATAATTTATCTCTACGAAGTAGATTCAGTTAAGTACCTAACCATATGATTGTTCATAATATGTTGCATATTTCCTGCGGTCGTTCCGAGTCGAAGGGCTGCCAGGGTTTTAGTGCATTTTACATTACGTGTAAACAAATTATGTTATTTACATCGTAACAAATGTAATTTATGAATTCTATGGAAATCCACCTTACATAATAACAAATGTAATTTATGAGTTCTGTGTAAACTCACCTTGTCTCTGTGTGTGTCCCTCCCCTTGGTGGATGTGTATTTGGCCGGTGTATTTACTCAGCCTCGTTGTGACATAGAGGAAGCGCAACGCCCACGAGAGGCAGAAGGAGCATTATGAGACGGGTGAGTGGGCCACCGGGCAGAAGTGGGCAGACGACGCCCCGCGGGAGGACGTCGACCCCGAGTCTGTGAGTCTCATGTCTAACGGCGCCTGTGGAGCCTTCATACACGGGCTGGAGGACGAGTACATGGGTGAGTGGCGGGGGCAGGGTGAGTCAGGGGGCAGGGGTGAGTGTGTGGGGCAGGGTGAGTGTTGGGGTCAGGGGTGAGTGTCACGGGGCAGGGGTGAGTGTTGGGGGTCAGGAGTGAGTGTCAGGGGCAGGGTGAGTGTCGGGGGCAGGGTGAGTGTTGGGGGCAGGGGTGAGTGTGGGGGCAGGGTGAGTGTTGGGGTCAGGGGTGAGTGTCACGGGGCAGGGGTGAGTGTTGGGGACAGGGGTGAGTGTTGGGGGCAGGAGTGAGTGTCAGGGGCAGGAGTGAGTGTCAGGGGCAGGGTGAGTGTTGGGGGTCAGGAGTGAGTGTCAGGGGCAGGGTGAGTGTCAGGGGCAGGGTGAGTGTTGGGGGCAGGGTGAGTGTTTGGGGTCAGGAGTGAGTGTCAGGGGCAGGGTGAGTGTCAGGGGCAGGGTGAGTGTTGGGGGCAGGGTGAGTGTTTGGGGTCAGGGGTGAGTGTCAGGGGCAGGGTGAGTGTCAGGGGCAGGGTTAGTGTTGGGGGTCAGGAGTGAGTGTCAGGGGCAGGGTGAGTGTCAGGGGCAGGGTGAGTGTTGGGGGCAGGGTGAGTGTTTGGGGTCAGGAGTGAGTGTCAGGGGTAGGGTGAGTGTCAGGGGCAGGGTGAGTGTTGGGGGCAGGGTGAGTGTTTGGGGTCAGGGGTGAGTGTCAGGGGCAGGGTGAGTGTCAGGGGCAGGGTTAGTGTTGGGGGCAGGGTGAGTGTTTGGGGTCAGGAGTGAGTGTCAGGGGCAGGGTGAGTGTCAGGGGCAGGGTGAGTGTTGGGGGCAGGGTGAGTGTCAGGGGCAGGGTGAGTGTTTGGGGTCAGGAGTGAGTGTTAGGGGCAGGGTGAGTGTTGGGGGCAGGGTGAGTGTTTGGGTCATGTGTGAGTGTTGGGGGTCAGGGGTGTGTGTTGGGGGTCAGGGGTGAGTGTTGGGGGGTCAGGGTGAGTGTTGGGGGTAGGGGTGAGTGTTGAGGGTCAGGGGTGAGTGTTGGGGTCAGGGGTGAGTGTTGGAGGTCAGGGGTAAGTGTTAGGGACAGGGGTGAGTGTCGGGGGGCAGGGGTGAATGTTGGGGGCAGGGGTGAGTGTCAGGGGCAGGGTTCATAGGGAATGCCAGGGGTCGTAGTTCATTATATTCACAATGTGCCAAGATACACCGAACACCTCCACGTTAAACGGATAAAAGAAATGGCATGCGAAGTATTCAAAATTGTAAATAATATTGCTCCAAGTTTTAATCAAAATCTCATCACTCTAAAATGTTCCCAGTATTCCATGCGAAAGGAAAACACTGCAGTTGTCCCTAAGGCAAACACATCTAAATATGGACTTAAATCATTTGTCCATGATGGGCCCCGGATCTGGAACAGCCTGCCAAATGAAATGCGAAAAACATTTAACTACGGCGAATTTTGCAGGCTGATCCGGAACTGGGATGGCCCATCATGCAATTGCTCTATATGTAGGTAACCAGCTAATATCTAACATGTTTGTCGCCATGCCAATATTATCAATATAACTTTCATTGTATATATGGATATGTGTAAAATATTGTTATTCCTTAATTTATTCTTTAGATCTATTTATTTTAATGTTTTAATGTTTTAAAGTATTTATTATTTTTTATAAGTTTAGTCAATATACATCTCTACAATTAAATTTATATTTATGCAAATGTCTTAAAATTATATATTATTTCGATCAATTTTAACCAATATACTTTGCATGTTTTATGTATCAAAAAAAAAAATATATATATATATATTAGATATCTTATACATGCATGTATTATTATATTGTACTCATTACCCTATTTTATATGTATTATTGCTGTCATTTTAAATACTCTGTATGCTTGTTATGGTTTTATGTCTCATTGTTTTACTCTCGTTTTGTCGGAAAATAGCTCAGATGAGCTAATGTTGCCAATTATCATGTAACCAACGTTAAATAAAGTTTCTTGTATCTTGTATCTTGTACAGTGGAGTTTCACTATTATCATTATGGTTAGGAGTGAACAAAAGTGAGCCAAATAGTGATATGATTGTATTATCATCAGGACTTTACTGTCCAAGTGTGACCTTAATTTTGAAGTGGCTGTCCAAACGAGGTAATTATCATAGTGAAATAAACATATCTAGACTGTTTGTTTTTATGCAGTACCTACTACATTGATGTCTTTAAGAGTGTACTTCTAAAAACTGACATTTCACTATCCTGCAGTTTGTAACGTCATTGTGTGCTAAAGTAATAAATAAGTTAAGAAAATAAATATGACAAATAGATAAATATAATTACATTAAGTGTCACTGTCCTACTGCTTGTTACATTACCATGGGCTAAAATGATAAATAAAGTAATAAAATAATATAAATTTGTTAATTATACATTGAATTTCACAGGCCTGAGGTGCATTATGTCAGTGTGGGCTAAATAATAAATAGGTTAAAAAAATAATAAATGGATAACATTAATTGTGCATTGCATTTTACTCTCCTGCTGATGTAACGTTTGTGACCGTGTTGTGTTCTGTGACAGAGGTGCGTAACGCGGCGCTGGACTCACTGTGTGAGCTGGCGTCATATTTGTGACCGTGTTGTGTTCTATGACAGAGGTGCGTAACGCAGCGCTGGACTCGCTGTGTGAGCTGGCGTCATATTTGTGACCGTGTTGTGTTCTGTGACAGAGGTGCGTAACGCGGTGCTGGACTCACTGTGTGAGCTGGCGTCATATTTGTGACCGTGTTGTGTTCTGTGACAGAGGTGCGTAACGCGGCGCTGGACTCGCTGTGTGAGCTGGCGTCATATTTGTGACCGTGTTGTGTTCTGTGACAGAGGTGCGTAACGCGGCGCTGGACTCGCTGTGTGAGCTGGCGTCATATTTGTGACCGTGTTATGTTCTGTGACAGAGGTGCGTAACGCGGTGCTGGACTCACTGTGTGAGCTGGCGTCATATTTGTGACCGTGTTGTGTTCTGTGACAGAGGTGCGTAACGCGGTGCTGGACTCACTGTGTGAGCTGGCGTCATATCTGTGACCGTGTTGTGTTCTGTGACAGAGGTGCGTAACGCGGTGCTGGACTCACTGTGTGAGCTGGCGTCATATTTGTGACCGTGTTGTGTTCTGTGACAGAGGTGCGTAACGCGGTGCTGGACTCACTGTGTGAGCTGGCGTCATATTTGTGACCGTGTTGTGTTCTGTGACAGAGGTGCGTAACGCGGTGCTGGACTCACTGTGTGAGCTGGCGTCATATCTGTGACCGTGTTGTGTTCTGTGACAGAGGTGCGTAACGCGGTGCTGGACTCACTGTGTGAGCTGGCGTCATATTTGTGACCGTGTTGTGTTCTGTGACAGAGGTGCGTAACGCGGTGCTGGACTCACTGTGTGAGCTGGCGTCATATTTGTGACCGTGATGTGTTCTGTGACAGAGGTGCGTAACGCGGTGCTGGACTCACTGTGTGAGCTGGCGTCATATTTGTGACTGTGTTGTGTTCTGTGACAGAGGTGCGTAACGCGGCGCTGGACTCACTGTGTGAGCTGGCGTCATATTTGTGACCGTGTTGTGTTCTGTGACAGAGGTGCGTAACGCGGCGCTGGACTCGCTGTGTGAGCTGGCGTCATATTTGTGACCGTGTTGTGTTCTGTGACAGAGGTGCGTAACGCGGCGCTGGATTCGCTGTGTGAGCTGGCGTCATATTTGTGACCGTGTTGTGTTCTGTGACAGAGGTGCGTAACGCGGCGCTGGACTCGCTGTGTGAGCTGGCGTCATATTTGTGACCGTGTTGTGTTCTGTGACAGAGGTGCGTAACGCGGCGCTGGACTCGCTGTGTGAGCTGGCGTCATATTTGTGACCGTGTTGTGTTCTGTGACAGAGGTGCGTAACGCGGCGCTGGACTCACTGTGTGAGCTGGCGTCATATTTGTGACCGTGTTGTGTTCTGTGACAGAGGTGCGTAACGCGGCGCTGGACTCGCTGTGTGAGCTGGCGTCATATTTGTGACCGTGTTGTGTTCTGTGACAGAGGTGCGTAACGCGGCGCTGGACTCGCTGTGTGAGCTGGCGTCATATTTGTGACCGTGTTGTGTTCTGTGACAGAGGTGCGTAACGCGGCGCTGGACTCACTGTGTGAGCTGGCGTCACAGTCCGCGGGCTTCGCTCGGCTGTCCGAGGACTTCATGGTGGACATGTTCAACGACGAGATACAGACGGTGCGACTGAACGCCATCAACAGCCTGTGCAAGATCAGTCACCACATCGTGTTACGGGAGGACCAACTCGACATCATCCTCAACGTACTCAAGGTGGGGCACGCGAGAAGTAGGCCAGGGTACAGCTCGGGCTCCTTTGTCACTGCAGTGTCAGTTGGGAGAGGGCTGCACAGTCAGTTGGGAGAGGGCTGCACAGTCAGTTGGGAGAGGGCTGCACAGTCAGTTGGGAGAGGGCTGCACAGTCAGTTGGGAGAGGGCTGCACAGTCAGTTGGGAGAGGGCTGCACAGTCAGTTGGGAGAGGGCTGCACAGTCAGTTGGGAGAGGGCTGCACAGTCAGTTGGGAGAGGGCTGCACAGTCAGTTGGGAGAGGGCTGCACAGTCAGTTGGGAGAGGGCTGCAGTGTCAGTTGGGAGAGGGCTGCACAGTCAGTTGGGAGAGGGCTGCACATGTCTGTGTTGCTAAAGAAGCCATAATGTGTGGCTAATGCCTTGTGTTGTGGAACACCAGGGTTTCTAAAGACTCATAACTTCGTCTGTGTTATTAAAGACTCTGACTTTGTCTGTGTTATTAAAGACTCTGACTTCGTCTGTGTTATTAAAGACTCTGACTTTGTCTGTGTTATTAAAGACTCTGACTTCGTCTGTGTTACTAAAGACCTCTGTTTCTAAAGACTCTGATTTTGTCTATGTTATTAAAGACTCTGACTTCGTCTGTGTTATTAAAGACTCTGACTTCGTCTGTGTTATTAATAACTCTGACTTCGTCTGTGTTATTAAAGACTCTGACTTCGTCTGTGTTATTAATAACTCTGACTTCGTGTGTGTTACCTGTGTTGTGAACAACTGTGACTTATTCTGTGATACTAGACCTGTCTTGCAAAAGATCGGTATTGCTTTACACTTGTTTATAAAAAATAGCTTAGGTGAGCTAAAGTTATGCAATTCCACATATGAACCGACATTACTGTGAGTTTGAGTGTTGCTAATGACTTGTGTTATGAAAAATATCTATATTGCAAAAGATGTGGATTGCAGAGAAATTGTATTGCCAAAGATCTATGTTGCAAAAAATTCTCAAAGATTTGTGTTGACCTGTTATAAATTGTAAGTAAACCTGATGCTGACGGTGTTTGCCTTCGGTAGGATTTTTCGTACGAGATCCGTAACTCATTGAGGGGGATGTTCTCTGGGGTGCGTGTCGGAACTAAAGATGCACTGAACATTGTGATTAATGGACTCCTGGACAACATCACCAGATACCCCCAGGACCAACAGGCCATCTGGAAGTTAGTGTCTGCCTCAATCAGTCTTGTTTGTGATTCCCTTCACACATCAACTGTATTGTGCAATAGTCTATGAAAAACTGTGTCAAATATATGTTTGGTGTAGTTTTATACTGTTATCATATTGCATATAGAAATATTGATTTTCCATTCCCAAAATGGCAAATTCCACTGGAAACATACCATTCCAAAACGACATTCCATTTCAAACCAAGAATTTTCTAACAGTATTTATTTGTTCAATATTTGAAATGCTGTAACAGCTGTGCATGTTTATTTTGTTGCTAATAAAATATACTATTTCCAGCCACACAGTGACACAATCACTGGTTGTTACTAGCGCAGCACTGGATGCTTAATATATATAAACGGTTAATAAATGTTAATTATTCATACAGCAATGTTAATAATTATGAATGTTCAAATCACTGAAGCTGTTTCACTAGTTTTTTTTTCTCAACCATGTGCTACTGTGTCAGTTCAGTCGTCCAGTGAGCGGTCATCTTACCTGATCTAGGTGTATGAGACAGTTGGGACGGAACCAGTCGGCCCTGACACTGCCTCTCGTGCCTCGACTACTCAGCACACACCCGTATTTTGAGACCCTGGAACCCGACATCAATGACCCGGCCTGTATCCTTGCAGAAAGTGGTATTTTCCCGTGCGTATAAATGGATACTCCTGTCAAGGCGAGGTTCACAGCATTCACTTGCATATGTATAATATATTGGTTGTGCATAGTAATTGTGCATACAGATCGTTAATAACCAATTAATTATACTATAATTGTACCAAAAACATTCTATGTTGGATTCAGGGCGCTGCCATCTTGACACAGAACCAGTGGTGTGAACTGCTTACGTCACTGGCGCATGCACGTTCGAACGTCCCATGTCTGTCCAATGGTATTTGATGTATCCAGTACGTCGCAGTTTGCTTGCGTCATTATCATAATTATGCGCAAGGCTTCCGCCAAGCTTTGCCTTTTCCTACAATGTGCCAGTGACGTAAACAATTTAACTTATGTTACTGGTTCTGTGTCTCAAGATGACAATGCATTCCAAGATAGCATGCTTTTAGTACAGTTATAGCATAATTAATTGTTTATTAACGATCTTGGTGCACAATTACTATGTACAACCAATATAATATACGTATGTAAGTAAATACTGTGAACTTCTCGCTGACTGGAGTATCCTTTTAAAAGATCTCACCATCATCCTGTTGGCTATTCGTTTAAAAATACTCACCAGCAGATGTTTTCAGGGAACTTGAAAGGTGAGTGTGATGCTGAACAGGATGATAATACAAGTTTCAGGAGAGAAAGCAAATGGGAAACACATATGCCACTAAATGTAGCACCATGACCACACACTTCACAGTAATTATACCAGTAAAAGCTAAAGCGTAACAATACGTACATGTGCTTTGTAGTAAGTCATAATCTGAACTGAAGCAGTCAAATGATGACCGTGTACGAGAGAAAAAATAAGGTCTAATGTAAAGTGTATCCAATACAAACCACAGAAGTCAAGGGCATTGACGAATGGAAACACTTAGTGTTGGTGGTTGCTATATTTACAAAAGCTGCCAGAATGATGAGTCGTGGTCACTGGTACGTGGTGATGGTCCCAATGCTGCAGTTAGCCGTGTGTGAGAAAAACGAGGAAACCAAGTAACTAACTAATCTTGCTGAAACATTCTGCACATTTGAAGCTCCATTATACATGTGTCACCGTGAGAAAATTGTGAAAGATGGACATGCGTGTGAAGTCTACTGCTTAGACAGGCAGTTTTAGTCGTAGAAACAGAAGCAGACTAGTCGTGGTTACTGGCAGCAGTCGAGCATGACCCTTGACCCTAGATCAGACACTGCGATATTGATCATGGTGTTCAATGCAGCGGTCAGTTGTCCGACCATGCTGCCTCTCTTTCCTGACCACACGTTCCAGCACTACACATTTCTCCGCCGGACACTGCCAGATCTAGTGCCCACACTACCGGTCAGTTACATACGTCCACACATAGATAGACTCACAAATAGACACACCCATACATACATACACAGACACACGCATGCACAGATAAACACAGACATAAACACACATACACAGACACACATACATACACATACACAGACAGACACACACACACACACACAGACACACACACGTGCGTGCGCAGATACACATATACATATACACACACATACATACACACACAGATACACACAGACATACACACACATGCACAGACAAACAAACACACACATGCACAGATACACACATACACACACATACATACACACACTCATGCATACACACATGCAGATACACACACACACGCACACGCACACGCACACGCACACGCACACGCACACGCACACGCACACGCACATGCACAGACACACACAGACACAGACACACACATGCATGCACAGACAAACAGACACATACACAAACACTTATCAGTAGAACATGATCCTTAATTTTGTTGTATAATTTTCTATAATTTTTCTGGTTTACTTTTTTGCCACGTCTTAGCAGTTGTTTTATTAGTAACAGTATTTCGTTGAAATTTGTATTGTTAGTAGCAATATGTATCCATTTAATTTTATGCAACTTAACATTTGTTTAATGTAACCACTCTTAACCTGTAGTGTACTGTCCATGTGACTGTATAAATACATATGTTTATATTCATTAAACAATAGTAGACAGCGTACACTGTCGCCACAAATAAACATGTACTGCCATAATCATTGTAGTTTCACCAACAAGATTTGGTATTTTAAATCTTCCAGTCAGCATAAGTCCAGTAAATAACATGATAATATGAGCACAATTTGGCCTCCTGCCTCTTATGCACTACCATGTGTCTCGTTTAGACAAACCAAAATAGTGATCAAACATGTGGTTCTAAGGTGTGATTGTGCAAGCCATATGATAAAAAGTGCCTAGCTAAACAGGTTTTCAGGAAACAAATCTGTTTTTAAACAACCCCTTTCAGAAAGTCATGTTTTTAAATAGTCAGATGTAACTTGCCCAGCTGAGGCACTGGTCAAGCAGCTCCATTGTGTTGTAGATGTCAGAGGGTGGTCAGTTTTGTCCGAAGCCGGCTGCTGTTCCCTCCACACGGCCGTCCACCGCCTCGGCCTTCCTGTCCGAGACTGTCCAACGTCTGGCCGCAATGACCAGCATGGACAGTGGCTCGGCGCGGGAACTCATCAGTCTCGGCCTCAGGTGTGTACAACCTTCTCCCAGTGCTGTTTGTGTTTACGATGTCTCATATAAACGTGTGATGGAATCCACTTTCATCTGTAAGCATGGGAGTATAATTGTGAGTAGAAAAACATGTTTATAACTACATTATCCTTCTACTTCTTATGGGCCTGAGCCTGTCATGTCTTGTTGTAAAGACCTGAGCCTGTTGTGTCTTGTTGTAGAGACCTGAGCTTGTCATGTCTTGTTGTAAAGATCTGAGCCTGTCATGTCTTGTTGTAGAGACCTGAGCCTGTCATGTCTTGTTGTAAAGACCTGAGCCTGTCATGTCTTGTTGTAGAGACCTGAGCCTGTCATGTCTTGTTGTAAAGACCTGAGCCTGTCATGTCTTGTTGTAAAGACCTGAGCCTGTCATGTCTTGTTGTAGAGACCTGAACCTGTCATGTCTTGTTGTAGAGACCTGAGCCTGTCATGTCTTGTTGTAGAGACCTGGGCCTGTCATGTCTTGTTGTAGAGACCTGAGCCTGTCATGTCTTGTTGTAGAGACCTGAGCCTGTCATGTCTTGTTGTAGAGACCTGAGCCTGTCATGTCTTGTTGTAGAGACCTGAGCCTGTCATGTCTTGTTGTAGAGACCTGAGCCTGCCATGTCTTGTTGTAAAGACCTGAGCCTGTCATGTCTTGTTGTAGAGACCTGAGCCTGTCATGTCTTGTTGTAGAGACCTGAGCCTGTCATGTCTTGTTGTAGAGACATGAGCCTGTCATGTCTTGTTGTAAAGACCTGAGCCTGTCATGTCTTGTTGTAGAGACCTGAGCCTGTCATGTCTTGTTGTAAAGACCTGAGCCTGTTGTGTCTTGTTGTAGAGACCTGAGCCTGTTGTGTCTTGTTGTAGAGACCTGAGCCGGGTGTCACAAATCGATCCTAGTTTGGCAGCAACAGCCGAGTGTCTCTCCATGTTCCTACAGTGTCAACTGTGTCTCTCCCAGGTAAGGACAGCAGCTGTCACACGGCTGACACTGGTGACAGCTGCAGTCATAGAACACCTTCACCATCAGAGTCGCACTGTGGCTGCCACACGGACATAGACTAGCCTATAAGATGTTAAATTGGTCAGAGACGCCTAAAGTATTACCAGAAGCTGCAGTGTATGTGGGCGTAACCTCGTACATTGTAGGTAGTTTTAAAAACGTTCAATTTCTAATCTCACTAGGGACTGCTGCATTTCACACGGCTGAAAGAACTTTGTTTGTATTTCTTTACAAGTTTCAATCAATAATCTCGTGGATGTAACACCAAGTTCCTGGTGGATAGATTTTTCAGTTCTACATTCAGTCCATGAAACTCTTTATAATGTTAAGTAATTTTCTTATTAAAAATCCACGTTTCGCATCCATACATGGCAGTTGACAACATCTAGTTTGTTCGCCGGTCCGGGACAATGAAGTTTTTATTGTATTATATTGTATCGTGTAATACTAGTTTCTACAGATTGTCACTGTCCAGGGTTTGTTGGCAGAGACTGGAAGCAGCTGACTGGATGTCTCAGCTGGGCACTGACGTCATGGCAGACTCAGTCGTTGTCAAGGTATGTCTCTTGATAGTTTAGTGCACATAGTTACCTCACGTGGTCAGCACTTGTATATGAGTAAACAATAGTTACATGCAGAGTACACTGTATTGTACACTTCCAATTTTGATTAATAAAATCCAAAATGTAGGGCATCTCTACAGTGTGTAGGATTTGAGACAAAATACTGTTAACATACACTAGATTACATCACAATCTAGTCTTTATAGAAACAATCGCAAGTCTCATCCCCCTTCCTGAAATGGACATTACACATGTGAAAATGTGCATGTTATACTATAAGCAGACTGTTCGAGAAGTTGCATTTGACTGAAATACTTATGATGAAGGAACATCTCAAAAAAGATTCCGCTTACATGATAAAATAGGTTTAATTTATTTCAGAAAATACCAGATACGGCTTGTTCAACTCAGTCTCCAACATGTCCAACTAGACATGTATTTAACATGAAATCCCACAGTTACATGCAGGTTGCAAATGAAACTCAGTAGATTAGTACGGCAGACAGGCTAGGCGGCTGCTGATGAAATTGGGCAAAGTTATGTATAGTTTCAATGGTTTGATGAATTTACTTCAGAGGGTGTCTGTTACACCTTTGTGTGTATTATCTAACAGGCACAGCACAAGACAGACAGACAGAGATACAGTCAGACAGAGAGAGGCAGGCAGTCAGTCAGTCAGTCAGTCAGTCAGTCAGTCAGTCAGGCAGGCAGGCAGGCAGGCAGGCAGGCAGGCAGGCAGGCAGGCAGGCAGGCAGGCAGGGAGATATATATATATATATATATATATATATATATATATATATATATATAAATATATATATATATATATATATATATATATATATAGAGGAAGGGATGGATGGAGTGAGGGAGGGAGGGAGGGAGGGAGACAGAGTGAAAGAGAGGAGGGTGGCAGAGAGAGAGGGGGGAGGGTGTTTTCAGTCATTGTCAGGTGTTTGTTGTGTCCCAGGTGATCCGTCTCACTCACAACATGGAGCATCTCTTCCGTGGCCTTCGCGTCGTGGACATCGCCAGCATCCGACAGCTGAGACTACGGGCACAGACACTCCACCTACTGGCCATCCTCACAACCAACAAGACAACCAGCTGCAAGCCGTCCTGTGTCCAATACCTGCAGGTGCTCAATGACCTCCAACGGTCAGTACATTTATTCAGGAGCGACATGACTTTATTGTGTAGGGACAACCTGTTGATCTGAATAGTTACACGTTTGTCTGTTTTCAGCATCATCTTTAAATAGTCTGTTTCAACATCTGCTATCAAATGAGTAGTTTTGGTTATTTTCATCTGTGATTGTTGGCTATTCTTCACTTGAATGTGTACATCAATCTTGGCAACACTCATCTCCAGCTCATTTCGGGAGAAACTTTTTTATTGAAACTCTTGCCTAAATAGTGAACTGGTGGAATCCACCCCCCGCAGCCTATAAGCCTGTTTCATGTAGTTTTTGCATCCTTTGGCCGAAGGTTCAATGAACTTACTGTCTACAAGTAGTCTGCAAATGCAGCCCTCAAAAGATGTGGTTTTTTAGTTACACTATAATTCACTTTAATGTCCTTAAAAAAGAATATACGTTGTACAACTCATGATCGCCTCTAAAATATGTAAAGATAAGATTGTAACAATTAGACTTAAAAAATGCCAAGAGAGTATAAGGGGCAGACAGTCCGGCAGATCATTCCACTGGTGCGGTGCTGTCCATGAAATGCCATGCTGCACAATAAATGTTATTTGATCGATTCATTTTAGAGCCTCCCAGGGTCCACTAGGGCCTAAAAACTGGTACATTTTCAGTTTTCATATTTTTATTCAAAAACTAGTTGTAGCTTTTCCTCTTATTTTGCAGAGACATCTTATTTTGCAGAGACATATCTTAGGGTATTCTCATTGTATACAAGAAATGGGTAGTTCGCAAGTCTATGGTAAGGGCATCTCAGGGCCTCAATAAAGCAAAATGTTCATATTTTGCTAGTTTCAACCTGGGCTGTTTCTGCTTGCACTGTAGACTTGCAACTCCCACTCTGTGAACTTTGTGTTCACCCACTAGAGGCCAGCCCTCACCACAGCACAGTGAAGCTGGACATTCCCTGCCTTCTATAGTTGTATGTGGCATCTTGACTAATTGCTCCCTGGCAGCAGTGACTAGGCCTGTATCAACAACCCTGTAGATCCCTGTTAAACTAGACAGTTGCCTGCCTACATTTTTAAGCTATCAAAACTACTGATTTTCTATAAATGCAAGTTGTGTTTATGTTGACGTTCATTTAGTTATCTTTGAAATTATGTGACTGGTGCCTACTGATTAAAGATATATAGTCACATGTAAGTGACAATCATAGAAAATTAATATTCTGGACACTTATAGCACGAAAACTGAAATGCTTTACTGATATTGTCTGCTACTTTCACACAATTTGGCTGTGTTTCTGGTCATGTCAAATAAATAACCAAAGAAAATTCCAATTAGGTGATTATGGTGAAGAGACTAGGCGGTGACTATGATTCACCCAAACACATTTCATTCATAATAACCAACTCACCATAGTCCAAAACATATCAGGGCCTCTTGGCCCATTTTTACATCAGTGATTTACTGGTAGATGTTGAACAATGATGCCACTTTTGAGATTGACAACGTACGAGTGACATCATGTTCTATCATGTTCTATCACAGGCTCCTGCTGATGAACAATCTCAAAGCTGATGACTTTGCACAGTCGTTGTTTGCCGAGACGCATCGTTTAGAGTCCTGTGAGCCTGCCGTCTATCTTCCCCTCCTCCGTGTCGCACTTCAGGTGAGAAACATTGTTGGCCACCCTCAGGTAAATCATTGGATTTTTGTCAGTTATGTAAGACACAACCTGTTGACAGCCCAACTGTCTGTCCGGTTGAATTGCTTCATTCGTGTTGCAATACACAAATAATGTTTTATGCAGAGACCCGTCCACCCGTCATTTGGATGGGTAACAACCGTTGTGGACGGGTAGAAATATGGGTGGACGGGTAAAACATGAAGGAACAAAAAAGGTCTTCCAAAGCCATAGATATTGTCACTTATGCCTCAAAAGTTAGTGTAAATGGTGTCACATGTGTTTGTAGTGCATTTTAGGTCATCAGACACTTTTAAAGTTTGTAAACTAGCTTAACAGTTAACATCCATGTGTCCACCAAAACATATGACTGGCAATAATTTGGTCCTGCATAAAGTCCTGGTTGACAATCGGTCTCAAACGCTGAACTACTTCAGCAAAACATATCACTACGCATGTCATAGCCAACCAATCATAGAACTAGCTCAAACCAGAGCCAAGAATTGTCTACCACCTCCAGTATAGCTGTCTGAAGTGGTACTCGTAATTTGCAGTTATATATCATTTTAAATCCCCCTCCTCCTCACTTGTCTTCCTTTCATTGAATGCATAAGTAAAACCTTATTGTACACTGTTGGGGGATTAGGAAGTTGAAACGTGTTGAAACACTTTGCCCACTTTTATTGCGTTTAGATGAACACAGGAATTAATCTTCCATAGGCTTCCTCTTTTTCCATTGGTATTTGATTTATGTTTATATTGGCTAGTCGATTTGGCCCCCCTTTTTAAAGGTAAAAATGTGTATTTAGTGTGAATGTTTGTATTCTTGCATATATATATATATTAGATTTAAACATAGAATGTTTATTGTGAGGTTTGACTTGGGAAAGTAGAGGGCAACACTGTGCAGGGGTTCAGTGTTCTGTATGGTATAGTTCCTCTTAATGGTATTCCCAACCAGTTTAATTAATTATTGTCATTCATTTGGCAAACTTGGTTATTGCATAAATCAGCTATGCCTAATTTATGGTGTTTTATAATAATGATGAAATTAAGGTGTAAAAGTCCTCATTCTCATATCAACAGTTATTAATTTGTACACCATTCCATGGTAGCTTATTAATTTTGTATTGCTTTTCGTGCAGCGACATCGACCGTACATGCTACATCTGGACAACCAGTTACAACGAGCGTGTGCAAATATCCTAGAGCCAAGTGGCGTGTCGGAACACCCACTCAAGTTCATGGCAGGGCTGACTGTCGCCGTCACACTGGTCGCTCAGATCAAAGAGGTCGAGAACATACAGGACGTTCGCATAAAGGTATGGGTGAGAAAGAACGAGATCCGAGTATTTCAATCTAGGAAGTCTGACAGGTAAACTGCTGTGTAGGTGTGCCATATGATTCATTTGCTGCTATAGTATTACTTATTAATTAAATGGCATATATATATATGTGTGTGTGTGTGTATGTGTGTATATGTATATGATTTAATTACAAGTGTAATAAGTGTTACTGTAGCATCAAATAAAACAAATTATATACACATATATCGTCGACATCTGCATTTCTCACAAGAAGATGATGTCGCACCTGCAGATTTATAATGTACATTTTTCCCGGAGAGACTATAGTCCAATTCTGGAATGACCGTCTCAACCACATCAGAGACAATGGGAAGGCTCTAGAACTACTGCAATTGCCCTTCCTACTGGCTCTCCTCTCAGCCTCATGGGTCCCCTAGTCTCCTCTGCCTTCCTCCTGGCTCTCCTCTCAGCCTCATGGGTCCCCTAGTCTCCTCTCCCTTCCTACTGGCTCTCCTCTCAGCCTCATGGGTGCCCCTAGTCTCCTCTGCCTTCCTCCTGGCTCTCCTCTCAGCCTCATGGGTCCCCTAGTCTCCTCTCCCTTCCTACTGGCTCTCCTCTCAGCCTCATGGGTCCCCTAGTCTCCTCTGCCTTCCTCCTGGCTCTCCTCTCAGCCTCATGGGTGCCCCTAGTCTCCTCTCCCTTCCTACTGGCTCTCCTCTCAGCCTCATGGGTGCCCCTAGTCTCCTCTCCCTTCCTACTGGCTCTCCTCTCAGCCTCATGGGTGCCCCTAGTCTCCTCTCCCTTCCTACTGGCTCTCCTCTCAGCCTCATGGGTGCCCCTAGTCTCCTCTGCCTTCCTCCTGGCTCTCCTCTCAGCCTCATGGGTGCCCCTAGTCTCCTCTCCCTTCCTCCTGGCTCTCCTCTCAGCCTCATGGGTCCCCTAGTCTCCTCTCCCTTCCTCCTGGCTCTCCTCTCAGCCTCATGGGTGCCCCTAGTCTCCTCTCCCTTCCTCCTGGCTCTCCTCTCAGCCTCATGGGTCCCCTAGTCTCCTCTGCCTTCCCCATGCCATACCGCACCATGATAGACCATGTCTTCCAGTCATCTGCTGTGCGTTCCCACGTGCTGATGTTGACATCGGCCAGCTTCACGTCTCCATTGTAGATTTCCTTTGATTGGAGATGGGGGCTACCCATTGATTGCACTCCTTCAGCAAATGCTCCATACACCAGATTCTTCGGGATTCGACCAGGATCTGTCTACCGCATGTGTCCTAGCCAAGTGCTTTGCCTTTGGCTTGAGAGAATGTACATACTGGGGATGCCTGCATGTTGCAAAACGTCCAAGTTGGTCACCTTGCCTTGCCAGCAGACAGGGTTTTATGCAGGACCAAATTATTGCCAGTCACATGTTTTGGTGGATACATGGAGGTTAACTGTTAAGCCAGTTTACAAACTTTAAATGCATCTGATGACCTAAAATGGACTACAAACACACATGTGACACCATTTACACTCACTTTTGAGGCATAACTGACAATATCTATGGTTTTGGAAGACCTTTTATTGCTCCTTAATTTGATTACCTGTCCACCCACATTTCTACCCATCCACAATGGTTTTTACCCATCCAAATGACGGGTGGACGCATCTCAGCAGACATGTGCAAGTGTCTGAGGCACCACAAATGAAAGCAGTTCAGGTGCTTGTTTGGCTTCTATACGTCATCCATGCTGCGCTTCCATACAGCAGAGTGCTAAGAACATGGTGATTGATGTCAGATGATTGTTGTCACACACACCCTCTTGTTCAGAATACAAAGTTCCATTTTTTCAAGCGAGAGTGCCAGCTCCTAGATTTTATTTTTGTCGTGTTCTTATTATTACAATTGCATATTCAAGGTTTACTGCCTGCCAACTTGTGTTTTGTTGCTTTATTAAGCTTGGAACAATGTGCATAATTCAAACGATTCTGCCTGCGTCAACACAACACATTCAATGGTAAACAAAACATCTGGTTTCAAAACTGATTGGCAGTAATGCCAATGCGAGCAGAGTTAACCGCTATATACCCTTTGATGTTTAACTTTCCCATGTTCTAGATGGAAAACTTCCCATTACAAATTACTGCTCTGCCAATTCTGGGCAGAGGAGCTGGCACCCTCCCTTTAATGCACTGTTTTAAATGGATTATAAAGTGTTTGAATCTTGAGTCTACTCTGCCCTCTGCTTGCAGCTGCGGTACCCAGACAGCGAAGAGCACCTGGTGGTGCCGACACTGACAGACTTCCGCCAACAGAACCCACAGAGTCACAGCATCAGGACAAACGTGACACTGTCACACGGCCTGTGGACGGAGCCGTCCTACGTAGAGTTGTCCATCATCGCAGTGTACCCAACAGACACGGACGCGGTCAGCGGGGAGACCCTGGCCGCCGGACCGAGCAAGGCCACGACTCGTACAGACGGCTTTGATTATATTGAACTGTGTGCACCAGTGAAGGTGAACATCGAGCCAAAGCCCTGCAGGCGATGAGACAGAGTTACAGCTGAAAGTTAGATCACAATTTTGGATGAACCTAGAGCTGGAGTCATGCGAATGATTGGCCAAACTTACAACAGGAGCCATGCAATTTGTTGGCCAAACTTAGGGTTGCAAATGATTAGCCCAGCTGGAGTCATGCAAACATAATCGAACAAAACTAGAGCTGGAGCTATGTAAATGATCAGACAGATTTAGGAGTGAAGCTCTGCAGTTAACAGATGACTTTTCTTCTGATCCACAAGCACAGACACAGTAAGCGAGTAAGACAAATATTTGTTTGGACGCATTTGTTTTAAAATGCAAGTAGTGAGTAAGCTTGTGCAACATATTTTTGTACACGTGTATGTATATATTTGGTAGTTTTAGCACACAACTTGTTCTTTTGCCTTGAAAATAAACTGTTACTATGTTCTTATGTGTACTTACTCAAAGCACTTTCAGTCATCATCAAGTGGTTGTTCTGCGTCGCCAGGCATCACCGCCCCTGCCTGTTTGCTTTATGTGCTGTTACAAACCAATTGGCGACTGTAGTCTGGAGAGTGTGTCTTATATATGCCTAGCTAATAATAATGTTAGATATGTATGCTTAGGTAATAACAATTATGTTAGATATGAAAAGAAATTGCAATACCCTCCTGAAGTCGATAAAGATCAAGGCTCAAGCTCAGTGTCAGTGACAGTGGCGCAACAATGCCAACAAAACCAAGCGATTATCATTATTATGGCTTCGACAATCCTACTTTTTTATTTTACATTTTGCACACTCGCACTTGCAACATTCCATTGGCATAGGTATCCAGCTGCAGTCAAAACGCGAATTTCCAAAAAGGCGCCGTATAGACGACCCCCAAACAGGCGTCCATTGCCTGCGTTTGGTGGTATATATATATAGACGAGACATCTACGAACATATTTCATCATCGTAATATATGAAGTTGTTTTAAACAATATTCCGTTAGAAAAAACGTCACTCAACGACACCGTCGTTGCCCTGCGTTGCCAGTCATCACGACTTTGGATCTGATTGCTAAGTCTAATATAAATACAAATGACTTTTGTAAATCTGACATAGGCTCGCACTTTCATCATCCCATTGGCGTAGATCCCCAGTAGCTATCAAAACGGAACACAAGGTATCGATTACTCCAAAGAAGCGGCCTAGTGATGGCTGTAAGTCTGGAGATAACACAGACAATGTGAAGTCACAGTGTTGTGGGAAACACGTCATCTTCCCCGTAGTTCTGCACCACCCACACGTAAATACAAAAATAAACAGAATCACAAATGTGCAGTTGTTTATGAAGTATGCATTTTGGTAGGATTAGCATCGATTACCTAAGGCTAAGCTTTAATTTTGAATAGTTTAATAATACAGTATTATCCTACAAAACGGGTATCCTTATTTATTCATAATTTTTTCAAATGCGGCCTGGCCTGTCTCTGCCGTATTTTGTGGTAAGATCGCCCTGGCGTTCACAAACGCCGAGCATAATTTGTCCAGGCAGTAGTGAGGGGCTCAAACGTGCTGCCACCTCACGGAGCCTGGGTACTAGAGTGATAGTGCCTCCACCTGCCAGATTGTTCCGACTTAATTTGCCGCGTGTCCAAAGGTTTTGTTGACACTACTCACTCAACACTGTTAGATGACAATGGCAGCTCCTAACAATTCGCAGCTTACAAATGGCATTGGTGCACAATTGGACGTCAGAATTGGCTTTATAGGAGCCGGCCAGATGGCACAGGCATTGTGCAAAGGGTTTATCAGTTCAGGTTTGTTGATTGGAAATGCGGGAGTATGAGGCAATGAGCGATAAAACATGGATTTAGTTTTATTTCTATTTAAACTTGTATGATGTAGCGAGTAATATGTTAGGCCAAAAGAAAAACATTCTTTCTCATCCCGCCTGAATCTTTTTTGGCTGCCATATACTTTTTTACTACTGGCAAAAATACTATGTTTAGATTTAGTTTAGATACGTTTAGATGTTTTTTCCGGATCTGTGTCTGTGAGTGAAGAACCCATCATGGCATCAATCAGATAGTGTAAGTCATTTGTATTTACATAGTATACATCAAATATTGTATCATTGTTTAGGGACGCATGTGCCATATTAATCAGAGTTTTAAATAAGGGCATTATTGGCTTGGCCCTGCGCAGATGTTTTACAGACATGTGAAATGTGTATTTTAACATGAAGTTGTGAGTACTTGTTGTACTTTTGCAATTGGTTAATGGGTCTATTCCATGTGATGTGAGTGCTGCCATTTATACTGGCATTAAAATTAATATTTGTTTGATGTTTTCTATTAAATCCACACTAAAAAGCATGGATATTGCCATATATTTTAAATATTTCTACTATGTGGGAAATCTGTATAATGTGCAAATTTTTAGGCATATTAACACTAAACATCCTCTAGAGGTGTAATACGGGAGAGACAAATATATACCGGTATTCCACAAGTGTTTCTATTCATCTGTCATTCCAGCAAAAAAAAATATATTTGTAAATGGAAGATGTTATATATACATTACAGACTCACATCACAATTAACAACATGGAAGCTATCTTTAAGACAATAAAAAAATTCATTAGTAAATGACATGCCCTTTACATATATAATATAGTAAAATGTAGCAAAAGTGACAGTAGGAAATGCTGTCGTCTTAACTAGAAAGCAAATACTATTATCTATGGAAGCATCAATGACCCAAGACTGGTCACTGGGGATTGCCGATACACAGTTAACTAGCTAAGCGTAATAAATGTGGGGCCAGGAATCTTTGTGGTTTCTGGGCCCCATGTGTATTATGCTTAGCTGGGCAATCACCAGTGACTGATATGTGCTCACCTGTGCTTGTGTAGGTAATATATCTTTGCATCAGACTTCACCACCCATGCACTCAGCACAGTTGCACTTAAATATGGCAATAGTATGACTGAGTAAACCAAAGTATTCACAAATATCCAATCTAATAAGGGCTTCCCAGTTCATTTTTAAAAACATCCGGTTGATAAACTATTTTCTGTTTTCTTGGCCTTATCATCGAACAGTGGCAAAGGTGACTTCAACTGTTCTGTGCAAGTTCCAGGGTCCATAGTATTAGTACAGTGGTGGGTACATTGCACTGTAAATATTTAAATTGTTTAGTTGGGACTTGACTAATATGACTATTCAACTTGAAGTTGATTCATTTCAATATTGTTATGCCTGATTCAGATTACCCTCATTACACTAGCTTGCCCTGTTCATAGTTAGTGCATTGTATCCAAGTATTAATTGGCAAGTAACTAATGTAAAGACAGGCTACTCATTCAAGTGGCTTCTGTCCAACAGCACCAACCTACTGCAAGATTCGCCATGCGATAAAAGCTACAAAACAGTCTATAGTAAAAATGGGCAGTCTGAAAAGAAAAAAAACCAGATTGTATAACTGTTATGAAAGTATACTTCTATAATAGTTATACAAACTGTTCTGTTTTGGATTCCTCCCACTATAACTTTATGTAGAGACCCGTCCACCTGTCATTTGGATGACTGAAACCTGTTTTGGATGACTGAAACCTGTTTTGGTTGTATAACTATCACTGGAAAGCCGATTAAAAAATTAGGCTGATGGCTGGGAGGCTGGTAGTATCGAAACGTTTGAGTCAGGGGCCTCCAAATTGGTGAGAGTGTTTTTTCTCTCTTTCCTGGTTGACCAGTGTGAGCATGGGACTATGTTGGGTAGTGTTGGGGACCTGGTTTTGGCAGCCTGTTGGTTGCCCCATAACTGGCCAGTTAGAGGTAATATAAATACTATATATTTATTTATCTTTTGATTACTAATATTTTATTATTATTATTAGTCACCATTTAGTTTATTATTCTATTAAAAATGTCTGTTGTCATTTTGTAATAACATAGATCACCAGTACACTGCCATACAGTCAACAATGACTGTGGACCCTAGGAAGGACATAGCAAGAGAAATGTTATTATGTGAGAACCAGTTGCTTTTACAGTGAAAAGTTATATCGTGTTCATTGACTTCCTTGCCAGGTTTAATAAGTAGAATAGTTGCTGTATACAGAGGTTGTGTAATTATGTGATCCTGTGAATGCAGCATTAATGCTGGATTCGTATAAAGAAAGTTTGTTATTATTAATCATGTTCATGTTTTATTTCCTAGGCCTTGTTGATGTCTCTAACATCATAGCGAGTTGTCCTGCGCAAGATGTGCCGGAAAACATCTATGTAAGTCACAAGTTATGTTGAATTTTAATTGAATTGAAATTTATTTCAACAACAACAACTTTTACTACATTTTAAATACAGTGCATACAATACAAATTGTTGAAAAAAGGGTAAAAAAAGTACAATACTTATCATGTTTACCCTTATATTTGCTTAATTTCGTTACATAAAGCATCTGAACAGTGCAATAGAAGGTGCGACAACACTATTTATATGTGTAACCGTACAACATTTAAATAAAAAAGACATTGTGACATTTGTTGAAGAAAAAACCTTTTATAACAATAAACAATCTGAATGTTTAATTTTGTTATCTAATTTATGTTGGCAAAACGGTCTAGGACTCTAACAAATAACTATTCAGCAGTCTATCTCTATAACACTTTTTAAAAAGATGAACATTTTTACAACTAATCAGTGAATTATCGAGGGAAGTACTTTCTTAGTCAGGTTGAAAACTAAAAAGATACTTTGAGTTTTAGTAGCGTTGCATGTTGATTATGTTGCAAATTAAAACAATAACATTAAATGTCAGCACTAATATGGTGATTTTAGTGTTTCTACTCTTGCATATTTCTGCTGCTAAAAACTGCAGTTCGTTGTTTAGGCTAATAAAACGTGAATCAGTTAATTTATATGAAAATATGCAATGTATGAAAAGATAATTATTGTCAATCAGTGTACAGTCAAATTAAAAATACACACACAGTCCACACACAGTCCACACACAGTCCACACACAGTCCACACACACACACACACACACACACACACACACACACACACACACACACACACACACACACACACACACACACACACACACACACACACACACACACACACACATTTTCTTGTGGAAGCAGTCAAACAAAGCCATATTTCTGGATAAATAGAAACTGTTTCCAAAGAAGTCTGTCACTGTGTGTGTGTGATGTTAAAACCAGATCATAATTTGCTGGTTCCTCCACTTTCTTTTGCTGATGTTCAGGTTTGACCGAAGTCTTGTGTCTCCAGTCTCCTCCTGTGTTCCCAAGTCCCAGGCGTTTCTGTGGGTTTTCCTCACAGTTCCACACACTTTCTTCTCACATGTACAGCTATTCCTCTTGTAAACGTGAAGCCTGTGAAGGGTACACGTGTGTTCCATCAGGGCGTGAGAACGACGACCAACAACAGCGAGGTGGTCACGGCGAGTGAGATCGTCATCGTTGCAGTGAAGCCCCACATTGTGGAGACCGTCCTGAGAGAAGTGTCCCCGGCTGTGACAAAGAAGCACCTGTTTGTGTCTGTAGCTGCTGGCATCACTATAGCGGAGATGGAGGAGGTCGGTGCAAACAAACATCTAGTGTAGTATAATTAACTTACTTTGGAGCTTAATGTCGAAGAGTACGATGTTTCGATCCATCAGCTACGGGCCTTGTTCACGTACTGGTGTCACGTGTGTTGCCTCAGATTTCGGCGCGATAATTTGATTGTAGCTGGCAGGCAGATGGTATCGCTGATCTCTGTTGGTAGGGGCTCTCTGATGTGTATGGCCTCCTTCACCTTTCTCTTGTGCCAGGGATACCACCTGCCTGCCATCTACAATCAAATTATCCCACCGATCCGTCCCAGCTGACGGATCGAAACGTCGTACTCTTCGACATTAAGCTCCAAAGTAAGTTAATTATAAACCTTTCTTGGAGCCACGAACAATATTTTCCCTAAACATGTAGTGATTGTGTCCATTTCATCTCTGATTTATTGGGTGTGAGACACAGCAAGTAGTGTTACTGTGTTAAACGTTAGATGGTGTATTACTATTTTTTTTAAACTTTTATTCTTTATATTTACTATGCATATATACATACACCACCTTTCTTTTAAGACCACCCCTCTTTTCAAACCTCTCCACTCCAATTTGGGGTAGTGATCCCAGCAAACAATGACCCGTGATTTCACATGTTCTGTAAGAGAATCCATGAGTTGAACTGGCTCAATTCACGTATTTCCGTACGTGAATTCACCAGATTCTGTGAACAAATTTGGTGTCTCGACACATGTATGGTGGAGCGGTACCAATTATGAACCAGTATAACACGTGCCAACTGGTTCAGAAATGGTTCCTTGTTTGCTGGGGGTCTTAAATGAGGGCATGTAAATTGTCACAGTGGCGTGTGTGCCAGCGATCTTCAAGGTCTTAGTGCAGGTCTCCCTGGGTTAATCAACACATACTTCAATTATGTGTTGTAAATATTTTAATATGTATGTAATATGTATGTTGATCCAAATAAATTTTTCTTCTATAGAATTGCACTAACACAATTTACATGTTTTATTAAATTAAATGGCGCCAGACAAATGCAGGCCAGTGACCTTTTGGTGTGTGAAATTGTTGCAGCAGCTGTTTTCAAGTACAAGTTTTTTCCATGGGATCATCAAAGCTGGAATTGAACATTTGGAATGGATTTTTATAATGTGGAAATGGCGGTGTTTTTTTTTTGGGTAATTGACCTGAATTGGAATTGGCAATATGGAATTGACCCCATAGTTGAGTATCTGCACACATGTGTGCATATCTGTATGTGTATGCATGTATATGTCTGTAGGAACAGTTCATAGTATGCCATAATTTTTTATAAACACATGTACAGTCCAACTGTATTTTATTCGTAGTGGCTGCCTGCGGACACACGACTGGTGAGGGTGATGCCAAACACCCCCGCCATGGTGCAGTGTGGGGTGTCTGTGTGCAGCCCCGGCCCTCACGCCTCTCCCCAGGACGTCTCCCTCGTTCTCAAGCTCTTCGCCAGTGTTGGCATTGCGGAGAGTCTACCGGAGCGCCTCCTGGAGGCTGTGACAGGACTTAGTGGCAGCGGACCCGCCTACGTGAGTCACCCGCTCAGACACTCATTTATAATAAGGTAGCATTTGGGGTGATGGGAGACCGACGGGTATCTCGCTAACGTAAAGGACAGGTGTGTGTTGCCACGGCATACATGTATGGCTTAGAAACAGTGGCACTAATACAGCAACAACATGAGAAGTTTGCAAAAACAACTGGATAAGAAGAATCGTGGGGATAAGAGAAAATGGATGAACTGAGAGTGGAGGTTGAGGTGAATGAATTGAAGGAAAATGTTAAAAAGAAGTTGGTGAGGAGTGGGTTGAAATGGGCGGGTCATATGGATAGAATGGGAAATAATAAATTGGCAAAGAGATCAGTTGCCCACAAACTGTAGGAAAAACGGAGGCAAAAAATGTGATGGGAAGATTGTGAGATCTGGAAAGAGTGGGAGGAGAATGGAGAACAAGAGCAAAAGATAGAAGGAGTAGGAGACTGTTGATAGAGAACGTGACAGCAGTTAGTGGCATCGGACCCGCCTACGTGAGTGACTGGAAAATGGCAATGACTTTAATTACACAAATAAAGAGAAATGACATAGTAGACAAAACTGTGAGCATTGCCGTTGGCCTACATAAGTAAAGCAAATCCCCTAAACACATAAATGTCAATGTATGTCAATGGGATTGCAGGAGAAATTATCTAGGCAACTAGTTATCTAAGCAAAATAAATGTGGGGGCCAGAAGCCACCCTCACAGTACAAATAAACATCTACATGTTCATGCAACAAGAAATACCATGGAAGAACCGCAAGGTAGCTCAAGACGCAGTCACTCATTTATGTAGAGCACAGTATCTCGGGGTAGAGCTTCAGACTCTCGACTAAAGAACCCGGGTTTGAATCCTGTGCTGCGGTGTTAAAACCTTGGGCAAGTTTCTTCACTCTACATTGCTCCAGTTCACTCAGCTGTATAAATGAGTACCTGGATGTAGACAAGTTGTGGATAAGTGTACGAGCAGCCTTCATGCATTAATTGTTGCATACGTCTGGAGACTTCACAGCGAAGTTGAGATGGTGTCTGATTGAACAGGGAAGTGTAAGACATTTTGAGCAATCCTGAGGATTGGGTACAGCGCTATATAAACATTTTTCTTTTATAATTAGGTAGTATCTGTGGTTATGGAAGACGGATGGATATTTCGTAAAGGTGTGTGTTGCCACAGCATACGTGTATGGCTTAGAAACGATGGCACTAATAGAGAAACCACAGGAAAAAAACAACTGAATAATTGTAGGATTGAAGAGAGCGGATGAGAGAAGAATGGATGAACTGAGAGTGGAGGTTGGAGCGAAGGAAACTTTTAGTAAGAAATTGGTGAGGAGTAGGTTGAAATGGGCTGATCACGTGGAAGGAATGGGATTATGGGAGGTAAAAAAATTGGTGCCCAGAAACTGTAGGGAAAAAGGATGTGATGGGAGGTCTGCATTAAGAGAAACCTGGGAAGAGTGGGAGGAGAATGGAGAACACCAGGAAAAAATAGTTGGAGTCGGAGACTGTTGATAGAGAACATAGTGAGAGAAAGGTTAGGAAAGAAAAGATGACAGTAACCATGGCCAACCTCACCCCTGACAACAAGAGGAGAACAACAAATCTACTGCGTCAGAATCCTTGGAAACCAAGGACAAATGTGCATCAAAACAAAAGGGCAGTCTCAGAGTTGGCAAACGATATTCCAGTTGTCAACAGTTGCATTGATACGTCGGGTAGCTGAATAGGGTATGTTGTAAGAATCCAATACTTGAGTATTGTATACTATGACTATGGTAGATAAACAAGGTTATAAATGTGTGTTTTAAAATGAGAATTGTGTAATATTTTAAACAGATCTGGCAATGAGAGTACAAGGTAAACATATTCTAATGAATCAGAGCATTAACAGCGCTAATTCCAACGTTAGTATTTACTCTAGGGACAAAATATAATCTCTGTCAGTTCAGTTGGCATAATATTACAGTTGGTGTTCATTTGCCATTACCCGCCAAAAGAGCCCCTATGAAAATTATTATTATTAAAAGGGGGCTCTCATGTTAGCGACGTGTTGTCTTAATGGAAATCTCCTAGACCTTTACATAATTATTTATTACGTTAACTATATTAATATGTACATTTGTTGTAAAAAAAATCTGTCTGTCTGTCTTTCTGTCTTTCTGTCTTTCTGTCTTTCTGTCTTTCTGTCTTTCTGTCTTTCTGTCTGTCTTTCCTTTTCCTGCCGTCCTACTGTCTGTCCTACTGTCTGTCCTACTGTCTGTCCTGCCATGTTCCAGATGTACATGGCCATCGAGGCGTTGGCGGACGGAGGGGTCAAGATGGGACTTCCTAGGGTCATGGCCCAGAGGTTTGCTGCCCAGATGGTCATGGTAAGTAGAATATTTTTTATCTCACTCACTGAAAGCTCCTCAGTCACTCATGCTTTATAACTTCTTCCTTTTTTGATAACTCCGTAAAGTCTGAATTACTAAAAGCAAACTTTAACTGTGTTCTAGTTGTTTCCGAATCATAGCAATCTTCTATTAACTGGCTATTCTGTGTGTTTTCAGTTATTTTGTAGTTTCAAAGTTATGAGGAACTTGTGAGGTATCATATCATGCCCAGTGCAGCCAGTCATTTACTTCATTACAAATGTTTTGGATGATTTGTCAAGAAAAATAAACTGTGCATGAAAAGTTGAGACTTTTCCCGGAATCACAATTTTTATGGTCTACATCCTAGATGGCTATTTTTTGCTTGTGCAGAATAGACCAGTGTGACATGTTATGACCCAGTGTGACATGTTATGACCCAGTGTGACATGTTATGACCCAGTGTGACATGTTATGACCCAGTGTGACATTTTATGACCCAGTGTGACATGCTATGACCCAGTGTGACATGCTATGACCCAGTGTGACATGCTATGACCCAGTGTGACATGTTATGACACCCAGTGTGACATGTTGTGACCCAGTGTGACATGTTGTGACCCAGTGTGACATGTTATGACCCAGTGTGACATGTTATGACATCACTGTGGTGGATGATCACATCTGTCTTTGAACACCGTTTTATAGCTTTTATAGTTTTATAAAACTATTATGAAAGACATTATACACAATATCTCACAGTTGAATACCAGCAACTACAAGATACAACAAGATCAGTTTCTCAAAGGACAGAACATTATTTTGTGGTCAGTACGAAATTATAAAAAACAGTAATTACACAGGCATTTGCAGACGCATAAAGTATTGATTTAAAACAGAAGATTAAATTAATATAGTAATAAATAAAACTTTATATAAAATAAATTATTGTTTACTTACATTTTAAAACCTGCTAAAACCGTGAAATGGGTATAAACGTTAAAACATAACTAGGATGTATTTATAATCGTGGTAACTTGAGATTTATTGATAATCAGATTTTTTATTGACATGGGGATAAAAACTGCTCAATCTCTTTGTTTTCTTTGCTCTAAAGGTCCTAATGCTAATGCATTAACAAAATGTCGTTTCAAGTAATAATAATAATAACAATACAATTTATTTGTATAGTGTCCGAATCAATATTATTGCTCTCAGGCGCTTCACATAAATGTACAAATAGTAGCTAAAATTTGATGATAAATTATTATTAAAATAGATATAGGTATATATGGATGATAAAATATTATTAAGATAAATAAACACATATATATATATATAGATACACATATATATATATATATACAGGTATATATATTATAAATATAAGCCTATACATGAAACAATAAAATAAAACAGCGCAGTCGTTACATTACTTAATATTAAATAAAAAAAAGTATATGATTAAAATAATAATAATAACATAACATAGAAGTGTCGTGTTTGTTCCGTAGGGCTCGGCCAAGATGGTCCTGGAGACGGGCCGACACCCGGGGGACCTCAAGGACGCGGTCTGTTCGCCAGGGGGCACCACCATTGCTGCGGTGCACCGACTCGAGAAAGCCGGGTTTCGTTGCGCTCTGATGGACGCGGTTGAAGCGTCAGCCGTGAGGTCCCGGGAACTCGGCAGTAAAAAATAACATCTCTAGAAGTCTGTGACATTCTTTCTGGACAGTGTGAACCTTTCGGGACAGTGCGGTCAATACAGGGATTTAGGGAGAGAGCTCATTCCCTCAGCGGTTGTGGAATTACGGATGGGTTATTATTAGACTTTTGAGTTCAGTCAAATGGGTCATCTGACGTGATGTGTGAACTAGGCAGTAAAAAATCGCATCTCTAGAAGTCTGTGGCATTCTTTCTGGACAGTGTGAACATTTTGGGACAGTGCGGTCAATACAGGGATTTAGGGAGAGAGCTCATTCCCTCAGCGGTTGTGGAATTACGGATGGGTTATTATTAGACTTTTGAGTTGAGTCAAATGGGTCATCTGACGTGATATGTGTGAACTAGGCAGTAAAAAATCGCATCTCTAGAAGTCTGTGACATTCTTTCTGGACAGTGTGAACATTTTGGGACAGTGCGGTCAATACAGGGATTCGGGGAGAGAGCTCTTTCCCTCAGCGGTTGTGGAATTACCGATGGGTTATTAGACTTTTGAGTTGAGTCAAATGTGTCATCTGACAAATGTGTCGTCTGACAAATGTGTCGTCTCACGTATGTGTGAACTTTGGTGGATGGTGAGGAAAGGGTTGCTTACTAACGCACATTATCTAGTGGCTAAATATGATGTGTAATTATTTTACACACTGAATATTCATTGTGCATATTTATGAAATGCATTCACATGAATTGGACTATGAACTATGTCAGGTGATATGATTGATAAAAGGGTGTGTGTGCGTGTAGTCATACATTCAGGTACACGTATGTGCCTGTTTTTGGACGAGCATTATTTCATAACAGTATTTTAGTATACCAGTATGTTCATTTAGCATGTGTCAGTTATAAAATTGTACGCACATTAAAAAAGTAAGTATAGGCCTAAGCATGAGTTATTTTATTGGTATTATAATCTATGTAACAATCTATAATATATATTATAATGTAGATCATGATATATTCATAATTGCAATATAACCTTGGATATAACTTAGAAGACTGGCATTGTCTATTTAAAAACAGGCTTGATGTAGCCAAAATTAGTATGTGCTACAGTTAGGAATATATTATTGATCACGTGTTAGAACGAAGACAGATCTTATGAAATACCTTTTTATGACCAGTGCACCAATTATGATATAATTAATTGTTAGTAATTCAGCAGTACAGTCATTGTATCAGTACAATTATTACAGCTTTGTCATGTAATATTTTGATTTTCATGTTAATATTTCGATTTTATTTTTACAATTATGTTTACAAGTAAATTAATTTGATGTACACTTTTAGTTATTAACTTGTTATTGCTACATCTGATAATACATCACTGTCAGTAATTATTGCAGTATTGCTGTATTGTATTAGTGTTTAATTACATGTCAACTTTCTACAAGTGTAAAATATTATTATAAACAGATGTATGACAAATCCGTACGAACAGTAGCAAGTAGGCTACAACAGTTTTTTTAATGTTTGCCCACTTCAGACAGAAAATGTTGACAATTATGAGTGATCCCCTAACTGCCAAGTGAAGACTTGTAACACCATGATTTTATCACTCACATGGTTTTATGTTGAGAGAAAATCATTCTGTGATTGTTCGGAACTGCCAGTTCACTAATGGTGTGTCACCTGCTGTTTATTCATAATAAAAGTCATTTACAAATACTCCAGGACATTGTGACTGGTGTGTCGTGGAAATAGTTTCCATGGTAATAAGGCAGTGGATATTTGCTTTCTATTTACTTAATTTAACAACAGATCTTGATTAATGATCAATGTTCCTTACAAAGTCTTTATTTTAGTGAATCAGTCCCCAGGAAACCGTTTCCTGTACCCAACGTGTACCAACTTGTGATAAAAATGATATTTTGGCTAGTGTTATTCGACAAAACTCGAGTGACACATGCAAAAATATTGTGTAGCAAACTTTATTCATCAACCACGCAGTGGATAGGACAAACCATGGTGAGGTTTGCCGATTACCTGTTTGTTGACTTGTGGTCGAGTCATTTCTACTACCATGTTACTGAACAAGAGGGAAGTTCAAGCAAGTTCACAGTATACATGACTAGCCAGTTTACTGTGAACGTTAACTATCTATCTACCAATTCTGCTATGTGTTACACATCTCATATCACAATAAGTACATTGAAAATGTACATAATATGTACCGATTACAATGTGTGAAAAAAAGAAATAGTACACATGTGACAAATGTAGTACTTTTACGTTATGCATAGGACATGGTTGTCAGGGTAAATTTACATAAAAGGTCAATGATGTTTATCCCAAACATTGTATACACACGTGTTTATATTGTATCATGTTGCCAAAGTTTTAACAATGGAGCTAGCTTAGTTTTATCAAGGAATTATGTAAATTGCATCATGTTGTCAAATAATGCATATTTTTAGACAAACTGAAAACACAATAATCCAGTATTTTCTTCACATGCTGATGCAGAAACCAGCAAATTTATTCACTCTGATTGCCATATCTGAAATAAAAACAAACAATGCCCAAATCTAAACGCTGCCAATACCCCTAATAATTCCATCTGATATAATAAACATAATAATTATGATGCGTACCTAGTCCCCATATAGCTATGCGCCACAGTTGGGTTTCACGTCTGATCACATGATGCACTGTGGTGATATGAATAAAACATTATACAGGTAACCTTAACTAAATGTGCAGTGGTAATAAAGCGCTATGCCACAAGTATGTACAAATTGTATTAAAACCATTATAGCATACACTGAGACGAGGCGATTAGAATGTACACCGTATAAACATTTCAGTTCCAAACATCCACACTGTGCATGTTTACATACGCCATGCTTACACACATTCACTAAACTCAGGCATCTAGTCTCGCAAACTTGAGTAACAATCGATAAAACATAATTTCATATCGTTAACAAAGGACGCACTGATGACATCAGTGCGAACTTAACATTTCTCGAAAGACCATGGCAGCTTATTTGCCTAATACATTGTCATCAATAACAACCTTATCGTAATATACAGACATCTTTAAAATCACAACCAATCTTGTCTGGTTAACCCTGTCAAGACAGCCTGGTTCATTTGATGTGATATTGTCACGACAATGACGTCACTCCTATGCTATAAACAGTGTGACAAAGTGGTATGTTGTGATTACACAAGTGGTGTAATCAATGACCATGTTTCTACAATGTTATACAGTGTATGTGTGATGAAGGCGGTCGATGGCTTCAATGTGCTGTGATACAGAAAAGGGTGACACAGGAACCATTTACACCTATCTGCATTGTTCATGGATTGCTCCTGATTGGGTTATCCTATGATGCTCTCACACACTACAGTATCCCTGGCTGATCAGCTCCGCACACCGTAGATGTACCGGGTATGTGGAGTTGAACTATAACATTACAGCAACTTATTTCTCCAGTCGTGGGAACAGCGCATATACCCACCCAACTTTGAGGGTGGATACTGGATACAGGACTTGTGAGAACCCCAACGTAATGACCAATTCACATCCAATATTTTGCATGTTTTAGAGGCTAAAATCACTTAAATTATCACATGATCAGAAGCCGGCAATACTCTTCGTTATTTCATTGTCTTACGTTAAGAGATGAGCTTTGCAAAGGGATATACCAGAGGTACTGTAGGCCGACACTGATACAATCACTCCTGGCTTGGGAGGATGTATCGCACCAATGTACAACATATATGGGACTATCAATCTAAAATCGTGTAACTTTGGGAATTTTCACATTATGAAAACCACAAGTACCAGATTATACATGGTGCACTTGGCCCCTTACAACATCAATCATAACCAATCTGATTACACACTTCATATCTCTTCCCCCAGGAGGGCTTCAGCCTCTATTCAACAAAACACGTAAAACAAACGTCGGAAAATTTAGACATGATTGACGAAGTTTTGATCGTTTGCACAATGTTTGTATGTAGACAGCCAACAACAATACATGTGAATGCTTCGGGACAAACACTGCTGAACAAACATGACTATACTAAAAAATTCTATCACACATTTTTACTGTCATCTATCACAAGTCCAATAAGCCCGCCCACAAATGGTTTGCACCGGTATATTATTATTCCAACACGTGTGACCAGACAATATGTATATGGAAAAAAATTGAGTATTTCACACATACAGTCCCACCTCAAGGTGGAGCCAGTGGTCCTGGCGGCAAATAAAATAGTTCCAGGCGGCAACAGTTCTATGTAACCAGTGACTCGTCAATGAGATACACTGTCTCTAGAGACTCCTTCGTCTATTAGAGACACTGGTTGGAGATCATTCGCATCTTGCAATTTGTTTCTTGCAAAAATATCATCGTCTCCTCCACATTTACTGTTCAACACGATGTCTGCCTGAACGTCGTAGTCTAACTGCAAGTCTCGGAGGCAAGAGGCACACGTCGCGTCATCATTGTCATTGTCACTCACTGGTGACAGCGTCTTCCCATCATTCAACAGCGCAGGGCTGTCATCGAAACATCCCACCCCGTCAAACTCACACGTGCCAGAATCGTGCGAAAATCTCCGCACTTCATCAGCCACTGTGCTGCCACCTGCTGGGAATGTAGGCGGGACGTTGTCCGTTTGCACGTCCGGCGTGCTGGGAACGCTCTCGCAGATTGTGCTTTCGGCACTGCCGTCGTGATCGCTGTTACCTGCTACTTCGCCTGTAGTCACACTGCCACATGCAGTCAACTGCTGCTCTGTGTAGTATACCTGTCAAATATCCACATGCCATCATTACTTTACCAACACAGACCATGACACGTTTCACATATTCTATCACTCACAACACATTTCATTCACACGCAACTTTGCATAGGTCTGTTTAATAACCAACCCTTAAAAACATTTTTACCATTACACATTCAACAGAAACAACCAACACCATTTTGCTGATGAAACACTATAAAGAAGCAGTTGCATTTATTTGCTGATCAACCTGAATCCTTTAATTATATCATATACTAATGTTTGCAGTATACTTAGTTCAGATTGAAATAAAATCGTTCCTACCTTTGAGCAATTAACTGCAAGTTCATTAAAAAAAATTGATTCACTAAAAATGCAGTTGTCCATAGTTATTTATTGCTTTATCTCAGAAACAAAATGTTGCGAGACAAAATGCCAAGTGACATTATAGGGACCGACCTTTTTGGTATCGAGCATGTTGACCGCACTGGCTACTTCGGTCAAGGTGGACGGAGGCGTGAGACCGAGGCTGGCGAACTGGGTAAAGATCTCGGGCAAATGGACGATTGGCTTGTTCTGAAAGCAACACAGAATGTCAAATAGTCAAAGAGAATCCACACCTGCAGCTTCCCTGGTAACTCACTGGGCAGGACAGGAACGTTGAACCAGTACGACTGATGGAATGGAGACAGGCCACAACAACCTAAGCGGGATGATTTGTGTTGTGCGATGGTTGTTTTCAAATTGCGCACATCATAAAAATTCAAAAGTATTTATTGTCCGTTTTAAACATTACATTAAAGACGAAATATCTTTTCTTCGATTACATATTAAAATACCAGTAATAACATAAGGTAATAAAACAGTTGATAAGACACATCAAAATATTACTAATTGGCATGGAATTTGGCAAAATTAATAAATGAAGTATATAAATAAGTACAATAAATAGGTAGAATAAATAAGCAAGTAATATTTCTTTAAAAGTTTTTTGATAAGACACAATATAACAACAACAACAACATATACTAAAAATTGGTAAATAAAGTGGGTGAAATTGGTAAATAAAGTTAGTAAGCATAAGTTAGTGAGCAGTATATATTATAGCAGGTGAAAGAGCTTATACTATAGTATATTTATAGTATGTCTTATGAACATATTTATTAAATCAATCAATAAATATTTATGAGCAGACACACTCCTTTCAAACATTGATCAGTGTTACTATGAGCCTCATGGGTGACGAGGACGCACTCACAGGGCTCTGTTTCCGCTTGTCCCGTTTGTTGCGTTTCGTTTTTGAGCGTGTAACGCCAGTGAAGAGACCCTCATCTTTCTTCTTGAGCATGTACAGACCATCTGCCTCGAGGTCCTTCACTGACAACAGACCACAAGGACCACTCAAATGATGAATGCATCAAGCTGCAGTAACAAAAACTATTTTAGTCTTTATTAAATTATTTTTCTGTAAATTTTGGCTGCATCGCGCAGCCTTCTTAAAGGGATACTCCAGTCAGGGACGGATTCACAACATTTACATATAACAATATACTATATTGGTTTCGCATAGTAATTGTGCACAATGATCTTTAATCAACAATTAATTATAGTATAATTGTACCAGAAACACTCCATGATGGATTCAGGACGCTGCCATCTTGAGACTTATGCACCAGTGACGTAAACTGCTTACGTCACTGGTGCATGCACGTTCGAACATCCTATGTCTGTCCAATGGTATTTGATGTATCCAGTACGTTGATGAATGTTTACGTCACAATCACAATTATTAGCGAAGATTCCACCAATCCTTGCCTTTTTCAACAATGCACCAATGGCGTAAATTATTTGGCTTACGTCACTGCACATAAGTCTCAAGATGGCCACGCCATGAATCTAAGCTATCATGTTTTTGATACCATTAAATTATACCTAATTGTTTATTAACAATATTTGTGCATAATTACTATGCACAACCGATATATTATACATATGTACGTTAATACTGTGAACCTCTCACTGACTGGAGTATCCCTTTAAGCAGACTGATTTCACAATAATACTCCAGCTTGTATCACATGATGTAGGTCGTGTGACACAACTGTAAAATCAGTCTGTTGAAGATGGAACCGAAATATACAGAACAAATTCTTGAGAGGTAAATAATTTATTATATAAAACTGTATCACAATATTCTAGTATTATATTCTTATTTATTAGATAACAAAGAATGGACAGTGGTTGATTTATTTTAACCCAAAATGGCTTCAAGATGGGCAGAAGTAGGGACAAGTGGAGCTGTTATTATGCCCCAGCGACCACACATGGTTACAGCATATCGAAAGCAAGGTTTGGAAATGGCAAGTGGAAATGAAAATACATCTGTAGTGACTCCTGCGAATTGTTCATCCAATTCCCCAAACAATCACATTTCCTAAATCGGCATCCATGTGAAGCAGATGCATACATCGACGTACAAATGGACCTACTATTAATTTCCATAGTTGTGGAGGAATTTTGTCATTGCCCTAAGTAACAGCAGAGGGCGCACCAAGCAGTAACAGACTAGCACAATACCTCGACTAGTGCTGCCTTCCACGCTGCTGGCACTGTTAGCTGACGACACATCATTTGTGGTTGTTGCCGTGTTTGTGTCACAGTTGTTGAGAAACTTCTGCAGGTAGAGTCTCAGCGTTGCACACAGCTGAAGCTCCTCTTTGAACGGCTCCAGGACCGCCTCGTACTTCACCCTGAGACACAGAACTCAACAAATATAGAGAAACTACATAATACATGTACACATAATAATAATTATTTTTATTTGTAAAGCGCTGTATAACCGGAAATATTTCAGCTCAGATGCGCATAAAATACCTTGTAACACATACATATTTAAAATATTCACAATCAGTTAAACTTGCATGTAAAGACGAAATGTTAAATGTTAATAACAGATAATTAAACCAAGCTTCTAAAAGTCCTAGTTCTTAAGGTAAACTTATCAGCAATAAATAGATAAAATTAATTAATAAATAATAAAATGTATTAATAACTTAATAATAAAGTTACAAAAGTAAGTAAAAAAGCAAAACTATAATTACAGTTAAAATAAATTCATCATAAAATACGTAAGTGTGTAAGCAGTGACAATATTCGTTCAAATACAAATTAAAAAGGCAAACATACTAGGTTAGATAGTAGTCATGATCATGATCAAATGTAACCACAAGTTCAACGTTGTAGTCACGAATTAAATATTATACTCATGAATACAATACAGTAATCATGACTACATTGTTGTAATCATGAATTGAATATTATAATCACAAATACATTGTTGTAATCATGTATCCAACACTATAATCATGAATACAACATACCAGGGGTAGTAACCATGAATACACTTACAATAATGACTACAATTTTGTAATTGTAAAAACAGGTGTTGCTCTTGTCTTTCACTAGTGATAATATGGCTGAAGCTAACTAAGCCAACCATGACAGGTAGAATGTTTGTATTGCATCAATAATGGCCTGTTTACACTTTATGTACAGCTCCCCCCTGCTAACACATGGAGACAATTTGAAAAGCCACACAGAGCAGCCAATTCCAGAAGAAAAAAATAAAATGCCATTGATTCAAACTGTTTCTGCCACAATTTTCAAGCCAACCATGTAGATAGAACTAGACATGTGTGATGATGTGTCCTATGTAATATTGTCCCACCCAGATAGAACTAGACACGTGTCCTATGTAATATTGTCCCACCCAGATAGAACTAGACACGTGTCCTATGTAATATTGTCCCACCCAGATAGAACTAGACACGTGTCCTATGTAATACTGTCCCACCCATATAGAACTAGACACGTGTCCTATGTAATATTGTCCCACCCAGATAGAACTAGACACGTGTCCTATGTAATACTGTCCCACCCATATAGAACTAGACACGTGTCCTACGTAATACTGTCCCACCCAGATAGAACTAGACACGTGTCCTACGTAATATTGTCCCACCCAGATAGAACTAGACACGTGTCCTACGTAATACTGTCCCACCCATATAGAACTAGACACGTGTCCTACGTAATATTGTCCCACCCAGATAGAACTAGACATGTGTCCTACGTAATACTGTCCCACCCAGATAGAACTAGACATGTGTCCTACGTAATACTGTCCCACCCAGATAGAACTAGACACGTGTCCTACGTAATACTGTCCCACCCAGATAGAACTAGACACGTGTCTTATGTAATACTGTCCCACCCCGATAGAACTAGACATGTGTCTTATGTAATACTGTCCCACCCAGATAGAACTAGACACGTGTCTTATGTAATACTGTCCCACCCAGATAGAACTAGACACGTGTCCTATGTAATATTGTCCCACCCAGATAGAACTAGACACGTGTCTTATGTAATATTGTCCCACCCAGATAGAACTAGACATGTGTCCTACGTAATACTGTCCCACCCAGATAGAACTAGACATGTGTCCTACGTAATACTGTCCCACCCAGATAGAACTAGACATGTGTCTTATGTAATACTGTCCCACCCAGATAGAACTAGACACGTGTCTTATGTAATACTGTCCCACCCAGATAGAACTAGACACGTGTCCTACGTAATATTGTCCCACCCAGATAGAACTAGACACGTGTCCTACGTAATATTGTCCCACCCAGATAGAACTAGACACGTGTCCTACGTAATATTGTCCCACCCAGATAGAACTAGACACGTGTCCTATGTAATATTGTCCCACCCAGATAGAACTAGACACGTGTCTTATGTAATATTATCCCACCCAGATAGAACTAGACATGTGTCCTACGTAATACTGTCCCACCCAGATAGAACTAGACATGTGTCCTACGTAATACTGTCCCACCCAGATAGAACTAGACATGTGTCTTATGTAATACTGTCCCACCCAGATAGAACTAGACACGTGTCCTACGTAATATTGTCCCACCCAGATAGAACTAGACACGTGTCCTACGTAATATTGTCCCACCCAGATAGAACTAGACACGTGTCCTACGTAATACTGTCCCACCCAGATAGAACTAGACACGTGTCCTATGTAATATTGTCCCACCCAGATAGAACTAGACACGTGTCCTACGTAATATTGTCCCACCCACCTCTCCCGTCTAAGTGCTGCGTGCTGAGCTTGCTTCTCATGGCTCTTCTTTCTGATCAACTCTGCATGGAACTTCTTTTGAGCCTCATCACGTCGCAACTGGTATTCCCGCTCCTGAACTTTGAACTGTGCCATCCATGTCCGCCTTTGCTCATAAAGCTTGTCGATTTCTATGAAGAGGGGGACAGGTGTTATCAATTTTCGTCGAACAACAATTCTAGAACTACCCCAAATGCACTTGTTTTGCAAATATTTGTTTACGTATTAACCACAATTAATGGAGGTCAACTGTTGCTCTACCCAGAATTGACCAGCGTAGTTATCTGTAACTGGACATTTGGAAATCGTTTAACATTAACGGGTATTTCAATTGGCTCAGCCTACCTCAGCATTATTTCCAATAAATGTTTTGAAACTGGATGTTTCTGAACATGCTGCAGTTCAAAACTTTCAAATTGTGAAAACTGCTACAGGTTACTAAACACAATCTGGTGGTAATTCTACCTTCAATATAGTCTTGAGAAAATGTAAATTATCAATGAGAACTAAAACAACTACATTCAACATAATTATCATAGTCTTTGAGAAAATGTCTATTAATAACAATAAGACAATTAACAAGAGAGTGCTTCATTGAACACAAAGTTGTGACAGTTATTCACCTTTCCTGAGGAGCTCACTTCTCATCTTCTGCTTCCTAAGATGGTCTTCCTTCGTCTTCAACTGAGTCACTGTCTTGTGGAGTCGCTGTCAACAGCACAAGTAAACTTACTGCACATCAGTCACTTAGCCAGAGACCTCTCTGTACTGCACATCAGTCACTTAGCCAGAGACCTCTCTGCACGTCTTCGAGACAGACAGACGACTGACCAAGATGGTTAGTCAACATAGGTAACACTGGTGCAATCTAGAGGCGCCACCTGACCTTAGAGTAACTAGTAGTTTTAAAGCTAAAGCCCCACATCTGGTTGTGACACAAATCAAATGAATCAGTATTAAATAAACAAATAGGTCAAACGACACTGGTTTATCACTTTAAAATGTGTACTACTAAACATTGTTGTGGTTGATGTAATGGCTTCCTTGCAAGTAATTTTTTCTCTTACGTGAACGACACGGATTTGAATAAAATGTCCAACTACATTAACTGGTTTTCATCACTCTATTCTGGGTCGTTGAGCACGATGAACAAGTTGTTTTATATTGTTTGTTAAATAGCATGTAAACAACCACAATTTATTACCAATTTTAATATGTATGAAAAGCAACTCTAATTGTTCTTTCAGTTGCAAATAGTGTCACACCGAAGTGAGATACAAGCAATATATTGTGGGTACTAGTGGTTTCTCACGTCTGAGAAGATTGAACCATTCTAGCATTATGATGGAACAGGACTTTAATGAACATTAATTCAGAATGGCACCAGAAAGTGTGAAAATAGTACTAATAAAGTGTAAGGAACTACAAAAACAATGTTTGTTACTGAGACATCCATATAAAAACAAAACAAGCTCCATGGCTGTGGCACGTACAGTGAAATGTTTGAAATCGTTTTATGAAATCATTTTATGAAATCATTTTATGAAATCATTTTATGAAATCATTTTATGAAATCATTTTATGAAATCATTTTATGAAATACCATCAACGTATTGATGAGTTTGTTTTTTGCATTACACACAGGATTGTAAATTAGGTTCTACATTTGTCATCATCAGCAGACATACAAAACGAGCCAGTCAATGAGTAACTAACATATAAACAACTGTTGAAATACATGGCACTATAGCAGTTATGGTGAATATATATTTTACCACATTATCTTTACTTTTTAATTATGTAATATTTTCTCTGTTAACCAGTAATAAAATTAAGAAGACGTGGTCATCATAAACTAACATCTCTCTCCTCACGTAGGTTCTTCTGCTGGTCTCGCTTTTCATCGATTTCCTTTTTCAGAATCAAGTACTCTCTGCAAGCAACAAAGGACACGTGTTGATTGCATTCACAGGTCACAGGACAGAAGTTAGTTGCAAACTTCTAGCTAACTACCATATTTGGCTACTTTTAAGAACATATATGTACAACAGACAAAATATTTACATATTTGATCATATCTGCTATCGTATGTCACTTTGATATTTTACATATCAGTGGAATAAACCAAAATGTGGCATGCGAGTATAGCTTTTTTGTGTGTGCTGTTTTATTAAAAAATTGCATATTATGTGTCATGATAATTCACTGAAAATTTGTGTTGCCATCAGAACATTTAGAATGTACTTGTTTTTCATGTGGAGTAACTGACATGGCCCTGGAAATATAAAAATGCTAAAATTAACTACCTGTGTTTTAACCTTAAATTATATGCAACCAGTAGGTCAGAGGATGGTGGTTCAGAAAAGTGCATGAGATTAGAAATGTGGAGCTCAGCGGCCAAGACGAGATACACATGAGTATAAATATATTCAGGTAAATTATTTTAGAACAATCTTATCAGTCTATGAATGTTATAATTTGTGAGATGACATGAACGGTTGTGAGATGGGAAACAGGTGGCACTGTGTCGTCAACAGGTGGCACTGTGTCGTCAACAGGTGGCACTGTGTCGTCACCTACTCGAGCACTTTCTTTGACCGCTTCAAGCGGTCGATCTCCGCGACTATCTTCTTCTCCTCACTCAGTTTGAAGTTGCGCGAGCGCAGGTGATAGTCGAGTCGGTGGATCGCGTCACTGATCCGCCCCTCGCTCTTGTACTGCAGGTTCGACTGCAGCTTTGTGAGGTGCGCCATCTACAGGCAAGGCAGTGCAACAAAGTTTATAGTATCATGTCTCGATTGCATGCAGACGGGAACCGTTTGTGGGCTTAAAAGGAAGAGATTGACAAAGAGAAATCAGAAACAGTGGATGCTGAGTGACGAAGACCAGTTACTTTGGGAAAGACAAAGAAATGAAAATTGTGCGTGAATATTGAGAAAAAAACTGCCAAACCAATACATGGCCAGCATCACCCCTTGTGATAATAATTCAAGGATAACCCAGCAAACAACAACCCGTGATTTCACATGTTCTGTAAGTGAATTCACGAGTTCAACTGGCTCAATTCACATGTTTCCGTACGTGAATTCACCGGATTCTGTGAACAAAGTTGGTGTATCGACACATGTTTACCGTGCAATCACGAGTACTTCACGTGATTACATGTGTCAGTGAAACTGTACCAGTTCTGACCCAGTACGACTTGTGTCAAACTCGTTCAAAATTCGTGACAACAGACAGAACACGTGTATTCACAGGATTTCACGTGAATACACATGAAAACATGTACTGGTGGGGTGGTACCAATTATGAATCAGTATGACATGTGCCAACTGGTTCAGAAATGGTTCCTTGTTTGCTGGGAAGAACTACAACAATATGAGGTAATGTCTCACTGAAGTGACTCAACAGCTGAGACTGGGAGAGAGCAGGAGAAACGACTTGTTAAAGGAGGAACAAGCCAAATGATGTGGCCATCACGTGGATTGTGATTTAAGTCTTTGTTTAAGGAAGGGAAATCATACATATGGTGCATTGCTAGTTTTGGAGAAAGGAAGACTGCTAACCTGTTTTGCTATCTCCTCATTGTGGCAGCGAAGGTCTGCATCAATCTTCTTTCTCTGTTTCACAATTGATTCTTTCTCTGCTCTTGTGGTGCGGATTTCTGCCTGGCAATTCTCATCCTCTGATGCAGTTACCATCTTCTGCAGCATCACTGGTTAAGGTCATACCGTAATCAATATACATTTCAACTTAACATTTTAAATTTCTTTATAAGGAATCCGAATTATGCTATTAGTTTACTGTTAGTGTTATGTGCTTTCAGATTTTACAGTAGATTTGACAAGTCTTCATTCACCAAATGTCTGTCATTACCTTTTTTAGTTCATTTTATGCATGGTTCATTGGTTGATCCTGGTCCACTGTTCTGACAGCTAGTAATTGGGTAAGGGTTAGATGTTCTGATCGTTAGTAATAGGGTAAGGGACAAAGAATACTGCTTTGCTTTGGGTTTTAATTTCTACATCGTTTAAAAAATATTCACTCTCTTTGTTGAGTCGCAATTTCTTGGGTCAGCTGAATTGTTATTGCAATGTTAGCTGGCGAGAACGCAAATGTCTAAATTGTAAGCAGCCCTTACAGGAACACTAAGTATGAAGAGAGTCTGAAAAGGATACAAGCTCAGCTTCCTTGCTGCAAATGGCTGCCGTCAAAATTTCCAAGCGTTCTTCATATTTCTTTTTGTTTGGCGGATGCAGCTGTCTTCTCTCATCTAAAATGACACCATTACTTTTACAGGTTCTTACAGGTCCTTTTCTGGCTGAATTAGGCATTCCTGTCTCTTAGACGACGGTATGTAAGAGTTGGTAGGTTTAATCTTATATAGGTAGGTACATCAGAAAAAATTCAAATACTTCCAATCTCATTCAAATTATACCACAAGATAGTTTGGTATGCAGTTTACGACTTTTGGAAATATTTTGATATCTTTATTATTTCTGACGTAATTCCACTTTTTGTGCTCAGAAAAAGGGCGATTTTTTGTATTGAATTCTGTCCATTTCTTGTGACCAGGAAGCTGTTCACAAGAAAATGGTAATATAATTGCTTCTACTGAAGATATTGGGGTGAAATAAAAAGTTATGTGATCTAGAAAATGTGAACAATAACAATAATTAATGCTAGGAAGCGCCTACTGGTGCCGTCACTGATGACTGTGCTGCCGGCGAGTGGCAGGCATGATGCGGCGTAGGCTGTTGGTAATATACGCACAGAACCCCAAAGGGTAGCAAAGTTCCCCATCGCACTGTGGCGCTGGCCAAGCACGCACAATAATGCTACATATATAATTTTAAAGCTAATATATTGTACTAGACTAGCTACCACCTTTCGTAGACTAGCTAGTAGACTTTTTAAAAGTGTTATGTGTTTATTTCGCGCAAGTAAAGAAAACATCAAACACGGGAAGATATCTTGGTCACAACTTTTGGAACAGAAATGACCGCGAGATTTCAATACGCCATCTAGCGGATTCTGATGTACCTAATATAGGCGTTCTTTATAATCAAGTTCTTTATTTTATATCCAGGAATTAATTTCGTTGCTCGACGCTGAACCATTGTAAAGGTAACACTGTTGAGAGATCACACGAACTGCAGCTATAAACATGTAACAAAACACCATTTTAACAAGAACAAATTAGAGGCACGGCACTGTCCAGAACATGGCATAGGCATAGGCCATAGCGATGATGGCCGTGGGTGTGACCAGCATGTGCCGTTGTGTTTACTGCTTCAATAATGTTGACAGTCGGTCTTCGTAGATTGTGTGTGACGACTCATCAGACACGACCAACAGGTGAAATTAGATGGTTTCCGTGAGATGTAGAGCGGCTGTTCAGCGTACCCGCACTGCGATAACAAAATGTCCAAATGCAACTAAAAGTGTTGTTACGGAACTGGAAATAAACAAAGTCAAAGCTGTCAAAACATTGCCACCTGCACGACTCGAGTAACTTCCTTACCAGCCATTTGTTTTTCTGCGGCATCCTCCGTCCCTGCGTCAGCTTCTGCCATGGCGACTGGACCTGGACACAGTCTCGACGGTACTGACACCGGAAATGAGTAACCATGAGAATCTCTTTCTAGATGACTAATCTACGCTCCGTCGACAAACTGCAGTCCTTGCCAATTTTCGCCATTTTGTTTATCACGTGACATGGATGATTACGTCATCCTTATGCCGCGCTCAAGTATCCGGGCGCCGTGAGGTGGCAGCACTTTGTCACCACTAGGAATCAGCCTCGATTACTCATATTCCGTGAGGTGGCAGCACTTTTGAGTGCCTCGCTCCTGCCTGGAGAAAATAAAGTGTGGTCTGCGTTTGTGACAAGATAAATTTTTATTAAAAAAATGGGCCAAGTGGCCCTGAAGTCTTATGACTATAATAGTGAATGAAATGTGTCTTGGTGAATCACAGGCACTGCTTAGCCTCTTCACCGTAATCATGCATGTAATTTGCATTTTTTCTGGATATTCATAAATATATATATATATTATATATATATATATAATATATATATTATATATGTATATATATATTATATATATATATGAGATGTGCATAATTTTAAACACTGCCAAATTGTGTGAAAACACCAGACAATGTTAATAAAGTGTATTCATGACTTCTGCAATTGTCTATAATATTTACTTTCTTTTCTTGTCAATTGTCACATACAGGTGACTATAATTATTATCTCTAACCTAGACACCACAGTCACACCATCAGTCACATCATTTAAAGATAATTGTTCTGGTTATCCATGATCAAGATAACTAGAAACACAGCGTGATTGCAATTGTCATTTTTGGTTCTTAGTCAAGATGGAGTTATAGTTCCAATCTACTCAGATCACACAGATCATCAAAATATTAACGTTACATGTTTATCAGCTAAAGGTGAATAAACAAGTATTTCCCCCAGTCTGTTCAGGCTGACTGTCACAGGCAAAATGTGGACATGAAGCTTTTGGGAAATGGCCCTGTGGTGTCCTTGGAAACAAGCAATCAAATACAAATTGTGGTCTATTCACCGTAATCACCTATAATTGGCATTTTCTCTGGTTATTCATGTCAGAAAACTAGAAACACAGCCAAATCGTGTTGAAATAACAGATAATATCAATAAAGTGTACCGGTACATGATTTTTCATGGTGTAGTTATCTTGAATACATTATTTTATCTTTGTCAGTTGTCACTTTACAGGTGACAATAATATATATCTTTAACCAGTAGACACTAGTCATATCATTTTTAGAGATAATTAAACAAACACACAAATACACACAACTTGCAGTTGATTCAATGAAAATATGCAGGCAACTGTCCAGTTTGACAGGGATCTAACTACTGGGTTGTTGATATATCCCCTGCTACCACTGCTTAAGGAAATCAATTTGGCACGGTCCAGATGGACAACAGAAGTCCTGGAGATCCACCTAGACTGGTATTATGGGGTACGTGTGCTGGTTCTAGTTGCCCCAGTAGACCAACAATTTAGTAATACAGACTAGAAGGGTTCATGTCCTGAGATTTACAAACAAAATTACATTTTGCTTTCTGGGGAGGCTCTGAGATGCCCTTATCAGACTAGTGAACATCACATTTTTTGTGCACAATGAAAATACCTTCAGCTAAATCTGTGCAAAATTAGGGGGGAAACATAAGAAAAGTAATTGAATAAAATAGGAAAACTTAAAATGTACTAGTTTTTAGGCCCTAAGGGACCACAGTTGGCTTAAATATGCATCAATCAAATTTACATTTATTGTGCATAGTCACAACACCCTAATAAACATCTATGCAATTTTTGAAAAACAGATCTACAACGGTTTCTGAGATGTGAGACATAACGGCCAGCAAAAATTGTGGTCAATTTGACCTTTGGCCCAAAGAACTAAAAATCAACCCACTAAGAGGCTAAAGGTGACAGTTACAATGCATCAGCTATTGACAGCTACATGCATGTAGTAATGTAATACTCAGGAATTTGTGCACTGATAATGTAAACATGCTGTTTAATACATTTTGCTCATCTATGTACACATCCCAACTTAACCACACAGATCATGTTCACCTTTTACAGAGCTGCAATTGAGAGTCCTGACACTTTCAATCACAGTATGGTTTGGATCTATCACGGTGAAGGAAAAGCTCAGATTGAACAGAGTTCTAAAAACTGGTTCTAGAATAATCGGCAAAGACCTCCCTAGTCTTGAATCACTGTATCAGCAGCGCCTGTTAGGATGAGACATTCTCATCTCTCATGACTCATCACATCCTACTCATGACGTATTTGACCCCGTTCCATCTAGTCTTCAGTTCAGATCCAAATAAAAACCAGGACTAACAGGTTTAGTAGCAGCTTTATCCCCTAGCCATGCAAGCCCTGTCAAAACAGAAGTGTTTTTTCTCCTATGTGTGGTGCAAACATAATTAGTCCACTTTCAATGTGTTTTTAGTGTATATATCTTAACATAATTTATTATATATTATTTTATTCCACATTTTACGATTTTATATTTATACTAGATCTTGTCAACAACTATTATTTATCGATGTTTTAAAGAACGGACCTATTGTATGCAATTGCTCTTATTTATTTACTTATTTTAATTAATTTAAAGTAGCAGTATATTTTATTATAACTGTTTGGTGCATGCGAATGTATTGTCATGTGAAATTACTTGTACAACGATCCAACATTACAATGCATTCCAATGTTTTATTGAAACTACAGTGAAAACACATGGCAATAAAGCTTATATTATGTTTGGTGGAAATCATAATGTTCACACTATACATAAATTAGAGTCTACTACAATTGTGTGTATGAATTTATTTATCAATTACTGGTACAATATCACTCATTTTGACTATAGACATCAGTTGTTCTTGTTACTGTTTAGCTGAACTGAACACTAATACTGTTTAGCTGAACTGAACAAGATACTTTGCTTAGAGCTGAAGTGAACTTATTTACAGGTGACTTTGAACAAAAAATCAACGCACACCACTTTGCGCTCCACCCAGGTTTATTTGCAGATATTTACAAGGGTCAGGCTGCAAAAAAGGCAGAGTATTTTGACAAGCCATAACACCATGATTACAGTACACCTAGTGAAGTGTAAACATTAAACAAAGACAATGCAGCTGGCAAAAGATTCACAACATAATTTCACTCACATTGCTTATCCGGTTAACATAGGCTACGTCAAAAGCGTGAAGTGTAATGTGCTGTCATGATACCATGTTGTAACTGCAGTCGAAATAGCAGTGAAGTGTAAACATTAAATAAAGACAACACAGCTGGCAATAGAGAAATATGGCTTTTCACATCATTTTACTCACACCTTGTATCCAGTTAACATGGGTTGTCAAATATGTAAGTGTGGTAGCATGTTGAATCTATACAATCACAACGGCACCGTTACCAAAAATTAGTAAACATGAGCGTCTCTCTAGATGACTAATTTACTCTTCGTTGATAAATTGCAGATTTCGTCATTTTGTTTATCATGTGACATGGATTATGCAGTCAAAACTCAAAATACAGCTGAAAAAGATGATGAAGAGGCAGCATCCTGGATACATGCAGATAACAACATTCAAGTTACATACTAATGATTTTATTGCATGATAGAAAGCGTGAAAGCTTAAATGTCAAAACAATGCATAACACAAAACTGAAGTCAGCTGATGATGTTAGTAACACGCATTGTCATTCACAGGTGGAGAATATTTTCGTACAAAATAAATTGCAACAAAGACCTCGACAAATAATGTTTTAATTACATTTCTCATTACACTGACCACACACCAAGTGTATCAATGTCCCCTGCACCAATGGTCTAGACACAGACTTCTCACCTGAAGGTACCGGATATTTTCACATTCGACTGAATTGCAAAATCACCAAACCAATCTCTTCCGAGTAGTGAATAGCTCCAATACGTAGCCGGATATAAAATCAGAGTTACAACGCCTTATAAAGTTGTTTCGCCAACACGCAATGTTTAATAATCCAAACCGATTACATGTACGCAAACAGCGAATCCAGTGAACCGCTGCCCGCCTCAGTGCAGGGGGATAGAATGACGTACGCAGCGGCATATCTTGAGTGAATAATTCCAGCAGAATGCTGACCCGTGCCAGCCTATCTGCGCTTGCGCTCATTCAGCTTATTGAGGAGGCGGAGGATTTCGAGGAACAGGTTGATGATGTCGAGATAGAGGGTAATGGACGCGTGGATGTACTCCTCCGCCGACACCTTGTGCATGATCATGTGGGTGTCGTAGATGATGTAGAGGCAGAAGAGCACTGTGCCGGCAACCGAGATCACAAAGTCCAGCATCGGGTTTCGCAAGAACATCTGGAAAGTGATAGTGAATATATTGTTCATGGCTCCACGAATGGTTTATTGTAGTGTAATTAACTTATTTTGGAGCTAATGTCACAGATGAGTACGACGTTTCGACACGTCATCTACGGGCCTTGTTCACGTACTGGTGTCACGTGTGTTGCCTCAGATTTCGGCGGGATAATTTGATTGTAGATAGCAGACAGAGAGCCCCTACCATGAATATAGAGATCAGGGATACCATCTGCCTGCCATCTACAATCAAATTATCCCGTCGAAATCTGAGGCAACACACGTGACACCATTACGTGAACAAGGCCCGTAGATGACGGGTCGAAACGTCGTACTCTTCTTCGACTTTAAGCTGCAAAGTAAGTTAATTATACTACAATAATCTGGAAAGTGGATGTGCAAGACTTTATTTCGTGTTAAAGGTGTGTTCTTATATAGCGCAGTATCCAGTCCTCGGTACTGCACAGAGCACTTTACACCCCGGGTAGACCTATTCAATCAGATGCCGTCTCAACTTCTCTCGAAAGCTTCCTGCCACATTGCAATTAATGCGCAAAGGCTGATCATACAAATATCCACCACTCTCTATAGCCAGGTATTCATTAATACAGCTAAGTGAACTGGAGCAGTGCAGAATTAAAAAGCTTGTCCACGGTTTCGCACGGCAGCACAAGATTCGAACCCACGTTTTCTAAGTCGAGAGTCCGAAGCGCTACCCTTGAACAACTTCCCTCTACATGGTGATAATGTTGTCATCCCTACATCATGATTCTCATTGGACTTTCTACTTAGTCAATTGTACCCCAGTGTAGGTGTGGGACCTTCTACAATGGCCTGGCATGGATACCAGGTTGAAAGGACCAACGAACAAAAATGCATGCATTTTAGTTGAAACTTCAGAATAAACTGAAAAATCCAGTAAACAAAAATACAGTACAAAATAATATCTGTACCACAGTAACTGACCATGGACAGAAGGCATATTTTACCTCAGTTACATTATATAAATGATATGCCAGTAGTCATAACTACCTTCGAGGTACACTCGATGACATTATACAAATTCTATACCAACTGCTGTAATTGCATGCTGCACTACACAGTCACATTCTAGCATGTCAATCATAATCACACATGCTCTGTACATAAACGGCAATCATTCAGGTCTTAATACAGGCTTCTTTGGATATATAACATGACATGAAGGAAGCATTTCACCAACCTGCATGACACTTGCGAGCAGAAGAATCCACAGCACGGAGAAGAGTCTGAAGACGACCAAACAAAGAGTGTCAACAGTGTAGCTCTACAATCATGTCTAGCCAATCAGAGCACATCAGTTCGGGGTGGTCTCAAGTTGACAAAGTAAAAAAAATCTAGTTTTTAGTACTGGTTTGTAGCACCACAAATCCTACAGCAAGAGTTCTGGGGCTTAAGAACACAAGTTTGAGTGATCCAAGTTATCTTCCGATAGCACAGCTGGCACCCGTTTGATTCAAGTAACATGCTATGTAATAGTATGTATATTGATCATTCCATACACAGCAAAGTGTCAATGTCTACTTGTAAAGTACCGGGGACCATTCCACTAAGACAAAGAGTATTTCTATTTCATTAAATATTTGTGATTTCATTTTGGTTTGGTGTACATGGAAATGTATAGCACGATGACATTGTTGTAATAATAATACGAATTCAAGCATCAAGTGTTTTTATTTCCTTAAACTGTTTCAGCGCCAGCCAAAGGTGTACTGACATAGAAATGAAAAGCATTTTCTAGACTTTCACGGTGTTCTGAAACTTGTATTATTATGTGCACTTTAAAGTTTATATTTCCTGAAAGGACATATATTTGTCTATTTAGTTATAAAAATGTAACAGTCAGATCATACAACATAACTTGCCTTCTCTATGAATACTGATATCAATTTCCTTCTGGTCTCTGACATTCGATGTGTTTTGTATGGTAAACATAAAATTAATCATAATTGATATACCCATGGATTACCCAGATTGTATGATCTGACAGGGTTGAGAGTGTGTGTCATGTGGCAGTACTCACCCTGCACCCCAGGCGCTGAAGTCTTTCTTGCTCTGGAGGGTGTAGATGGTCAGCGCCAGGGTGGCCGCACAAGTGAGGACAAATGCTCCCAGCACTATTTGTGGCTTGTAGAAAGTCACTGTAAACAAAAACATTCAATGTAGATGCTACATATAATGTATGCGTAATCTGAGGATGACATATTCTACAACACTTCTATGTATTTTGCCACTGGAGTTTGTTAGACATTTAACACACCTGTTGTTTTGTGTACTGGACCTTGGTTTCTAACACTGTTGGTGGTGCAGCTAATCCTAATAAATAAGATATAATTTTAAGAGTAAATAACTTAATTGATTGTGTCTGCTAGATCATGTAACTACTCCAGCTAGAGACAAACACTTCCCTCCCCCAACTAGAGACAAACACTTCCCTCCCCCAGCTAGAGACAAACACTTCCCTCCCCCAACTAGAGACAAACACTTCCCTCCCCCAACTAGAGACAAACACTTCCCTCCCCCAACTAGAGACAAACACTTCCCTCCCCCAACTAGAGACAAACACTTCCCTCCCCCAGCTAGAGACAAACACTTCCCTCCCCCAGCTAGACACAAACACTTCCCTCCCCCAGCTAGACACAAACACTTCCCTCCCCCAGCTAGAGACAAACACTTCCCTCCCCCAGCTAGAGACAAACACTTCCCTCCCCCAGCTAGAGACTAACACTTCCCTCCCCCAGCTAGAGACAAACACTTCCCTCCCCCAGCTAGACACAAACACTTCCCTCCCCCAGCTAGAGACAAACACTTCCCTCCCCCAACTAGAGACAAACACTTCCCTCCCCCAACTAGAGACAAACACTTCCCTCCCCCAACTAGAGACAAACACTTCCCTCCCCCAACTAGAGACAAACACTTCCTTCCCCCAGCTAGAGACAAACACTTCCCTCCCCCAGCTAGAGACTAACACTTCCCTCCCCCAGCTAGAGACAAACACTTCCCGCCCCCAGCTAGACACAAACACTTCCCTCCCCCAGCTAGAGACAGACACTTCCCTCCCCCAGCTAGACACAAACACTTCCCTCCCCCAGCTAGACACAAACACTTCCCTCCCCCAGCTAGAGACAAACACTTCCCTCCCCCAGCTAGACACAAACACTTCCCTCCTCCAGCTAGACACAAACACTTCCCTCCCCCAGCTAGAGACAAACACTTCCCTCCCCCAGCTAGACACAAACACTTCCCTCCCCCAGCTAGACACAAACACTTCCCTCCCCCAGCTAGAGACAGACACTTCCCTCCCCCAGCTAGAGACAAACACTTCCCTCCCCCAGCTAGACACAAATACTTCCCTCCCCCAGCTAGAGACAAACACTTCCCTCCCCCAGCTAGACACAAACACTTCCCTCCCCCAGCTAGAGACAAACACTTCCCTCCCCCAACTAGACACAAACACTTCCCTCCTCCAACTAGAGACAAACACTTCCCTCCTCCAGCTAGAGACAAACACTTCCCTCCTCCAACTAGAGACAAACACTTCCCTCCTCCAACTAGAGACAAACACTTCCCTCCCCCAACTAGAGACAAACACTTCCCTCCTCCAGCTAGACACAAACACTTCCCTCCCCCAACTAGAGACAAACACTTCCCTCCCCCAGCTATAGACAAACACTTCCCTCCTCCAACTAGAGACAAACACTTCCCTCCCCCAACTAGAGACAAACACTTCCCTCCCCCAACTAGACACAAACACTTCCCTCCTCCAACTAGAGACAAACACTTCCCTCCTCCAACTAGAGACAAACACTTCCCTCCCCCAACTAGAGACAAACACTTCCCTCCTCCAACTAGACACAAACACTTCCCTCCTCCAACTAGAGACAAACACTTCCCTCCCCCAATTAGAGACAAACACTTCCCTCCCCCAACTAGAGACAAACACTTCCCTCCCCCAACTAGAGACAAACACTTCCCTCCTCCAGCTAGTCACAAACACTTCCCTCCCCCAGCTACAGACAAACACTTCCCTCCCCCAGCTAGACACAAACACTTCCCTCCCCAAGCTAGACACAAACACTTCCCTCACCCAGCTAGAGACAAACACTTTCCTCCCCCAGCTAGAGACAAACACTTCCCTCCCCCAAATAGACACAAACACTTCCCTCCCCCAGCTACAGACAAACACTTCCCTCCCCCAGCTAGAGACAAACACTTCCCTCCCCCAACTAGACACAAACACTTCCCTCCCCCAGCTAGAGACAAACACTTCCCTCCCCCAGCTAGACACAAACACTTCCCTCCCCCAGCTATAGACAAACACTTCCCTCCCCCAGCTAGAGACAAACACTTCCCTCCCCCAGCTAGAGACAAACACTTCCCTCCCCCAGCTAGAGACAGACACTTCCCTCCCCCAGCTAGAGACAAACACTTCCCTCCCCCAGCTAGAGACAGACACTTCCCTCCCCCAGCTATAGACAAACACTTCCCTTCCCCAGCTAGACACAAACACTTCCCTCCCCCAGCTAGAGACAAACACTTCCCTCCCCCAGCTAGAGACAAACACTTCCCTCCCCCAGCTAGAGACTAACACTTCCCTCCCCCAGCTAGACACAAACACTTCCCTCCCCCAGCTAGAGACAAACACTTCCCTCCCCCAACTAGAGACAAACACTTCCCTCCCCAGCTAGACACAAACACTTCCCTCCCCCAACTAGAGACAAACACTTCCCTCCCCCAACTAGAGACAAACACTTCCCTCCCCCAGCTAGAGACTAACACTTCCCTCCCCCAGCTAGACACAAACACTTCCCTCCCCCAACTAGAGACAAACACTTCCCTCCCCCAACTAGAGACAAACACTTCCCTCCCCCAACTAGAGACAAACACTTCCCTCCCCCAACTAGAGACAAACACTTCCCTCCCCCAGCTAGAGACAAACACTTCCCTCCCCCAGCTAGAGACTAACACTTCCCTCCCCCAACTAGAGACAAACACTTCCCTCCCCCAACTAGAGACAAACACTTCCCTCCCCCAACTAGAGACAAACACTTCCCTCCCCCAGCTAGAGACAAACACTTCCCTCCCCCAGCTAGAGACTAACACTTCCCTCCCCCAGCTAGAGACAAACACTTCCCTCCCCCAGCTAGACACAAACACTTCCCTCCCCCAGCTAGAGACAAACACTTCCCTCCCCCAGCTAGACACAAACACTTCCCTCCCCCAGCTAGACACAAACACTTCCCTCCCCCAGCTAGAGACAAACACTTCCCTCCCCCAGCTAGACACAAACACTTCCCTCCTCCAGCTAGACACAAACACTTCCCTCCCCCAGCTAGAGACAAACACTTCCCTCCCCCAGCTAGACACAAACACTTCCCTCCCCCAGCTAGACACAAACACTTCCCTCCCCCAGCTAGAGACAGACACTTCCCTCCCCCAGCTAGAGACAAACACTTCCCTCCCCCAGCTAGACACAAATACTTCCCTCCCCCAGCTAGAGACAAACACTTCCCTCCCCCAGCTAGACACAAACACTTCCCTCCCCCAGCTAGAGACAAACACTTCCCTCCCCCAACTAGACACAAACACTTCGCTCCTCCAACTAGAGACAAACACTTCCCTCCTCCAGCTAGAGACAAAAACTTCCCTCCCCCAGCTAGACACAAACACTTCCCTCCCCCAGCTAGAGACAAACACTTCCCTCCCCCAGCTAGAGACTAATACTTCCCTCCCCCAGCTAGACACAAACACTTCCCTCCCCCAGCTAGAGACAAACACTTCCCTCCCCCAACTAGAGACAAACACTTCCCTCCCCAGCTAGACACAAACACTTCCCTCCCCCAACTAGAGACAAACACTTCCCTCCCCCAACTAGAGACAAACACTTCCCTCCCCCAGCTAGAGACTAACACTTCCCTCCCCCAGCTAGACACAAACACTTCCCTCCCCCAAGTAGAGACAAACACTTCCCTCCCCCAACTAGAGACAAACACTTCCCTCCCCCAACTAGAGACAAACACTTCCCTCCCCCAACTAGAGACAAACACTTCCCTCCCCCAGCTAGAGACAAACACTTCCCTCCCCCAGCTAGAGACTAACACTTCCCTCCCCCAACTAGAGACAAACACTTCCCTCCCCCAACTAGAGACAAACACTTCCCTCCCCCAACTAGAGACAAACACTTCCCTCCCCCAGCTAGAGACAAACACTTCCCTCCCCCAGCTAGAGACTAACACTTCCCTCCCCCAGCTAGAGACAAACACTTCCCTCCCCCAGCTAGACACAAACACTTCCCTCCCCCAGCTAGAGACAAACACTTCCCTCCCCCAACTAGAGACAAACACTTCCCTCCCCCAACTAGAGACAAACACTTCCCTCCCCCAACTAGAGACAAACACTTCCCTCCCCCAACTAGAGACAAACACTTCCCTCCCCCAACTAGAGACAAACACTTCCTTCCCCCAGCTAGAGACAAACACTTCCCTCCCCCAGCTAGAGACTAACACTTCCCTCCCCCAGCTAGAGACAAACACTTCCCTCCCCCAGCTAGACACAAACACTTCCCTCCCCCAGCTAGAGACAAACACTTCCCTCCCCCAGCTAGACACAAACACTTCCCTCCCCCAGCTAGACACAAACACTTCCCTCCCCCAGCTAGAGACAAACACTTCCCTCCCCCAGCTAGACACAAACACTTCCCTCCTCCAGCTAGACACAAACACTTCCCTCCCCCAGCTAGAGACAAACACTTCCCTCCCCCAGCTAGACACAAACACTTCCCTCCCCCAGCTAGACACAAACACTTCCCTCCCCCAGCTAGAGACAGACACTTCCCTCCCCCAGCTAGACACAAATACTTCCCTCCCCCAGCTAGAGACAAACACTTCCCTCCCCCAGCTAGAGACAAACACTTCCCTCCCCCAGCTAGACACAAACACTTCCCTCCCCCAGCTAGAGACAAACACTTCCCTCCCCCAACTAGACACAAACACTTCGCTCCTCCAACTAGAGACAAACACTTCCCTCCTCCAGCTAGAGACAAACACTTCCCTCCTCCAACTAGAGACAAACACTTCCCTCCTCCAGCTAGACACAAACACTTCCCTCTTCCAGCTAGAGACAAACACTTCCCTCCTCCAACTAGAGACAAACACTTCCCTCCTCCAGCTAGACACAAACACTTCCCTCCCCCAACTAGAGACAAACACTTCCCTCCTCCAACTAGACACAAACACTTCCCTCCTCCAACTAGAGACAAACACTTCCCTCCCCCAATTAGAGACAAACACTTCTCTCCCCCAACTAGAGACAAACACTTCCCTCCCCCAACTAGAGACAAACACTTCCCTCCTCCAGCTAGTCACAAACACTTCCCTCCCCCAGCTACAGACAAACACTTCCCTCCCCCAGCTAGACACAAACACTTCCCTCCCCAAGCTAGACACAAACACTTCCCTCACCCAGCTAGAGACAAACACTTTCCTCCCCCAGCTAGAGACAAACACTTCCCTCCCCCAAATAGACACAAACACTTCCCTCCCCCAGCTACAGACAAACACTTCCCTCCCCCAGCTAGAGACAAACACTTCCCTCCCCCAACTAGACACAAACACTTCCCTCCCCCAGCTAGAGACAAACACTTCCCTCCCCCAGCTAGACACAAACACTTCCCTCCCCCAGCTATAGACAAACACTTCCCTCCCCCAGCTAGAGACAAACACTTCCCTCCCCCAGCTAGAGACAAACACTTCCCTCCCCCAGCTAGAGACAGACACTTCCCTCCCCCAGCTAGAGACAAACACTTCCCTCCCCCAGCTAGAGACAGACACTTCCCTCCCCCAGCTATAGACAAACACTTCCCTTCCCCAGCTAGACACAAACACTTCCCTCCCCCAGCTAGAGACAAACACTTCCCTCCCCCAGCTAGAGACAAACACTTCCCTCCCCCAGCTAGAGACTAACACTTCCCTCCCCCAGCTAGACACAAACACTTCCCTCCCCCAGCTAGAGACAAACACTTCCCTCCCCCAACTAGAGACAAACACTTCCCTCCCCAGCTAGACACAAACACTTCCCTCCCCCAACTAGAGACAAACACTTCCCTCCCCCAACTAGAGACAAACACTTCCCTCCCCCAGCTAGAGACTAACACTTCCCTCCCCCAGCTAGACACAAACACTTCCCTCCCCCAACTAGAGACAAACACTTCCCTCCCCCAACTAGAGACAAACACTTCCCTCCCCCAACTAGAGACAAACACTTCCCTCCCCCAACTAGAGACAAACACTTCCCTCCCCCAGCTAGAGACAAACACTTCCCTCCCCCAGCTAGAGACTAACACTTCCCTCCCCCAACTAGAGACAAACACTTCCCTCCCCCAACTAGAGACAAACACTTCCCTCCCCCAACTAGAGACAAACACTTCCCTCCCCCAGCTAGAGACAAACACTTCCCTCCCCCAGCTAGAGACTAACACTTCCCTCCCCCAGCTAGAGACAAACACTTCCCTCCCCCAGCTAGACACAAACACTTCCCTCCCCCAGCTAGAGACAAACACTTCCCTCCCCCAGCTAGACACAAACACTTCCCTCCCCCAGCTAGACACAAACACTTCCCTCCCCCAGCTAGAGACAAACACTTCCCTCCCCCAGCTAGACACAAACACTTCCCTCCTCCAGCTAGACACAAACACTTCCCTCCCCCAGCTAGAGACAAACACTTCCCTCCCCCAGCTAGACACAAACACTTCCCTCCCCCAGCTAGACACAAACACTTCCCTCCCCCAGCTAGAGACAGACACTTCCCTCCCCCAGCTAGAGACAAACACTTCCCTCCCCCAGCTAGACACAAATACTTCCCTCCCCCAGCTAGAGACAAACACTTCCCTCCCCCAGCTAGACACAAACACTTCCCTCCCCCAGCTAGAGACAAACACTTCCCTCCCCCAACTAGACACAAACACTTCGCTCCTCCAACTAGAGACAAACACTTCCCTCCTCCAGCTAGAGACAAAAACTTCCCTCCCCCAGCTAGACACAAACACTTCCCTCCCCCAGCTAGAGACAAACACTTCCCTCCCCCAGCTAGAGACTAATACTTCCCTCCCCCAGCTAGACACAAACACTTCCCTCCCCCAGCTAGAGACAAACACTTCCCTCCCCCAACTAGAGACAAACACTTCCCTCCCCAGCTAGACACAAACACTTCCCTCCCCCAACTAGAGACAAACACTTCCCTCCCCCAACTAGAGACAAACACTTCCCTCCCCCAGCTAGAGACTAACACTTCCCTCCCCCAGCTAGACACAAACACTTCCCTCCCCCAAGTAGAGACAAACACTTCCCTCCCCCAACTAGAGACAAACACTTCCCTCCCCCAACTAGAGACAAACACTTCCCTCCCCCAACTAGAGACAAACACTTCCCTCCCCCAGCTAGAGACAAACACTTCCCTCCCCCAGCTAGAGACTAACACTTCCCTCCCCCAACTAGAGACAAACACTTCCCTCCCCCAACTAGAGACAAACACTTCCCTCCCCCAACTAGAGACAAACACTTCCCTCCCCCAGCTAGAGACAAACACTTCCCTCCCCCAGCTAGAGACTAACACTTCCCTCCCCCAGCTAGAGACAAACACTTCCCTCCCCCAGCTAGACACAAACACTTCCCTCCCCCAGCTAGAGACAAACACTTCCCTCCCCCAACTAGAGACAAACACTTCCCTCCCCCAACTAGAGACAAACACTTCCCTCCCCCAACTAGAGACAAACACTTCCCTCCCCCAACTAGAGACAAACACTTCCCTCCCCCAACTAGAGACAAACACTTCCTTCCCCCAGCTAGAGACAAACACTTCCCTCCCCCAGCTAGAGACTAACACTTCCCTCCCCCAGCTAGAGACAAACACTTCCCTCCCCCAGCTAGACACAAACACTTCCCTCCCCCAGCTAGAGACAAACACTTCCCTCCCCCAGCTAGACACAAACACTTCCCTCCCCCAGCTAGACACAAACACTTCCCTCCCCCAGCTAGAGACAAACACTTCCCTCCCCCAGCTAGACACAAACACTTCCCTCCTCCAGCTAGACACAAACACTTCCCTCCCCCAGCTAGAGACAAACACTTCCCTCCCCCAGCTAGACACAAACACTTCCCTCCCCCAGCTAGACACAAACACTTCCCTCCCCCAGCTAGAGACAGACACTTCCCTCCCCCAGCTAGACACAAATACTTCCCTCCCCCAGCTAGAGACAAACACTTCCCTCCCCCAGCTAGAGACAAACACTTCCCTCCCCCAGCTAGACACAAACACTTCCCTCCCCCAGCTAGAGACAAACACTTCCCTCCCCCAACTAGACACAAACACTTCGCTCCTCCAACTAGAGACAAACACTTCCCTCCTCCAGCTAGAGACAAACACTTCCCTCCTCCAACTAGAGACAAACACTTCCCTCCTCCAGCTAGACACAAACACTTCCCTCTTCCAGCTAGAGACAAACACTTCCCTCCTCCAACTAGAGACAAACACTTCCCTCCTCCAGCTAGACACAAACACTTCCCTCCCCCAACTAGAGACAAACACTTCCCTCCTCCAACTAGACACAAACACTTCCCTCCTCCAACTAGAGACAAACACTTCCCTCCCCCAATTAGAGACAAACACTTCTCTCCCCCAACTAGAGACAAACACTTCCCTCCCCCAACTAGAGACAAACACTTCCCTCCTCCAGCTAGTCACAAACACTTCCCTCCCCCAGCTACAGACAAACACTTCCCTCCCCCAGCTAGACACAAACACTTCCCTCCCCAAGCTAGACACAAACACTTCCCTCCCCAAGCTAGACACAAACACTTCCCTCACCCAGCTAGAGACAAACACTTTCCTCCCCCAGCTAGAGACAAACACTTCCCTCCCCCAAATAGACACAAACACTTCCCTCCCCCAGCTACAGACAAACACTTCCCTCCCCCAGCTAGAGACAAACACTTCCCTCCCCCAACTAGACACAAACACTTCCCTCCCCCAGCTAGAGACAAACACTTCCCTCCCCCAGCTAGACACAAACACTTCCCTCCCCCAGCTATAGACAAACACTTCCCTCCCCCAGCTAGAGACAAACACTTCCCTCCCCCAGCTAGAGACAAACACTTCCCTCCCCCAGCTAGAGACAGACACTTCCCTCCCCCAGCTAGAGACAAACACTTCCCTCCCCCAGCTAGAGACAGACACTTCCCTCCCCCAGCTATAGACAAACACTTCCCTTCCCCAGCTAGACACAAACACTTCCCTCCCCCAGCTAGAGACAAACACTTCCCTCCCCCAGCTAGAGACAAACACTTCCCTCCCCCAGCTAGAGACTAACACTTCCCTCCCCCAGCTAGACACAAACACTTCCCTCCCCCAGCTAGAGACAAACACTTCCCTCCCCCAACTAGAGACAAACACTTCCCTCCCCAGCTAGACACAAACACTTCCCTCCCCCAACTAGAGACAAACACTTCCCTCCCCCAACTAGAGACAAACACTTCCCTCCCCCAGCTAGAGACTAACACTTCCCTCCCCCAGCTAGACACAAACACTTCCCTCCCCCAACTAGAGACAAACACTTCCCTCCCCCAACTAGAGACAAACACTTCCCTCCCCCAACTAGAGACAAACACTTCCCTCCCCCAACTAGAGACAAACACTTCCCTCCCCCAGCTAGAGACAAACACTTCCCTCCCCCAGCTAGAGACTAACACTTCCCTCCCCCAACTAGAGACAAACACTTCCCTCCCCCAACTAGAGACAAACACTTCCCTCCCCCAACTAGAGACAAACACTTCCCTCCCCCAGCTAGAGACAAACACTTCCCTCCCCCAGCTAGAGACTAACACTTCCCTCCCCCAGCTAGAGACAAACACTTCCCTCCCCCAGCTAGACACAAACACTTCCCTCCCCCAGCTAGAGACAAACACTTCCCTCCCCCAGCTAGACACAAACACTTCCCTCCCCCAGCTAGACACAAACACTTCCCTCCCCCAGCTAGAGACAAACACTTCCCTCCCCCAGCTAGACACAAACACTTCCCTCCTCCAGCTAGACACAAACACTTCCCTCCCCCAGCTAGAGACAAACACTTCCCTCCCCCAGCTAGACACAAACACTTCCCTCCCCCAGCTAGACACAAACACTTCCCTCCCCCAGCTAGAGACAGACACTTCCCTCCCCCAGCTAGAGACAAACACTTCCCTCCCCCAGCTAGACACAAATACTTCCCTCCCCCAGCTAGAGACAAACACTTCCCTCCCCCAGCTAGACACAAACACTTCCCTCCCCCAGCTAGAGACAAACACTTCCCTCCCCCAACTAGACACAAACACTTCGCTCCTCCAACTAGAGACAAACACTTCCCTCCTCCAGCTAGAGACAAAAACTTCCCTCCCCCAGCTAGACACAAACACTTCCCTCCCCCAGCTAGAGACAAACACTTCCCTCCCCCAGCTAGAGACTAATACTTCCCTCCCCCAGCTAGACACAAACACTTCCCTCCCCCAGCTAGAGACAAACACTTCCCTCCCCCAACTAGAGACAAACACTTCCCTCCCCAGCTAGACACAAACACTTCCCTCCCCCAACTAGAGACAAACACTTCCCTCCCCCAACTAGAGACAAACACTTCCCTCCCCCAGCTAGAGACTAACACTTCCCTCCCCCAGCTAGACACAAACACTTCCCTCCCCCAAGTAGAGACAAACACTTCCCTCCCCCAACTAGAGACAAACACTTCCCTCCCCCAACTAGAGACAAACACTTCCCTCCCCCAACTAGAGACAAACACTTCCCTCCCCCAGCTAGAGACAAACACTTCCCTCCCCCAGCTAGAGACTAACACTTCCCTCCCCCAACTAGAGACAAACACTTCCCTCCCCCAACTAGAGACAAACACTTCCCTCCCCCAACTAGAGACAAACACTTCCCTCCCCCAGCTAGAGACAAACACTTCCCTCCCCCAGCTAGAGACTAACACTTCCCTCCCCCAGCTAGAGACAAACACTTCCCTCCCCCAGCTAGACACAAACACTTCCCTCCCCCAGCTAGAGACAAACACTTCCCTCCCCCAACTAGAGACAAACACTTCCCTCCCCCAACTAGAGACAAACACTTCCCTCCCCCAACTAGAGACAAACACTTCCCTCCCCCAACTAGAGACAAACACTTCCCTCCCCCAACTAGAGACAAACACTTCCTTCCCCCAGCTAGAGACAAACACTTCCCTCCCCCAGCTAGAGACTAACACTTCCCTCCCCCAGCTAGAGACAAACACTTCCCTCCCCCAGCTAGACACAAACACTTCCCTCCCCCAGCTAGAGACAAACACTTCCCTCCCCCAGCTAGACACAAACACTTCCCTCCCCCAGCTAGACACAAACACTTCCCTCCCCCAGCTAGAGACAAACACTTCCCTCCCCCAGCTAGACACAAACACTTCCCTCCTCCAGCTAGACACAAACACTTCCCTCCCCCAGCTAGAGACAAACACTTCCCTCCCCCAGCTAGACACAAACACTTCCCTCCCCCAGCTAGACACAAACACTTCCCTCCCCCAGCTAGAGACAGACACTTCCCTCCCCCAGCTAGACACAAATACTTCCCTCCCCCAGCTAGAGACAAACACTTCCCTCCCCCAGCTAGAGACAAACACTTCCCTCCCCCAGCTAGACACAAACACTTCCCTCCCCCAGCTAGAGACAAACACTTCCCTCCCCCAACTAGACACAAACACTTCGCTCCTCCAACTAGAGACAAACACTTCCCTCCTCCAGCTAGAGACAAACACTTCCCTCCTCCAACTAGAGACAAACACTTCCCTCCTCCAGCTAGACACAAACACTTCCCTCTTCCAGCTAGAGACAAACACTTCCCTCCTCCAACTAGAGACAAACACTTCCCTCCTCCAGCTAGACACAAACACTTCCCTCCCCCAACTAGAGACAAACACTTCCCTCCTCCAACTAGACACAAACACTTCCCTCCTCCAACTAGAGACAAACACTTCCCTCCCCCAATTAGAGACAAACACTTCTCTCCCCCAACTAGAGACAAACACTTCCCTCCCCCAACTAGAGACAAACACTTCCCTCCTCCAGCTAGTCACAAACACTTCCCTCCCCCAGCTACAGACAAACACTTCCCTCCCCCAGCTAGACACAAACACTTCCCTCCCCAAGCTAGACACAAACACTTCCCTCACCCAGCTAGAGACAAACACTTTCCTCCCCCAGCTAGAGACAAACACTTCCCTCCCCCAAATAGACACAAACACTTCCCTCCCCCAGCTACAGACAAACACTTCCCTCCCCCAGCTAGAGACAAACACTTCCCTCCCCCAACTAGACACAAACACTTCCCTCCCCCAGCTAGAGACAAACACTTCCCTCCCCCAGCTAGACACAAACACTTCCCTCCCCCAGCTATAGACAAACACTTCCCTCCCCCAGCTAGAGACAAACACTTCCCTCCCCCAGCTAGAGACAAACACTTCCCTCCCCCAGCTAGAGACAGACACTTCCCTCCCCCAGCTAGAGACAAACACTTCCCTCCCCCAGCTAGAGACAGACACTTCCCTCCCCCAGCTATAGACAAACACTTCCCTTCCCCAGCTAGACACAAACACTTCCCTCCCCCAGCTAGAGACAAACACTTCCCTCCCCCAGCTAGAGACAAACACTTCCCTCCCCCAGCTAGAGACTAACACTTCCCTCCCCCAGCTAGACACAAACACTTCCCTCCCCCAGCTAGAGACAAACACTTCCCTCCCCCAACTAGAGACAAACACTTCCCTCCCCAGCTAGACACAAACACTTCCCTCCCCCAACTAGAGACAAACACTTCCCTCCCCCAACTAGAGACAAACACTTCCCTCCCCCAGCTAGAGACTAACACTTCCCTCCCCCAGCTAGACACAAACACTTCCCTCCCCCAACTAGAGACAAACACTTCCCTCCCCCAACTAGAGACAAACACTTCCCTCCCCCAACTAGAGACAAACACTTCCCTCCCCCAACTAGAGACAAACACTTCCCTCCCCCAGCTAGAGACAAACACTTCCCTCCCCCAGCTAGAGACTAACACTTCCCTCCCCCAACTAGAGACAAACACTTCCCTCCCCCAACTAGAGACAAACACTTCCCTCCCCCAACTAGAGACAAACACTTCCCTCCCCCAGCTAGAGACAAACACTTCCCTCCCCCAGCTAGAGACTAACACTTCCCTCCCCCAGCTAGAGACAAACACTTCCCTCCCCCAGCTAGACACAAACACTTCCCTCCCCCAGCTAGAGACAAACACTTCCCTCCCCCAGCTAGACACAAACACTTCCCTCCCCCAGCTAGACACAAACACTTCCCTCCCCCAGCTAGAGACAAACACTTCCCTCCCCCAGCTAGACACAAACACTTCCCTCCCCAGCTAGACACAAACACTTCCCTCCCCCAGCTAGAGACAAACACTTCCCTCCCCCAGCTAGACACAAACACTTCCCTCCCCCAGCTAGAACAACAAAATACTTCACTTCCCTCCCCCAGCTAGAGACAGAATACTCACTAGCATCCCTCCCCCAGCTAGAGACAAACACTTCCCTCCCCCAGCTAGACACAAATACTTCCCTCCCCCAGCTAGAGACAAACTAGACACAAACACTTCCCTCCCCCAGCTAGAGACAAACACTTCCCTCCCCCAACTAGACACAAACACTTCGCTCCTCCAACTAGAGACAAACACTTCCCTCCTCCAGCTAGAGACAAAAACTTCCCTCCCCCAGCTAGACACAAACACTTCCCTCCCCCAGCTAGAGACAAACACTTCCCTCCCCCAGCTAGAGACTAATACTTCCCTCCCCCAGCTAGACACAAACACTTCCCTCCCCCAGCTAGAGACAAACACTTCCCTCCCCCAACTAGAGACAAACACTTCCCTCCCCAGCTAGACACAAACACTTCCCTCCCCCAACTAGAGACAAACACTTCCCTCCCCCAACTAGAGACAAACACTTCCCTCCCCCAGCTAGAGACTAACACTTCCCTCCCCCAGCTAGACACAAACACTTCCCTCCCCCAAGTAGAGACAAACACTTCCCTCCCCCAACTAGAGACAAACACTTCCCTCCCCCAACTAGAGACAAACACTTCCCTCCCCCAACTAGAGACAAACACTTCCCTCCCCCAGCTAGAGACAAACACTTCCCTCCCCCAGCTAGAGACTAACACTTCCCTCCCCCAACTAGAGACAAACACTTCCCTCCCCCAACTAGAGACAAACACTTCCCTCCCCCAACTAGAGACAAACACTTCCCTCCCCCAGCTAGAGACAAACACTTCCCTCCCCCAGCTAGAGACTAACACTTCCCTCCCCCAGCTAGAGACAAACACTTCCCTCCCCCAGCTAGACACAAACACTTCCCTCCCCCAGCTAGAGACAAACACTTCCCTCCCCCAACTAGAGACAAACACTTCCCTCCCCCAACTAGAGACAAACACTTCCCTCCCCCAACTAGAGACAAACACTTCCCTCCCCCAACTAGAGACAAACACTTCCCTCCCCCAACTAGAGACAAACACTTCCTTCCCCCAGCTAGAGACAAACACTTCCCTCCCCCAGCTAGAGACTAACACTTCCCTCCCCCAGCTAGAGACAAACACTTCCCTCCCCCAGCTAGACACAAACACTTCCCTCCCCCAGCTAGAGACAAACACTTCCCTCCCCCAGCTAGACACAAACACTTCCCTCCCCCAGCTAGACACAAACACTTCCCTCCCCCAGCTAGAGACAAACACTTCCCTCCCCCAGCTAGACACAAACACTTCCCTCCTCCAGCTAGACACAAACACTTCCCTCCCCCAGCTAGAGACAAACACTTCCCTCCCCCAGCTAGACACAAACACTTCCCTCCCCCAGCTAGACACAAACACTTCCCTCCCCCAGCTAGAGACAGACACTTCCCTCCCCCAGCTAGACACAAATACTTCCCTCCCCCAGCTAGAGACAAACACTTCCCTCCCCCAGCTAGAGACAAACACTTCCCTCCCCCAGCTAGACACAAACACTTCCCTCCCCCAGCTAGAGACAAACACTTCCCTCCCCCAACTAGACACAAACACTTCGCTCCTCCAACTAGAGACAAACACTTCCCTCCTCCAGCTAGAGACAAACACTTCCCTCCTCCAACTAGAGACAAACACTTCCCTCCTCCAGCTAGACACAAACACTTCCCTCTTCCAGCTAGAGACAAACACTTCCCTCCTCCAACTAGAGACAAACACTTCCCTCCTCCAGCTAGACACAAACACTTCCCTCCCCCAACTAGAGACAAACACTTCCCTCCTCCAACTAGACACAAACACTTCCCTCCTCCAACTAGAGACAAACACTTCCCTCCCCCAATTAGAGACAAACACTTCTCTCCCCCAACTAGAGACAAACACTTCCCTCCCCCAACTAGAGACAAACACTTCCCTCCTCCAGCTAGTCACAAACACTTCCCTCCCCCAGCTACAGACAAACACTTCCCTCCCCCAGCTAGACACAAACACTTCCCTCCCCAAGCTAGACACAAACACTTCCCTCACCCAGCTAGAGACAAACACTTTCCTCCCCCAGCTAGAGACAAACACTTCCCTCCCCCAAATAGACATAAACACTTCCCTCCCCCAGCTACAGACAAACACTTCCCTCCCCCAGCTAGAGACAAACACTTCCCTCCCCCAACTAGACACAAACACTTCCCTCCCCCAGCTAGAGACAAACACTTCCCTCCCCCAGCTAGACACAAACACTTCCCTCCCCCAGCTATAGACAAACACTTCCCTCCCCCAGCGAGAGACAAACACTTCCCTCCCCCAGCTAGAGACAAACACTTCCCTCCCCCAGCTAGAGACAGACACTTCCCTCCCCCAGCTAGAGACAAACACTTCCCTCCCCCAGCTAGAGACAGACACTTCCCTCCCCCAGCTATAGACAAACACTTCCCTCCCCCAGCTAGACACAAACACTTCCCTCCCCCAGCTAGAGACAAACACTTCCCTCCCCCAGCTATAGACAAACACTTCCCTCCCCCAGCTAGACACAAACACTTCCCTCCCCCAGCTATAGACAAACACTTCGCTCCCCCAGCTAGACACAAACACTTCCCTCCCCCAGCTAGAGACAAACACTTCCCTCCCCCAGCTATAGACAAACACTTCCCTCCCCCAGCTAGACACAAACACTTCCCTCCCCCAGCTAGAGACAAACACTTCCCTCCCCCAGCTAGAGACAGATACTTCCCTCCCCCAGCTAGAGACAAACACTTCCCTCCCCCAGCTAGACACAAACACTTCCCTCCCCCAGCTAGAGACAGACACTTCCCTCCCCCAGCTAGACACAAACACTTCCCTCCCCCAACTAGACACAAACACTTCCCTCCCCCAGCTAGAGACAGACACTTCCCTCCCCCAGCTAGACACAAACACTTCCCTCCCCCAACTAGACATAAACACTTCCCTCCCCCAGCTAGAGAGAGACATTTCCCTCCCCCAGCTAGAGACAAACACTACTAAAAATAAAATGTTTAAATGGGGAAGGAGTTTTAGCTAGTTGATAACGACAAAAAAAGAAGACTTACCCACTGTGCCGACAAGGATTCCCTCGCACCCAGTCTGAAAGAAAATAGGGGAAACCGTGCAATGAACTCAATTATCGATACTTTGATCTATGCAACCAGTAATGGGCCAGGAAGCATTGAAGTCCGTTGCACTATACAGTGAGTTGGTAACTAAGAATGAAATGTGTCTTGGTCCATTATAGTCACCACCTAGTCTCTTCACCATAATCACCTACTTGACATTTTCTCTAGTTATTCATGTGCGATGATGAGAAACAGCCAAGTTGTGTTAATGCAGCAGATAATACCAATAAAGTGTAGTAATTTTCACTGTATAGATGTCCAAAATATAAATTTTCCATGTTTGTCACTGATATGTGACGATATATCTTTAACCGGTAAGCACCACATTCACATCGTTTTAAAGGTAATTAAAGAAACATCAAAATAAAGATAACTTGCATTTAAAAATCAGTAGTTTTGAAGATACAGCTGTACAGCTTAATACATGCAGGCAACCAGATGCTTAGTTTAACAAGGATCTACCGGTTTATTAAATCTTATAGTAATATATACCTGTGACAATTCCCTACATAAAAGCCATACAAACACGTGTGACACTGCAAATATTATTTCATGTCCAGTGTACCAGATAACAGAATGGGGATGTGGTTGTAATATCAAGATGGTCGTTGTGTTGAGGTTCGAATACACTTACAAACATTGTGAGCAGAACATAATTGGTCGGTGTCTCCTTGCTCTTCAGGGTCATGGCAAAGAACAGTGCGACGGAGGCAATGGCCGACCCATAAAACAGCATCTGACTGCAATCAGACCAATACACAACTGGCGGTCAGATTATTTTGTTAAACTTACATCCTGGTGCGATTGGTAAACATCTTCCATAGCCTGATCTGATAGACAGATGGCTATATCATCAGTATATGTCACTGGCATTGGGATTGGGGGAATTGGCTTGTGATTTTTATGAATTGCCAACATATTTGGTGGGGGTGAGCTGGAGATGTTTAGCCCCCAAGAGGGGGACTACTGGTAAGCTCTAGGTTAACATCAAGGCTGATATAGTTGGAGGGTTCGGTGCACCTCTGAGGAGGGGCAGGTGAAGGGTTTTGGTGAGCCTCAGCCACCCTCCCCTCCCCTCCACCCAAATTAAATTCACCAAGTTCTGATGATAGTAAATGTTTTGTAACTTACATAGGCTTCCTCCCATGTTTTGGTGATGTCATATAGATTTTGCCACTGAAGTTGCCAAAATTAAATACTGCCCCACAAGTCTACACATTCATAAGGATGCTGTCATTGAAATCACCAAAATTAAATAGTGCCCCACAAGTCTACACATTCATAAGGATGCTGTCATTGAAATCACCAAAATTAAATAGTGCCCCACAAGTCTACACATTCATAAGGATGCTGTCATTGAAATCACCAAAATTAAATACTGCCCCACAAGTCTACACATTCATAAGGATGCTGTCATTGAAATCACCAAAATTAAATAGTGCCCCACAAGTCTACACATTCATAAGGATGCTGTCATTGAAATCACCAAAATTAAATAGTGCCCCACAACTTTACATCGTCTACAACTCAAGTTTCCTACAAATATCTACAGTTTGGATAAAATAAAACTATAAATGATCCAAAGACTCCAGCCATACCTCCCCTGGACGAAGGCTTTCACAGGCTCACACAGGATGAAGAGGGCCCCAATGAAGGTGGTGAAGAGAAGCTGAGCCGACACGATGCCATAGACCTTGCGCAGGAACCCTGAGGCACACGACACATGCACAGGTGACAACATTCTACTCATGAAATGCCAATAATAATAATAACGCTTTATTGCCATATTCAACGTGCAAAATGTTACATGATGAATTGGCATGTAGTCTGGCGTTGACTCATATAGTGCCTATATATACAATAAAATGAAATATGGCAAATAAATATAAGATATAGATATACATTGTACATAATTTATTCTTTAAAATGAAAAAAAAAATTGTTTAATATAATAAATAAATAAAGACAAAATTAAAATAATAGATTATCTATTTAACAATAATAGTGGTGTAAACAAGTTAATAAATAAATATATATAAAATGTCCTTTAAAATTGTTTAAAATATATATATATATATAAATTATCTTTTAAAAATATAATTTAAATTAGTAGACATACATTATAAGAGGACTAAAATATCATTTAAAATTATATTTTCAATTACAATTGAATGCGTCCAATTTTGTTAAAAAAATAAACCAAAGGACCCTTCTGTGTTACTCACTTTTTAATATATTTTTCTTAATACTGTATATGCAGTGGGTATGTTGCCAGGCAGTTAATAAAAAATGTTTTTAATACTATATTAAACATGCAGAATGTATATTGTCTGCGTAACTGTGTTTTACTATGCCACAGAACACAAAATGTAGATGGCATGCTTTTATCTAAAAGACGGTGTTGTTCACATTTTACCTAATCTTAATCGACAATCTGTATTCCCATAAACATAATTGAATTGGATTCCCGTGATACAAATTTTCTCTAGTATCAACTACCAAGTACAGAATTCTGTGTTAGAAGTCATTTAATTACAAATAGTATGTCACATAAATGTCATGTAACGTCAACTTACCCAGGCGGATGTCAATGTTTGCACTGGCCACATGCGAGCCACCGGAGAAAAGACCGACATATGAATTCTTTGGCATTTTTACGCTTTACTGGTCACACACGGCTGACTTGGAATCTGGAACATCAGGACACTCATGTGATCTACATAGATACCATTGCATATTAATGTTCAGACTGTTAATGTGAACCTTGGGTCATTGTGAACTAGACTCTCCATTCGCGAGATTTCTGTCATGCTGATGCAATGGCATTGTGCTGTGTACTTCCATATATCTGGTTACTAAGGTAAACACTGCTATATTGATTGTCGTGTATGTAGTGTATGTATGAACAATCAAGTTATCCTGTCAGAGGAAAGGGCAATTTTGCTAGTGTTAATCCAAAATCTTTCATTAATAAAAGCATAAAATTCCAGGGTTACAATTCAGCCAAGTTCAACACCCGATATTCTAGTCGAGGACTGCAGCGACTTTCTGTTATCAGATATAGTTAGTTGTCAGACGTGGGATAGAAATTAATTTTATGGGCAGTGAACCACAAGCAGTGAAAACATGGTCCATGCAAAGTTCTAGTATTCTGGGCTGTAATATGGAAATGAAAAACTATGTAGTATCTCAGATGACAAAATGTGCACAATGCAGGCCTCAATATGCTGACTGCCAGTAACTTTGTACAGTATGTCATACTTTTATGATATTTAAGTGATGTGATTAGTAGTTGACACAGTACATATATCCAGATACAAGGCCACAGATCCTTAGTGACAAGACGTCATGAACAAATCATAACGACCATTGTCTACATAGACAGTATCAAATGTCAATGAACATATTGACTACAATGAATTATTTGGATCAGATTTTGTCTTTTTATTAATGTAGGCATATAATATGTACATGTAGTTAAGGATTCTTGGGCTCCTGTACCATGTCCAACATTACAATATTGGCCTGTATCACTATCAGTACAATACCTGTTACATAACCACATTATTTCAAAGTTTAGAAATTTAGTAATACTGGGTCATTGCGCCAATTCAAACATGGTTATATCTTCAGGGGAATAGGTCACACAACTTAGAAACTTTACTGGTCTATATATGTCATTTAGTCAACACACTAAATTTCAAAGATTTGTGTTAAATTCCACACTTTTATGAGCCTCCGAAAATGGCATTTTAGCTTGTTGCAACTAATTTATCAACTAACAAAATTAAGCAAAACTAAGTCTATGAAGACGTACAGTGTCAAGCTAGATATGTTTTATTGATTTCACAGAAAGACACCTAGCAGCTATAGTGTTATTATATCCATATCGTAACAACTGAAATGGCCGACACAGTCGTATGTACTCCAACAACGAAAATATCACAATAGAATAGGAATGCTTTTTAGAATTAATAATCATAATGAACTATAATTAATTAGTAATCATAATATTGGACTATACCCAGCAAACAACGAGCCGTGATTTCACATGTTCTGTAAGTGAATTTATGAGTTCAACTGGCTCAATTCACGTGTTTCCGTACGCGAATTCACCGTATTCTGTGAAAAAACTTGGTGTGTCGACACGTGTTTCCGTGAAATCACGAGCTTTTCATGTGATGATACGTACGAGTTCTGACCCAGTACGACTCGTGTCAAACTCGTTCAAAACTCGTGACAACAAGCAGAACACGGGTATTCTCGTGAATGCACATGAAAACACATACTGGTGGAGCGGTACCAATTATGAACCAGTATGACACATGCAAACTGGTTCAGAAATGGTTCCTTGTTTGCTGGGTATTCATAGTACAGTAGCTATTACTTGCTCAAAGCATTATCAACATTATGTCCAAAAAAACAAAGAGGCGCTCAACGGTGTATATCATAAAGGCTGCGCATCATAAACATGTCCACCACCCAGTTCGGTTTCATTTTGTTTACGGACAACAGCAGACAGGAACCATCTTGCAGCCTCCACCATATATCGGCATCCTCACTTAAAACTGTCTTTAAAATTGTCAGCTTACAAATCTATGTCCAGCCACTGTGGCTGACAATAGGGAGGTCAGACCGATTGGCCGCCCCTTCTGACAACATGGGGAGACACGGGTCCGGGTTTAGTCTCCGTAGTTTATAATCACGCAACATACCTGTTCGTTTATAATTTATTTCATGTTGTTATAATGTCAATCCACGATTCTATGCTGACAGCTGTTTTTTGGTGATGCTAGAGAGCGGTTAATGTTTTTTTCCTTCTCGGTGTCGTATTTGGTTTTCATTGTTTATGCCTGCGGCCATGTTGGATCACGCTGACAGGCCCCTTCTGTCGAGATTGCTTGCGAGATTATGTTAATGAGTACGTCCATTTTGAAAAGTTGTAATTAAAGAAGAAAGATAAATGAACGTGATCGTACAAATATCATGATAATCCGTCGATAAAAAGTTGTAGTAATTAGTCAGTTAAAATGGCCTATGTTTAACGATGTTTTGTGACTATTTATTTTGGTTGCTTCAACTTGCTTCATATGCAGAAGTGTAAAGAACTGTGTGGACGATAATATGATTACAGTGATGGCTTACTAATTGATAGTGCATTTGGCCACAAAGTCCGTTTATGGAGCCCCTGTCTCAAAAGACATCGCCATTTTGCCTTGTTCCCCGTGCGCGCGATGCATTGTGGTATGCAAAGCACTCTAATATATCGACGTGATCAATAGCGGGTGTCTTTGATTAATAAATAAATAAAATAAACTTATATAGCACCAAATCTAGCTTAAAAACTATTCAGGGCGCTTTACATGTACATGATATTATGATTGATTATGATTACTATTATAAATAGTTAGCAAGTACTTAAGCTTGCACATGTAACTGTGTAAACTAATTAATTAGTGCCTTGTTTAATGTAGCTAATTTACTTTAGTTTGTTTATTGGTATTATTGTATTATTTACCTTTTTTAGCATACTATTCATACTTTTGTGTGTTGGTTAGGCTACATTAAATATACAATTTTTTTATTAAAATTGATAATTTATCATGTTTATAAAATTATATTATACGTGACTTTTGTATGTCGTTACTGGGGTATTCTTAGATGACAGTTTTACATGAATTAGTATTTAGTTTTGAGAATATATGTAATTTGTACAACCTATTGTTGAAAAATTATGATAAAACAATTTTTAAATAAAATTGCAGTTTCATTAATATTTAATCTATGTATGTAATTGAAGGCAGCACCATTGCATTTTAATTAATTACTATTATCAGAAGAAAAATGAAAGCAATTCTAAAGATTTATTGGCAAGATTAAATTTGGTCCGACCACCCTACTGTCAGTACTGACATTGTCACTGACACTGACAGCAACACGTTGAGTTGAGAATAGTCGCATTTGTAGCGTTTTTAATCTCCTAAAGTTTTAATTTGGTGCACAGGCCGCTATACTGAAACGTAATGGTCAGTGCATCGCGTGGTTTAATTACGCTCGCAAGAACCCAGGCCTCAGAACGAACATTTTAGAAGTCACTGTCACGCCATTTCCGCATTTGTATTTGCTGTCACATATGAAACGTATGTTATGTTTGATGTGGTTAAACTAAGACTAACA
>OZ024855.1:35454924-35499924 GCA_964017155.1 Oasisia sp. SBJ-2009 | reverse complement strand
TTGGTATGGTAGGGGTCAAAAAGTAAAACTGGAGAAAACGGCCGTTAAAGTTTTGGATTATGCATGGGCTTAGATACCATATAAATAGTATGTGTATTGCATTCAAATTTGGCATGCAGCTTAGCCTCGGTTACCCAGACTCCGTGAGGTGGCAGCACTTTTAAGCCCCCTCAACTACGCCTGGGACAGTATATATGCTTAAGTTTCTACATCCGGGCAGCCTTACCCCAGAATAGGGTAGAGACGCTGATTGGCTCTCAGGCCAACTATGAAATAAAAATTTAAATAACGATATAGTTTTACAAGATAATAATATCATTTGAAAAGTATTCACCATTGAACTTATATTAACACAACAGTAAGTAAAAATTCAAATTTACCGTTGTTTATAAAATAAGAATTACGGCAGGATTAACCAGTATCCGTGAGGTGGCAGCATTGTCTAGCCCGACACGGATAGCATACAAATTAAATAAGGAAACCTTTTGATCAAATAATGCTGTATTATAAAAACTATTAAAAATTAATCTTATATTAACCCAAAATAAATAGAAATACAAATTTGCAGTTGTTTATAACAAAAAATATTACGGCAGTGTCCGAGAGGTGGCAGCATTTTATAGATCACGCGGATACCAAACAAAAGCCGGCAAATGTCACCAGACTGTCTTCTCGGCGTAGTTCCGCAGCCGACCGACAGTCGGTTAAGCGAGACTACATGCAGCTATGGTATCATAGTGCAATGATAGAGGGTAAATAAAAACCAGCTGCTGCAACAATACCTGAAGTTATGGTACATTATATGTGCCATAATTTCAGGAATTAATTTCCGTGCTAATTAATTTCACAGCTAATTAGTATAAAACAAAGCCGTTTTTAGGCTAATTTAGCGCAGTATCCTGCACCCAAATAATTACTGAACGGATAAATGTCCTACTTCCTGCGAGACAAAAATGTAGCCATACGTTTTAGCTGCTAAATAACATAAAATTGAATAAAATCCATCGAGAACTTTTATTTATTTATGAGTTTTTCAACATCGGGGTATAGGCCATTTTAGGCCGCCCGATCGCTGATATATATACGTTCGCCACCGGCGCAAACCCTCGGCGCGAGCTGTGAAATGTTGCGCTGACAAATGGTCGATTTTTCAGACCAAAACGTATTATTATGAGTATACACCATCTCTAGGTCTATGCAAAATGTCAGGACAATTGGAGCATTATTGTGGTTGCTTAACGGCTTCCCAGTCGTATTCGACCGTAACGTCGCTGTCGGTTTCGCTGTCAAGGTCAGCGTCCCATTCCGAGGCGTCGAAATCGTACTGCTCCCACATCCGCGCAACAGCAATGTCATCGCCGGTTGGTGCATTCAGCACACGTAGCAACGCGTCCGACATTATGTTGCAAAAGATTTAATAACAGGGAAACAACGATAGAAAAACACGGCGGAATACGAACGACCTTGGCTTCTTGTTTACGTTAGCACTGCCTTACTGCGCATATGCGTAGGCGATCATCCAATTGCAAGCACCGAAGTGCGCACGTGACAGAGCACGCTCTCATTAGTATGCAAAAGCCTTCTCAGGGTAGCCCCCTATTGGGTAGTTTTGAGCTATTTTGGTGTACTTGGCCCGAATATGGGTTACTCTACGTCAGAGAGGAAGAAATGCCCTCTCTGGTGATACCCGATACACAGGGGTAACCCCAAAGCAACATGGCGGATTTCATCGAAGGACTCGAAGCAAAATCGTTTTGTTTTAGTAATTTTGGACTAGTTGTTCAAGAGGGCTCGCATTATAATACGTTAAAATACACATTTTATTTGGAATAAAAAGTGTAGGATGGGTGGAAGTGTTAAAACGGATGTTATAAATTTTATTTATGTAAAAACCTAAAATTCATCCAAATCATGCCAACTGGCTTTAGACGGCACTCACGGCAAATTTCAAATCCCGACTTGTCACTCATTTAGTCAGCCGGCGTCACATATATATATATATATATATATATATATATATATATATATATATATATATATATATATATATATATATATATATGAATATATATATATATATATATATATATATATATATATATATATATATATATATATATTATGTGATATATATTAAAATATATATGTATTAAATATATATTAATATATATAATATATATATAATATACATATATATATATATATATATATATATATATATATATATATATATATATATATATATATATATATATATATATATATATACATACATATTATCATTAAAAACAAACGCAACAATATAAAAACCCAAACAAGTGCTGATGTGGGTATAGGAAATGGGGGGGGGGGGGGTGCATGATACCGGCCAACGTCAGCCACAGGTGTACAAGCAAATAAATAAAACGCTATAATATGATGTAAAACAATTTACTAATAGGCCTGCCTATCTAGTGTCTGGATAGTGCGAAAAGATTTTGCTACATGCACTATTGCAAGTCTACGTGCTTCAGTGTTTATGAAGTGCTTCAAGTGCAATTTCAATAACGTATGAATAATTGAACATATAATTTGCACTGTAGTTTCAGCTGGCAGTCTGCTAATACAGCACATTCGTCCGCTAGAGGCGCTACTGTCTCAAAATTCAAAATGGAACTGCCGAAGTGACCCTTCTCTGTTATTAACCATACTTTTACGTTCATTTATCACTGCATGTTGTTGTTATGGAATTTGTGTGGAATTTATTATGACTAATAGATCATGTTAGCTATATCTAGGGCCCCCCACACAACAACTGAGGCTAAGCCTATGTCTAGACCCTACGACGATTATTTTTGGTGCGTTCCGACACCAAAATAAATATGTGCAATGGCGTTGATGGGGGAGATTGTATATATGCGTTGCCGTTGGTAGATTGTGCATACTTGTCTGATTTAGGCGTTTCTGCACGCTTCCATCCAAAGTCTACACATTGTTAGCTCTTCCCTAGATATGTTGGGCGCTAATGAAGTCCTCGATCCCACCACAAACACAGGGTCCAGTTCGTGCTAGTGCAAAAAACGAGCATCGTTATGTTAATTTGCTACACGTGGTATTCATGGGTAATCGAAAGTAGGGTGAGCGTCACCGTGCACATGCCAATCAAATATGTAAATATATATATAACCCGTTTACATTTTTTCATGCGATTTTTAATTAGTACGCGAAATCGTTATTTTTATTGAATTAAACCAAATGTTGTGTCGGTTATAAATCTTTTACATGCTTTTAATCATAACAATAAGATTGTGATAAATAAATAAATATGTATACATGTTTGAAGGTAAAATGTACATTGAATTATTATATACGGCGGATTGATATATGAGTAAATCGGCTGAATTCGAACAATTTGTTTGGGCGGGAAGGATAGCGTCGCCATCTTGTTGTAGTATGAGAAAAATGAAGACTCGTGATAAATTCGATGCGCGGTTTTGAAGCGCGAATGCAATTTAAGATTTAGTGTTCGATTTAATATTTTATTATTGTTACAACAATGGAATAACCAGTGCAACACATTTGAACGGTAAGTTAGATATGTTTTATAGCATTGCACATGACCGGTGCGAGATAGCGTCGTTGCCGATTTTGCTAGATTGCCGAGCAAAGCCAAACATGTTTGATACTGCGATGTTGGCGGGAGCTTTACCATTATATTATGACATGTAGTAGATAATGCAATGCCATTTTATTTTGTATATAACGTAAACCCATTCTGCTTATATTATTGTGTTACACGATAGAGACCGCAGCAGCGTGTAGTGAATTGCTCGACTGCGCGTCCTGTTTACATGCATTGACCTATTTATGTCTTGACCTACTTACAGCTACACTACGTTCGTCGGATACCAATGACTGTCTTACATACTTACTTAGGTCACCCATTTAACGTGGTGACATGATTAGTGTTTTATACTGATCTGTACTTTGGCTGACAGTCAGACGAATTTCCGTTCCACTGTGACACTGAGACCAGGGCAGTGTCCATTCTATGACTGTTCTCTAGTATAATACTAAAAGATTGTAGGGTATTACCCCGGTATACCTCTAATATATTTTGACTGGAGATAGACTTTAGCGATCTTTTACTTTCTGGGCTAACTGTACAAACAAACAACCTCTTACGGTCGTCTCCAAACGTTTGACATATCTTATAGGCCTACATGCATTAAGTTACATTGAACTTTAATCGCATAAATTCCTGTATCGAATCAAATTAACAGAAAAATGTGAAGGCAACTCAGCATTATCTGTGATTGTTACATGTAGCTCAGCGATTACTGTTAACATCAAAATTGTATCACGTTATTGTTTTTAAATTCTGATTAATTGAAAACTTTTATCCCACCATACATAGCTAATGATCGACACACTACTGATATTACAGTAATCACAGAACTACGCTTGTCTGTTTTTGAATATTTCCTTCCCAAACATTGCATGTAACACAAGCACACATGTAGCTGAAATCACCCAAAATTATATCGCATGACTGGATGCTAACTACACTTTTTGTGGACAATTTCATTGGCTGAGTTAAAAAATTTGAAAGAGTTGATCATAGTGTTATGATCAATTAACACACCATTTGGACGAGTAAAAACCACTGTGGACGGGTAGAAATATGGGTGGACGAGTGGTGGACTGGTAACAAATGAAGGCACCAAAAAGGTGTTCCAAAACTATAGACATCAGTTATGCCTCAGAAATGAGTGTAAATGATGCCACATGTGTCTTGTAGTCCGTTTCAGGTCATCAGACACATTTTTAAGTTTGTAAAAAAATTTGCGTAACAGTTAACATCCGTGTGTCCACCGAAACGTGTGACTGGCAATAAGTTGGTCCTGCATAAAGCCCTGGTTTTGATGAATAGATACATGGCGAGAGGGTCGCTTTGAAGAACCACACCATGTAACTCAACATTTTTAGATTCCCATCTGGACTGCAAATGTAATTTCATATATGATTTACAAGTAGGACATTTTCTCCTGAGCAACATCCATGCAGAATTAAGAACATTTTCTTTCTCTCTAGTGAGTCCAAAAATCTGTCTTAATATTGATGAAAACGATCGGTGCTTCTTTCTGATGGTTTCTTATTTCTTTGATGGTTAGTCTAAGTGCAGGAATTTGCCATGCTGTTAATTGTGCAGTGGTTTTTGTTGGGCTAAGGAGATGGAGAAAGATGAGAAATGTACATGGGTGTGTTTGGGTGTTGCCACTGTGGGTGATTATTTTACCAGGCCTTGAAATTTGGGAAGTAATGGAATAAATAAACGATGTATATTGTGACTCGGTGAACCTGTCCGTTGGGCAATTAACCCAGAGTCCTGGACAGTGTATTGTCTGATATTAGTAAATATTAATTTTGTCCTGCACTCAAGCATTACGTATTAATGTGAATTTTTTTATTGGATTCGATATATACCAAATGTTTTAGAATCTGATATGTATATGTTGCAGGTTAGAGGAAGCAGCACATCAAGATGTTCTATGCACATTTTGTGCTCAGCAAGAAGGGGCCATTGGCACGGATATGGCTGGCGGCTCATTGGGACAAGAAGCTCACCAAAGCACATGTTTTTGAAACAAACATTGACAGCAGTGTTGAAGCTATTATACAGCCTAAGGTAAGCATGGAAGTGACTGATATTGGTATTCCTAAAGCAGAAATTAACATAGTGTAAACAAAAGTGTAAATCATTTCAGAAATTAAAAGTCACATATATGTGATTATGCAGTGGAATAAGTATACCTCTTAAAGGGTATGTGGTGGCAACTTTTTTTTCTTATTTTTTTTTCTTACATGTATAGAATATAGTCTGAATATGACACAAACAATGGTAAAATAATTTTAAACCCAATAAATTTATGAGAAATAATAGTTAGAACGCTCCACATTCTGATGCACATTTTCACCGCGAACTATTTGGGGAACGGCAGCACCGGTGCCGCTGACGTCACATCTAGAACCCATTCGCGTATGGGAAATTAGCATGGCAAAACCTTCTATTATCACCCAACGGCTTCGTTTCAAGTGTGATCGATCTCGCGAATTTAACGATGGTTAAGCGGTGTGTTGTCTACAACTGTGATCATACAAACAAAGGTAGACATGCGCTGCACGAATTTCCGAAAGACGGTGGTCTACGGAGGCACTGGGTACGAGTTTGTGAGGCGTGAAGCACGCCGACTTCAAGCCACTCACTCGCAATTCATAAGCCGTCGTTTCTTGGCAATCTTGCCGCAGTGCTATAGCATGGAAATCTTGTGGATGGCATAATTGTCAGGATAATTAAGTGTACTCATTGTTAATTAATAAGGGACCACAGAGCTACGCGAAGATCAGCCACAAGTAATGGTTCCTGCCTTCTTCCATCCTGACAAAGATGAGCCAGTCGAACAACATACCACCACCAGCCGTTTCAGCCAGTAGACCAAGCCTAGGGCTAGGCGTCGGCATAGGCCCCATAGCCCACGGTCATCGACAGTCTCAGCAGAACATGTTGCATCATGTTTTTATTGTACAATATTAAAAAATCAGTTCATTGATCCTATGATTTGTCAGGCATACCTACAAATTGTTTTTTTTTTGTAATAAAATTAATAGAAAGTGTGCAGTAATAAACAAGGAAACAAACCTAGCTGTCAAATCTACTATTATGCTAAACGTGACAAACAACAAAATGGTCATTATGGAAAATATTATTAATGGCTCAACGATTTATTTTATGATACAAATCACAAAGTAGATTTCTATGTTGGCCATTAAAATCCAGTATATTGTCCGTCTGGCCTAGGGAATGTTTTCCTGATCTTGTTGACCACACATGAGGGCCTGTTGTCAAGCCCAACAATACCCTAGCTAGCACAATCTGACCAGCTATCTATGAATGAATGACTTTATTACAGAAATAAACATTCCATACACAAGAGTGTGCATTATATAAATCACAATCAATCATAGAAACACATTATTTATCATTATCATTCTATACCAATATCGCCATATACTGGACGTAAATGGTGTATCATAACTTACTATGTTCCTGATAATTACATTATTTTGATCTATTTCTACAATGAAATTATATACATATTTGCGAATTAACATATGGCGCATGGCTGGTAACAAGCACTGCTTGCGCTACATCACTTGGGCTAGTGACATATTCGAAAGATGTTATATGCAACATACAATTTATTAATAGATGTGTTGATGTTTCCACCATAAATGGTTTGTACACAGTGATGTACAGTATGTGGTGAAATACAACACTACCTTTTTTTTTACAAAACACTACTGAACGAGTTTACACTGTCTGTGTACATGCACGCACGCACGCACGCACGCACGCACATCTATGTATATACAATAATTTTTCATATTATTGCGCATGATATGACCAAGATATTTATATGGCTGGCGTATTTATATTGATTAACAATTGGTATATAAACACCGTTAAGCAAAAACGTTTGACCAACACAAATTAATATTGCACTTTACTTAGTATTATACTTGTATCATAATCATCACCATAGTTCTCACACATTTTCAACAGTGCATGAAGACCTTTTGCAGACAATGAACATAGCATGAGGTGATTAATTTTAGGTATGCCCATTCTACAACCTACGGGTATACTGTTGAGATCTTGACTAAATCCATCCATTCAAATTTAATATTGTACTAAACGTGGCAAACAACAAATGGTTAATAAGGAAAATATTATTACTGGCTCTAAGATTTATTTTATGATATAAATCACAAAGCAGATTTCTATGTTGGCCATGTAAATCCAGTGTATTGTCCGTCTGGGCTAAGGATTGTTTTCTTAAACTTGTTGATCACGCAGTGGAAGCTGGCTGTCACGCCCAACTACACCCCAGCACCATCTGATCAGTTGTCCATTTGCTGTATGCACGTAGATTCTGAAAAATTAAATGTTTCTCTGTTACTGTCAATAAAATGTTAGTATCATATCTGTATCATGACTATTTCATGTTACTAACGGTTAAGGTATGCAAATAAAGTTTATTTGTAAAGATACAGCAAGTAAGCAACATCCAGCACCCAGGGATTTCGGCAAACCTGGATCAGTGGACTGTCATACATGTTACATGTGAGGTTCGTCTTGGATTTTAATTGTGACGTCAATAGGTTTAACCATAGTTATGCCAATCTGATTAAAACACCACAACTTGATGACAACAGCACAACAAGGTATCACATCACATCTGTCAATCGCTGACTTTAATCCGAATGATATACGCGGCCGCCTAGCCCTAGCTCGGTAGCTGTCAAGTTGCGAGTCGCCGCTACAGTAACTTATTATCGCCCGGTAAACGGTACTTTTCTGTTACGTATTTACAACATAAAGAGTGACCATGACATACTAGATACACAAATGATCGAAAACCATTTTAAAGAGGCTTAGAACAGAAAAGATTTGTATAACTGAACGAACCAATTCGTGTTTCCAACTCGGTTGCGTCGATCAACAAGCCCGCTGCCGCTAGCAGCCTCCGACGATTTCGGCTCGTTTCCGTTCGAATAGTTCTTCTTCAGCTCATATTGGTAACCCAATACTGCTGTGTGGGTGACAAACTCTTCTTCTGATTGTTCCTCATCAGACTGAATATTACTATCATCCGCAGATTCGGACATTAAAGTCAATATAGTGGATTAACAGCGAGATTATATGGATGGCTTTGTGGATTAGCGGAATGTTCTACGTCACAGGGTACATCGGGTGTTTCCGGAGCGACCTCGGGGATTTCCGTGGAAAGTTGCGATTTTGGGTTTAATTTATCGATTTTCAATTAGATAACAGATGCTATCGCGAATGATATTGATAGATTGGGGAATAACTACAAGGACTGGACATATTCCCAAAAAAAATGTCTGCCACCACATACCCTTTAAAGGGGAGTTGGTCTGTCCTATGATTACCTTTGAGGAAACAGCAAACGTAAATAAATCAGTACATCCAGAAGCCTATTCAAGGTGGCAGTATACTGTTACATTTTGGACAAACATTGGCATTAAAATTGGAAAGTTTAACACAAGATTTATTGTCTTCTAAGGTAGAATAGCTTGAGAGAAAATTCTAGCTATGGAAATGAGGTGCTTCAGAAAGATCTTGGGCATCAGCTAGAGTGACCATGTGCGCCCTATGATTGTAGCTCACAAACATGCCCTTGTAAGGAACGTTGAGGAAAAATCTTCAGTGGTACAGCCATGTAATAATAAGATAATATTTCCTAGCCAAGACTGTTCTCCGGGGTACAGTGGAGGGGAAGAAAGACAGAAGAAGAAATGAGGGGATAACATCTTAGAATGGACCAGGATTTACTTTGCTTCAACCCAAGCCCTTGCCAAAAACCTCCAGGGATAGAGAGAGAGAGCTATCGCCAAAAGCACGAGTGGTGCCCCTATGCCCTTTATTTTCAGGATGGAGAAGAAAGTAGAAACGCAGACTTCACGAGGGCTATAAACACCCCCATGAAAATAATAAGTAATTACCATTATATCTGTGAAAATCAGGGCAAAAGATTGTAGTGCTCTGCAGTATAAATTGATCACTTGATGAAAGCATTTCTCTCGCTCGTGGTTACAGGTGAAGCTTGCACTGCGTACGTCGGGCCACCTGCTGCTTGGTGTCGTGCGCATCTACTCTCGCAAGGCCAAGTACCTGCTGGCTGACTGCAATGAGGCATTCGTCAAGATCAAGATGGCGTTCCGGCCGGGCGTGGTCGACCTGGCTGAGGAGAATCGGGAAGCAGCAGTCAACGCCATCACGCTGCCGGAAACCTTCCACGATTTCGACACAACCATGGCTGATCTGAGGTACGGAGAGTGGTTTATAAAATTGAGAATAGGCATACATGAAAATATAATGTTTATGTGGGCTCTTGATCGAATCACTGTAAGTGTTATGTTGATTCTTTTCCGATTTCTGACAATGTGAGTTTCTTGGATTTGGTTTGGAACTAGCTGCAACTAGTACAGAATTAGTAATAGTTTATTTTCTGTAATGAATAAAATGTCTTTCAACTGCTATATATTCTGTTGTAAATAGGTTTTTATGCAGGGTAAAGAAATTGCATTTTCCAGTAAACATGTGTAAACTTGCATACATAGAAGCCAGCCCAGACATGACTAAATAAAAAAGTAATCCATATACACACCCCTTTTCCAAAACAATTGACAACATGTGTAATAAGAAATACTTTTTTGCTTCTCAAATTGATGACACATCCACTGTCATTTTTATTCATCCAAAACGACCATTGCCTATCCAAATGACGGATGGACAGGTCTCGCCTAAATATTAGCTGTTACAGAAGCAATGACAACATCGGACAACTACTGAACTAAGGTGAAGTTATTTATAATAACATTTGAATATCAAAGAATCTGATTGATTAAGGGTAAGATAAAATTTAGATACTGATATAATTTTGTAGTTCAACACTTATTCTGAACACCAGTTATACATAAAATATCACATTACTAGAAGGAAATATGCTACAGTGATGTCTTCTAGTGATCCACAATCGACAGTTTGGTTATAGGATAAGATTGACACAGAATTATTGAGACTGAAACGAGCCGTTCTTGTTGCAGTGATATTGGTGTTCTACAACAGTTCTCTGTGAATCAGAGTCGACCCGAGGAAATCACAATGCGAGAGGACCAGATTGGAAACATCACCTTGGTTGGAGATGATGGCTTTGGTAGGTTCATGTACTGGTTGTGTGTCCTGTTCAGATTTGGGGGAAAATTACTTTTGTGACAGTGGTTTTACAAAAAGTCATGCATTTGGGAATTGCAGTAGATATTTGTCAGAAATCCAGATCGTTACTTCAAGCAGCAATTATACTATGACGTGCAACACGTGGCAAAATGTTAGTTAAGTTTTATTAGTTTTAGTGGGAATCGGTGTCAGGTTGGTTACATGTTGGCTTCAGCCCATGGGATATCATTGCCCTTACAGTCACTTCTAATAGCCACTTCTCCCTGCTGTACATTTGTTTGACAAGGGAAAAAGACACGGAAGAAAAGGCATGCTACTCATCCCGTCATTCATTCTACTAATCCCATCATCCATCTTGAATTTTATGTTTGTATGAAATTTGTTGATGCAATATTCCAGCTTCAGTGGCACCTTTGGATTCAGATGCATTTTGATTTCTATGCTACTGCTGTTTTGTATTTATGGTGGGGCATCGGAAATTTTTGATATTCCACAGATGCAACATAATAGTTATAACAATTAAGGAACAATGAGCCTATTTTCATGTTGTTCTAGAATGTTACCTAAACTATAAGGCAACTCTACTCAAACCACAAGCTTCAGAGTGTCACTTCACAAAATGCAGTGCTCTTTGTGACAATGGGAAAATTTGTTGAAATATGGATAGCAAAACAACAGTTTCATGCTTCCAGTTTCTTGTGTGGCATTGCCAGGGGGGCACTGGTTTTCAGTCAAAGCTATGTAATGTGTGTTCGAAAAAACAAGGAAACATCAAAAACCTAGTTGTGTTTCGTTGTTTGAGGTTTAATGGTTCTAAGAATTCCGTCAGATCACAAAAACAATTGCATATGAATGCCTATGGTATCCGTTTCTAAATGCACATTTCTATTATGTACATTTGACATGTGTATTTCATACATGACCGTGTGTCACTGTGGCAGTGGTCAGTGGTTTGACCGGGCCTTGTGGGTGATGCCGTGCCGTGTCTACTACTGTCTAGGTGACTCAGGTTTTGAAGATGATGATTTTGGTGGTGCAATCAGCGAAGAAATGCTGCAGGTTTGGGTGCGCGAACTATTGATAAATAACTCGGAAAGTGCCATAGACATGGACAAGGTGTGTCACATCGTTGACACGGTCATGTGTGCACGCTGTCGATCTGAGCGGTCGCGTAAGCCGTCGAAGCGATTCCTGAAAGCCTGCGTGGCGCGCCGGGGGTCTTCTACCGGGGACTTTGACGCGGAACGGTTGTGGTTAGAACGTTCGCCATCGGGCGCTTCAGGGTGGCACCGGAGTCGACATAAGCGGGACTCCCAGCAGACTGACTGCAGTTATCTTGACAGTGGCCTTGGCAGTGATATAAGCTTCTGTGATCTATCGAGTAATGATGAGAGTGAGGACCTGTTTCCTGCTGCGAGCAGAGATGACGTCTGTGATGTAGAGGCCACCACCAGGGGGCAGTTCAAACAACCGCTGTGTGTTGTCGTGTTACCGCGGCGACCGAGGGACTATTCGCGGGGCAGGAGGGGGCGAAAGCCGCCGCCCTGCCTGTGGACGAAGCAACAGGGTAAGAGGTCATCATCGTGTACCTCCCTGTCGTTGGCTAGGGTCAAGGGGTAGTGGGACTGGAGAAGGCTTGTTCCCAATTGGAGTCATAGGCTGTTGTTTTGCCCTGTCCTGTGATTGGACTTTGTGATGTGGATGACTACACCAGCTGGGTGCCTCGACTGGCATCTGTGGTCATACAAAACTGTTATACCATCCGTGTAAGTCGGCAAAGAAACCCCTTTGCAGTTGACGATGGTGAGCCGTTACACTGGCATGATGGACGCTTGACCCTAGCTTACCCCAATGATGACCTCTCGCCCTGTGTTTCTCCCTGTTGTCGTAGTACCAATCGAAGCTGTGTCGTGTCAAGTCGGACAGAGGTAGTTTGAGCTGAGCTGGTGACTCCAATTAGGGATCTGGCTTTGGTTGAGCTACCTCCAGGCCCGTGGCTGCCTTGCTGCATGCTTCCCTCTTCTGCTGCTTCTGCTAGCACAGACTGTCTGTCTGTGCAGTGTGGGGGTTGAAGTTAACTGGGTGCTGTGTGTTTCAGACTGTTCTGTGTGTCATTTTGCCAGCCGTCTAGTACTTTGCGCAGTCGCAACATCTGTGCTGGTGACCAGACCCGGGGTGATTCCAAAATATGAAAAACTGTTGATTGAAGGTTGATGCCAAATCCGGAATGGCCAATACACAATAACGTAACTTATTGGATGTATTCCTTTGGCGTCACACAGAAAAATTACAGGCTGATATTGATAACTTCCTAGGTGTATGGGTCAGAGCTGATGTGTTTTCAAGTAGGCAACTCTCATATTCTGTGAAACCTTGAACAAATCCACATTTACTGTGGCATTTGAAGTAAGCTAGACAGGAAGTACCAGACTCAACAGTCGAGTCGCAAATGTTGGGGTGGAATTGCAGGGAAAATACCAGAAGTACTGTAATGTAGGTGAAGCCACAATTAAAAAGTTGGTGAAACTGGAATTGTTTATGTGGGTGGGAACAACCCCAGGTCTGATATGCGCGATATATGGAACGTTACTAATTTTCTTAAAAACAGCTCAAAGTCATTCTTAACAGATTCAGCTGTGCAACACCTACTTCCACTAACATTGCATGATTTGAAATGTTTGTCATAGTGGCATTGCATTGTTTTGAAGTTTCGTAGCAACCAAGTAAAAGGTATTTGTTTTCGTTACCGCATGCTCTACTTACCCTATGCTATGGCCGGAACGATACACTATGTCGCGATATCTTTTGGTTCAAGATACAAACTACATTGACTCAAATGGTATAACAGTAAAACACTACCATCAGTTAGTTTATTTATTGTGACCAAATGAAAAGGCTGCTGCTCATGAATGGCATGTGCTCATGCAGACTAGACAATGTTGCAGCTTTCCTTGTAGCTGTGAGGTCCAAATTGCATACGCGCACTGAAAACAGAATTGTGCGTAAAGATTTGTCATAGATTATAAGTTAGATAATGTACACATACAATGTTATTATTCAATGTGTTATCACAGACAAGGTAATGATACTAGATGTCATGTCTTTCCTCGGAGCTGTGAAGTCCAAATTGAGTACGAGCATTGAAATCGGCATTATGTGTAAAGATTTATATAGATTATAAATTAGATAATGTGCACATACTATGTGTTATTACTTGATGTGTTATCGATGCACAAACAACTGTGATTTGTACAGGAGGCTTACTGCTTCATAAAAATGGTCAAGTAATGTTTTGCGTACCTCTTGCCATGTATCGTACCATATGATGTGTATCGCGATACACCAGTGTATTGTTCTGCTGTGAGAATATGGATCCCCATAGAAAATGGACCCAGGGGCTTATACAATTTGGACCCATTTATAAAAAGCCGAACTAATTGGTAAAATAGTATGGTGCACTTCATAGGTTGTAACTAGAATATTGTAATTTCTATGAGATGCAAAATTCAACTCTGTTGGAATCACTGCTATGGCTCAGTTCCTAAGTTGCATCAGTATTCAGGAATATATCATCAGCACAACCCAGGGTCCTTTTTCTGAGATTTTCCTTGGGGTCCGTCCACATTCTGTATGACACCGGCACTACCCTACGTTAACCTGTATGTTGCTTGTGTCTGCCGTGTTATTCCGAGTGTTTCTATTTGGTCGACACTGGCTTGTTCTGCTGTGTGTGCAACGACGAAGCTATGAGCTCACTGTGAACTGTTCACGTTGCAGGAGACATGGGTTTTGACGGGGGAAACATCATCCAGGATGCACACATGGACGATACGTTGTACGTGAAGAATCCCGACGCTTCAGACCTCCTTTTGGAGGATCCGGTCAACAAGGGACGCGGCGAGAAGGCTATGAATATGGACTTCGATTCGGCAGCTCGGGGCGATGGATTCGGAAGTGGCATGGGCGATTTCGGTATGCATCGTTTTACGCAGATGTTGACTGGTTATGGTCTTATGGAAAGGGTTCTAATATGCCAAGCTGTAAAGCAACAAATTACAAGTGTTCAGATTTGTTCCTTTCTGAAGCCATATTTTGACTGTTTATGGATAGGATTGAAATGTGGGTAATATGTTGCTGTAAAGCAACACGTTACAGATTTTTCAAATGTGTTTCAAATTTGAAGCCATGTTTGTGGGTATTTAGTTGGTACTCGGTAAGAGCAACTCGTTTCCAAAATGTTATTCATTTTATATACTGCTCTGGCTAATGCTGTCGATGTCTTCATTGTGTGGTGTCCTAACCAAGTCCATAGATGTGCACTGCATAATACCAAAACAAGCCATTTCATATTACTAATGATTTTGATCGAAATGTTATTGAGTAAGCAAATTTATATCTTGCTAAATGCGTCATCATATTGTTTGTGAGAAATACTGTGGGATTTGTGTTTATTTAATATGCCATTTTGATGATGGTGAGAGTATATTACTATATATCTTGTCATGTTTTATAATTTTTGCATCATGATGTCTATAAAACCTCAGGTTTGTTTATTATTATTTTTAGAAATAGATAATTTGTTTTGTACAATAACTTGATGGCTATTGCGAAATTATGGAATGCCACACATGATTTTAGTTAGATATCCATGGCAGACTTATTTGGTAGCATAATTCAGCAATGTCTAACAAATATATGAAAACAGTAATCCTTTAAGTGTTATGCCTAATGGTTGTGTTGTCAGGTGCTTGTTTCTAACGCTGTGTGCGTGTTGTGTGTCATGTCTTGTAGTTCTTCCTGGTGAGTAGTGATTAGACCAGTCGTAGATGTTTAGTACCTTCCAGCAGCCGGTGAGTGAGCATGCTGAGCCCATGTATATTCCCAGCTTCATGTCACCTCAGTGCAACTGTTTGCAAATGTTGTGTTTTCGTACACGTGCTGTCAGCTGTGGTATCTGTTGGTGATGTGAAGCTGGGTGTATCTGAGCAGTTGTTTTACTAACCCGTACTAAACTGTTACATATGAGACACCACTTGGATTTGGTTGGCTTTTTGCAGAACACTGAAATAAAGTCCACATGAAACCAAATTTGTTTTAGCACACCAGCACCTTTGCAGAATTGTCATGGAATTAGTAGGTATTTGAAGCAATGTTAACCGTACTTCAGTTTTAATGAAATGATGAACGGCTTTTTATTTAGGCCAGGCATCCATAAGAAATACTTTTGAATTTGGTTACATGTCACATTTCTACCCACAAAGGGGATTTAGTACAACTGGTTCCGCAAACTTCCGCCTAATTATCAACCCTGACTGATTCCAGTAAGCGTACATACAACAAAGTATTTCACGGAGTTTTTTCTTGCTCTGTTATCGAAAGAGAACCCTTTTATAATAGATTGACACTGTGTGGAAGCCAACGACATCTGAGTGGTCTCCATACATTCTGTTGGTTCTACTGACACGTTCATTTCTAAATAACAAAACAGAGGAGCCGGCCGGAGTTGAAGACGATGATGAGTCTGATGATGGTGGCGACTTTGGTGGCAGCGTCGATCACGGCTTGTTTGGTAAGCTGTGTGTTGTGTATGGCGACATGGTGTCCAGCATTCCTATAGGTGTCTGTTTTCAAAAATAATTAAATTGCTTCATTTTCCTGGCCCCCACGAAAATTCGAAGGTTTCTTGCAAGTCATAGTAAGTTTTGTTTGTAAGTGACGTGGAGATTCCAATCACACCACACCATGTCATGATGATATCAGCACATGTTTTCATATTATTACACTGAATATTATTACACTGAATATTGGTAGATGAATATTTCAAGTTACTCAATTCAATCAGTGACACTACCTAAATACGCAGTTTTTGCTGTAGGTGTTAGTTTGTCTGATTATATTTTGTTATATATATTAGTATATTTTTTGTTGTATTCGGTTCCTCTAGTACATGTACATTCATGTGAATATTCAGTAGAACTAGGGGACATCTAAGTCATAGGAAATTATCTTAATGAAATTTACCCTGAAAGTTACTTAAAACTTGTGCTAACAGAGAAGGAATATTTAATAGACTTAAGCGTCATTAAATGGTAACCTTGGTCAATATATGAACCTTTAAAAGATGCACGTTTTGAGAGAGTACACGTTTCTTTGTAGCTGACATACAAAGAGAGGTTTACTGTCTCAAAACATAAATCTTTTTACAGGTTCATATGTTGAACAAGGTAGTGTTTAATAACACTTAGGTGATTTAATAATACATAGCATGGGTATTCAATACAAAGTAATCAACTTGTCGAAACACAGTTTAACGTTCTGGGTATACATGTAGTGAAATACCTGGAGCCTGCAGAGAGAGCATGGCAATTTTGATGTCGATGTCAAGAGACAGATTTGGTTGCTACGTGACGTAACCTGACCGGCTTTCAATGTCGTCTGTCAAGTGAAGATAATTAGGTTGTCATACATTATAATAATAATACGTAAGTGACCTGTTGGAAGCAAAACTGTGTTGCGTATTGATAGTATGAAACAAGCAATTCACCTTCTGCATAACATTTTCGTCAGGCAGTTCACTGTGCTAATATTTTAATGAGTACTTCAGTTACACGAGATAACTAAGTTACGTTATTGGAAATTACTTTGTTCAAATGTGTGGAGATGAATATACGTGAAAGAGTAAAATTTTCATTTATGTAAGTGACACTAAGACAGATTTCTGATGGTTGTAATAACACATTTACATACATGCATTACAACTGATCATCTGCTGTGACTGAGAAGTGTATATTTAAAATGCTCGTAGCCTAACTGAGTTGAGTGTGATTTAGGAGGGGTGTGAACCTACATGTCTCATGTTTCAGGAGAGAACTTTGTCGGTGAGGCGGGCGGTTTGTTTGAGGAGCCTCCAGTGCCCGAGGTCACCATGCAGCCAGACGCCGAGGCCAACCAGCAACAGAAGGACGCAGGTTAGACATGTCACATGTTCATATGCTGCTGTATTTGGTCCTACATACTTTTCTGTTACCTGCAAGTTTGGCATGTGCATAATACCACATTTGGGGAATTTATTTAGATATTACATCTTTTAAAATGTTTTGTGTTGAACAGAAAGACGCAGGTTAGACGTACTCACGGCTTTATGTAGAGACCCGTCACTTGGACGGGTAAAAACAAATGTGGACGGGTAGAAATATTGGGGGTGGACGGATAAAAAAATGAAGACGCAAAAAAGGTCTTCCAAAAGCATAGATATTGTTAGTTATGAGTATAAATGGTGTCATATGTGTGTTTGTAGCCCATTTCATGTCATCAGGCACATTTGAAAGTTTGTAAATTAGCTTAACAGTTAACATCCATGTGTCCACCAAAACATGGCAATAATTTTATCCTGCATAAAGCCCTGGATGTATGGCATGTTCATACGCAGCTAGATTTGGTCCTATATACTTTTCTGTTATATTCAAATGTACCTGCAAGTTTGGCATGTGTATAATACCACATTTGGGGAATTTATTTAGACGTTACATCTTTTAAAATGTTTTGTGTTTATTTTTAGTTGTTCTGTTCACAAACTGTAATTTGTAATGGTATTTTTGGTGGAATTGGTTTGTAATGGTAATACACTGGACTAGGATTTTGATGCAGTGAAAAAATTACATCAATTTCAGAATTGTTTAATGTACCAGTTAATTAAGTGAAAACATCCCCCAGTTGATGGGATCAAGTGAATCTGAGCCGAGTACTGACACTACAGTGTGATTACAGCTGGTAAGGGAACCTCTCAAGATGAAGTTGGTCCGGCCATACCAGAACCCAGCATAGTGCGCGACCAGACAACACTCATTACGGATGACGCTCAGGCCTTCGCCCTTGAGCCCATTGACGTCACGCACTTAGGTAAGATTCTGTTGTCACTGTGATAACATAATAATCATAATCGTCACATTTATATAGCACTGTTCCAACATTCGTTGCTCACAGCGCTGTACAAGATGTTTTTGTAAATAGGTAAGTCTTTAATTTTACTTTAAATGCAGCAGTGGTCAAAGATGACAATGTCAGATGCTGCGTTAGTGCATTCCATAAACTTGGGGCTGCCACGCTGAAAGCCCTGTCACCCCAGTGACGCCTTGTGCGTGGCACACACAATAAATTGTGTTCACTGGAGCGCAGCGACCTAACCGGCTGGCATCGGCTTACACATTGTTCAATGTAGTCAGACGCTTGGCCATTCAGTGCTAGGTGAGTGAGTAGCAGGATCTTGAACTCAACTCGCACCGCTATCGGCAGCCAGTGCAACTTCTTTAGCAATGGTGTAGCATGGCTATATCTCATAGCGTCATCGATCAAGCGGGCTACCCAGTTCTGTATTTTCTGAAGCCGTTGCATTTGCTTCAGAGGCAGTCGATAGAGCAGTGCATTGCCAATATCCAGTCTGCTTGTGACAAATGCATGAACAACTTGCTCTGTCGCTGCTGCTGTCAGATACCGTCTGATCCTCAAGATGTTGCGGAGGTGGAATATGGCTGACCTGCATACAGCAGTCACGTAGGACTCCATCGTCATCTCAGCATCAAACTGCACACCGAGATTAACATGTCCTTTTGAAGTTGCGTCTTTTCCCTCGGAGAATTCTGTGTCCTAATCTGTTGCGGACACTGCAAAAAACCTCAAATGTAAATATAATTATTAAAAATGTTTAGACCAGTGTGAGGCTGATATTAGTCCTCTATTTTTCTCCTTTCATCAATGGTTCCATTTCAAGAACATGTCCACCCTACCCTCTGTTATTATTTCCTGATCCTATCAAATCTCCCATCTCTATTGTAATCCGTCACATTTATGTCTGGATTTTATGTAAGCATGTAGACTATCATAAATACACCATTTACCAATTGTTTTCAGGGACAGAGAGGAAGGCAAAGAGGAAACGAAAGTTGATCATTGATGAGATGAAAGGCATTGCGAGTGAAACGATGAAGTTGCAGCTATCGGACACGTCTGACATCATCACGACCCTAGACCTTGCTCCACCCACCAAGAAACTGATGCATTGGAAAGAGACGGGGGGTGTAGAGAAGCTGTTTGCCCTGCCTGGGCGCTCGCTCACGTCAAAAAAACTCGCGACGGTGAATATTTCACAGGCTGTTTTGTATCAATTGTGTGGTGATATTCACTTATGAAATGTCTTGCATGATTTTATTAGAACCAAGTATGGATTTGTAAATTTTCTGATACTTGCTGTCTTGTCTTTTTTTTGGTATTACAAATCTCGTGTTAGACGTGTTCTAACAACATAAGTTGTACGTCAGCGATCTTTATTTTGAGATAACACCTTATAAAAAAATAGAAAATTGACTTGTCACCGAAGTATACTTTTATGTCTTTTCTTTTATCTTCTTTCCAATTGTGTGATTAATCGATTTTTTCGCATAATTTATCATTACAACACATCACATGGGTTTGTTCCATAAAAGTAAAAGAAATTAGTTCTGAGTTAATGCAGTGTGCCATTCTTAGAATTACTGTTCAGACCTGTTCAATCAAACACCGTCTTGACTTTTCTGCAATTAATGCCTGAAAACTCTCCACCATTGTCTATACCCAGGAACTCATTCATATAGGATTGAACAAGAGCACTGTATTTAGTAAACGCACTTCTTCAAGGCAGCACAGGTTCTCATGATGGAGGGTTCAATGCCCTGGACTCCAAGTAATGGTTGGAAAATGTAAACACAAATCCACAGCCGTGTATTAAATGATGTAGATGTACAAACTCATTCTTACAACATTATGCTTAGGTAAATGCAGACAAATAAATAATGCCTCGCACAATGAATCTCGTGGAGTCTTTTCAAACCGAGTTTCAGAGAAAGAAGTCATGTTTCAGTTGTTCAAGAGGAACCTCGTCACGAAGGCCTTCCTTGGAGATCAGGAAGAGGCTCTGGACCTGGAGAAGGAGCGTGCGTTGTACGAGCAACAGCATCATCACCAGATGCAGCTGCAGAATGCTCACGATGAGCCAGAAATCGCTCGAGATGCCGAACAGTCGAGAGCTGGTAATTAGATGTTTGCTTACTTTTCTGGCTGATTATTTCCCCAGAATTTAGGATAGTCCTTTCATTATAACATTGCATTACAAGAGTTACTTGAAAGCTACGTATCTATTCACTGGACTTGTGGCATAATGCTGTGTCCGCCATTAACTCCCATATATGTCAGAAACTGGTTGGGATCTTTTTTGTAGTTTTGTGTAGACATTTTAGGATACTGTCACTATACATGAGAAATTTATATTTGATTTGATTATTCTAAAGGTACTCTAGGCCCTTCAGGGGCTAAAAAACCACATTTTCAGTTTCCTTTTTTTTTCTTCTAAATACTACTAACTTTACATAGACATTTAGGGGAAAGAAGTAAGACACACCATTTTTTTTTTTTTTTCTAAGGGCCCCCCTGGGCCTCCCACAAAAGCTAAATGCGCCACTATGATTCACCCAAACCACAATATAGTCCAAAGGACTTAAGGGCGTGTGCCATGTGTGTCTTGCTCTGCCCCATAGTTTGGTTTCCAGTGATACAGGTGCAAAAGAAGTCTTGAATTTAGTTATGGTCAATAACATATTTTTTAACTACATTGTCATGATGAACTAACATATGTAGGCCAGTGGCAGTTGGACAGAAGGGAAAGCCGACGCACAAAAATAACTTGTGTACTCATTGGGCAATCGTTTTATTCTTAGTCGAGTAAAATAAGTTGGTTGAGTATGATGCTATTTATTTGGATTGATGTTTTCAATGTTAATTTACTGCGACTAAAAGTACAGCCGTCATTAAAACAGTCTTGAATTTATTTTTCAAGTAGCCTTGAAAAGTCTAGAATAGTCTTGAATTTCAAATGTTCAGATGTGTACGGACCCTGTATAACAACAACCCATTGCATTGACAGAACCGTCTGAGGCGCCGTCGATGGTGGAGCCAGCCTCTCTACTTGAGGAGCCTTCCCGCATCGAACCGCCTTCGTTTGCCGAAACGTCCGTCATGTCGAAGACGGCAGAGGAGTCGATGGTGCCGCCGCCCGCCGACACAACAGTTGAGCCTCTGCTGCAGCGGCAGGACTCCTCAGATGATGATGCAGACAACTTCTTCGACATGCCTGAGGACGTGGAGCAGTCGTCACCCTCGGCCCAAGAGGAGGTGAGTACACGTGGAGGGGAGAGAGACTTGACAGCGTCGTCACTGTCCATTCTAGTGCTGTGTGTTTTCCATCTAAAATATGTTATTGAACGCATGTGATCTCTTAAACGGTGAGGGGGTGCTGTGTGTTTTCCATCCAAAATATGTACTTAAACGGGGGGGGGGGAGGAGCGCCTCCAAAAGTGGCCAAACAGTAATTTTTAATAGGAAGTCTGTTGTTAAACATTCTGCTCATTTTGGCATTATTGCCAATACATTTTGGCATTTACCGTTTGAATGTGTCGCAGGCAGAATCTTTCAAACTGCGAACAATTGTTCGGGGTATAATAATCCAACTAAACACAAATTGTCAGGCAGTAAACCGTCAACATGAATCATGTTGTAGTCATAAGAACGTAATATTAAATTAACAAACAAAACCCAGTAGCTGGCACCCTCACTTTAAATGAAATATAGTGGGAGTAAATAAAATATACGAGTAAATTGAAACTTGCCAGTCAGTAAAACATCTGTAATCAATGAGGTCATATAGATGAAAGTAAACTAAGAGTGTGGCTAAGATGAGTGTGCAGCACATAACTACAATAAAATGAAGGTAGATGAAAACTAGATAACTTTGTTGAAGTGCTATTTCAGCGAGATTTGGGAGAAAATCGTCATCTAAAACATGTAAAAAAAATTAAATGTCAGACCTTTTTTGAAATAATTTTCACCATGTTTTGCAAAGGCAGATATTTCTAACAGTATGCGCCATCTTGAACTTGCTGTTGACGTGGCGAATTGAGTCCAAACATAATGACATCTTACGATTACGCACGCTTCATTTCGCAAAAAAAAAACACCTAGCAAAAAGGGCATTATCAAAGACAAATTTTATTCCAAAAATAAAACATAAATCAGCAGAAAGTACAATAACATTCCATAATGAAAATTTCAATGTCAACAATATTTTTTTATTATCGAAAATCAACATTTTCTTGATCCGGATCATACGTTAAAACCCCAGCGACGTGTCGCTTGTGCTGGGTTCAGTGATAACATCAGGGTCCGTACGGGGCCTTGAAAGTCTTGAAAAGCCTTGAATTTGACTGGACCAAATTCAAGGCCTTGAAATCCTTGAATTTAATAAAGTAGTCTTGAAAAGTCTTTAATTTAATTGTGGTCAATAAAAATTCTTTTTACTCAATTGTGACAAACTAACAAATGTAGGCCAGTGGCTGTCGGGCGGAAGGGAAAGCAATGCATAAAAAATAACTCGCATGCTCATTGGGAAATCAGCATTTCATCGTGGTCGCACCATTTTGTTCTTAGTCAAGTAAAAGAAGTTGGTTGAGTGTGATGTGATTCATTTGGATTGATGTGTTCAATGTTTATTTACTGCGATTAAAAGAATAGACATCATTAAGACAGTTTTGAATTTATTTTTCAAATAGCCTTGAATTTCAAATGTCCAGATGTGTACGGACCCTGTAACATGTACGTGGATGTTGTTTGCAGGAGTCGGATGGTGCGGAGGGAGAGGGGGAGGAGGCAGAACAACTGCGCTGGACGAAGCGAACGCAGCAGATGATGCATGTGCTGGAGCGTGTGTACGTCCACGGCGATGAGGCGAGCTTCAAGAGTATCGTGTCACACAACAACCGCAAGCAGGTCGCCTCCAAGTTCTACACCCTCCTTGTGCTCAAGAAGCTGCAGGGCGTCACGGTCGAACAGTCGGCCCCCTTCGGCGATATCCTCATCACCAAAGGGCCAAAGTACGGCGTCGTTTGCTGAGCTGGTCGTCTGTGTGTGGAACGTCCGTATTCGTGATGTTTGAGTACTTCAGAACAGGCTGTCGCTTTGGACGATTGGGTGTAGTACTGTGGATTTTTACTTTACATGAGAGACACCATGGCGGTACCAGAGGCAGGTTTGTAATGTGTAGCAACCTTTGACACTCACAGACGTTGTCGTGACCCGTTCGTTGGGCCACTGTTGATTGGCCTGTCATTGCCAAGAGGATTCTTTGTACTGACTTTCATCTGAGATTTTAACATCACTTGTCATCCGTCTACCAAGTCGAATATGCCTGAAATTTTGAACTTTGTATGTTATACATACTTTTATGAGATGACCATTTCTGATATCCTGTGTTTCGACACAGGAAGAGAACAGGTAGTATTTAATCAGAACATTTTATCATTTCACTAGGCTAGTAATTTAGACGTTATCGTGTATGCTATGACTACACATAGCTCTAACTTTAGGTTTTCTCTACTGGATCGACTGGGGCATATGTTCAGCTTTCAGCAGAATCTGAGAAGGATTCCTGCAAAACATAGTGAAGTTTTCAGGTCAAGAGTTGATCTGTGTCAGCTGTATGGTTTACGTCCTAGATAGTAAGAACGTTGCAGTCTGGCAGGACCACTATGCAGTGTCTGGCATTGAGCCCACTCGCGCTATGTTGGTGAACATTCGCAGGTCAGGTTGTCAGACTTCATTGCAATCTTTCAAGAACCCATCCAATGTTAGTTCCATTACGGAGATTAAATCTTATAGCTACTTGCTTATCTGAAAACACTGCCATTGCTACAGTGGATACCTGGGGTGAACACTCGCTCCATTGCAAGCATACCATCACGTGAATTTGTGTAACTTAACACCCAAAGATGTTTGATAGAGTTCTTCCCAAAACAATTGACGTCAACCCGAGTGTCATGTATCCTTGTCGAGAGCAGACGTCACTTCTGAGTCATGCAGAATTAGACCCTTTATTAGGTTTGTTGACTATACACAAATATACAACGTTTATGACATAAATTGTTTTGTAGATTTGCTAATTATAAACTGAACTCTAGGTTTCCACCCTTTGTGGTAAAACTGTTTTCATATATCAAAATATATACCCTTGGTTACACAGCGAGTGGGATATGCTTCCCACGGTAGATGTGTTGCCTGCATCAGTCAATGAAAACACCCCCAACGGGATATAGGGTTTGTGGGAGGTGCCTGTGAAAGGTGCCAACAGCAAATGAGTACAGCAGAAACTGTCCACTGTCAACAACACCACATACTTGAGTGGAGAGGAATTACGTCAGATTGCGTATTATGAACCAGGGCATACAACCCAGAGATGGGTTCTGGCTGGTGTAGTGTACTAACTTGAGTCCCGGTCAGGGAAATAAGGCAGCATCGTGTTAGTGTTGTTTAATTGGTGTCAAGTATCAATGTTGGGGGAGGGGGAGTTTTTTAAATGTCACGAATGACTATACCAGGTAGTGTGAGTTTGTTGAATTTCGCCAGACAGTGCATTTGATGTCTGAGGTAGCTGCACAGAACCATGTGGACTTGGTGCTTAGCTGCACAAAACACTCGTGTGACCTGCCACCGCAAATTTGTTATTAAGTATCACACATCTGTTCTGGAAGCGAGGCTAAAATACCACTCTTAAGTCATGTTTAATAAAAAATTTGGTTTGTGCAGAAATGCATAGATTATAATCTGTGCAGTTAAAAAAGGTACGACACTAAATGTTGCAACTTAATGTGCACTTTGCCGTGTCTGTGTCGCAAATGTGTCATAACAATGGGTATGGTTTCATGCGGTGCTGTTGTGGAGGCATTTAGTTTTTCTAAGGCAATGTTTGTCCATCCATTTGTGTGTTCTTGATTGCACCTACCAACTGACTGATGTATGTGTGGCTGCGCTTTGCAACACAGGCTGAGATTCACTCAAAGTTAATTGATTCTGCATACAACAAGTACCCTATGGAAGATGGAAGCATCCGTCGCAGAAAGGTGTGATGTGAGAATATTTATGATTTTATTGTCTCAATGTTTTAAACTTACTGTGAGTATACATTGATAAAACCTGAGATGTGTCGGTCCAACAAGACCTCAGCTCCAGTTGTTATATGAATGTAAACGTTACGGGGTTTTCTCAAACATTTGCCAGGTCCTGAAGAACGTAATGCATCGAATACTGTTTGACCCCACCACCCACACCGACAATATTATGACAATGTTTGGTGGGTGACTGGCACTTCTGAGCGGTCTAAAATGCCTAGCAAAACCAGGCGTCATCATTGGCGGTTATGCGATTGTGTTCATTGTAATTTAGACTGGTTCGTTGGTTTAGATGATTGTGACATGGCTGCCATTGAATTCCCACCACGATGTGTGGTTTGCAGGTCCACGGTTGTGCGGTAAGGTAAATATTCCAGTAGGTGCCACTACGTTGATTTATTTCCCGTGATTATGACCAGCCCACCAGCAACCTATGGAATTTTTGTTGTTTCTGGGCTTTGCAAACTCGTTAGAAACCTCGTGCAACTGGCGGAAATGGAAATGCAGTGTGGATTTAAACTGAACATTAATTTTGATTTGCTTCACCCGTTCTCGTGTTAGTTGGTTTCTTGTTGTATGTTACTGGGGGGGTATGGGGTATTTATAATTGAAGCCGACAGTGGCTGGCAACTGAGACAGGACTTCACACTGTACAAAAATTGCTTAAAATTTGTTCCGATAGTGTCGGTAGGTATCATGTTTCACTGAAGCGAGTAGGATTTTATTTTGTATATTAAAATCTAAACTGTACAACCTTTGATTCTGTGTTGTTGCTTAACTGTTCAGTAACTTAGATCACTTTGTAACATATTTATGTAGATGGCGTAGCTAACCATTTGGAAAAAATTATGTTCTCGATTCATGCTGAGCTTGATGCCAGGTTCTCCCAGGGCGGACCCAGCGACACCGCTACCATATAGTCATAGATCGGTGGAAACAGACAAAACGACCTGCAATTGTTTGTATGATTTTGTCACACACAAAAACGGATATATATATATACATTTCCAGTCCTTTTCCTTTAAAATGTTGTCAATATTTTTGCTTTAATTATCGTTTAAGACGTTGATGAACTGGTTGTAGGATTCCAGGGACTTGTACCCTTTCAAATCATTTAGTGTTTACGCACTCTGTGAGTAGACGCAGTAATTCACTATGTCGGGATAGGCGATGGCAGGCAGGATGTTTGGGTCAAAGTTCCAGTCTTTCTTCGGCGTTTCGTATGGATTTTCACCGTTTATCAGCCGTAATTTATCCTGATACCGACTGCTGGTAACACTATCTAACGATTCAGCGTACTTAAGTTTCTTCTTTGATGAACTCGCCGGTGTACTCATTGGTAATTCACAAGCGCGGGGGAAAATGTCTTGTTTAAATGGCGGCTGCCATGGACGCCGTAGTCTCGCTTAACCGACTGTCGGTCGGCTGCGGAACTACGCCGAGAAGACAGTCTGGCCCCATTTGCGGCTTTTGTTTGGTGTCCGCGTGATCTATACAATGATGCCACCTCACGGACACTGCCGTAATGTTTTTTTTATAAACAACTGCAAATTTGTATTTCTATTTATTTTGTGTTAATATAAGTTTAATTCTGAATAGTTTTTTATAATACACCATTATTTGATAAAAAGGTATCATTATTTAATTCATATACTATCCGTGTGGGGCTAGACAATGCTGCCACCTCACGGATACTGGTTAATCCTGCCGTAAATCTTATTTTATAAACAACTGTAAATTTGAATTTTTACTTACTTTTGTGTTAATATAAGTTCAATGTTGAATACTTTTCATGTGATATTATTATCTTGTAAAAGTATATCGTTATTTTAATTTTTATTTCATAGTTGGCCTGAGAGCCAATCAGCGTCTCTACCCTAATCTGGGGTAAGGCTGCCCGGATGTAGAAACTTAAGCCCATATACTGTCCCAGGCGGAGTTGAGGGGGCTTAAAAGTGCTGCCACCTCACGGAGTCTGGGGAACCGAGGCTATGGACGCCGTGGCCCGATTGCCACACATCATGGCTGCCGTCGAGGGGGCGAGGCTATTTTGGTCACGTGACTGAGAACCATGTCTAGCGCTCTAGTTCGTTTATGCAAATTGGTATTTTGTGTAGTTTCTGTTTTAGACAGTTGCTATAGAAACTACAGCATATCTAAGTCCTACCTGTCCAGGAAGCCAGACATTCTTATAATTTCTTACTGGACAAAGTCGCACGCAGTTGCATATGGATTCGTCCCCACCGCCCCTGAAGAATTTTGAAAACATCTGAATCTACAAACAACAAAACCCAGTGTTTCCTCTGGGGGGCACCATAGAGAACTGCCAGAAGTCCGCAAGATGACATCATTTTATATAAGCAAAAAGCCATCAGACGTCTCGTGTAAATGAAAAACACATCACATTAACAAAAACGCACATTTACAGCATATCAAAAGCAGTGACTGTTTATATCGTTGTTACGTGTGATGGAGTATCTACTTCCCATTATTGGCCACAGTAAATTAAAATGTTGAGAACCGCAGCTAAAGATCACAACCATGTAATTGTAAATAATTGCATCCCCATACACATAAAATATAATTTGTATTAATACATATATATATATATATATATATATATATACACTTATTTATTGATATTATTGTTACGTAATTATTATTTTTATTTTTTAGCATACTAAATGAGTAAGATTCCATAATCACCCTTTTCACAATAGAACAAAACGCGCTGTGTCGCAAAGGAGGTTCAATACATTATTGCATAGCTACAGGATGTGCTTTAAAAATACCAAACTCGTACACAGGGCATGTAGTGGGGATGATGATACTGTATAATATACAGTTGAACGATCTCATAAACATAGACCAAGTCTAGGCCTTATATATATTTTTTTATAACGTACTACAGACAAAATTACGACATTTGTAATCGGATGACACATAGATATAAATGTAGAGAGATCGCCGACTCCGAATGGCGGGAAATTATGTTCGAACTTCGCAGTAGCAACACGGAAGTGGATTCTGTACTAATTTCCGAACTTCAGGATGGACTTGAGGTAAGAATTAATTGGAAATCATCATAATTTTCGTAATATGGATAGTTTATTGTCAAGTTTTGTATTAAAACGGAGACATACATTAAGTCATGCAAAGGACCAAAACAATACAAGCGATAGTGAAAATATTGTTCATGGCTCCAAGAATGGTTTATTGTAGTATAATTAACTTACTTTGGAGCTTATAATTAATGTCGGCGAGTACGACGTTTCGAAATTTAGCTCCAAAGTAAGTTAATTATACTACAATAATACAAGCGATATTATAATGTATAGGTATTACTCACTGTCTAGCCAGTATCACTCGGTATCAATCAGAAATACTCGGCACTACATGCAGTACTTGTATATCCAAAGTTTAGCCATTTAAGCATGCACATATGACATATGTAGTGTTGCCATAGTGCAGTGCCAAACACATTTTTTGTACGGTCTTAATTTCTTCGCCATGGCTCCATTATCGAGGTCGTGCCCATGGCAGTATCACTGGCCATTGTGATTGAGGGAATCTGTGTCTGACTATCACTATGACTATGATTGGAGGTAACGTGATAACTCTAGACTTCATTGAATAGGCGAATCTTTTAAGCGTGTTTACAAGCATTCTATAATATTATGTGGAGCTTAAAAAAATTAGGCCTCCACTTGTTTTACTCTTCCTAGCTGGTGCTTCTACTTGTTGCTCGTACTGATTATAACATATTGGATGCTGATATGAATACATTACATGCAGTTACTATATTTCTCTTACATATTTCCACTTTAACGATGTTTTCACCACATTATATACCTTTTGAAACAAAACAACCTTTACGCCATGATTACGCGGTCCTACAACTTTTCTATGACTCCCGGTGAGGGCGCTGCAGTGCGAGGAACATCATCAGGCTTAAATGCAGGGTGACGTCACGAGTCGGCGTTCTCTCTACATTTATATATATCTACGTCCCCACTGACCTCTATATAACCAGCTCCGTGAGGTGGCAGCACCTTTAAGCCCCTCACACTTAGCCTCGGTTACCCGGACTCCGTGAGATGGCAGCACTTTTAAGCCCCTCAACTTCGCCTGGGACAGTATATGGGTTTAACCACGGCCACGTGGCGGAGAGTAACGGCGTAGTGTTGTCGGCGTTAAGCCCAGGTATCTGTTGTTTCAGTCACCAGTAAACTGTTGAAACATTATCCATCTGTGGATGTATACTGTGTAGATTGCATTGTTAGTTTAACCCTGAACAGGGAAATTGAGCGTGTTGTATAAACTCTAACTCGGTAACCGGTTACCAATCGCCGAGTGATGGGTTGTGTGATTCTGAATCACACGGGAATAAGAGTCTTCTTCTATACGAGATATATGTTAGATGATGGTGGAACATCTGCGTTATGAAGTTATCACTGACCACTACCCTTACAAAAAATACCATTCAAATACCATTGAATGGTACTAGGGGGTATAATGGCCAATGGTATTTGAATGGTATCTGAATGCTATCTGAATGTTTTTTAATGATATTTTGTATTCTGTGTACCGTTCAGTGGTATTGAATGGTATCTTAAATTACCGTTGAGAGTACCACTGAGTCCTGCTGAAATATCATTGAATGGTCCAATGGTACTCAATGGTATTCAATGGTATTCAATGGTATATCATTGGCACTTTTTTGTAAGGGTAAGATGTGTAGTATAAGTATTAATAGTATAAGTATTAAGGAATGGTTTTTCACGGATGTTGGTGGATATTTAGTCGCCAGAGGGCAGCACTTGTCTACATTGTAAAAGTAACGCATTTATTGTATTTACATTATAGTCACAACCAGTGCTACTGCAGCTACGAACAGCTTACTTATACACTTTATACCTGACATCTGGCTGTGGGCAGGTAATTGTCACCAAGTTACTTTTGTACTTGAATGAATTTATTAACGTGTTATGCCATGGGCAAGGTAGAGGCTGACATGCAGCTATGGTCAAGTCTTGGTTATCACTTATTCTTGGAATAATCATGTAACCATGTGTGTGTAGTGTGATAGTTGATATAATATATTCAGGATGGCTCACCTGAATACAGGATACATTCAACTATCTAGTTTCTTTTCATTGAGATCCTCAATTACTTGCAATGCATAGGTGTTGTGTTATTTATACAGTTGATTGCCCATGTTGGTTTAAGTGTTGAACTTAAAGGGAATTTCTTACGTAATATTGTTGTATATTGTACTGTAGGTTGGTTTAAGTATGGAACTTAAGTAGAGTATGTAAGTAGAGTATGCGGAGATGGATCTGCCTACATGATGTTATTGTACATGGTTCTGTATGTAATGTCTCACTGTGATTTGTGATTGTTACAGGGTTTTGTTTGTCCTGACTTGTAATAAAGACGATTTGTGAACTTGACCGCTCGTGTTTGTCCGTCCCTGACATATATATGAGGAATCCAATGCAACTATTATCTTGGTGAAAGAAATGAAAATAAAGCTATACTAGCCATAAATGCGTTAAAATGACTGTAAATTGTATATAGTATACGCAATTATGTAGCAAATATACGGCCTGTGAGTTTTTTCATGTAAATGTTTAATAATTGTGTTTTGTCCACATATATTAACCATAAGGACTGAATAAAAAGTGTTTCCATTTGCTTACCATTGTTTCATGGGAAAATACAAGATGGCCGCCACCGGTCACCCAGTCTTAAAATCGCTATATCTTTGGCAATAAATGGTATAGAAATTTTGAACTCGGAGTCGTCTAGATGTTTTTTGTATGATGAATCCAATGCAACCATTATTTTGATGAAAATAAAATGAAGTTACACCAGCCATATAGGTGTTCAAATAGCCATAAAACGTAAGATCCAAAATATGTTTCAGGAACATCTTGAAGTAGGTCGGTTTTCGTTTTCACTGTGTCCAGTGATGTTTGCACCAGTAAGTGCATGAAACCCTGGTAGAGCTTGTCTTGTCAGGACCCAGAGCATCGTAGATAAGCTTGAGTTTGACAGGGCGTCACTTAGCTCCTGTGCCCATCAATGTGGCGCTCTCTGCGCTGAGTTATGGAAATCTGCACAACGCCAACACAAGTACATCTGTATCACTGAAGTAAATGTGTACACTGATACCTAGATCACCCAATGCTACAACTGCATCATTGTACCTGCTTATTTCTGTATACTGCGAATTCTGCAGACGAATGGGTTGCAAAGACACTATGTGTGTCTGAGAGACGGTCGGTAGGCATTTTGCTGAACTGGACAGCCTTTTCTATAAGGTACAAAATGAGGCTCGCCTTTTTATTCTTGCTATTCAGGAATGCCTTGAGATCTTTGTCGGTGTGGTATCATTGACTTTATTGCCCGGGTCAGAAGATCTGCCAGCTGTTCTTAGTTGTATCGCATGATCCTTCAGCGAACTGTGCTGTAGTCATCAAAGAGTAAGTATGCCTCGCCGTAGCCGAAAGACTTGTTGTCATTTGCGCGAACAAAGAATGCCGAATGGTCTTGACAATTACTAGGTGACTTTTGTGAACATTCAATTCATGCACAACAGTCATGCCATCGACAATGATGGTAGGTGGTAGGTAACTGTCCAGATGCTGTGCCTCAGTCAGATATGCCCTATCATCCATTGTAGGTTGTCTCTGGTACATTGACAATGCTGTCGCATGAAACAAATTCTTACCCTCAGGTGTGTCTACCTTTTTTGCCGATGAAGACCTGAGTGCGCATTGTTCCCAGCGTGTTCCTCTATGTTCTGTTGCTCTCCCTCGGCAGTTTGAGTAACGCATTATTTGACTCTTTGTATGGAATGCCAACTCCAGACGTTGAGACGATTTCCGCTAGTTTCTGGCTTCTCCACTTGTCGCAATACTGTGACATGCCAAGCATTAAGGGAGTTTCGAAAGTTGATCGGAAACCAGGTGCATCTACTGACTTGGGCATATACAATGCTTGGCGATCAGATATGTGAGTCTGCATGATTTGTCAAGATATGAATGATGCTGATCGATGCAGGGCGTGTATGCGTGCTTCCGTTTTGACAATGTGTACCCCTTTCAGCAACCACAATATCACATTGTGGAGTTCGAGTGGAACTACAGCTTCTCCAACATCATCTAGCGATCCTTTAAACCCATGGGTCTTTCTATGACTGCATAATTGCCTTGCACAGATTGCCCTTGCTGGCTACCTCTCCTACTGCTTCATGTTGTGCCCCCATAGAGTGTATTCGCATGGTTTTGTTCCTATGTGTTTGCGCTGTGAACTGTACGTTAGCAACATTTTGTTGAATGTTCTCCCACAGCAGTTGCCTTTAACTCTTGGTACGCGTATATGTGGAGACAGTTAATGAAATAAAAAAGACCATTGGTCAATTATCAGTTTAAGTTTCTGATAAATAACTTCCAAAGATATATGTGATTTATTGCCGATTATGACAGATTTACTGCCGATTATGACAGATTAACGAAATGTACTGTAATTGCGTATCTACAGTGCTTTTAAGAACGAGGTTGGATCTGATGTCCTAATGAAATGTAAGTAAATTTAAATTATGGGATATATTACCATACACTTACATTAATAGAAACGCTAAGCAATCATTGTGTCCAACAGCTTTGGCCTGTATTATTATTATGTTCGGTATGTAAAATGGCTTTAAAGTGCTATTACCGAAAATGAAAAACTATATTGACAAAAAACAGCAGAATGTAAAGTAAACAACAACCGATTAGTATATTGTTCAGATCTTCATCAAAAATGAACATATTAAGTACATTTTGGTTCTGCTGGAGTTGCCTTATAATAATCTATCCAAATGTGACAGGAAAGTATGTTTTACATCCAACATTTGCTGTCCGTATGTACCCATTTTACGGTCATTTTAATGCATATATGGCTGGTATAACTTTATTTTCATTTCTTTCATCAAAACAATAGTTGCATTCGATTTATCATACTTTTAAACATATAAAAAGACTCCGAATTCAAGTTTCTATACCGATGTTTGCCAAGTATATAGCAATTGTAAGACTTTTGGTGATCAGTGGCGGCCATCTTGAATTTCCCCACAAAATAGTGGACGAAAAAAATAGAAATTGTTTTTTCAGTTCTTTTGGGTCAATATAAGTAAAAAAACACAATTATTTAAAATGTATACGAAACAGTCACAGGACATATATTTACTACATAATTACGTATACAATATACATTTTATGCTCATTTTAACGCATTTGTAGCTGGTATAGCTTTATTTTCATTTATTTCATCAAAATAACAGTGGCATTGGAGTCATCATACTTAAAAACATCTAAAACGATCCCGAGTTCAAGTTTCTATACCGTTTATTGCCAAAGATATAGCGATTTTAAGACTTTCGGTGGCCGGTGGCAGCCATCTTGAATTTTCCCACGAAAAAGTGGACGGAAAAAATGGAAACACTTTTTTCTCCAGTTCTTTAGGGTCAATATAAGTGAAAAAACACAATTATTTAAAATCTATATGAAGAAGTCACAGAACATGTATTTGCGACACAACTCCGTATACTAATTACACCAAAGATATGTTCATACAAAATCTAGATGATATCGACTGGTCAGACATATTTAGTTGTCACAATGTCGATATTGCGTGGGGGAAATTTAAAATCAACATTGTTATCAATTCTTGATAGAGTGGCACCGTAAAAGTAGGTTCGCGTTAAACAAAGGACAACACCTAGGATGTCCAGCGAAATACTAAACTTAATCAGGCAAAGGTATAAATATCTACGAACATTTTGAAGGTCAAAAGATCAATCGATAAATATTCCAGGAGGTGCCACTGCGTTAATTTATTTTCCCGTGGTTATGACCAGCAACCGATGGAATTTGTTTGTTTCTGGGCTTTGCAACCTCATTAGAAACCTCGTGCAACTGGCGGAAATGCAGTGTGGGGTTTAAACTGAACATTAATAATCATGTTTCACTGAATCGAGTAGGATTTTATTTTGTATATTAAAATCGAAACTGTATAACCTTTGATTCTGCGTTGTTGCTTGACTGTTCGCTAACTAAGATCACTTACGTAGGTGATGGCATAGCTAACCTTTTGAAGAAAAAAAACTATATTCACGATTCATGCTGAGTCTGATGTCAGGTCTTGGCGATACCGCTACCATATAGATCGGTGGAAACGGACCAAATGACCTGTGAACTATATACCACGGTACAATTTTGTGCACACTCAAAAACGGATATATACATTTCTAGTCCTTTTCCTTTAAAATAAGTTCAATATGTTTGATTTAATTATCATTTCAAAATCACTGCGATACATGCAATAGCGCTCTAGTTCGTGTACGCAAATTGTTATTTTATATAGTTTCTGTTTTGGTCAATTGAAACTGCACCATATCTAAGTCCTACCTACCCAGGAAGTCAGACATTCTTATAATTTCTTATTAATTTGAGATAGTCGCACGCAATTGCATATGGATTCGTCCCCACCGCCCCTGAAGAATTTAGAAAACATCTGACTCTACAATATACAGCCAATTTATGGGCGTTAGACGAGAATTTTGTTTGACACATACCCGAATGTCAATCTGACCAGAGCTAATGTATCATAGTCTCATAGAGTTGGTTTCTTGGAACCCGCGCCATATTGTATATTGAAGGCGCCCTCACTCAGATGAAACCAATTTGTTTTTCTTACGTTGTGTTTATTAATACGAAACCGAAAAACTAATAGTTGTTAACACCATAATACTTTTGATGAGTTTTGCGAATAAAATGGCTGATGACGTCGCGGATTGTTTACGTCTCAATCAGAAGACCACCCAACCGCTTGTTCGTCACTAGACCTTGTGCACTATGACGTCATTATCTGGTGAAGCCCTTCCGGCGCAATGCATTGTGCAGTTTGTTCGTCAGTTGGCCCCGGAGTACGCCGGAGTAGCGCTACCGAATTAAGGCTAAGCAGCCTGTGCCTGAGGCGCTTGTCGGTACCCGGAACGTATTCACGTACCAGGGTAGATTGTTGACACACTTGTCGGTCGGTGCCCTTGGCGTAGTACTACGATACCCGAATCACGGTCATTGTCCGGCGACTACAATGTTGTAAAGGTTTGTGTACATATGTGACTCGCCACGCCAAAATGAGACGCTTCTCGCTGCCGCTGGAGCTTATAACGAGTCAAAACATTGACACTCATTTATTTTCAAAAATGACTTTCCAGCGGCAATCGTTCCCAAATAGTATCATCTAACATATGTAAGTTGTTTAAATGTCATGACTAATGCTTAAATGTGTTTATCTGGGTGTGTTTTGACACCTATCAAACGTCGTTTAATGAGTGTGATTGTTTTAGACACGAAACATTACCCACTTTCTCTTCAAGAATAATCCAAGTAATTTGTCTCCGATGGCGCTATGTCACCCCTATGACTATGTTTGGTACCCCAGGAAAGCTGGATTTCTATTCTAAACACTGACAGCATTTTTATTAAAGACTTTCAATATATGTGCAAAGGCTAAGCGTCACCTCGTGACCAAAAATCAGCTCTCTGATTGGCCAGCTGTCATTTACAGATCAACTTCCGGTCTTTTTTACGCGCATTTTCCCTTGACAATTCACTGTTATAACGAACGATTTCAGTATTATTATATGAATTTATGCAATGAGAACATTGTCTTTTATCTTCTAAATGAAACTGCTCGCTGTGGCCTCAGCGATACGAGTCTTAGATAAGTAGCAATCGATTATTTCATGCATGACTGTGACGGGGTATTTTTGGCAGTTTAGACTTTAGTTTTACCGTCTAGCACGACGCTAAAATCCGGCAGTGGTAACTAATTTCTCTCACCACTAAAGATACAGTACGTAAAGCAATCTAATATAAATATTATTTTAATAATAATGTAATGAGTGTGTAATGTATTGACTGGTTTGTCTGCCTTATGAAAACGCACTGCGTAAAACTTTCAAATACGCCGACTGCTATTACGTCCTATGTTTGCATCTGACCTGTCAGTGTCACTCTGATCATACTAAATTTTAAATATGGGTTTTAGGCTTCAAGCATAGATATACACTATCATAATTGTTGTGTATTTAAACTGGTCCATCTGGAGCAAAACGTGTCTGCAAGAAGTGAAATCTTCACAAATAAAGGAGTGAAAACTGTAAAGCCGTTTTTCTCAGATTAGTACATTTTGCATTTTCGACCTTCAAATGGGTGTATCTCTGGAAATAATGTGACTATAAATAAAATTGAGGTAGCATTATTTCCGTCTGAATCTGCTCTATCTAAATATCTAATTAAACGCTCTACCATTATTTTCGAGAAGCGTCTCATTTTGGCGCACAAATGTCCTTGTTCCTGACTACGAATGCATTACTTTTATTTAAGGTTAAACTCTGTGTACAGCTGATAGATACACATATATAGCCTTTAAAAAGTAAATCATGTTGTTATTATTACTGGAAGTGAAGATTCATTTTAAACAAGTTCGTTTCTCTAAATTATACAGGTACGTATAGACATGATGCCGGTTGGGCTTAATGAAAATGTACTGATAATTAAATACTCTAAATGTTTAAATATTATGTAGGTGTTCAGGTGTTCGCAAAAAGTCTAATTGTGTGTCTTTTTTTTCTACTGCAATTATTCATAGGCCTAGTTCAGGTCTGTTTGCATAACATGCCGCCTATGTTTCTCGTAATATATCACGTTCTTTCTATGATTGCGGGGAATGTAGTGCAGAGCACGAATGCAACACCGCATTACATAGCAGCATTAATCACCCGCCCTATAAATACCCCAGCACAATTGACGCGACAACATAGAAGCGGGTTGGAACACGCTATTCGAGGACACGTCCCGTCTATTGTTGAAAAAGAAAAGTGTAATGTACAAATGTATATCTTAACTTTTTCACAGTTAGTTTACCTTATTATTATTAATTGATTCAGCCTCTGCCTCCGAGAAGAAACATTACAATTCTTACATATTCATACATACATTCACATATAAAAGCCACACGGTGAAGAATAATTTTGCTAAAATAGATAACAACAATCCATAAAGTGGTATGATATAATAAGTAAACTCAATGTATATTGTGTTAAAAGAAAGATGCGTGATATATTAGAGTACAGCGGTAAGGAGATGAACTAAAATAGGTTCGTGTGAACATAGCTTGGTAACATTATCGGTAGACATGTATATATTATCTCGTGATGTTTCGAATGCTGTCGGGAATCTTCATCAGTAACACGAGGGTAGTTGCCACCTTTTGAAACACAGCTGTATAGAATAGGCCAATAGAAGCCTCCAGCTGCTGTAGGCGTGTTTAGAGACTCACGTTCCTTGTGCGTACACATTCGGCAGTTTGACGTCTACTTCCACAATAGCTAACAACGGACACAGTTATAGTAATAAAATAAAATAAGATACAATATTTATATAGCGCCATAATCACACGGTGCTCTATGGCGCTTTACAGTACAATAATAATAAATCTACAGAGAAATTAAAACATTACAATATTTAGTTTTAAAATCATATAATAATAATAGTAACTTCTTTTGCGCCAATATCCTCGAAAATCAAGCTCAGTGGCGCGACAAAACCAGGGGATTAATCAATCTCATAATCGAAAGCAATGCGTGAGTCGTCAACGGATGGATGGAAAAGCTAGGAGGCTAAGGAGGTTAGGCAGCATTAAAGAGATATGTTTTTAGATGTCGGCGGAATGAAACTATATTACCTTGTGATTTAACACTGGCAGGAAGCGAATTCCACACCGTTGGAGCGGCAACCGAGAAAGCTCGGGTCCCGGCTTTCGTTTTCACCCGAGGGATGTAAAGAGGGTTACTACTGGTTGAGCGTAGCCGTCTGGAATTTCTTGTTGGAGTTAGCATTGAGTTTAGATATGTTGGTTGTGTAGATGAGAGTGTTTGATAGGCTATTGTACAAATTTTGAAAATGATGCGATAGTGCACAGGTAGCCAATGCAGGGATTTTAGAAGCGGCACTGAGCGAGAAAAACGTGGAGAACGCATGACTACCCTTGCTAAACAATGTTGGACACGCTGAAGTTTTGCTATGTCCTTGTTTGCGGTATTGTAAAGGAGGGAATTGCAGTAGTCGAGTCTGCTGCTTACTAGAGCTGTGGCGATGGTTTTAGCAACGGAAAGTGATAAAAACCGGCGGATACGGCGAAGATCACGGATATGGTAAAAACAGCAACGGCATGTTTTCGAGATATGTTGTTTGAAATTGAAGTTTTCATCAAACGTTACTCCGAGATTTAAAACTGAGGCGGCTGGTGTGATACTCTGACTCAGAATATGTGTCGGGAAAAAGCCATTGAGTTTTGCCCGCTGCGTTGAGGTACCAATGATGAGAAATTCAGTCTTATCTGCATTTAGTTTTAATTTACTATTTTTCATCCAGAGGGAGACATCTTGGAGACAATCCCTGAGCTGGTTTAGGGAGCGACAAGTATCTGGTGTGGTCAGAGAAACATAGATTTGTGTGTCATCTGCCTAAAGGTGATGATCCAGGTTGTGACTCTGGATAACTGAGCTTAATGGTGTTGTGTACAGAGTGAAAAGCAACGGACCCAAAACAGAACCCTGGGGGACACCACAAGAGGTGGGCAGCATGTCTGAGAAGCAGTTACCGATTTTAATGGCTTGCCGTCTGTCAGTAAGGTATGAAGTAAACCAGCTCAAGGCTGTGCCAGATATCCCGTACCACGTTGATAAGCGTGTAATGAGAATGTCGTGGCCAATGGTGTCGAAAGCGGCGGATAGGTCAAGCAGGATCAGTGCAGTAACTTTGCCATTATCAATGTTAAGGTTTATGTCATTGTGTACTTTTAAAAGAGCAGTTTCTGTTGAGTGAAATTGTTTGTATGCAGACTGTGATGCATTGGTTAAACCATTTATGTTGATGTGAGAAGCAAGTCGATTTGCAACAACCTTTTCGAGTATTTTAGAAATGAAGCTAAGGTTAGAAATAGGCTTGTAGCTGTTTAGATCTTCTTTTGACAGAGTTGTATTCTTAAGAATTGGATTTACATGTGCACATTTAAAGTCTTCAGGGAATAAGTCGGAGCAGAGTGATGCATTTATTATATCTGTTATTGGTTTAATTAAAACGTCAAGGCATGCTTTCAGTAGTATGGTCGGAAGTGGGTCAAGATCACAGGATTTATTTTGGGATGACATGATTATTTTTTTCACTTCAGTAGTTGTGGCTGGTTCAAACGATGTGAGTTTAGAATTTAGTTGTGGAGAGTCGGCATTTATAGTGTCTGAGGTGTGATCTGTGAAGGCTGAATGTATCAGGCTGATTTTGTCTTTAAAATGACTTGAGAAAGAGTTACACAGTGACTTGATTGATGCATGGGTTGGTAGAGATGCAGCAGGCCGCCTGTGTAAAATCTGATTGATGCATTTCCATAGCTGTTTTGGTGTAGCAGAGTTATTTGCGACCATGTTTTCGTAATAATACGACTTTGCTTTTGACATTTGTCGGTTACATAGATGACATTGCCGTGTGTAGCGTGACCTGTCTAAGGATGAACGAGATTTACGCCAAACACGTTCCAGATAGCGACGGCGCCGTTTAGATTGGATTATTTCCGGGGTCATCCAATGAGCTGGCGGCTTTTGTGACACAGATTTGGATTTAGCGGGTGCATGTTTGTCAAGCAATGTCTTCAGTATTTGACGGTACTGTTTGTATAGGTCTGATATATGTTCTTTAGGATGTGTGACAAGGTCGGATGTAATTATATCAGTCATAAATGATGCAATGTTGATACTGTGAATGGCTCTGTAGAACATGTTGTGTTTGGACACGGCTGGGGCTATAGGAACTTTAAGATCTGCAATTACTGTGTTATGGTCCGATAAGCCATCTACAACTGTGGGTGTCTGAATGTTTTTACAAGAGGAACGAGTTATCAAGATGTCAAGCCAATGTCCATGTATGTGTGTTGGGAAATTGACATGTTGTTTTGTGTCAAATGATGCCAGGATATCATTAAACGTGGTAGTTGTTGCAGATGGTGTATCCAGGTGAAGATTAAAATCGCCCACAATGTAAAATTCTGTGTGCATGGTTGCAATATTTTCCAAAAGATCCTGGAATTCTTCAAAGAAGTTAGCTGGATGACCTGGAGGGCGATAAATACAAATGAAAACCCCACAGAAGCACGAATTAGATATGTTAAGACAAATAGATTCAAATGTGGTATAGTCCGGGCTGGTGTACGGGGTTACGTTAAATAGTTTTGAAATAAGGAAACCGACACCTCCGCCTCGTCCAACTGGACGTGGTCGATGGTGGAAGGTATAGCCAGGAGGGGAGATGTCGGCAATACATGCATCTGTGTCATGCGGTCTGAGCCAGGTCTCAGTCACAGCGAGAATGTCTATTCTTTTGGAAAATATAAGATCAGTGAGAGAGGCAGTTTTTTTTCGCGAATTGAACGAATGTTAGTGGTGGCCAGGCGGATGTTATGCCTGACCACAGGTCCAGGATTAAGACTAACATCTCCCGCTAGCAGTAAGATCAAGGCCAATTTAAATGTTGGCCTGGAACGGGGTATAGGTAGTAATTTTCGGTTGAAACACAGATTAAGGCAGGGCAGACTGTGTAAGTATGTCAAGGATTCTTGTGTGGTCATGTATTTGGAAGGTGTTGAAATTACATCCGACCATTGTGCCAGTGTGTTACACAAGGTGAAATCATGGCTTCTAGAAGCTGCAGAACAGCATAAAAATAAAACACACAGTGAGAACAATGGTGACATTTGACAAAATCTGCTCAAGTGATAAAATTAATGTATCATAAAATAGTTAGTGACTGAGAGTGGCCAGACGTTCTAAAATAATGTAAATGTTTGGCATTGGTCAACAGCATCAAAACTTAATAAATAACATGTAATAAATAAATATATGAGAGTATAAGATCACACTAATTCTAAAATTACAGTAGTTTCTCAGATGTAAGACTAATAAATCTAGCGAGAAAAATAAATAAATAAATAATGTGTTATAAAAGCTAAACAACAATAGTCGTTAATTGAATTAAAGAATAAAAATACAATTCTATAATGCAATAAATAATTAAGTAATATATTACATAAAACTATCAAATAATAATAATAATAAACAAATAAATATATAGAATTAAGGGGAATAAAAAATAGTAAGATTACGGATAAAATGTACATTCATGGCATTAAAATAAAATAAATGAACTAGTAAAATAAACATATCAAGTGCTATTAAAACGGTTGATAAGTCCATTTGTTGTCTACGTATTGTTGTCTACAGTTCCGATCGATAAATGTTCACAAATAATAGAAAGATATCACGCCCCTAAGACCTGGTCAATATTGGTCAAGCTAGACAGCGGCCACTAGAAATTAGACAATGAACAGCGGCCAGTAGCCACCCAAAAGCTCCCGAGGATGTTGTAGTTTGTCCTTAAAGGGAACAATGGCAACGGTTTGGTGATATGGGCCTAATAGAGCTAAACAAAACTAACAACTCGGTCGGGTGGCGCTGTGACTTTGCGCTCACAAAAGAGCGTAAATAATACGGATGATTTTCTGATTCTTCATCTGACGGAAATAGCACGGATTCAGAAGTGGCTGGATATAGATTTCAGCCACAAAGACAAAGGCCTGTGCTGTCAGACAGACCAGATGTCCGTGGTGGTGAAGACCCAAGGCAAATTGAAATGCCGAGAAGAGAAACAACCAGTCCAGAGACGGCATCGACTGGTGTCAACAATGACATGTACTGTCCGACCTAACTATGAAAACGACTGCCAGCAGCCGCCATACTTCTCATCACTTGTCTTACATACATACACATACACTGTGTTATAAAATAAAATCACTTGCATTCCTCTAACGAAGACAATTCACAAAAGCAACTCGATCGCAGATCCCGACGGCAACTCAGGCTCTTCGGTTACTGTAACATCGCTATAAAAGTTAGCTTTACGCAAAATAAAGTTAGGTGGTGCGCGCGAATATTTATCAACTTTATTTACTGCATTCGCACGCGCGAAATAGTTTAATTAATCAACTAATATAGTAATAATTAATTATTATCATTACTAAGATCTTCAGAAAATGTTAAGTTTTCTTATAATATAATCATAATATTTTATTTCATATAGCGCCAAATCCATAATTGTTTGTGGCGCTTCACAATATAATGTTATTAAAATACATGCTACCCATAGGTAATATTTAAAAAAAATGCATGTGTCTGCATAATTAACTAACATTGTCTATTACCCGGGTAATCATAAAAGAGGTATGGAAATTACGTGTTGTTCGATGATGTCACATTGTTTATTTTAATAATATTTCTATAAACATCCCGCGTATACTGCAAGCATGCAAGTTTATATTATATAAACAATGTTTTAACAATAATAACTAAACAACAACATATTAATATTATTATTATTTTTAAATGCACCAAAACCTTCTTTTTTACCACCGTATATTTCCCATATTATATTCATATTCTGTTTAAATTTCAGTGATTTATTTTCCCGATAATTAATACACTGTCTTGTCCAAAAATAATTATTATTATTTTAAGTAGAAAAATATATAGCTTCAATAATATTTTCTTATGCATAATGTGTGTATGTGCTGAATGAAAATTATTGTTACGTCGTAATTATTTTACCATTTTAATTATTTATTATCTTTACATTAATTTATCACTATTGTTGTTATGGAATATGTATGGGTTCTTTTTAATACTGATAGGTCACTTAGTTAATTATATAGACACATATATTATCATTATTTTTGAAATATTATGTGGGTAGTATTCTTCTTATTGTATTTTAAATAGCAGTATTTTGTGAAGCGCCATAACCAATTATGGATGTGGCGCTATATAAATAAAATATTATTATATTATAGTAAAAACCTATAATTCCTGCAAATCATAGTGATGATAATAATTAATTAATACTATGTTATTTACAATTAATTAAACTATTTTGCGCGTGCTAATCCAGTAAGTAAAGTTTATAAATATTCGCGCGCACAAACGTGCCATCTAATGGCATTTTGTGTAAGGCTAACTTATTTTAGCGATTTTACGGTACCGGGCAGCGGCAGACGAAATTGCCGTCGTCGTCGACATCTGCGTGTTTGTTTTATGGATTTTCTTCGTTAGAGGAATGCAAGTGATTTTATTTTATAACGTAGTGCATGTATATTTATGTAAGATAGGTGAGGAGAAGTTTGACGGCTGTTGGTGGTCCTTTTCATGGTTAGGTCAATCCAACCCGGTCGACTGGCATCCGCGCTGTGTCTGTGACTGTCCCAACGAATCGACTGGACCACTGTTTCAGTTCTGGTCAATTCAAAGGGTAACAAAAAAACAGCTTACTGATACTGTCTTTCACTGTACTGTTGCTACAAGCGTATGAGGAACCGTGTGGCATATTGCTGTCCCGATTTTTTTGTAAATCGACGTAAGGCATTTTTGGCGAACCGCTTGGCTCTCTGTTATGACAGCTGAACCAACAGACGACACCGTGACGTATTACTTTTCCAAAGTGCAGATAGAAGCTGGGTTGTGATTGGTTGCAAGGACCAAGAAGGACGTTCATGGTATCGGTGATTTAGCTAGATTTTCCCACTTTAAGACCACTTTCTGAGGAAATAACTAATGTGAAAAATTTGATTGTAGATGCAAAAGATTAGCTTGTGTAAACTCTTTTAGGTGCATAACACTAAACTGTTGCCTTTTTTCACTTGAAAGAGAGCTGTTAGCAGTCACACAGCAACATGAGGTTACACAAACGAACTATTTGCTCTCACTATATTATCCTATGGTCATTTGGTTTTGCTAGTCCTGAATGTGTTCTCATAGTGGTAGGTTCACAGAATCACGACGAGGTGTTACTGATCCACAACCAATATTTCTTGTTGGGTTTAATTAAAGGAACATGTAACCATAGTGTTGACATTGCGTTACCCCCCCCCCTCCCAATTCCCACATATCATTCAATATATAATATTGTAACACATGTATTTTTTGTTTAATTTTTTAAGAATGTTATACATCATAAAATT
>OZ024855.1:35419924-35449924 GCA_964017155.1 Oasisia sp. SBJ-2009 | reverse complement strand
AGGCGTCTCGCCATCTGTTCGCTCGCGCCCACATGATCGTCGCCCCGCACGGCGCTGGGCTTGTGAACATGATCTTCTCGCCGCCCGGAACTTTCGTCGTCGAGGGCATGTTCTACCTGGACGGGAAGCCGAACTGGTGCTTCCGCACACTGGCGCACGTGCTCGGCCATCGCTACTACGGCCAGCTCGGCAAGCAGTGCATGGACGTGACGGCGAACGACCTCGAGCCGGTTGTCAAATACGCAGTGGGCAGGTTCAAACGGACGTAGTTTTGTACCTGGCTTCCTAATACATAAACATCAATAAGATATTGCCATAAATGTTAGTTCTCGTCATTCCTGATTATTTGATACTACACTTAAGTTTGTTGTTATACCTTTACTGTGAAAATGTAGAAAGATAAATATATGCATTGCGGCCATTAAGAGACCACATAGGCCTGAATATAAATGCAATTTTCGGAGTGAGGTACACTTGATTTGAGAGGGTTGCCCTCCGGAATATTATTAATGAAGGTTTGAAGTTTAAAAAACGACAGGGCAACCAAAAAGAGTACGAGGTGTCCACTTCGACCCCTGGACGCCCCGACTAACATCGTAGTTCGGTTATTGAAACACACGCGTTGCTGTGGCCCGTGTTTAACGACAACTATCACGGTAGCGTCAAGAAATTTATGACCGAAGTGGGATTAAGTTCCTAACCATTAAGAAAATGACACAAACACTTGGGTTTAATTATGATAAGAAAGCTAACAGTCAGTTACACCTTGCCCTCTGGCCTGCTAACAGTCAGTTACACCTTGCCTTCTGGCCTGTTAACAGTCAGTTACACCTTGCCTTATGTCCAGCTAACAGTCAGTTACACCTTGCCTTCTGGCCTGTTAACAGTCAGTTACACCTTGCCTTCTGGCCTGCTAACAGTCAGTTACACCTTGCCTTCTGGCCAGTTAACAGTCAGTTACACCTTGCCCTCTGGCCTGTTAACAGTCAGTTACACCTTGCCTTATGGCCAGCTAACAGTCAGTTACACCTTGCCTTCTGGCCTGCTAACAGTCAGTTACACCTTGCCCTCTGACCTGTTAACAGTCAGTTACACCTTGCCTTATGGCCAGCTAACAGTCAGTTACACCTTGCCATCTGACCTGTTAACAGTCAGTTACACCTTGCCTTATGGCCAGCTAACAGTCAGTTACACGTTGCCTTATGGCCTGCTAACAGTCAGTTACACCTTGCCTTCTGGCCTGTTAACAGTCAGTTACACCTTGCCTTCTGGCCTGTTAACAGTCAGTTACACCTTGCCCTCTGACCTGTTAACAGTCAGTTACACCTTGCCCTCTGGCCTGCTAACAGTCAGTTACACCTTGCGCTCTGGCCAGCTAACAGTCAGTTACACCTTGCCCTCTGGCCTGCTAACAGTCAGTTACACCTTGCCTTATGGCCTGCTAACAGTCAGTTACACCTTGCCTTCTGGCCTGTTAATAGTCAGTTACACCTTGCCTTCTGGCCTGTTAACAGTCAGTTACACCTTGCCCTCTGACCTGCTAACAGTCAGTTACACCTTGCCTTATGGCCTGCTAACAGTCAGTTACACCTTGCCTTCTGGCCTGTTAACAGTCAGTTACACCTTACCTTCTGGCCTGTTAACAGTCACTTACACCTTGCCCTCTGACCTGTTAACAGTCAGTTACACCTTGCCCTCTGGCCTGCTAACAGTCAGTTACACCTTGCCTTCTGGCCTGTTAACAGTCAGTTACACCTTGCCCTCTGACCTGTTAACAGTCAGTTACACCTTGCCCTCTGGCCTGCTAACAGTCAGTTACACCTTGCCCTCTGACCTGTTAACAGTCAGTTACACCTTGCCTTATGGCCAGCTAACAGTCAGTTACACCTTGCCTTATGGCCTGCTAACAGTCAGTTACACCTTGCCTTCTGGCCAGTTAACAGTCAGTTACACCTTGCCTTCTGGCCTGTTAACAGTCAGTTACACCTTGCCTTCTGGCCTGTTAACAGTCAGTTACACCTTGCCTTCTGGCCTGTTAACAGTCAGTTACACCTTGCCTTCTGGCCTGTTAACAGTCAGTTACACCTTGCCTTCTGGCCTGTTAACAGTCAGTTACACCTTGCCTTCTGGCCTGTTAACAGTCAGTTACACCTTGCCTTATGACCAGGTAACAGTCAGTTACACCTTGCCCTCTGGCCTGTTAACAGTCAGTTACACCTTGCCTTCTGGCCTGTTAACAGTCAGTTACACCTTGCCTTATGGCCAGCTAACAGTCAGTTACACCTTGCCCTCTGGCCTGTTAACAGTCAGTTACACCTTGCCTTCTGGTCTGTTAACAGTCAGTTACACCTTGCCCTCTGGCCTGTTAACAGTCAGTTACACCTTGCCCTCTGGCCTGTTAACAGTCAGTTACACCTTGCCCTCTGGCCTGTTAACAGTCAGTTACACCTTGCCTTATGGCCAGCTAACAGTCAGTTACACCTTGCCTTATGGCCAGCTAACAGTCAGTTACACCTTGCCTTCTGGCCAGTTAACAGTCAGTTACACCTTGCCTTCTGGCCTGTTAACAGTCAGTTACACCTTGCCTTCTGGCCTGTTAACAGTCAGTTACACCTTGCCTTCTGGCCTGTTAACAGTCAGTTACACCTTGCCTTCTGGCCTGTTAACAGTCAGTTACACCTTGCCTTCTGGCCTGTTAACAGTCAGTTACACCTTGCCTTCTGGCCTGTTAACAGTCAGTTACACCTTGCCTTGTGGCCAGCTAACAGTCAGTTACACCTTGCCCTCCGGCCTGTTAACAGTCAGTTACACCTTGCCTTCTGGCCTGTTAACAGTCAGTTACACCTTGCCTTATGGCCAGCTAACAGTCAGTTACACCTTGCCCTCTGGCCTGTTAACAGTCAGTTACACCTTGCCTTCTGGCCTGTTAACAGTCAGTTACACCTTGCCCTCTGGCCTGTTAACAGTCAGTTACACCTTGCCCTCTGGCCAGTTAACAGTCAGTTACACCTTGCCTTCTGGCCTGTTAACAGTCAGTTACACCTTGCCTTATGGCCAGCTAACAGTCAGTTACACCTTGCCTTATGTCCAGCTAACAGTCAGTTATACCTTGCCTTATGTCCAGCTAACAGTCAGTTACACCTTGCCTTATGTCCAGCTAACAGTCAGTTACACCTTGCCTTATGTCCAGCTAACAGTCAGTTACACCTTTCCTTCTGGCCTGCTAACAGTCAGTTACACCTTGCCCTCTGGCCTGCTAACAGTCAGTTACACCTTGCCTTATGTCCAGCTAACAGTCAGTTACACCTTGCCTTATGTCCAGCTAACAGTCAGTTACACCTTGCCCTCTGGCCTGCTAACAGTCAGTTACACCTTGCCTTATGTCCAGCTAAAAGTCAGTTACACCTTGCCTTATGTCCAGTTAACAGTCAGTTACACCTTGCCTTATGTCCAGCTAACAGTCAGTTACACCTTGCCGTATGTCCAGCTAACAGTCAGTTACACCTTGCCTTCTGGCCTGCTAACAGTCAGTTACACCTTGCCGTATGTCCAGCTAACAGTCAGTTACACCTTGCCGTATGTCCAGCTAACAGTCAGTTACACCTTGCCTTGTGTCCAGCTAACAGTCAGTTACACCTTGCCCTCTGGCCTGCCAATAGTCAGTTACACCTTGCCCACTGGCTAGCTAACAGTCACTGTCAGTCAGTTACACCTTGCTTTCTGTTACTCTGTTAATCACGTTACCTCCAATCATAGTCATAGTGATAGTCAGACACACACAGATAAGATTCCCTCAATCACAATAGCCAGTGACACTGCCATGGGCATGACCTCGATCATGGTGCCAAGACAAGAAAAGAAAAGACATTAAGACACAAACAATTGGTTTGGCATTGCACTATGGCAACAGTACATATGTCATATGCTTAATTGGCTAAACTTTGGGTATACAAGTACTGCATGTAGTGTCCAGTATTTCTGATTGAGACCGAGTGACACCTATAAACCTATAAATAATAATATCGCTCGAATTGTTTTGGTCTTTTACGTGACTTAATGTATGTCTCCGTTTTAAAACAAAAATTGACAATAAACATTCCATATTATAAAATTATGATGATTTTCCGATTTAATCTTACCTCGTGTCCATCCTGAAGTTCGGAAATTAGCACAAAATCCACTTCCGTGTTGCCACTGTTGGAAGAGTGAACGTCCATGGATTCGACTTTCTATGACTCCAGGTGAGGGCGCTGCGAAATTCGAGCATATTTTCCCGCCATTCGGAGTCGGTAATCCCTCTACATTTATGTGTATGGTATTATTAACTGGCAAAATGTCCTATGGACACATTATGCCAGTGCGCATGGTGGGTTGGTTGCTTTAATGACTAATAATGTTGGATTAAATTATTTAGAAATGAGGTTAATGATTGATACAAAGTTTGGGGGGTAGACAATTCCATTCTTTTATTGTGATTGTGAAGAAGCTGCCTTCAAATATGTTTGAAAAGTGTCTACTTTGTAAGAAAAGATTGTCATGTCTACATTACCTCTTTACTGCGCAGACCGTCCAAAACCGCCTAGTAAACCCACAGTTCGCTTACCGCGATCAGATCCTTCTTTTTCATTAACCAGCCAGCTCAAACTGCTGAGTGCTGACCTAACTCACCTAAGCTCTATGTAGGTTACGGAAACATGTGCTGTCGCCATCTTGTGAAAAACATATTTCGTTTGCGAATTAAGTGAGTTTATTTGGAAGGGTGTTGAAGTGCGTTCGTCTAGTTGACCTCCAACATCCTGCGGCATTTGGCGGAGATAATTTCTCGACGATTTTGAGTAAATAACATGAGACCTGAGACATCGATCACGGAGACCCTGTTATCGTCTATATACGTTGTCTGTGCGACTTTTCGTTGTTGAGATACGAAGAAGATGACCCGTCGGCGGCATGTTCATTTCGCCGATATGCAGCCATTTTGTTGATCGGATCACCGTCCGTACTTCGTTTGGTTTATTTATTTTAGGGTATTTTATTAATATGCACTATGGTCACATTGCTTCTGATAAGGGAGCATCTATTTCTGAAAGGAGTATGCTATCTTTCGTTATTCGAGTTATGGTTTTACATACGAAAAGAACATTCCATTCGGCAATATGATGGGTAAACGATAGCCATTCTGTAAATTATGGCATGATTTTTGTCTTTGGTCGTGTTGGCGTTGTTTACAAAAGCAATTATAATTTGAAAACTAACCGTCAAAATTGGATAAATGTTTTACTAGGATAAAACTAACATACATGGCTATATTAGTTCCACAGGATCACTGTTGTGTGTTCTATGATGTTTTAATATGTAGCATGATGAAGTTGCTTATTTATTTTGTCATCATAATTGTTGTACAGTGCAATTAATTTAATATATTTTCATCGGTTGTCGAGTTATTAACATTTTAATGTAAGCAACATGCAGCATAATTCACAGATGGCTGCCATCTTAAAATTGTCTGCCCACAGCAGGGTGTAAAATAAGTAGGCTATCCACCCAGTAAAGAGTTAAAGATGTCGCTGTGTGCGTAGGCTGCACCCTCCTATCGCCAGCGGCAGCGACAGCGTGCGAGACAAGCTGTTGTTCTCATTCGTCGATTCGAGACCGCTGCAAATCTTACTTTCGGTGTAGTTCTCGAAAGTGTAGCCCCTTCGCTTCTGTGGTTGTGATATTTCTAACCGCTAATCCGTCGTTAAATGAGGTATTACAATAACTAATCCGACAGAGGACGCTCTGACGCAACTATGGTCTTTGTGCCGGTTTTTTTTTTACATATTCTTGACATGTGTAAAATGCGGCACCGTGTTGCGGAAGAATTTGCGGAACGCTTGTTTAAATCATCCTACAATCAGCTGTTGAATTCGCATGATTCCGAAGCCTCACACATAGCTAAATATGGATATAGTATGATATGTCCGTCAATATGAAGGCATAATATGTACATTAATGTACATTTACAGCCGATGGAACGTCGACTGGTGGCTCGACGACAGGTGTGCTGGCTCGATGAGGGAAAGGATGTTTAAAATCATCTACAGCTCGCCGTATGCATCACACGAGGCTGCTACGTCTTCACACATAGTTAAATATTGATATCGTATAATATGTCTGTCAATATGAAAGCATAATGTCTACGTTAATGTACATTTACAGTCGATGAAACGTCGCGGGACGTTCGATTGAATTCAGTGCCAAAACAGCGTTGTTTGGCTGTTCTGTCTATTGATCACACATACGGGATCCCACTTACAAACTATCGCTGGCTACGTGCCTGCACGGTCAATAGCTAATTGAGGATGATAATTTTTTAAACAAGCGTTCAGCAAAACATGCAAACAGATCCACGTTAGTCGCTGGAGCCGCTGATACGCAACTAGGATCTAGTTGCGTATAAGCGCCTCTACGACTAACGTGGATTTGTGGAAGCCCATTAATGTTTCATGACGTGATAGACGCAACAGAAGGAACGTAAGCCAATCACCGCTTCGAATGACTAATGGCAACGAGGTCGCTACGCTATTCGCCATAACGTGACATGTGACGTATGTTGTGACATGAGCAGAAGCTCAGAGGCGCAACAATACAAAAGGGTTAATCGCGTTATGTGTAACTGACTGTTGGCAGGCCAGAGGGCAAGGTGTAACTGACTGTTAGCAGGCCAGAGGGCAAGGTGTAACTGACTGTTAGCAGGTCAGAGGGCAAGGTGTAACTGTCTGTTGGCAGGTCAGAGGGCAAGGTGTATCTGACTGTTGGCAGGTCAGAGGGCAAGGTGTAACTGACTGTTGGCAGGTCAGAGGGCAAGGTGTAACTGACTGTTGGCAGGTCAGAGGGCAAGGTGTAACTGACTGTTGGCAGGTCAGAGGGCAAGGTGTAACTGACTGTTGGCAGGTCAGAGGGCAAGGTGTAACTGACTGTTGGCAGGTCAGAGGGCAAGGTGTAACTGACTGTTAGAAGGCCAGAGGGCAAGGTGTAACTGACTGTTGGCAGGTCAGAGGGCAAGGTGTAACTGACTGTTAGAAGGCCAGAGGGCAAGGTGTAACTGACTGTTGGCAAGTCAGAGGGCAAGGTGTAACTGACTGTTAGAAGGCCACAGGGCAAGGTGTAACTGACTGTTGGCAGGTCAGAGGGCAAGGTGTAACTGACTGTTGGCAGGCCAGAGGGCAAGGTGTAACTGACTGTTGGCAGGCCACAGGGCTAGGTGTAATTGACTGTTGGCAGGCCACAGGGCTAGGTGTAACTGACTGTTGGCAGGCCAGAGGGCAAGGTGTAACTGACTGTTGGCAGGTCAGAGGGCAAGGTGTAACTGACTGTTGGCAGGTCAGAGGGCAAGGTGTAACTGACTGTTGGCAGGCCAGAGGGCAAGGTGTAACTGACTGTTAGAAGGCCAGAGGGCAAGGTGTAACTGACTGTTAGAAGGCCAGAGGGCAAGGTGTAACTGACTGTTGGCAGGCCAGAGGGCAAGGTGTAACTGACTGTTAGAAGGCCAGAGGGCAAGGTGTAACTGACTGTTGGTAGGCCACAGGGCTAGGTGTAACTGACTGTTGGCAGGCCAGAGGGCAAGGTGTAACTGACTGTTGGCAGGTCAGAGGGCAAGGTGTAACTGACTGTTGGTAGGCCACAGGGCTAGGTGTAACTGACTGTTGGCAGGCCAGAGGGCAAGGTGTAACTGACTGTTAGAAGGCCAGAGGGCAAGGTGTAACTGACTGTTAGAAGGCCAGAGGGCAAGGTGTAACTGACTGTTGGCAGGCCAGAGGGCAAGGTGTAACTGACTGTTAGAAGGCCAGAGGGCAAGGTGTAACTGACTGTTAGAAGGCCAGAGGGCAAGGTGTAACTGACTGTTAGAAGGCCAGAGGGCAAGGTGTAACTGACTGTTAGAAGGCCAGAGGGCAAGGTGTAACTGACTGTTGGCAGGCCAGAGGGCAAGGTGTAACTGACTGTTAGAAGGCCAGAGGGCAAGGTGTAACTGACTGTTAGAAGGCCAGAGGGCAAGGTGTAACTGACTGTTAGAAGGCCAGAGGGCAAGGTGTAACTGACTGTTAGAAGGCCAGAGGGCAAGGTGTAACTGACTGTTAGAAGGCCAGAGGGCAAGGTGTAACTGACTGTTGGCAGGCCAGAGGGCAAGGTGTAACTGACTGTTAGAAGGCCAGAGGGCAAGGTGTAACTGACTGTTAGAAGGCCAGAGGGCAAGGTGTAACTGACTGTTGGCAGGTCAGAGGGCAAGGTGTAACTGTCTGTTGGCAGGTCAGATGGCAAGGTGTAACTGACTGTTAGAAGGCCACAGGGCAAGGTGTAACTGACTGTTAGCAGGCCAGAGGGCTGGATTGTGCGCTGCATAAGAACATAACGTTTTACCTTTACATACCTTAGCATTTATTTGTTACATTACACACATTAATCACTGTATAATAAGTTATCTTGATTTTTAAATAATTATATGTAATACTAAATGTATGTATCAATATGACACATTGCATTGATAAACACTGAACATGATATTTTAGTTTCTTATCATAAATAAACCCCAGTGTTTGTGTCATTGTCTTAATGGTTAGGAACTTAATCCCACTTCGATCGTAAATTTCTTGACGCTACCGTGATAGATGTCGTTAAACACGGGCCACAGCAACGCGTGTTTTACCATAACCGAACTACGACGTGCGTTTGAACCTGCTCACTGCGTATTTGACGACCGACTCGAGGTCGTTCGCCGTCACGTCCATGCACTGCTTGCCGAGTTGGCCGTAGTAGCGATGGCCGAGCACGTGCGCCAGTGTGCGGAAGCACCAGTTCGGCTTCCAGTTCCGGTAGAACATGCCCTCGACGACGAAAGTTCCGGGCGGCGAGAAGATCATGTTCGCGAGCCCAGCGCCGTGCGGGGCGACGATCATGTGAGCGCGAGCGAACAGATGGCGAGACGCCTCGATGCCCGGCACGGGGTTGTCGCCGTAGACGACCGTCTGGAGTCCGGCCGGGCCGGCGTGTCGGCGTATCATGGCGAGGATGTCGGTGTGGTGGTTGAACCAACGTTTCATCGTGCGCTTGATGAGGATAACGATGTTGCGGGGAGGTTTCGGCCCTGCGAGGCCGGCTCGAAGTCTCAGCGAGAGGAGTTGTGTGCTGAAGAGTCTTGCCCGTCCACACCGGGTGCCGCCGGGCATGTATAAGACCCCCGCTGCGACATGCCCCGACACCAGGCGAGACTTCTCGATGCCAAGTTCCTGCAGGTAGGCAACGGTGAACCGGTTGGTGACCGCCACGTGCACCTTCACTTCCGGGTGGCGGTGCAGGAACGGCAAATACACCGCAATCCGCGGGAGGTCTTCCACCATGAAGTGAAAGAAACCCTCGCCCCAGAACTGGGTTATCGTGAACACTTCGCGGTGACGCGAGTACAATTTATGTTCCGGATAAAATGGCTCGTATGGTTCACTTCCCAGCATCTGACATCGAATCGGCATGATCTTGAAATTATCCTTGACGACGTCACCGTCCGGCGACACCATTGCGCTGGTCATTACGCGTATGAAAGTGCCTGTTTCCGAATACCTAGTTGCCACCTCCTGTTCTAAGGCAGTCGACATCGGACGACGTTCTACCATGTCCTCGAATCTACTTAAGCATTTTTCCGTCTTACTTACAACTGGCTCGTAAAACGTGCAGTTCGAAACAACGCTGCCGTAGTATTCCTTCACCAGGTACGGCGCGACGACGGAAACGCTTGCGTTGAAGAATATAGTGCGCACTTCCGGGTGCCGACGCTTTATCTCGAGAAAGTAATCCGATTTTTTCGTACGAAAGAGTTCTACCATTCGTGGCTTTTTATTAATATTTATTTCCATTTTGACTAGCTGTAGGCGAATTTCTTCCAACCGAGCGATATACTTCTGGGATAAAATTGCGTCCAACGTTTCGTAAGCTTGGCGTTCTACCGAAGGCAGTGTGTTCTTGTAATCCTCGTATCCCAGTCGTATTAGCGGTACCGCAGGGCCGATGGCGGAATATGCCGCTATGCACGCTATGATGGCGAGACCGGAAACGAGAATGAACAGCCTTCCGCCTCTTCTTACCAGCCTCATGCCTACCTGTGTAAGAGGCATTCGTGGATCCTGTGGAGGAAAAACAACACATTACTAGCACATACTATTGTATCAGGGTTAGGGTTAGATTATATTATAGTCCAGTCACCTGATCAGTTCCTGCCCCATCTGAGTTTCTGCTACATTATGATAATTACTATCGCTGGATCTCATTTAAATATCATCTTAGCAAGATATACCAACCACCGCAAGCAAAAGAATGTCTAGAAATTTGCAACAAAGTTATAGTTATATATATGTCTCAAATTAAAACATGGCGAACGTATTTGTGAAAGAAATTTTAACAGCGAATAGTACGCCATGTCGGTGGCGGTGTTGTAAACATCGCAGACAAGAACGACCATGTACGTATACGTGCAGAGAGAGAGAGAGAGAGAGAGAGAGAGAGAGAGAGAGAGAGAGAGAGAGAGAGAGAGAGAGAGAGAGAGAGAGAGAGAGACAGAGAGAGACAGAGACAGAGACAGAGAGACAGAGAGACAGAGAGACAGAGAGAGACAGACAGACAGACAGACAGACAGACAGACAGACAGACAGACAGACAGACAGACAGACAGACAGACAGACAGACAGACAGACTGACAGACTGACAGACAGACTGACTGACAGACTGACAGACAGACAGACAGACAGACAAACTGAGAGGCAGACAGGCTGACAGGCTGACAGACAGACACACGCACGCACGCACGCACGCACGCACGCACGCACGAACGCACTCACACACACACACACACACACACACACACAGACACACACACACACACACACACACACACACACACACACACACACACACACACACACACACACACACACACACACACACACAAGCGTAATTAACGTTGACGGTTGAGTGTGTAGCAAGGATGGGCTTTTATTCATCGTTGTCCGTTCATGTGTAGCAGTTTACGACACCTATGAGTGATTATACCTGTCAAAGTATTACTGGGAATGGCGTTGCAATTCATCAAAATTGTAGGAAGACGTGATTTCAACTGAACAGATAAATTGTCAGCGCAAATTCTGTCTATACGGATCTATTTAACACGATATCATTTTGCGTGTTTATTATTATTTTTACAATCAGTTTGATATATAATTTACTTACTTGCATGCTTAACCACGTTTAGTCTAGTGATACTTGAAATATGTATTAATAATGTATTATATTTTACAAATTCAATTATGTGCATGCATACATGTCTACGTGTTTGTGGACATGCCCATATTCGTCTTTGTGTGCACTTTTATGCATATCGATCAAGTAAACGTCGAACTTTCTATATAGTAATTATTACTATTATTATTCCACTAAAATCACACTTTTAGCATCAGTGGTTAATCGAAAAAGTAACTCACTGTTGCTGTACAACGATGGATCGCCCACATTTGTATCATAACACTTCGTTATTAATTTAGTGCGTTACCATAACAGCTGTATGTTATTATGCTATTGTTCTCACTTGACCGCAGCATTTGTTCGCGCGGATGTAAAACTTATAACAAATAACACGAAGTACGCCTGTAAGATGTAATAATGTGTAGGCTGTCAATATTTTAGCGGAGACCTTCCAGCCCTGGCTTGAAAAGGCGAACCAATTGATGCCTGATTTGTTTCTTCAAAAGCTCAACTGTGTCAAACTTTATTAACAATATTAATATGCGTAGGCCCATATAACTTCACACCCCGCGTGTGGTACACTATTATCATTTAAGTAGCTATTACTGCGGTTTGATTTCGCAGCTAAGCTCCGAGTTTCGAAACTTGACGTCGTCGACGTCAAGTTAATTCTCTGTATTCGTACGACTAGCTACAATATGCCACCTAAATGACCACACAATGACTGTTACCCTAGAAGACGCCTGGGAGACGGTTTTGGCAACCTCGGCAATTCTGTCAGGGCCCCATGAAGGCCGCCCTTACAAAGCCGAGAACTTCCTGGTTGGACTTGAGGATGCCCTCGAAGGCAAGGTATGTGATCATGTTCTAGCTTTTGGTCCCTAAATAAAAACCAGGAGTGGCATCTAACACTAAATAGCGTTCAATCTAAGGATAAAATGCTGCTTGCAGGGTACGTCATTGCGAAAGGCAAAAACTTTAAAGTCCGGTCGTCGGACAACCGACAGTTTACCGCAAAAATTCACTGGGCCCCACCCTTTGCACCTAACACCGCCATGGTAAAGGCTCTGGACCCGTACGGCGAGGTAAAATCTATAGGTTTCAAAAAGTGTAAAAGCCAAGGCTTTGAGTCTGTTTGTTCAGGGATACCTAGCATCGTCATGACTGGCGACAGACGCAAGGTTCCGCATCTAATTACAGTCACCAACCCCGTTACAGTAGAACCTGTCTTGTAGGGACACCTGTCCGGCCAAGCAAAAGTGTCTAGGAACAAGGAAGAGTGTCTATCATTTTATACAAAATTATATCGGCGAGAAGAAGTAGATGATAGTTTGAACCCTTTTTTCTTTGATGAATTACCCTGTTTAAGTGAAGAGTCTGCACTCCTATGTGAAGAGTCAATTACTATTAACGACTGCGAGATGGCGATTAAACAGATGTCGAATTTTAAGACTCCTGGTCTGGATGGCTTACCTAAAGAGTTCTACGCTTTTGCTTTCACGTATATTGGAAAGGCGTTTGTACGTTTCTTAAATCGGTGTTGTTGTGAAGGGTTGCTGCCTCCTTCACAACGACAAGGTCTTATAACTCTAATCTGTAAAGACCCCGCCAATGCAGATACGTTAAACAATTGGCGACCAATTTCACTTTTAAACACTGATTACAAAATATTATCCAAAGTGCTAAGATTACGGAAAAGAATAGGTGAAATAATACACCCAGATCAAACCTGTTCCATACCTGGGAGAACCATTCAAGATAATGTTCACCTAATTAGAAACCTCGTGGAATACACAAATGATAAAAACATGACGGCTGCGATTATTTCTCTGGATCAATCCAAAGCCTTCGACAGGGTATCCCACAAATATTTATTCAATGTATTGCGTAACTTTGGATTTAAGTCCCATTTTATATCACTGGTTAAATTGTTGTATACAGAAGTAGAATCTAGAATTCTGGTTAATGGTTATATCTCAAAGGAATTCCCCGTACAGCGCAGTGTACGTCAAGGATGCAGTCTTTCACCACTTCTGTATGTTTTATGCATAGAACCCTTTGCTCATAGGATTCGTATGGATTCTATGATCAAAGGGATCTCATTACCAGGTACAACTGAAACTGCTACAATTTGCCAATATGCAGACGATACTAATTTGTTTATCAGCGATACAAGATCGGTCAAGTATATTCTAACATTAGTAAACTTATACGAAAAGGTATCCGGAGTTATTCTCAATAAGGATAAAACCTTTGGGATGTGGCTGGGACGCTGGCGAGGGTGTTCAGAAGAACCGGGTGGCCTAAAATGGACCAGTGATTTCCAAAAAGTTTACGTTGTGTACATAGGTACGACAGGCGCCGATAATAAGACTTGGGAGAATGTCATTCCTAAATTTGAAAAATGCGTGAACCTATATAGCAGAAGAGATCTATCATTTAGGGGGAAAAGCGTTATCTTGCAAACTGCGTTGTGCAGCTCTATTTGGTATATAGGGAGCCTCGCATCAATGCCCAAAAAAGTGGGGGAAAAATTGAACAAATTAGCATTTACTTTTCTTTGGAATAACAAACCTGAAGCTTTGAAAAGAGAATCGCTATTAAACACATATGCGGACGGAGGACTTAATATCGTAGATATTAAAACGAAACTAGAATCTCTATTTGTCAAACAAGTTCTGCAATTAATTAAAGAGCATAGGGCCAAGTGGACCTTCCTAGCAGTGTATTGGTTGGGAATACACCTCAGAGAGTACGTAGCTTCCTTTGCGTCATTATGCATCCCGCATGCAGAACAAATACCCAAGTACTACCATAACGCCTTAAGAGTATTTCGTATTTTTGTGCACATGGTACCAGACTTCATGGGCCGACAATCTGTGACAACAAAGTTTATTTATGGTAAACTTATACAACGAAAACAAATTAAAACTAGAATCACCAGGGTATACCCTACAGTTGTTTTTGCCGAAACGTGGAAATGGATGCAATGCCCTTTTGTAGAACCTCGCTATAGGGACCTGGCATGGAGAATAGCGCACGAAATCATACCTACCCAAAGTTTGCTATATAAATACAATATATCTAGAAACCTCAAATGTTATTTATGTAAACGGCAACCAGAAACCATTTCACATTTATTCTATGAATGCCGTACTCTCAGCGGCTTATGGTCTTTCGTGGAGACGACACTTTTTCATCTAACAGGATGTCACCCTAAATGCAATAAGATTTCATATTTTCCAACATAATAATGACAAAAATAACAACGACATGTTGATCTTGCTCATTAATTTATTAAAATATTGCATCTGGACCATGCGCAATCTAAGCAAACACGAAAATAAAAAAAGTGACAACGCTGAACGTTAAGGCGATGTTCATACGTAGCCTTTCACTGCGCATTAAGGCTGACTTCAACCGTTTAGAAAGATACATTTTCAATAAGTATTGGTGTCGAGACAACGCCTTAGTGCGAGTTGAAGGAAATTCAATTAAAATTATGCTGCGCCTCCACCCACCTTAAATTCCATTGTGCTTGTTCACGACTTTTGCAATGTCATCCGGGCTCAACTCCGTCAACTATTCCAAATTAATCCATATGTTCTAGAACTCTATCTTTAGAACACGTTAAATGTGCTTCTTCTGAGTTGCTTTAGTAACGCCACGTGGACAACGATCAGACAGCCGCCAACTGACAACCCAACCCGGCCCGGCCAAGACGGCACAGTCCAATCCTCCGCACGTAGACACGAGACACACCGAAAAGACGGGGCGACGCAGCGGACAAACTCTACAACTCGGGCGACAAGCCTGCATAACGCGACGCGCCTTCTGCCAACGCCTCGCAACGTGAACGCTAGTTCTCAACGCACTTCGCTCCACTACCTCGTCGCCTTATCGACGACAAACACTCGCGGGGATTGCATAATATGCACACCTCGGGAACTGCCGACAACAGCATATCGTGCGCGGACAGCCACCCTCTATTGCGGCTCACGACCTTCGCCCGAACATTACGTAACATGTGCGAGGCGTCAGCGACCGACGTCGCTTCCTTGTTTCGGCCGCAGCACTTCACACCTCGAAGTGCCCGACCCAGTGAGCATGATCGAAGAACGTGTTTACAAACACTATATACAGCGCTAGTCGGATTACGAACTTTTTGGCTTTTGTTTCATTCGTCTTTTTACACAACTATGTGAAAGGAACCTTATCTATTGTAAATAGAGATGTGTATATATTCAACCGGACGGACACTTGTCGTCATATGTTACATGGCGATCAACACCGATAATATGAGGACACTAGTCGTGGTGACTCCAGTGATGACTAACAATCAATTTATATATATGTATATATGTATATGTATATATGTATATGTATATATATATATATATATATATATATATATATATATATATATATATATATATATATATATATATATATATATATATATATATATATATATATATATATATATATATATATATAGCCTACATTCCTCTAGCGATACGGGGGTTATAGAATACACAAAAGCCGGCCCGCCCTTTCAATGCCAACACGGCATCACGCTTTCTTGTCTTCCAAAAAAAAATATATATATACATATTTTCGGTATTCTTTATAGTACAGGCATATAGACCTGCATGTATATAACCATGTCAAAGGCGCATAGATGAGTGTCTACTCGCGTATGCACATGCTGGCGAATGGTTATTTACCAAAATTCCAACTCCAGATCTGGTAGGATATATCCTGGTATCTGCATCACACCTTTCATAACATTTCATTGTGTCAGGGCTGGTGAGGACTTTTCGCTTGGAGGAGGGTTTTACCCTCGCCGGCTCTACACTCTGCCTACTGGAGCGGCCGTAAAAAGCCCGTAAGCTATACTTTCACAATTTGTTATCAGTCACACCATCAATGTAAGGATAGATGGGGAGCTAAACCCCCGCAAGTCCGACAATCGCAACAGAGAACGGATAAAAGTATGCCACATAAAGAGTTCAATCAAAATTAAAAGCCCAATGATTACAATTTGCACACATTTCACAGCAGGCCAGTTTTTCTACCAATAACCCAATATCGACTGTATTCCGGTGTAGACTAGTTTCCTATCAGGTGTTGAAAGCCTTTTTGTATATACAGTTAGTGTTTTTCTATTGTTGTTCACCCTTTATCATGTATATAGATATGAAAACAATATGAATAAACACGTTCAAAGACAAAAAAGTCGACGTTTCGTCATATTTTGACAATAACTACTGATAATATATTATCTTCTTTAGAAATACGTTTTCAAATACGTTCAAAGAAAACGTCACTGTAGTATTGCCACAACCGCATGCATTGCTGTGTTGCATATTACAAAAACCACACGTTTTTATTGCAAGCCGACCTTGTGAAACTCCACAGGACTGTGACGACCCGCGTTGACAACTGAATCAAACCCTGCAGGAAGTATTGGTTGTGGATCAGATCGTCGTGATCCTGTGAACATACCACTTTGAGAACACATTCAGGACTAGCAAACAAGTGACGTTAGGATAATATAGTGATAGCAAATAGTTCGTTTGTGTAAACTCATTTTGCTGCGTAGCTGCTAACATCTCTCTTTAAGGACAAACTACAATGTCATGGGGAATGTTTGGTTGGCCGCTGTTCATTGTTTAATTTCTAGTGGCCGCTGTCTAGCTTGACCAATATTGACCAGGTCTTAGGGGCGTGATATCTTTCTATTATTTGTCAACGTTTATCTATCGGAACTGTGTCCGTTGTTAGCTATTGTGGAAGCAGACGCCAAACTGCCGAATGTGTACGCACAAGGAACGTGAGTAAGTCTCTAAACACGCCTACAGCAGCTGCATGCTTCTATAGGCCTATTCTATACAGCTGTTTCAAAAGGTGGCAACTACCCTCGTGTTACTGATGAAGATTCCCGACTGCATTCGAAACATCACAAGATAATATATACATGTCTACCGATAATGCTACCAGGCCATATTCACATCAACCTATTTTAGTTCATCTCCTTACCGCTGCACTCTAATATATCACGCATCTTTCTTTTAACACAATAAACATTGAGTTTACTTATTATATCATGTCATTTTATGCATTGTTGTTATCTATTTTAGCAAAATGTTATTCTTCACCGTTTTTCTTCATTGCTTTTATATGTGAATGTATGTATGAATATGTATGAATTGTAATGTTTCTTCTCCGGAAACGGAGGCTGAATCAAATAATAATAAGAATAATAATAAGGTAAACTAACTGTGAAAAAGGTAAGATATACATTTGTACATTATACCTTTGTTTTTGCTTTCATTGCGCACGCTACTTAGGCTTTCTTATGCAGGCAATTAGATCTCCCAAGTAGGAGCAACGTCTGCAACGTCGCAGGCGGGAGTCAACAATGGACGGGACGTGTCCTCGAATAGCGTGTTCCAACCCGCTTCTATGTTGTCGCGTCAATTGTGCTGGGGTATTTATAGAGCGGGTGATTAATGCTGCTATGTAATGCGGTGTTGCATTCGTGCTCTGCACTACATTCTCCGCAATCACAAAAAGAACGTGATATATTACGAGAAACATAGGCGGCATGTTATGCAAATAGACCTAAACTATGCGTATGAATAATTGCAGTAAAAAAGACACAAAATTAGACTATTTCCGAACACCTACATAATATTTAAACATTTAGAGTATTTAGTTATCAGTACATTTTCATTAAACCCAACTGACATTATGTCCGTACCTGTATAATTTAGCGAAACGAACTGATGTTTAAAATGAATCTCCACTTCCAGTAATAATAACATGATTTACTTTTTAAAGGCTATTTATGTGTATGTGTACACAGCTGTACACAGAGTTTAACCTTAAATAAAATTCATGCATTCATAGTAAGGAACTAGACCATGTACATAAACTTTTACAACATTGTAGTCGCCGGACAATGATTCAGGCATCGTATTTCTACACCATTGACACCGACCGACAAGTGTGTCAACAATCTAGCCTAGAATGTGAGAACGTTTCGGGTAGTGACAAGCGCCTCGGGCTGCCTAATTCAAAATGATAATGTACACTTGCTCTGTTGCTTAAAGCGCGATAACGGTGTCGCGCGTAAATTTTTCCGGGCGTTATAAACTATCCGGGTGACGTTTCTGCGCAAGCGCGATAACTGTAATGCCATCAATGTGCAGCGAAACGGAAAACAATTATGGTATAAATAACATGAATCATTAATTAATTCTCTTGTGGTGATTATTATGAAGAGTTGCATAAAATGTTCAATCAAGAATCCTTGGTTCAATCCATTCAAATATCACGTTTGCCTAAATCACTGTCATGGATTGTTGCGCACTGCAGTCACGTGATTTGCGCTTGCTGTCAAAACATGCCCCAAAACTTGTTTGTCTCGTGTTAATTTGCGACAAATAACTTTGCTGAAAGGCTATATGCGTCCTTTTGCTCATATATAATATAGAACCGCTGAGCAGACAGCAAAACGGCGATCACCGTGGGCGAGAGTTTGTGACGCCGGTACGAACAAAAGGCGACGCTGCGATGCAGATCGTAGTTCTGTTAAAGAATCAGCACACTGACCTCTTGTTGAAAGCCACTTAAATTATGCACGATGCGTACTGTTGTCGACGCATACACTCACCGTTGCATAACAGATACTTGTTTTGGCGGGGTACCTGGCCCGGACGTGAGGTATATATTAAAAAAAAACACGTATATAATTTACATACAAAGGTTTACTAATGTACGTCTGAAAATCAACGTTGTATAATTTACGTATAAAATTTACATACAAAGGTTTACTAATGTACGTCTTAAAATCAACGTTGTATAATTTACATTTCTCTTTTTAGTATTGTATGTTTTAAAACCGGTTCTCAAAGTGATCGGAAAGAGTCCTTGCTTAAAGCTATTATTCACTATTGCCACCAGATAAGGAACGTGTACACATACTGCATTCTTCAACAGATCAGTGGGGCAAGAGTCCAGGAGGACGCAGTCTGATGATGTTCTTTATTTCCTGTTCACTAGTAGGTAGCAAGCGATTTAGTTCGTTTGACAAACGTTGGTTGCCAGAGTCGATAGCATAACCCGAATAGTCTTCGTCATTGGTCAGCGTTGTGTGTATCTGCATTTTAATTCCTTATGTTTTCTTTTGCAAAGTAGATTGTGAAGTCGTGGCACAGTGTTTCAGAGTTACTGGATTGTGGAAGAATTATTCCCGGTGGCTTTGGCAGAGTGTTAACCACACGAAAGCATGTTCGCTGGTCACGTGATGACAACACTGACTCGTAGTGAGCACGCTTTGCTCGCTTCATCATGTTGTTGACCGCTGTTCGATGCTGAACGAGATATGAGATGCTCGAGAGATGATCGTAGATTTTAGGAAGTGGAAATACCCACTTGCTCCCATTATTATTAATGGTGACTCTTTCGAAAGGGTGGACTGTTTCACATTTTTAGGCACGATAATACCTAGTGACTTGGGTTGGGGAAATAACAGAGATGCTCTCGTGAAAAAGGCTCAACAAAGGCTGTTCTTCCTGCAGCTTCCTAAAGAAGTACGGACTGAGGAGGGAGATTCTCCTTCAGTTATATCGTTCTGCTATTGAGAGTATCCTTGCTTTCTCAATATGTGTTTGGCTCGGCGGCATCAGCCGGCGCCAGAGGAGCAGGCTTGACAGAATGGTGAAAACAGCTTCCAAAATTGTCGGTTGTGAACTCACCTCTCTAACAGCTATATACAACAATAGATCAAAAAAAGAGCTGGCAATAATATCTCAGACCAAACTCACCCCGCCCATCATCTGTTCGAATTATTACCGTCAAGCAAACGTTTTAGAAGCATCCGTACAAAAACAAATCGCTTTAGAAATAGTGTTTACCCCTGTACCGTAGCAGCCTTATCAGGAATCAATTATAGAACATAGCGGTAAAGCCCTTGGAAAGTTAACTTGGCTGTTTTCAACACTCTAGCGGAATTGTTCTTTTTGTGGCGCTGGTTGGTGTGGCTGGACCGTATGCGTGTGGAGTGACGCTGGTTGGTGTGGCTGGACCGTATGCGTGTGGAATGTAGGTGTACTTGTTCTCAATAGCGGATCGATGGTGCTGAACACCAATCTTCTTTTATTATTGTGACATTTGAGCTTAACTTAATAATTCTATAAGATATAATTTTACTTTTTTTTTAAATACAATTGTTAATATAATTTATTTTGACGCATTCAGTATAAATATAATTACATTTTAAATATAATTCAATTGTAAATATAATTTTAAATGGCATTTTAGACCTTTTATAATATTTATTTATTTGTGTACTAACTTACAATTATATTTTTAGAAGATAATTTATAATATTAAACGACATTATATATATATATATATATATATATATATATATATATATATATTTAAATATATATATATATATTTAAAATACCATTCCATACCATTGAACGGTACAATGAATCTAAAATATCATCAAAATACCTTTCAAAGTCCCTTGGCCATAATACCCCCAAGTATTATGCAATGGTATTTGAATGGTATTTTGTAAGGGTAACCCATTTTGGACATTTTGAGGGTATGCATATATATATATATATATATATATATATATATATATATATATATATATATATATATATATATATATATATATATATATATATATACATATACATATATATATATATATATATATATATATATATATATATATATATATACATATACATATACATATATATATATATATATATATATATATATATATATATATATATATATATATATATATATATATATATATATATATATATATATATTTAGTCAGCATACCCTCAAAATGTCAAAAATGGGTTAAAAAATGTCAAAAATTGTATTTGAATGGTGTTTTGTAAGGGTAGCCCATTTTTGATATTTTGAGGGTATGCTGACTAAATATATATATATATATATATATATATATATATATATATATATATATATAGATATATATATATAGTCAGCATACCCTCAAAATGTCAAAAATGGGTTACCCTTACAAAACACCATTCAAATACCATTGAATGATACTTGGGGGTATTATGGCCAAGGGACTTTGAATGGTATTTTGATGATATTTTAGATTCATTGTACCGTTCAATGGTATGGAATGGTATTTTAAATTACCACTGAGATAACCACCAAGTCATTCTGAAATATCATTGAATGGCCCAATGGTACTGAATGATACTGAATGGTATTCAATGGTATCCAGTGGTATACCACTGGCTCTTTTATGTAACGGCAATGAGAACATTACAGCCCATTAGGATCAAAGTAAATCACATTTTAAGTTTTCGCGAAAGTTTATTCCAGCGTATACATTCGACACACTCAAATCATGAGTCAAGAAATGCAAATCCTTTCTATGCAATGTGTGTGGAGATGACATGACTTAAAGCACCTGAAGGGAGTCCAGAATAAAAAACACATCCGTCACCGCAGCCTTCCATGCGAGGGGGTAAAAGTGCAAATATGCAAAAAAAGCGCAGTGCAAATATTCGTTTATCATACGAGAGAACGTTCTGACAAGCGTGATGTTCTGTTGAAGATAAATCTACCAATCCGATTTATTTTCGTTGTTGCTGCTGTTGGCGTGACCCGGTGATTGTGTGCCCGCGTTACCGGGTCACGGGAATCTCACTCCACCAACATATTTTAAACTCTTAGTGCGTCGCATATGTGGGGTGTGTGTGGTGTAGCGCGCGTTAGCAGAATTATAAGCAGTTTGCTTCTCTCCTGCTTATTGTTGATTGCTTATTCTGATTTGTATGTATGTGTCATGTGTTTGTATTCAATATTGTTTCAGACAATCAGTCAATAAAGCATTTGTGATATAAATCGTTAGCAGCTCCCACGACAGATGCTTAAAATACATCGTTTTAGGCGCGTTCTGCTTACTGGACCTCGGAACATTTTATTGGAGCTACGTGCAAGGTCATCGTTGTCATATACATTATAGCTTTATGGCTATTTCGTACATGGTTTCTCGATTTGGGATGAATTTGTATTGACTTTTACCTACGCCGGGTTTGCTCAGCCGGTTACAAGCAGTCAAGCGCAATGCTGTTTACCACTACTGGATTACGTAATCGCATTACGACCAAGACGCAATATTCCGCCATGGCTCAGAACCACAGTCAGAGTAAGACAAGGCTGTGTGCTCCCCCACCCTCTTCATCATCTTCTTGGAGAGAATTGTGACTGATGCACTGAATGACCATGAAGTACATTCAGTACTGGTGGCAGAACAAGTATAAACTTGCGTTTTGCCGACGACATAGACGGCCTGGCAGGAAGGGAAGAAGAGATAGCTGACTTGGTGGAGCGCCTTGACAAGACTTCTACAGCCTTCGGTAGGCAGATCAACGCAGAGAAGACCAAACTGATGACCAACAACACCAATGGCATCAGCACTGACATCAGGGTCTACGGCGAGAAACTAGATTGCTTCAACCGGTTCAAATATCTGGGAGCAATGATCGCAGATGAAGGATCTAAACCTGAAATTTTCGCCAGAATCGCCCAGGCCATGCACAGCAGCACTCGCAAAACTCAAGACCATCTGGAATGACAGGAGTATAGCGCCCAGCTCAAAGATCAGACTGATGCGCTCCCTAGTCATGTCCATATTCCTATTCCCCTGTGAGTCTTGTACAATAACAGCAGACACAGGGAGAAGGATGCTGGCCATGGAGATGAGAAAGTTCCTCGGCATCACCTACAGAGACCACATCTCCAACGAAGAGTTGCGAAACAGAACTCGGCAAGACAAGTAAAGGCAAGTAAAGGCAGTTCTTATATAGCGCAATATCCAATCCTCAGGACCGCTCAAAGCGCTTTACACTTTACTTCCCTGACAGACCTGTTCACTCAGACACCATCTCGGCTTCTCTGGGAAGCATCCAGCCATATGCTACAATTAATGCGCGAAGGCTGCTCGTACACATATCCACCACTGTCTATAGTCAGGTACTCATTTAATTCAGCTGAGTGAACTGGAGCAATGTAGAGTGAAAAAACTTGCCCAAGGTTTTCACGCCGCAGCCAGGATTCGAACCCGGGTTCTCGTAGTCGAGAGTCCGAAAGTCTACCCCTGAGCCACTGCGCTCTATAGACCTCTTGACCACAGTAAAGCGACGCAAACTGGAATGGTACGGGCACGTAACAAGACCTACAGAGCTTGCCAAGACAATCCTGCAGGGCACAGTGCCAGGAGGGAGAAGAAGACGCAGACAGAAAAAGAGATGGGAGGACAACATCCCGGAATGGACTGGCATGACGCTGGCGCCGCCATGAGGAAGGCTTTGAGGCGAGAGGACTGGAGGGAGCTGGTTGCCAAGTCATCTGTGGCGCCACAACGGTCCACCAGAATACGGGATAGGTGAAGGTGACATATTCTGTGTATAAACTATGTCTAACTATGTGCAAACTTTCACTAAGACAGGAACATCATACATGTGTGGTTGCTATGTACTTGTGCTGAATCGACCTTTTTACAGATTTGTTTTGGAAGCGATATTCCACAAATGTATGCACTTAACATGGAATATATTTACCCACGAGTAAGATACAATGTTCCTCTTGATCTCATTGTAAAGCTATGAATCTCCTCTATTTAAATCAATAATAATACAGAAATGTCAACTTTGACTTGAAAAGCCTGGTTTTGGCATGCTACGTCACATTTATTTATTTATTTATTAGCTTAACACAATTATTTTTAAATACATAATAATTTATTTTAAAAGATATCTGAGATATGTTATTTATTTATTTATTAGATCAAAATAATATCTTGTTATAATTTTAAAGAACATATTATGAATATATATATATATATATATATATATATATATATATATATATATATATATATATATATATAGAGAGAGAGAGAGAGAGAGAGAGAGAGAGAGAGAGAGAGAGAGCCATTATGTGAGTTAACGCCAGACTACATTTCAATTTAACTAGTCATGCATGTTGAAAATGACAATAAAGCTTTATTATTATTATTAACAAAAATCTGGCGATGCACATCCGAGTTTCGTTGTTCTCCGTCTGTTCTCGTTTGCACGTATTAATGCCCTGACTTCATGGATGTCGGCAAGCTTCATTCCCACGGTACCTGGGGCATGCAAGTCAATGGTTGATAAGACCGCCTGCTCATACTGACCAACCATGGTATTCACATCTAGAGTAGTGTCTACAGACGCAAGACGCAAAGAAAGGTCAGTTTCGAGGCGAACCAGATCAAGTCCACAAAAATCAAGCAGCTGCTCCAGGGCACGAGCAGATACTGGGCTGGCAGACGATAGACGGAAAACGACACGATTGATCTGGGTGAGCGTTTCACCAAGTCTAACATGTGTCCCTTCATGTGTGGGTTCTGTGACGTATTGTTTTACGGTTTTTGTTGTTGCTAAAATGTTATTCAATACCTTTACACCAGGCGCACTATTCGGTTCGCAGTGAAGATTGAAGTCACCGACAACGTGTAACTTCGTTCACGACGTTGCGAATTCATCAAGGAACGACTGAATGGAGGTGGTCGGTGGGCAGTTAATAATGACAAGACGCACAGGTCTCGAAGTTGCGTTGATTTAACGTCTAAAAGTTCACATATGTCACACCGTTTTGTTTAGTCTTGCGGAATTTATATGCCGACTTATGTTAACACTCCGACACCGCCTCTACGCTCCGAAGAACGGCACTCGCCAATGAAGCTGTAACCTGTTGGGGCTAATTCGTTGAGAACTCTTGTTTGGCTTGCACCATGTTTCAAGAACATTAAGTTTTGTACAATTCTCATTTAAAAATATGAAATATTTATTCACTATATTTTACCTGCATTACGCAATTTATTAGGTAAAATAGTCAATTATTTTTGTAATCGACATTATGCTATAATAGGTACAGTTGCATTAACAATTACGACCCTTGGGAAGATAAAATGTTTATTTTATATGGTTATTGTGAATAAGTAATGTTTATTATTATTATTATTATTATTATTATTATTATTATTAAAAGAGGTTTTTTGACAGGGATGTGCCATGGGTAGAGAAGAGCTTAGAAGAACACTTATTCTCCATCTTATCCGAGATACTGCCAAATTCATACAAGATGTATACAGATGACACCGAGACAGCACCGTTGTGGCCAACAACAAGTTGTGTCGTGGCGGAGGTGTTTTGACTGCAGTGAGCGACATGTACAAATCCAAAACGTAGAATGGACCTAGAGACAGATTTGGAAATTGCGTGAACAAAAAAAAACGCTAGATGGGACAGAGCCCCTGCCTATGGGATGTGTCCACATATCTACGTGGTCGGATGTGGACACCTGGTGGGAAATCGACAAAACACTAGAATTGGTCAGCAGAACTATGAACAGTGACTGTAGATTTCTGGGCGATTTCAACATTTAATGAACACAGTTGAGAAATACAATTGGCCTAATAAGGACCAATTCTTGTAACAAAGAACACCAGATATTCATGGTCCAAACAAATAATTCACGTCCTGGTGTTTGTGTTAACCGGATAGGATTTTGTCAAGTAGATCTCTTTACTCTTGTTTCGAAGTTGTTATTATGATGAACGATTGAGTACTGAAATACCATTCAGCAAATAGCGGTGGTCCGATTCATCATACGATAATCTTACTCATTGTCGCCAGAACGAAATTCGGTGACGGTCAACACTGTTGCCTCCTTCACTTGTCACTCAACATGTCCGCTCTGTCAAACATTACATCGTCATCGGAAAACGGCGAGGACCATTAGTCGTACATCATAGACTATATTTGATGCCCGGTCGTCGGGGTGATCCGCCATCTTGGCTTCAATCCGCCGTTTGGGCTTTAATCCGCCATCTTGGCTCCACACAACCGAATGCCGTGCACAGATGTCAATAGGACCCAAACGAAATGCAGACGTAAGATCACAATAAGGTGTTCGTCCAAAGAGTACTCCATCGAATTAGCATTATGCAGGTTGTCTGAATATCTGGCAGTTCAACTAAGACAGATGGTAAACTGCAAATTATCATTTTGTACACTTCTCATTTAATTTGTTTATTATTTATTCACGTTAACTGCATTGAGCAATTTATTAGGTAAATTAGTCAATTGTTTAAAATATCTTCATTATGTTATATGTACAGTTGCATTAAAAATCACGACCATTGGAAAGATCAAATGTGTATTTTATAAGGTTATTATGAGTAAATAATGTTTATTATTATTAAAAGAGGAGTTTTTGACAGTGATGTGCCAGGGTTAGAGAAGGGTGGTACTTATATAATCTGCTGCAGCGACCCCTGGCGCGCGAGGCTGGAGGTCACCAAACGGTCATTAAATAAATTGCTTAATGTAATCTATCCTTTCTTTGATCGGTGTAGGGGTAATTAATGACCATTAGTACACATCACCATCTCCATCGTTGTAGATCGTCGACGGTGAAATGTATCAAGTTACTATTATTTACGGATTAGACAGCGTTAATCGTTTCACACACCACTAAGTTACATTTACACAGATCCCGTTTCCGTGCTAGGCCCAATGAATTATAATGAATTAATGAATTAATTATAACTTATATAACTAAATTAATGGTGTGATGAACGATAGAACGGTGAGACGGTAGAATGCAAATGCGGTAAATAAATCGTTCAGCTGACAATGTGCATAACATTGTTTATCGAGTAGACATATATGTTGCAAGAAGACAGTGACCGACTGCTGTGCGTAACCACAACAGGATATAGAGAGGGAGAACTGATTGCACGAGCTAAATGTAGACAATAAAAGTTAAAAGGTTAAAGGACAAAAAAGGCTACGGTTTCGCGTCATATACCTAATAGAGTTTATACAAAGTAACAATTTCCACTTATACTCAATTTTGTAACGTCAGCGGTTTACTCAGAATGTGACTTTAAAGTCTCAAATTCTAACGAAATCCACGATGGTCTAGACGCCGCCATCAGTGAAGGGTTAACTTGGCTTGGCCATTCAGCGCGCGGCATTCTATGTCTCTGCTGAAGCCGGTCAGCTTCATGCGACGTTGTTAAGGGTCAACAACTTCGAGTCTTCGACAGTTCGTTCAACTGGCGTGACATCTAGCATCTGCTTATAGACGTGTATCTAAATATGTGGTTAAATCTATGGTAAACTTTAGTAATTATGCCTTACTGTTCGGCATACGGTTGCAATAATAGTTGAAACAACCGGTAGTATTGAAGCAATGGATTCACGTTTGGAATCCCTCCACTCCAAGTACAGTTCACTTTGCTCGGTCCATTTTGAGGAGAAACGCTTTGAAGTAGACATGTATCATCAGTTGATAGGATGATTTCAGCGATAACAATAATAGACAACTTTATATTTACCGTCATCAGCATGTTACGCGCGTTGCCGAGTTGCAGCCATTTCATGACATCAGCCAAACCCCATGCAGGGAATCTGCGCGGAGAGGGTCTCACCGTCGTGACGTCTTTCTTCGTCTAAGATGGAGTAGCGCATAGTATTTGGATGGCTGGGTGTTAACAAATATATTTCTGGTAAACCGCTGGCGTAAACAAATTGAGTATATGTGGAAATTGTTTATTTATATTAACTCTATTAGGTGTATGCCACGAAACAGTTGCGTTTTTTTGTCCTTTAAACATCAGTGGGTATTGCGTGTAATTCTACTCGCCTCAGCATTACATCCAATCAATTTTATGTTGACACCGGATGTTTTGGTTAAAGGTTGAACATGTTGTGGATGGAATATTTCAAACTGTGAACATTGTTCCGAGCTTGCTAAAGTAACTAAGCACAGTTTGGCAAACAGTCAACCTTCTGCATGTATGTATGTATGTTGTGATCACAAGAATGTAATATTAGATTAAAAAACAAGGAACAGACATCCTCCTTTTAATATGTGTAGCTTGAATTTACATGAAGCGAGAGAACAGACATCCAACATTTTCGATTTTTTACAGCGCGCTGTGAGTCACCCAGGTGCAGTTGCGGCTGCTTCGAGTTGCCCCAGAAAATTCGGTATAACTTGTGACATAAACCAGCTGGGTGTGTGTCATGCACCCGCTCCTACTGGCTATGTGTCACCTAGGTGACTTGAGTGTGATTTGGACTTGGGTGTGTGTCATGCACCTGGCCAATGGCCCCTGGAAGACAGAGCTACGGATAGAACCGTGAATACGACGGGATGGATGGTGTAAGGAGTTGATCATATCACTACTTAGTGACGTCGTTCACCGACAGCCTAATGAGCAGTGCTGAATATATCATCATATGTATTTTATTATTGTGATTGATTTACCATTGGCGGTCATCAACTGAAGCAAATTCACCGGAGTTGTACCATATTTACACCCATCCACTGTAACCGTTTTTTAGAGAGCCCATTGTGTCAGTCATTGTTGCTTCACATATATTGAGCCATCCTGGCAACTTTATGCGGGACAGGTGGTGATTTTAAACAAAAATAATCGAACATTCTATACGGTTCTATCCACAAGTTGGTGTTTTCTGAAAACTACCCTATCATTATATACGATGTTATCCACGAGGTGGCGATTTCTTAAAATGTTCCTACCATTCTATGCAAATCACTAAGCTGCCATAACTAGATAATGTTTCCGTATTAGGCCTAACTAATTAATTAAATAATTAAATTAATTAAATTAATTAATAACTTGATGAACGATAGAACGGTGTAACGGTAGAACGCAAATATGGCAGTAAATCTTTCAACTGACTATGTGCACGACTTTTGTGATCGAGTAGGTATAATAATTACGAGTTGCAAATACGCAGTGGCAGACGGTTCTATCCACAAGGTGGTGCTTTCTGAAAAGTGACCTAAACTTTCTATACGGTGTTATCCACTTGGTAGGTAAGATGCAACTCGATCTACTGTCCTCGCTCACAGTGTCACGCTTGTCACTGATAATATTGACATATTGACATAACTAAGACAATATTGACTGTTATACTGACATATATATATATATATATATATATATATATATATATATATATATATATATATATATAGATATGTGTGTGTGTGTGTGTGTGTGTGTGTGTGTGTGTGTGTGTGTGTGTGTGTGTGTGTGTGTGTGTGTGTGTGTGTGTGTGTGTGTGTGTGTGTGTGTGTGTGTGTGTGTGTGTGTGTGTGTGTGTGTGTGTATATACTCCCACGAGTAACCTTTCTTTATTTTATTTTTTCAAATGCCTTACTACAATCCATGACTACTACGTCAGTTTAGAATCCATGTTCAGAATTTCGATGAATGCCATGTATGAATTCAACACATTGTTCTATAATGACTCCGATGATAACGTGGATAACGACAAAACCATGGTCGCAGGATTACGCTCAACGTTTACCCGGCAAATGATGGTAATAAAACGCTGATGTCCGGAAGGGTGGTTGGACGCGGTGTAGAATGAACGAGTTCACCGTGAAACGAAACACATCGAATTTATGTTGTGCACCATAAATCCCACAAAATACAAACTCACCGTAATCACGGTTCCATCCGCCTGTTCTCACTTATATGTATTTTGATTGTGTTATATACCGAATTGGTAGAAATAAATGAGTCTGAGTCCTACCTTGAAGAAGAAGTCGGTTTTTGTA
>OZ024855.1:35224924-35417424 GCA_964017155.1 Oasisia sp. SBJ-2009 | reverse complement strand
CAGAGCAGACAGATTCTGAGACAGGGGATACCTATACGCACACGCCGGCTGTGTTCAAGGAGAAGTATGCTGCAACGCGTGTGTCATTCTTGACTGCACCGACATGCACTTGCAGTATTCGAGTAGTCTGAAGCTGAAAACTGAATGTTAAAGCTACTACAAGGCTACGACCACACTGAAAGGGCTGGGGACGGTTCCAGCCTGTTTACGACGTCGTAGCGGGCGATAACTAGTCGAAAGCCTAAAGCGTCGTAATGTTACGCTAGTTGCATTTCACGAGTCGGCTCCATAGTTACACTTAGTCTTAGGCTGCGGCATGTGTTTAGTAGTCCTGCGTAACTTTACGCCAGTTGAACAATACGCGATGCCCCCCAAGTTCGTTGATGTTCCCGACACACCTACTCTCAACTAATTATTTTTAACATTTACACTGGATATCTTTTATATATTTTACATTCACCATAGCTTGTCATTTGTCATATACGAACGGTAAAGGCGGCAGCTAAAGTGATAAAGGGTGTCTACAGACACCACAAATACAGGGATTCCCACCGCGACCTAATTAGGTCAATTCTACGTCGAGTTGTTTACGCGAATGCTAAATTTGTCTCATGAAACTGGCTGTAAGCTACACTGAATAGGGCGTGTAAGTCTCGCGCGCGAAAACGAGGCTGGGGGCAGTTGGAGGCAGAAAGTCCATATTCTCCATGTTAACGTATAGTGTTTTTTGAAGTGAGATAGCGCGTGCTGGTGTGCTAATCGTAACGAAACATCAAAATATATTGTATTTATTGATTCAGTTGACATGTATAACAATTTGATAAAATACATTAATCATTGTAGTTATTTAGCAAACATATTTTATATAACATATAAAGCCATGCAAACTGTGAGTGTATATATAATTTTTTTTTTATATCAGCGGTGTAATTTATGGTTTGTGTATCAAAGGCTGTATTAAAGACACGTCGTTGTAATTTCATGCTTAGTTCTAAAAGTGTGTATTATTATCTTTTACACGAGTATTATAATTGTGTATATTAATATTTGGTTTAATTCGCTAGTTTAGCAAATGTGGTGGTAATTGTGTATTAATATATTTAACATAAAATGTTATTCTTGTAACTTTAATATATCTTCTACTTGAGTAGTTTAAGTTTTTTGAAAAAGTGGTTTATCAAAACAGTGGTTATTCGCGCAACCTTTTTGGATACTTGTAATTATATTTCTTTGATATCCCCAAATCACAATACAATAATTTATATGTGATAATATTAACGTGTTATATACTAAAACATTTATGTCTAATGGTAATACATGTGTCAATCTGTTTAATATGCCAATTGTTTTGAACACTTATTTGGTATTTTTATCCGTGTGGTTTCTCCAAATTAGGTTAGTGTGTAAAATCAATTCTAGAAAGTTAATTTCGTCTACTCTTTCAATATGTATACAGGGACATCAGCATACATAACAAAATTAAATAATTGAAACCTTATGGAAATTCGTTTATATAAATGATCAATAATAGTGGTCTTAGGACAGAACCTTGTGGGACACCGATTGTTATAGGTAAAATGTCTTAATTTACTTGTTCAATTTCAAAATATTGCTTTCAGTTTTTGTTTTGTAAGTATGTTTTGAACAAATGCACGGCTGAGCCATTTAGGCCATATGTCACAGCTTGCGTTAAAACCTGTTTGTCTCATATTAATTTGCGACAGATACTTTTTACTCATAGTGGCCGACATATAACATACAAAAAGTGTATTTTGATATGAGATCCAGCGGGAAGCGTTAACGTACTTAATGATAACTAATGCCAGCGACTGACTCGCGGATGCGCAGAAATGTCACACGGGCACTTTGTAACGTCGGGACATTGAGTATCTCCATCCCGGAACTGTGTCGGACAGTGTCATCATCCGCATCTTTGGTATCCTTGATCTGTTGGAGAAGGACAACGCGACGATGGTAGAAAAGGTCTGACAACAGCAGCAGAATTGGCGAAGGTTGGCGCCACTCCCGTGATTCCATCATTACTGAGAGCGGCACGAGCATAGATAATAATAATAAATAATAATAATACACTTTATTTAGACACTTAAAATCCTAAGTACAAACTCTGTTCAGTAGTGTTGACAACATTAAAACATTATAAGAAATAAATCTAATACAAATACAAATAACACATAGAGTCTAGTTCGCCAAGCAAGAGTGACAGACACGCAGGCCATTGCATTGCACGCGTTTGTAATCTAGATCTATATACATGTTTATTTCTTATCAGATGTATACGTAGACAATCCGTTGATTTCCCATAAATGTGTGTAAGTATTTTATGTGTACTTATTTTATATGTAATTATTGTACATGTGTGATTATTTCACAAGAGCGTATTGGTATGAGAATAACCAAACCATGATCGACGTTCAAGGCGATATAATTTATATAGTTTGTAACCTTACCCGGCGACCTTAGACGCTCCACTTACGCTTAACCCAGTTGGCGACCACAGCAACATCAACCAGAGCGTAGACACCTGTTGTCATACATAGGGCCCCAATTTATCATAAAGATCGAGTTGTTTTACTTGTGCATGTTACGTCAGGTAGACAAGCTGCCTAAGTGATGGCATGTATGAAATTTCGTCTCGTCAGTTGTCTTGGCGCCAGGAGTCGCCGCTGATGATCACGTCAGTGTCGGCGAGCAGTAATCCTGTCTGGTCGCTTTGCAAAACTCTGAGCTTAACTCAGCCAATTAAATCGCTCGCTGGATATGTGATTCTCGTTAGGTCATGTGACCATAATATAAACATATTCCAGCCAATCGTGATACAATGTTTAGGATGCGAACGGGTCATTCTATCGGTAGGTCCATATCCACCGGTCGTGTATCCGTCTCCACACTGGGCGCGTATTAACGCTGTTCTCACGGCTGACACAGTTGCGACTGGTGAAGTAAATTATTAGTTTGACTCAGACAACTTCCGCGCTTCGCCTAGGTAATCAGCCAGGGCTAGTTGTGCACAGCAAACAGCCGTGTCTTGCGAGGATGGCCCTGTTATCTATTCCGTTTATCTGTCTTGGCGCGTTTCAAAGTATTGGTAACATGATTTCATTTATGATTTTAGGTTCCAGATGAAGTAATAGACAGTGGGGCACAGAGAATCGTAGGAGAGAGAGGGGGGAGGGAGAGAGGAAGGGAGAGAGAGAGAGGGGGGGAGGGAGAGAGGAAGGGAGAGAGAGAGAGGGGGGAGGGAGAGAGGAAGGGAGAGAGAGAGAGGGGGGAGGGAGAGAGGAAGGGAGAGAGAGAAGGGGGAAGGAGAGAGAAAGGGAGAGAGAGAGGGAGGGAGAGAGGAAGGGAGAGAGAGAGAGGGGGGAGGGAGAGAGGAAGGGAGAGAGAGGGGGGAGAGAGGAAGGGAGAGAGAGAAGGGGGAAGGAGAGAGAAAGGGAGAGAGAGAGAGGGAGGGAGAGAGGAAGGGAGAGAGAGAGAGGGGGGAGGGAGAGAGGGGGGAGAGAGGAAGGGAGAGAGAGAGGGGGGCGAGAGGAAGGGAGAGAGAGAGGGGGGAGGGAGAGAGGAAGGGAGAGAGAGAAGGGGGAAGGAGAGAGAAAGGGAGAGAGAGAGGGAGGGAGAGAGGAAGGGAGAGAGAGAGGGGGGGAGGGAGAGAGGAAGGGAGAGAGAGGGGGGAGAGAGGAAGGGAGAGAGAGAGGGGGGCGAGAGGAAGGGAGAGAGAGAGGGGGGAGGGAGAGAGGAAGGGAGAGAGAGAGGGGGGAGGGAGAGAGGAAGGGAGAGAGAGGGAGAGGGGGAGGGAGAGAGGAAGGGAGAGAGTGAGGGGGGAGGGAGAGAGGAAGGGAGAGAGAGAGGGGGAGGGAGAGAGGAAGGGAGAGAGAGAGAGAGGGGGGAGGGGGAGAGGAAGGGGGAGAGAGGGGGGGGGGAGGGAGAGAGGGGAGGGAGAGAGAGGGAGAGAGGGGGAGGGAGATAGCGAGAGAGAGAGAGAGAGAGGGTGGGAGAGGAAGGGAGAGAGAGAGAGAGGGAGAGAGAGGGAGAGAGAGGGAGGGAGGGGGATAGCGAGAGAGAGGGGGGAGAGAGAGTGAGAGAGAGGGAGAGCGAGGGAGGGAGAGAGAGGGAGGGAGAGAGAGAGAGAGGGGGGAGAGAGAGGGAGAGAAAGGGGGAGAGAGAAGGAGGGGGAGAGAGAGGGGGAGACAGGGAGAGGGAGAGAAAGAGTGGAAGAGAGACGGAGAGAGGGGGAGGGGGAGAGAGAGACGGAGAGAAGGAGAGGGAGAGAGAGGGGGAGGGACGGAGAGGGAGAGAGTGAGAGAGAGAGGAAGAGAGGGAAAGAGAGAGTAAGAGAGAGGGAGAGAGACGGAGAGAGACGGAGAGAGAGAGAGAGAGAGAAGGAGAGAGAGAACATAACAGGTTGCTGTCGACTGAAAAAGGGGATTTTTTTCACAAGAAACACCTACAGTGGACTAGCGGTGGTCGCGCGGTGGCCGCGCGGTGATCGCGGTAGAGCGCCAGACTGTCAATCGAGGGGACGGTGGTTCGACCCCATCTACCGTCGTTTCGAAACTTAGGCAGTTTCGTTCACCCCGCATTTGTCTGTGTCTTTCGGAAGAGACACTACAAGCCGGTGGTCCCTTCTATATGGTGTCTATGCCAGGGGAAGTAAATGATCCCACACAGGGGGTAAATGTGTAACCTGTAATGGACTCACAAGTTCTCGTTGGACTTTAAAACGCTCTGCAAAGGGCCTCGTCCAGTATCTGGGAGAAAAAAAAGGAGCGTCAATTACAACACTCAACGATAGCGAAACCTAATTCTGACAAAATGACATAACTAATGAGAGAAAGCCATGTGATATTTGCCTATAATATTACAAGGTCGGATATAATATATCACGTTTCAATTCGCCAACCATATTATTGTAAAAGACTTGAGCTCACGTTAGCGAATTGAAACGTGATATCTTATATCCGACCTTGTAATATTACAGGCACATATCACGGCTTTCCCTCTTTATTTATGTCGTTTCGTCAACGTGAGCTCACGTCCTGTATAATATTGTAAACGACTTGAGCTCACGTTGGAAAATTGAAACGTGATAGCGGCCAGAGGCCCAAAGGACGTCATTGTGGCATGAAACGAGTTTAGGGGCAAACTGCTATAACAGTTATGAGTTTATAAAAGCCGCGTCTTAATTTATTGCTCCGGGTTTTGAGTTAGTGTAATGTTGTAGCCTCATAATGTTGATGTTCAGCACTGGCACTTACTTACTTGCTTTCTTGCTTGCTTACTTGCTTACATACATACTTACTTACTTACTTACTTAACCCTAATTGTGTCCACTGGCACGTAGGGTAGAAACAAGGGTCACCCACTTTGTCTTGTCTACAGCCTGCTTTGCAGCCTGGCCCCAACTCAAATGCAGTTGTTCCATTTCTTTTTCTACTGTCCTCCTCCATCATTTATTTTGGATCGTCTACGCTTTCTTTTTCCCACAGGTGTCCATCGAAGTGCTGTTTTGGATACACTATCACCTGTCGTTCTTAAGGCACGGCTAATCCGTCTCCATCTTCTTGTGGCGAGTATGTTGTTCATAGCATCTTGTCCCGTAGATCTGAACAGTTGCCTGTTTTAAATTGTTTGTGGCTAGAATATTCTCATTATTTTTAGAATACATTTTGCTTGGAAGGTAGACAGGTGTTTGAGGTCATGTTCCGTTATATCTGAGACATATAAAAGAGTGGAGAGGACACAGCTTTGATATAACTTACAGTTTTGTTCTTCTGGAATGTAGTGTTGATATCTCCAAACAGGTTTCAGTCTGAAAAAGCACATCTGGCCTTGTTGATGCGATTTTTTATGTCATCATCGGTCCCTCCATCTTGACATAGGATGCTCCATAAATAAGTGAAGGTGTCCGTGGTTTGTAGGTTTTCATTGTATGTAAAGATGGATACCGGATTACTCTGGTTTATTCCCATCACCTTGGATTTATATTTGTTTATCTTTAGTCCTAATTTCTGGCTGATGTTCTTGGGTTTACTTTTCTTTTCGCGTAAATCTTGTCGTGTGTGGGACAGGAGATCTATATTATCTGCGAAGTCGATACTCTTGAGTTACTTCGTCTGCTGAGCAGCGCCTGAACAAAAAACAGTCACCGATCATCACATTGACAATCATTGCTTCGATTTACCAGACACCGTAAGATGGCAGCACTGTTCAGCTCCTCAACTCCGCGTGGTTTATTTTGACCGACAGGGCGGCCTTGCCCTAGTCTCGCTTAACTGACTGTCAACCGACTGTGTAATTTCTCTGAGGAGACAGTCTGGTGACGTGGCCGGCTTTTGAATATTATCCGTATGGAGTTAAACAATGCTGCCACCTCACGGATATTGGTTAATCCTGCCGTAATTCCTATTTTCTAAACAACTGCAAATTTGTATTTCTATTTATTTTGTGTTAGTGTATTTTTTTATTTTGAAAAGTTTTATAATACAACATTACCTCATTTAAAAAGTATTGTTATTTAATTTGTTATTTCAAATTCGACCTGAGAACCAATTAGCGTCTTTGCCCTAATCTAGGGTAAGGCCGCCCTGTCGGGGCTAAATGGTGCTGCCACCTCACGGAGTCTAGTTAATCGAGGCTAGCCTTACCCGAGATTAGGGTAGAGACGCCGATTGGATGGCAGGCCGAATTTGAAATAATAAATTAAATAAGGATATTCATTTTATCAGATCATACTACATCATTAAAAACTATTCAACATTAAACTACGTTTACCTAAACATAAACATAAATAAAAATTTGCAATTTGTACGAAGCAGGAATTGTACTACAGGTAGAAAAGAATATTGTTTATATTTTTTTGAAAAACTATAGATATATGTGGCAAGACCCCTTGCTTGGATTAAAACTATTTAGACTGTCATCAAGGATTTATTTTAGTTAAGAAGCTGAACTAGTGCAGTTAATATAAGTTACACATTATAAATTTGTTTATTTAATTAAAAGGTATATTTTCTCTGATGTAAAAATATTGACTCTTGCACAAGTTAGACAATCTTGAACAACCTGATCCAGTGTCTTTTATGTAGGCCTAATTAATAACAAATCAACCGAACTGCGTAGTTGTAGCCTATTGAAGGACGTACATGTACATACTCGTAACATACCGCAATGCGTGGTATGTTTGCGTGATCTGTATAATAACGTAAACAAAGGATAGCTCTCGATCGTGGATAATAATCAGGTAGGCCTAGAGCCTGTATCGGCAGTTCAAACTAGTAAACACTGGTAATGCGCGCGTGGCATTGCTGCGCGGCCATTGGCTGGCGGGCGCGTGACGCGCGCCCACGTGACCACCGCGCACCTCCCTTATATGTTAATGAATTCCTAATATGTGAGACGGTGACATCGCGCTAGACGGCGTGCTGAAGGCGTGAATGATGGGCGCAAAGGTAAGTTTCGCCATATGTGCAGTGTTGTTGTGCATTGAGGGGGGTTTGAAGGGGGTTGGTGACACCGGGGTGACGTTAGCTTGTCGGCTACCTGAACGGTTAGCTTGGACAAGGTCCGACGTTCACGTGGCGGCGACGTTTGACCGAAGCGTCCGGTGCTGTGGGATGTGGCTTCTGCCATATTAGGTCAGCGTACGCTAGCCGATTCATGCAGCCTCGGTCGGCTTGCACGAGCTCGTAGCCGAGTCGGATGTCGCTGGCGGCTGGCAGTCGTGTGCGTTCCACTGGTGCGTTCAGGCAGACACTGCGGGTCGCCGACACAATCAATTTAAAAGAGAACTATTACGGTAGCCATGCTCAATTGGCGTCTGTGTCTGTGTTTATTATTGTACATCTGTTTGGGTCCGCGTCTATTGTCAGTTGTCACGACTTGCCCGCATGCGGACAAACGCATGCGGGCAAGTATCTCTGTGTATCTAAAGACTAAAGTCAATGTCGACGCCAAAAAATGTTGTGATTTTAAATAATAAAAAATAATACGCATTGCCTATATATATATATATATATATATATATATATATATATATATATATATATATAAATTATACAGATATATATATATACATATATATACATAATATGTATATATATGTATATATATATATGTATATATATATATATATGTATATATATATATATATATATATATATATATATATATATATATATATATATATATATATATATTATATATATATGTATATATATATATGTACATTTATATATTATGTCACTTATTTTAAGTGCGTGCGCGTGTAGATGCGCGTGCGTGCGTGCGTGCGTGCGTACCTGCCGGTGTGTTGTGTGTGTGTGTGTGTGTATGTGCGCGCGTGCGTGCGTGCATGCTTGCGTGACTGTGTGTGTGTGTGTGTGTGTGTGTGTGTGTGTGTGTGTGTGCGTGTGCGTGTGTGCATGCATGCGTGTCTGTTTGTATGTGCATGCGTTCGTGTATGTGTTCATACCAGCGTGCGTTGTGGATGGGCGCGCGAGTGGGTATGTATGTGTTTGTGCGTTCATATGTATAATTGCGTATATACGTGCGTGCGTATGGGCGTGTGCAAGCAAGTGTTCATTGGTCTACATGGGTGTGCGTGGGTCCGTGCGTGCGTAAACTTGTGCGGGTGTGTGGATACAGTCATGCGTTGATGGATGTGTATGTGCCTGCGTGTGTACGTGTGCGCGGCTGGAAATCACATGTAACACCCTCCTAAATAACAACCTCCTAAATAACACGGCACTAGACTAGAGAGGTCGAGGCGTCGACTGATAACGTTGACAGTCGCTGTTGACGTCGGCCGATGACATAATTTCTATGTCACAGTCTAGCGTGCGCTATCAGCGCTGGACAAACATTGGTAATCTTAAACTTAATTGGCCTAAATTATTACGGCCTTTTAAAACCGTTTTTTCCACCACCTTATATCGATGTGTATGTGTTCGTAATGTGATTCTACATCACTTCAGATTAAAAAATCACAGTCAGATTAAAAAATTCATTTGTATTTAATTTTCATTTGTATTTTAGAACAATTTAAACACTGAGTCTGAGTCGAAGTAAACAACGCCATGTCACAGCCGCAAATATGGCGCGAGCTGTAGGCGCCTCCCAGAGGCACCAGAACAGCGGAGGCGATTTCTTCGATTTGGCGTGTTTAAATTGTTTTAAAACACGAATTAAAACTGTTTAATCTGACTTCTTTATGCCGAAAGTGATGTAGAATCACATTGTGAACACATACACATCGATATAAGGTGAAAAAACGGTTTTAAAAGGCCATAATAGTTTCGGCCAGTTAAGTATAAGATTACCCAAACATTTGTGACGAGATGACTTCCACGTGTCTACAGCGGCCAGTCTACGCTGTAGTGGCTGAAGAGAAAATAAGTTGTAATTTGTATTTATAAGAATAATAAAAATTATTTCGTTTTTTGGTATAGCGCTTTTTAAGTAATTAAATATCAATCAAAACGCGTGGCATTAGCGTGACGTGTTGACTAAATCTAAAATATATACGAATTAAATAAATAAGCTAAAATAAATAAGCTAAGATAAATAAATAAATCAGCTTAGATGAAAGCTTAGATGAACACATAAAATTAATAAATTAGATTGTAAAAATACAGTTTCAAACAGAATAACCTAAAGCCATTCAATGCTATAAAACATAAGCCTGACTGTGTCATCAAGGCATGTATTGCAAGCGAAGTAGTTAAGTTCTAAGTTGTTTCCGGATGCCAAAGCTCCAGTTGACGGGACACACTGTGGCGAGTTAGTCCACACACTGCGCCACCACAAAGCTGGTCCATCCGATGGTCCTTCCGGTGGTCCTTCCTATGATTCTGTTCGGCATTATCACTGCGAGGATTGTTGCGTCACAGTTGACCCCGTCCGAGTTTGCTGTTGAAGTGGGTATTTTACCAGCTCTTGTTTGACATTGATAAACAAGTAGACAGACAGTTTCACCTTGTGTTGTGAGCGTCTACTCCAGAGTCCTCGAACAGTAGGACGGATAGACAGAGTCCTCGAACAGAAGGGCGGATAGATCTACCCTCTCCACAGGGTCACGAACTGGCTGCTAGCAACCGTATGTCCCTCTGCCCTCTGGGCCACGCCAAATGGCGATATCACTGCGCTTTACCGTGTTCAGTCCCTTACCATGTGGCCCTATGGACACATTTCGTCTACCGCCACTTAGCCCTGTTTGGGTTGACTATGGTTGACTCCAAGATGTGGGTGTCTAAACGCTGTATCTTTCATGACCAAGCCGTCCAGTCTGATATTCACGCGTGGTTTATCAAGAGGAGAACAACTGACAGTTCCGACACCCTCCGATTGTCTTCTCTCTATCGGCTGTTGTATGGTTCTTTTGAAATGCCATCTATATTTATATATGTGAACGTGCAGTTGTTACTTCGCCGTAAGTCAGATTTAAGTCGTTTTGTCGTGCACGTATACCCGAACCCGTGTCGTTGTTGCTCATACGGGCTGGGCTGCCAGGCGGTACGATGAAAGCTTAACAACGCCGGGCGATAATGACTATCAGTTCGTAATTACCCGCTCCTATCCTGTGTCGCGTCGGAATAAAACAGCATCTGCAACAACAATAACACGTTCTTGCACGAATACCTTGCCGCGCCCGCTCGATCTGGTATTGATTAAGGCCAGCGAAGCGCTTCACGCGTGCATCTACGTACGTACGTACTACATGCACCTGCCGCCACAGCAACGTCAATACGACGTCTCTGCCAGCACCCGTACACTGACTCGGAACCTGCAGGCGTTGTACGCACGACGCAGTAATCGAGATCCCTGCGCCGACTGAAAACACGCGCCGTATCGCATGATGCAATCGCCGCTCAGTGTTGCAGCAGTACCCTTCGTGTCGCACTCACAGCTGTTTTTGTGTCTATCGCCATCGCAAGCCAACATAATTATGTTGAATATCACCCTCTCAAGCCGGGATGGTAGTTTACTACATTGACCCTGGCGGTTATCCTACGTAATGTGTGCTGAATTACCCTTCCACCAGCGATTCCAGGAATGAGGTCAACTTAAAAAAATTGTTCTAAAAAATGCTGCCTTCTGCTGCTAAAACTGGGCCAGTGTGCTCAAAATCGGTGCAGTATATCAATGCCTGATATCACCGTCGCAAGCCAGTATTAGTGAATATCCGTTTCTCAAGCCGGGGTCGTTGTTTACTACGCTGTCTCTAGGTTGATCCTATGCAATGTGCTCTGGATCATTGTACATCTCCCCACCCGTCCAGTGATTCAAGGATTGCGGTCAACTTAAAAATATATACATTCACGGAACTGCGTGGGGCTTACGGCTTTTGCCTACTGCTACAACTGTACCAGTGGTCTCATGACAAGTACGATATTGACTATCAGTGTTCGATACCACCCTCGCAAACCCGGGGTGGTAGTTGATGAGTACACTACCCCCTAGCATTTTCCTAAACCGGTTTATGCTGTATCATTGTACGTCGCCTCACTCGTTCAGCGATTCCAGGAATTATTTCAACTTAAAGAATAATATAGTCAAATGCCTGGAGTTTGCAGCATTCACCTATCGCTAGAATTGGGCCACTGTTAACAAAATCAGTGACCGATAACACCCTCGCAAACCCGGGAGATTGTTGACCACCGCAGTTTATGCTGCCGCTTTGAACGGCACCCGAGCCCGTACCGTGCCCGAGGAGTCTCAGTTGGTGAAAAACAGTTGCGCCATCTGGCGGGTGTTGCTAAACAACCCGAGTAGTGCGCAACGTTATTGGCACGTGTGATCAATAGATCACACTTCACACGCCATTGTTCTTCGACAACATGACGTCATTGTCCGCGACGTCATTGATGCGGGGTTCACGTCAGGCGTCATGGTGACGTCACTTCTGTTTGTCTGCAGACACAATTGGAGTATAACACGTGCTAGCCGAAGTTGCTCACCGCGTCGGTGTTTACACTACAAGGCCTCTTGTATTACTATTAGGCTTCTATTTATGCCCAGAGACTATGCCCTATGTCATTCAGCAAATCCTTCACAAGAAATGACACACATTCCCACATTGTGATCTTGATTTGACATCACTCTCATCGTGTAATTGCAGAACTGGAGGTGGCAATTAGGAATAATAATTATAATAATAAGAGCATTTATATAGCGCCATAAATCTAGGTAAAATCAATTCAGAGGCGCAATGAGTACATACGTATCAGAGCTATATATAGGTATTTATCTATGGCCAAGATAAATATGTATATATGTATATTAAATGTATTAAAGTAAATTACAATGCATAAAATATGTGTAAAATGACTAATTAATGATAAATAAATAAGTTACAGCTAAAGATGATTATTAAAACATTATTTAAATTAATGGCATATTGATAACAAATGAGTGAAGGTGCTATGCAAAATGAGTGTAAAAACATGTACAAGAATAGGTAAAATAGAAATAAATAAATAATAACAATTAAATAAACTGACAATCATGTGTTTACACTGCACACACAGCCCCGAATATATTAACTTTTAACCGTCACGAGGCAACAGGTTTTCTTCATCTCGACTGGAAGAAAATTCCACAGGCGTGAAGCAGATAAATTATAGAGAAACCGCACGTCAACCTGTTTCGACAGTCGCACGTTAACAAGTTACTGTGCGAAATGAACTGAACCGCCTTGAGCTGGGTAACCGGACACCGTGAGCCGCTGCCCAAACGAATGAACAGAATGACAAGTTATATCTGCCGTAAGAGGAACCATATGTTGACTGGGTGACATATGTTCAGATACGATGTCGTAGGCGTAATTACACTCCGGCCCGCATGTTCTAGTTGTATGTCTGCGACTGTGCGTCCTTCGCTTGTCTGACCGCAAATATGCAAGTTACAAAATGTAGGCCTATGTTAAGAAGTCGAACTCTAAGAAAAGCAAATGTGTTTTATGGGTAACATTGAAAGCAGCACGATAACGACGTAAACAACTGGGAGACGTTTGTTGCGGTGCCGTTTTGTGGCGGGTCACGTTGTCGTGTTCCGGGTGAGTCCAGGGATATTGAAACATTGTGAGCCGTGACAAAACCGTCGTCCCTGGATGTCCCTGGAACGGCACAGAGCATAATAATGTTGTAGTGTCGTCTTGCCACAGCTGACGACGTTTCAACATCCTTGGTATTATTTCGCGCGCGTATTCTGGCGAGTTTGTGATGGCTGAAACACCGACCACTCCAAAGAAACTGTTAAAAGACAACCTGAACCCTTCGGAAATGTGTACCCACATACACGAGCATACGTTGCCCGCATCGAGACGTCTGCGGGCGCTGGCAACCCTGATAAGCCACGCCGTACTCGATGGTCCCTAGCCCGGCTCTAGATTGCGTAAACTGCACCAGACGGTCCATTGACACGCAGGACCTGAACCGTAGAAAAAAGCGTCCTTGCCGTGACTTTGCTCCGAACCGCGAAAGTCTGGTACGTTTTCGCGAGTGATCTAATCGGCAGGTGGTTGCAATTTGGGCCTCTACTGCGCGAGCACGCGGTTACAGCGTTGATTTAAACCAGCATATGGTTTTAGCTAGTGTTTTAGTCATAGAAAGCGAAATGACGTGATTGTTGGTAACTGTGCTTGGGTGAGTGCATAGAGGTCAGACATTCGCGTGTGTGCTTATGTGCGTGTGCGTTTATTTCAGAGTGTATCTGTGTATATCTCTGTGTGTGTGTGTTTGTGTGTGTGTGTGTGTGTGCGCGCGCGCGCGTGCGTGCGTGTGTGTGTGCGTGCATGCGTGAGTGTATGTGTGAGTGAGTGAGTGAGTGCGTGCGTGCGTGCGTGCGTTCGTGCGTGCGTGCGTGCGTGTGTGTGCATGTTTGTACATGCGTGCGTGTGTGTATCCATGCATGCATTTGCTTACGTACAAAACACTAGACATACAAAATATATGTCCGGCACATACTACTAATAAACCCCAATACATTTGTAAACGTTGACAGTTTCGGTGTACCACCTCATCCGGTTGTTATTCAATACCAGATGTCGGTTACGTCCTCCGTTTATTTTTGTGCGTCGCAACGTGATTAAAAACATCAAGTTCTCGGTTTCAACGAGTGCAGATAAGCCCAAGAAGGCACGTGGCCGTGTTTGTAAACTCTTGAGATTGTTCTTAGGGCGCCTCGTTGTGTAAGTCGAATGTCTTGAAAACTCATCGAATCAATACGCATTCAACCGTAACGTGGCCTCGTACGCGTCAAGTGTCGTGAAGCTCCAGCATAGGACTGTGCTATGATAACTCAGTGAATCATTAACCTCTATAATAATTACATATCCACTAGAAGGTCGCAAGTGACGTACATCTTTTTGTTGTACTTATATAGGGGCATTTGGAGAACCCAAGGCGGAGAAGGTGGAGGTTATATATGAGCCTCAATGAGTGCCAAGGGGTGCCAAGGGGTGCTAGGGGGTGCAGTTAGATGTTCAGAGGAAGTGCAGTAATTGCAGTAGAAAGTGTTTCGTATCGGCTGTCAATCAACAAACGCCTAAAATAGCGAATTTCGAGACTGACAGTCATTGCACCGTTGGTAAACAAATCAATCGTGCGTGCGTGTGTGTGAGAGAGAGAGAGAGAGAGAGTGTGTGCGTGCGTGCGTGCGTGTGTGTGTGTGTGTGTGAGTGTGTGTGTGCGTGCGTGCGTGCGTGTGTGTGTGTGTGATAGAGAGAGAGAGTGTGTGTGCGTGTGTGTGTGTGTGAGTGTGTGTGTGTGAGTGTGTGTGTGCGTGCGTGCGTGCGTGTGTGTGTGTGTGATAGAGAGAGAGAGTGTGTGTGTGGGTGTGTGCGCGTGTGCGTGTGTGTTTCTGTATGTGCGTGTGCGTGCGTGCGTGCGTGTGTGTGTTTCTGTATATGCGTGTGCGTGTATGGATGGGGTGTTGTCCTTCTTCTCCCGAAACCCTGTCATCCTTAATCCGTTCATTGACTTCTGCCTCGTTTTCTCCCGCTTCTTTCTCCCTATTGCACTAATTCCCCTATATAAGCAGTCTCCAATTCCCTCTATCCGTTTTTCTTATTCGCAAAATGTAACGTATCTATTGGATCACTACACTATATTTAAATTAGTAATACCAGTTGAAATCACACGTAACTCTCCCACGTGCACGTCGAGTGTCCACTTGCCGGACAAATCCGGGTCGTTGACCTCACCGCGTCGATGTCGCGTGTTTCAGGACAAGTATGAGCTCGCCCCGGCGGCGCCCGCTGACGGGAAGGGAAAGGAGGGAGAGGGAAACGACGGGACAGAGAGCCGAGGGACGTGGGGAGGCAAGCTGGACTTCGTCATGTCGGCCCTCAGCTTCGCCGTCGGCATGGGCAACCTGTGGCGGTTCCCCTACCTGTGCTACAGCAACGGCGGAGGTGAGCCGCGGGGCGCGAGTCCCACAACAGCCGGCGGGATCGTTCGGCGTCAAGCGCGTCGTTTTCAGTTCAGTCCAGTCCAGTCCAGTCCAGTCCAGTCCAGTCCAGTCCAGTCCAGTCCAGTCCAGTCCAGTCCAGTCCAGTCCAGTCCAGTCCAGTCCAGTCCAGTCCAGTCCAGTCCAGTCCAGTCCAGTCCAGTCCAGTCCAGTCCAGTCCAGTCCAGTCCAGTCCAGTCCAGTCCAGTCCAGTCCAGTCCAGTCCAGTCCAGTCCAGTCCAGTCCAGTCCAGTCCAGTCCAGTCCAGTCCAGTCCAGTCCAGTCCAGTCCAGTCCAGTCCAGTCCAGTCCAGTCCAGTCCAGTCCAGTCCAGTCCAGTCCAGTCCAGTCCAGTTCAATATGATTTATTCAAGCAACATTCAACATACATTACAATTTAAGACTATATAGACATGCTATACACGTAATGTTGTTTGAAGGGAAGTTACAAAAGTGTAGTAGTATGTATCCCCGAAAACAATATTTGTGGTCACAACCATAATATAAGAAACAATTATTATAATGTAAATATTACACACATCCTAAATACACGACTAGGAAAGAAAACAAAACAACATAAACAGAAATAGTGATACAACCCCTACTTCATTAGTCACATTAATATCACTTATTCAAAATATATGGATGCATAAAAGGAATTATACTTAGAATTCAGATACATTAATAATCTGAATCAGTTGAAATGAAAGTTGCAATTATATATATTCATTCATGAGTATTGACTTGTACCTCTGTCAATTCACTTTATTATCCTAAGAAGGACATTCTTCGTACAGCTAACTCTTGATCATATTTAAAATATTGAAAAGATCGTGAAAGAAGAAAAATGAAATGCAAATACAATGTTATTTGTTGCATTTCAACAAAACATAAAACAAAAAGAATTGGGTTGGCAACTGACGAATAGTATCTCCTGTGTTGCTGTGCGCGCACGAACGCACGCACGGACTCACGCAAACATGCACCCACAGGACCCGCAGACACATGCTCACATAGAAACTCACCTGCGTACACACACGGACGTACTCTCGCTTTAGCTACACATTTGTATACAATTATCTGTCTTGCAAGACCTGTGGACAATGTGATCTTGTAGACTGTGATTGCGTCAATGTCACCGTTTGATCCGTTGCAGCTGTGATCACGCCGCGTGTTGGTCGTGTGGAATGTGTACAGTCTGTTTATGATTATGTGGATTTTTTTTACAATGCATCGTTTTATTTTCATTGACATTTGAATCGAACAACTGAAATGTCAATCTTCTTCAGTCATATTGGTTGGATTTTGTTATTTGGTGGTGACATTTAAACGAATAATTACAACACATTTATGTGCCATTGTTATACGTTGTAGAGTTTCCGACGAATAGTTTTATATTTTCGAAAGAACGCGAGTACGAATACTGTTGCTGCGGTAACGCACGCGCGCGCACTCACATACACGTACACACGCACGTACTCACACACCCACAAATGTACACACATATGCATACGACCATACATACGCATGTACGCATACACACATCCACAAACACATATACACTCCCACACACACTCACACACACACGCACATACACACACACACACACACACACATACACACACACGCACACACACACGCACACACACGTTCGCTCCCTTGCTGGCTCGCACGCACGCACGCACACAACACAGTATACCCCAATTCACAATCCCGTACACCCCGCCTACGCGGATACAACATGTGACCATCCGTCCCCGTAGAAGACAGAGCGTACTTCACTGCTGTCTGCCGCTGTCTCACTGTTGTCTCCGTCGTGTTGCAGGCGCCTTCCTCCTCGTCTACCTCATCCTCGCTGCCCTCGTCGGCTTCCCCCTCATGTTCCTCGAGTTCTCCTTCGGCCAGTACGGCCGCCAGGGCATCGTCTCCATCTGGAAGTCGTGCCCCCTCTTCGAAGGTGCGTATCCACACTGTACAAACACTTAGACACCAAACACCACCAAGAAGAGCATTCATTACACACTGGGCTACATTGGAATTGTAAATGGTGACTAAACTGGTTCCCTCGTCCACTGATATTCAACAAAGTGTCTGTTCTGTGAACGCAAAAGCGAAACGGTTAATACCTATGCACTCTATACAAATATATTATGGTCAAACGAACATAATTTAGTTTTCTTTTTTTAACAACGCTTGTATTTAATGACGGAGCGTGATGGATTTTATCAAACCTAATGTTCTCTACCACAGCGATGTAGACGAGAAGGGCAAATGCATGGCTAATTCTATTAACCGGACGTTCGTTACGAGAAGAGTTCTACTTCCGGTTAAAAAAAATCAAAGTTATTTGCTGTTCTTCACTCATAAGTCCACGCGTAAGGAGGCCCGTGTAGTTGTGTGTCGAGAGCAGTTGTCCCTGCAATGCGGCGCTGTCTCTCTCTCTCTCTTGCAGGCGTGGGCTGGGCGATGCTCTCCGTCTCCTTCATCGTGTCCACCTACTACAACATGCTGTCTTGTCTCTCTGTCTTGCAGGCGTGGGCTGGGCGATGCTCTCCGTCTCCTTCATCGTGTCCACCTACTACAACATGCTGTCTTGTCTCTCTGTCTTGCAGGCGTGGGCTGGGCGATGTTCTCCGTCTCCTTCATCGTGTCCATCTACTACAACATGCTGTCTTGTCTCTCTGTCTTGCAGGCGTGGGCTGGGCGATGTTCTCCGTCTCCTTCATCGTGTCCACCTACTACAACATGCTGTCTTGTCTCTCTGTCTTGCAGGCGTGGGCTGGGCGATGTTCTCCGTCTCCTTCATCGTGTCCACCTACTACAACATGCTGTCTTGTCTCTCTGTCTTGCAGGCGTGGGCTGGGCGATGTTCTCCGTCTCCTTCATCGTGTCCACCTACTACAACATGCTGTCTTGTCTCTCTGTCTTGCAGGCGTGGGCTGGGCGATGTTCTCCGTCTCCTTCATCGTGTCCACCTACTACAACATGCTGTCTTGTCTCTCTGTCTTGCAGGCGTGGGCTGGGCGATGTTCTCCGTCTCCTTCATCGTGTCCATCTACTACAACATGCTGTCTTGTCTCTCTGTCTTGCAGGCGTGGGCTGGGCGATGTTCTCCGTCTCCTTCATCGTGTCCACCTACTACAACATGCTGTCTTGTCTCTCTGTCTTGCAGGCGTGGGCTGGGCGATGTTCTCCGTCTCCTTCATCGTGTCCATCTACTACAACATGCTGTCTTGTCTCTCTATCTTGCAGGCGTGGGCTGGGCGATGTTCTCCGTCTCCTTCATCGTGTCCATCTACTACAACATGCTGTCTTGTCTCTCTGTCTTGCAGGCGTGGGCTGGGCGATGTTCTCCGTCTCCTTCATCGTGTCCATCTACTACAACATGCTGTCTTGTCTCTCTGTCTTGCAGGCGTGGGCTGGGCGATGTTCTCCGTCTCCTTCATCGCGTCCATCTACTACAACATGCTGTCTTGTCTCTCTGTCTTGCAGGCGTGGGCTGGGCGATGTTCTCCGTCTCCTTCATCGTGTCCATCTACTACAACATGCTGTCTTGTCTCTCTGTCTTGCAGGCGTGGGCTGGGCGATGTTCTCCGTCTCCTTCATCGTGTCCATCTACTACAACATGCTCGTCGCCTGGTGCGTCTTCTACGTGTTCGCGTCATTCGCCAAAGACGTGCCTTGGAGGGACTGCGGCAACTCGTGGAACACTGCCGGTAGGTGGCGCGCACGTGGTCAGTGACAATGACGGCACGAGTCGCAAACGGGATTTGTAACGCTTCAGCGGCGCCACCGTCTTAATAGTCAGTTTTGACCTAAAGTATTTTCTCACAATTGTGTTTTGACTGGGATTTGTATATGTTAGGTCTTATAATTGAATGAGGAACTTACATTGTTAATAAATTACACCAGGTGGCGCAACTCGGTCCTCGTGCCGTCAACCGCCAGCGTCACGTGACCTCGGTACGCCGCATCGATTCATTATATCCAGCATTTGTTAACGCACGTTGTAGATATGCCTTATATTGATAAAAGCTCAACTGGAGCCTAAAAGAATTCAAAGATGAACAGAAAAACAAACAAACAGCGCGCGCGCGCGCGCGTAAAGAGTGGGATTACGTCACAGCCCGAGTTGTGTATCAGTGCCCGCTATAATACAGCGAACCTGTAGGCTGCCCATTGCGATAAAGCACAGTTTTCGCGCAGACGTTGTCACCCAGCTAGGTGCTTCGAGACATAACTCGTTTGCAACGTACAATGGGTCGCTATGTTCGGTTGTTCCTGATGCCTATCGTTGCCGGCGACTGTGCCTATGTAGCCGTGTGTTCTTTCAGCGTGCAGCGACCCGACTCAGCAGCGCCTGCTGAACAACTGTACGGCACACAACGGTACGTGGTATGAGAACACGTGCTACACGCAGGCACACACAGACCCGCACGTGTACAAGACAATCACCAATCTCATCGCCGTTAACGGCACCGTCTCGCCCAAGTTGCCGGCCGACGAGTACTTCCAGTAAGCATGCCTGATGCAGTCAGCGCCATGGGTCCACAAGACGATTAGGTTTCTTCTCGCGGGACCTTGACGTGTGCTCTTCCGCTTTGTTTTGTCTGTCCACGCGTATCCCGACTGTGTCCGTCTGTCTCCGTATGTCTTCGTCTGTCTCCACATGTCTCTGTCTCTCTTCGTTTATCTCTGTCTGTCTCCGTATGTCTCTGTCTGTCCCCATCTGTCTCCGTCTATCTCTGTCTGTCTCCATATGTCTCTGTCTGTCACCGTATGTATCCGTCTATCTCTGTCTGTCTCCATATGTCTCTGTCTGTCTCCATATGTCTTTGTCTGTCGCCATATGTCTATCTGTCACCGTCTATGACCGGATGTCTCCATTTGTACCCGCTTATCTTCGCACTTCTCCGAGTGTCTCCTCGCTTCTATTTATGACTGTCCGATTTTCCCCGTCTGCCTTTGTCTGTTTCAATCGGTCTCGGTTTGTTTCCGTCCGTTTTAGTAAATGGTGAGACATCTGTCTAGAATATAGATTTAATTATGAGACAACATATTTAAATTTATACTTTAGGTTGCGTGGTTACTTTACATTGCAACCATATAATAACCACAGCATTAAAATGACTCAGCCACTGCGCCCATTTTCAGTGTTATTTGTAAGTGACAAACTTATAATAAATTATGATATCTCCTTATTACCGACAGTGTTCTTGAAAATAGCATACGGTTGATATTACAAACATACACAATTCAGTAACACGTGAACAGCCTATACGTGTTGCTATAATAAGCAGTTGTGAAGTTAAAAACGGCAACAATTCGTCAGCTGTCCTATATACATGAGCAGTGTGTGTATGTGTGACAGTAACTACATGTTGGACATCTCCGGAGGTCCGAGTGAACTCGGTTATCCGAGTTGGAAGATCGCGCTGTGTCTCCTCCTGTGCTGGGCCATTGTCGTCGTCACCCTCAGTAAGGGCATCAAGTCCTCGGGCAAGGTGAGAACTCAACAATCAATAGTCAATTAACGTCGAAGGTCATATGCTAGAGCGCTCGCGGGTGCGTGCGTGTGTGCGTGCGTGCGTGCGTGCGTGCGACGGTGTATGCATGTGTATATGCATTTGTGTGCATGTGTATGTATGCGTGCGGCGTGCGTATGTATACGTATATGTGTATGTATAATAGTATATGTATATGTATATATGCATGCACACACGCACATATACAAATACATACAAGTAAGTTCGCATACGCACAAGAATACATGCACACATGTACGCACGCAATCATGCACAATCACACATACGTACATAAAATATGTATACATGCGCGCGCACACACACGCATGCACACATATACATTACACAAACAAAAATACCCATACGCATGCACGCATGAACACACACACATACACACAAACACACACACACACACACACACACACACACACACACACACACACACACACACACACACACACACTACGTATCACTCTGCACAAATGCAATAAAACTGTGTTTACTACACGTACGCATGTGTTGTCCCTGTCAGGTGACGTACGTGACGGCATTGTTCCCGTACGTTATCATGGCGATCCTGTTCGTGCGGGGTATCATGCTGGAGGGGGCGCTCGAGGGCATCTACTTCTACATCACCCCCGACTGGGAGAAACTCCGCTCCGCAAAGGTAGTAAGCTAGAACAAGTAAACCAGTTTAATAAAAAAAAATCTCCGTTACGTGGAATCATCATATATATATATATATATATATATATATATATATATATATATATATATATATATATATATATATATATATATATATATATATAATTTTTATATTGGTAAATATACATGATAACGAGAATTATATCACGGTATTTATTATACTGTGCAAGGACATTTAGATATAATTATATATAAATTCTTCGTTTGTTTGTTTCATTTCAAACCCTGACACGGTAAATCGGGGATGACGCCTCACCTGTATATAAGAATTACCTGTCTACTAGTCGATTGCCCGTGTCACATTCGTATCCGTTAACCTCAATGCCAGCGATCGATAAACCTGCCGCAGCCTCATTGTCATCGCGGTCAGTGTCTCCCTTCAAAGTGCTCTCTCTCTCTCTCTGTACCGTACACGCAAGCCGGTGAACTGTAAACATCTGTCACGGTGTACCGTGGTCGTCGGTGTCAGCGGTGAAATATGGACATCTGGGCGGTTTATTCGGGGACCATCTGAGGCAACTATTGATTCAAAACTGACCAGAAATAGGTTGCTGGACATTGTGAAAACATGGACATCTGACCGATGTATTCGCGGTCCGGCTGAGTCAACTATCAATACAACATTAAGCACATCTAGGGCGGCGTGTATTGTTCTATTGTGTAGATGCCACGCGACAGACTCGCTCTGTCGTGTACAGCTATACATCACCCGGGGTTATAGACCGCGCTGCCGTCTACCCCGGAACAGGGATGGATGGATCGGCATTTGACCGCTGAACCTATCACTGAGATGTGACGAGGGCATCGCAGATCGTATGTAGTCAATGGGATTCCGAGTATCGGACATGTATGACATACGTAGCCGACAAACACGTTTCCAGTACAAACGTGATAGGTATTAGCAGATACACTTCTGACGCTATGGTGTCCACAGAAAGTCATTACCCCAGAACACTTCAATTGATGTAGCATTAAGCGTCCGGGGGTTGTTAAAGCGATGGCACGAGCTCCTGGGTTTTATTTTGTCATTTAATATACGTTCGTATGACTACAACATGCATGTTGAAGGATTAATGCCGGCAAATTTGTGTTTAGTTACTTTGTTAAGCTTGGGACAATGTTCGCTGTTCGAAAGATTCCACCTGCAACACGTTGAAATGGTAAACAAAACATCGAATTTCAAAACAAAATTGATTGGCAATAACGACGAGGTGAGCAGCGTTACCCGCAATACCCTTTTGGTGTTTAACTTTCCCACGTTCTACACAGCAGACTTTCCGTTAGAAATTACTGGTCGATCAATTCTGGCCTGAGGAGCTATCACCCTTGCTTTAAGTTTAACCAATGGACATGTTTTGGACACTATCGCGTTAGCTTGTAAGTGGCGCTGGTTGTGTTCAGTCGTAACCGGCCTGATTAGATGTAGCGAAGTCACGGGACGGACCATTACGATGGACGGCCGACAACCTGTTGCTTACACTGACCATGCTGGGCGTCGTGTGTTGTAGTTGTGGGGCGACGCGGCCATGCAGGTGTTCTTCTCGCTGTCCATCTGTTGGGGCGGACTCATCACGCTCGCCACCTACAACGACTTCCACAACAACAGTCTCAGGTTCGTCAACCCGCCATCGCCACCGACACCAACCCGCCAACGTCACCAACACGCCAACGTCACCATCACCATCACAGGTCACAGTCTCACACAGATGCAGTCTCACACAAGACACAGTGTCACATACGCCACAGTCTCACACATGTCACAGTTTCACATATGCCACAGTCTCGCACACGCCACAGACTCACACACGCCACAGTTTCACACATACCACAGTTTCACACATACCACAGTCGCACACACTCCACAGTTTCACACACACCACAGTTTCACACATACCACAGTCGCACACATTCCACAGTCGAACACATTCCACAGTTTCACACAAACCACAGTCTCACAAACGCCACGGTCTCACAAACGCCACAGTACCAGGGTGCTTGTTTTTTGTCGTTCTCAGTGATTCATTTATGTCCCAAATTGAGACCATTACGTGTTGTTTTTATTACAAACAAACGCACTTCAGTTACCAACAGATCGTTCCGAGGTCCAATGTTCTGTAAATAGGAGGTTATCAATTGCTACTTTGGCCCAGTAAATATTTTATCTTTCGCTAGTTCAAGGAACCGTTGTCTAACTATATTCCTAGTTAACCAGGCTAGTAGGGCAGATGCTATCATAATCTTATACGTTTAAAACAAACTCTACCTGCAGTTCTTAATTGTTTTTTTTTGTTGCGACAGAAATTTCGATTCCGGGACATGCTTGGTGGCCCGTTTATAAACAGCTTATTGTGATAAAACACAAGACAAATATTGAAACAAATTAAATGCTGCCACATATGTATAATTAGTGATAAATGAGAATAATACATTTTTGGTTATCGACGTAGAAAGAGAATAGGCTCCTACTCTTTTCAACACGACAAACAAAAGGTTGCGTACAGAGTTAGGATGAACGTGAAACATCATGCTCAGTACTTCGGGCTTTTTATGTAATTCAGTATTAATGCAGTACATATTAATAGATATGCCTACACTGTACACGACTCTATTACGTCACCATAGGCACAAATGCGATTCAATGCAGCTTGTCTCTACGGGCTGGAGTGACATTGACGTCTAGGAGCGGTGACGTAACGGTTACGTACTGTAACTTACACGTTACTAGATATAGTTGCGATGTTCATGTTACAAATAAATAAATAACAATGAGTTGTTCTCTACTGTACAGGGACGCAGCCGTCGTGACGTTAGGAGACTCTCTAACAAGCGTCTTTGGTGGCGTAGTGATATTCTCATTCATCGGTTCTATGGCAAACACCCTCAACGTGCCGGTGGCGGATGTCGCGACAAAAGGTAGTTCCACGGTTGTTACTCTCGCTGATACCGTATGCAACCTAGAAATACAGTGGAGCGCTTTTAGAATAATGTTTACTTCAGTTAGCACAACATGTTTATATACAATATGTTTTGGCTGCTGAACTATAGGCCCGAATTTGCTAACAGTGTGACTGTCATTGTCTAGTTTGTTTGACAGTTTGAATCGACATGCTGAAAAAAAAAGGTTGAAATTCACAACAACAAAACCGGCGAAGTATATATTAAAGTAATTACAGTTCATTAACACATACTTGAACGATTAATATGTTAGTAGACTCAGGACACTCGCCCGAGACACGGTCGAGAAATTAATTTTGTTTTAGAATAAGTGAGTGTGTGGTGTGGTAATGCATATTTAAGATATAAGTGCACATTTTGTTGTCCAAAAAGAAGCACCGTTGGAACGTGGGTGGAAGAGATACGCCCTATTTCGCTCATATGTTTTGGCCAAAACACTTGAAAGGATGGATTTGATGACACTTAGAATATTATTTTCAGAGAGTATTTTTGATAGATGAACATATTTCTGGACCCCCTTCTTATTCGCACATATGTAATGCCTGATATCACCTCGTGATTCAGACCCAACTCGTCACTAGCAAGGTATAGTCTGCTCCGTTTTGTCTCGACCGCGTCTAGTCGTTAAGCCCCGGTATAACGAGTCTTGAGACACAACAATATCAAGACACGTCGAGACGCTTACAAAAACTTATTAGATCATCGAGACTCAGTCAAGACTCGCACGAGACATGTCGAGACGGACTCAAGACGTCTCAAGGACCTGACCTGCAGAGCAGACGCGGTCAAGACGGTTACGTCTCAACCTCGTCTCGAGCGAGTCTGGCGTGCGGGTTACTTCAGACATTGTCTATTCATACTATACTCTTACAAGTATTAAAAACACGGCTATGGCTGTTTGTATAATAAATAATACTTTTGTTTCAGAAATATGAAATACCACAAAACAATAACTGATACATTCCTTTAGTTATGATAAACGCCTAATCGTTATACACTAACAAAATCACAGGCTATAAACATGCGATGGAGTACAGTTTTCAGTATACAGTTAAAACTTTGAACGTACTCATAATAATTCATTTAACTTTGAAGGTGCGGGTTTGGCGTTCATCATCTACCCACAGGCTGTGACGACACTTCCGGTATCACAACTCTGGTCCATCCTCTTCATGCTGATGCTCATGAACGTTGGAATTGGCACTATGGTGAGTTCCTCCAGTCATACAAAGTTCATTTTCACTGGCACTGAATCCGAGTATTAAATCCTGATAAGTAGAACGACTGTAGTTTGAATCCTTTTCAGGTGTTGCGATACATCCAGACAATGGTGCAAATAGGTTAATGAATAAACGTGGCATAATATGTGCAATGTTGCTAATCGTTTCAATATACGCTGAGTTTGTGAACAAGTCTGCAAATGTACAATTTGATCTACATAAACATAATCTTGTAATTGTAATGTTATCTGCAGTAACTTTTTAACTACACTGCTTTGCATATTTTATATAGTTACGTGAAGTCATAATCAATATAGCAATCCAAGCAACTGGACACGAATTATACACTTGTTTCTTAGACATACATACAACGTTTAATCCTCGTAGCAATTACTTCCCAGTAAATCCAATCTTCAAGCATAGTACAACGGATGGGAAATATGCCTTTCTAAATTAAATCCTAAATTTTAAATATAATGTTTATTTCATAAGTTCGTACACACATAAATACACACACACACGCACGCACGCACGCACGCACGCACGCACGCACGCATTCACGCACGCACACACACATGTGCACACACACATGCATATCTAAATTTGTTATTAATCATATATTATATTATACATAATCTATATATACATATCTATATATACATTATATATATATACATAATATATATACATAATATATATACATAATATATATAAACATATATATATACAATATATATATATATATATATATATATATATATATATATATATATATATATATACACACACACACAATCTGTGAAGACTAAATTAGCCGTACCCTGGCGTGCACGCATCCTTTCAGTTCACCCTGGTTCAGACGGTGCAGACGACCCTCGTGGACGCCTTCCCGCGCAAACTCGGCCGAGGCAGACGACCGCAGTTCCTTCTTCTCACCATCTGCCTGCTCGGATTCTTACTCGGCTTGCCCCTGACAACCAGAGTAAGTGCAGTCGTGTGAGGGTTGGGCGGGGCTGGGCAATGTGTCCACGTAATGCGCCACGTATCCAAGTATAATATTTGCCCAAAGGCGCTACATACGTAAAATAAAAGTCGTAGTAAATTGATAAATATTACAATGAAATTGATACACATTACATTAAAACAAAATAAACTTGCTAAATACAATAAGAAGTAAACTATAATAATAATCATCAACATCATAATTTAATCAGCTGTACAAGTACATAAATATCAACAGCAGTGCGTATTGTGTAGGCTATCGTTGGTTTACTCATTTGCCTGTTCGGAGATCTCTCTGCGCATGTGCAAACATGTCATTGTGGAGAGAAATTCGGTCAACATGTAAACATAGGAATACGCAGCGATACTATTATGTTTCCATTGTGATTGCACTGTCGATTTGTGTAGTGTTTATGTGTTGCTGCGCTGTATCGGATTTCCCCAGTGATCTACACGGCAAGCGAAGAATCTATAGTCTGCCACACGCATATCGCACTCACTCAGTGCGCGCATATCACAGCTGTTCTTCTTACTGTTTGGTTAAATAAAATTCCACAGGAAAACATCTTTAGCCAGGATTGTAGGTGAACCAATTTTACCGAGGATACTTTGCGTTGATCTAAGACAAACCGATCTTCGAACATGTCCTGTGGGTGTATCACGTAAGGAAGCGTGTCTATTATTTAGGGCACTTCTACTCTATTCCTTCATCGATCTTAGACTGTTACCTTGCTACAGCAGTAAAGTCTGGCAGTGGTATATACTGTCATATTCATTGTATGGATTTAGTTAATAATGAATCCATAATTAGTACCCCAGCAAGTATAGCGGATCTTTTATATCCAGAATCATCAAATGTCTAACATGTATAGGTATGTATAGGCAGCAACCATCAGTGCATACATGTAATCCATTGTAGGAAGTCATTTTCTGGGTTTGTTTTAGTTATCTATTTCCTTTTGTGCATCATCTGTTGCCCATTCAAATCAGTAATAGTTATGACATCAATATTACCAATCCGGTGATGCATCCTTCGGGTCCGCTCGGGCACAATAGATCCAGCTTCGATAGTTATACCACAGTATACAACACAATTCGCCGCATATCTACATTTCAAACAAACATCCCCGCGTTGCTAAGACAGATAGATCTAGGGATAGGTGGGATACACCGTGACACCAAGACAGCCTTACGTTAGACAGCAGATGGTAGAGGTTCCTCAAGGTAAGACAACGATTAAAGTCCGTGGAGGAGGTCACAAAATACGCAGCGTATTATGGGAAACAAACTCCAGGAAAACTACAGACTATCAGCAGTGGAACGCTCTTTTCGATTCCTTCCGAACCAGTTACGGCAAGTTGGGTGCTCCGAAGGCATGATGAAGATTAAAAAACATGTAACGTTACGAGCACTCTTGGGTATTTTTTTCTAAGCGGTAACTGACTCCATTGACCGCGTTTTGTGTGAGAGACAAAACGTCAAGACAGGTGCCGTAAACATGTTTATGTCGCATACACTTTATTTGTCAGTGGGGTCGCGTTACAGATTGATTTGCGCGCTGTTGCTTGCGTCATCTTCGTAAATAATATCTGACCGTAACCGGTTATGTCGTACGCTTCACAAGGCAGGCGTAGTCACTGACAAATCGACCGCCAACTGGAACTAGTAGCCACACGTGGTTCACGTGACCAGCGATCTTCGTGATTCATTGCTGTCTACGGCAGTATATCGCAATCCGCATGCACCAAGAAAAACTCGGGCGAGATTGTCGAGTCGACACAGTGTATATTTATCGTCGCTTTTGTAGTCCCAGCTGGAGTGTTTTGCTTGTGACCCGAGACTGTTGATGTGGCACGGCGCAGTTCTGCCCATTGGGGAGTGTAGGGTAGGCCCACACAAAACGAACCAGCAACAAGAATCGTCTCGGCGATCGAGGATGTCGAAAGATCAATCATCGTGGGGATTATTAATTTTATTTGACCGACTTAAGATATACGTTAATATTTCAATAATGGGAAGTGGGAAGACTCGGGTAGGAGGGACATGAACTGATGGGATGATGATGACAGAAGGAGAGAGTGATTGCTGGCAGCAAGTTGTGGAGAGAACAACAATGACGGGTAGTTGACAGGAATGTCGCTGACCTCACCCGTGTATACGGAACAGGGGATGTGTCTACAGCTAGAATGCATGTTATGATACTTTACTGAATATTCTTAATATAGCTCATAGTACACTAAGAAACTCTTTCTATAATGGCTTCTCCAAATTGACTGGCGTTCTAGTTGTGTAACTTAATAATGATTGTATATGTATAACTGGCCTATACACACACGCACGCACGCACGCACGCACGCACACACGCACGCACACGCACCACACACACACACACACACACACACACACACACACACACACACACACACACACACACACACACACACCAATATGTGTATGTAATCTTTCTATGGAAAAGAAATGTCGTTGTTATCAGGACTGGGGTATATATTATGTAGCAAACATACGTTGCCCTAAAGGTTGCACACTGACGTAAGACCACCAAAATGTGCACGTCCGCCATTACCCGACCGCAGAGTACCTTAAAAAAGCAGCATTATGCACGTTGTCTGGATTTCTGTGAGCACATATGTAGTGTGGAGTGATTATAAATGACGTTTTTGTACAGCGTGACATCAGAGCTGTCAAATTACGACAGCTGTCATTCGGTGCATTTCTGCGTATTAATACAGTTGTCATTTTGCTTGGTGATGTAATCAGGGGCAATCCGTGGGTGGCTCAAGCAGAAATGGAGGGGTGTAAGGTTTGAATGAACTTTGTGGGAGCCTGAGGTATTAAAAGTTCACGAATTTTCCACTGAACCTCTGTCTGTGGAGGGTAAACATGCTGTGAAATTGTCAATAAGAGAGCTGATCAAGATTAATAGGAAATGAAGGAAACGTTATAATGGTCGCCTATGGAAAATGCAAATGTGGTCTTAGGCCTAATTGAAAAACGGCCGTTTTGACATAAGAGGCACGAAAACGTAGTTTGAGCGATGCGTGAGGTTGTTGTTTTGCTTCATTTGAAGTTGCTATTGACTGTAATACAATGGAGTCATTATTTACTGATAATGCTCCATCTAGGAGAGTTACTAAAAGCAATTAGCAAGCTAGTTACCGCGTGATATGCAAGGAAAATACACTGATAATATTGGTTATGTGGAAGTTACACGCTGCATTTTACACACCATGCGTAATATCCTATATTGAAGACAGCATGAGTTTGTGCTTCAAATGTCCCTGTTCAAGAGCGCGAATAATTTGTTTCGTATTTTTAAAAATGCGCCACATTAACGACATATTTCCAGTACGATGAGTTTAGCTGCAACTACATTACTTATACTGTGTATGCGACATCTACAAATGCGTGTTTCTTAATAACAAATACTAAAATGAACATCCGATAGCTTCCTATTTGTTAATCCTAATTATGTGATGCTTGCTTGTGTCGTATTTAGAACACAAAATAAGCATCAACGGGCGAGCAAAGGACATTTGATTACACCCCCACCCCTTAAACGCAGCCTCTATTTTAGTCAATTGTTGGTCGCCGAATGAAGCGGATTGTCCACGCGCGTCTAAAAAATGTACTATCTTTCACCTGCTCATTTTAGCGACATATATACCCTAACTGAAACACCGAACACAATTGAGAATATATTTAAATATACCCCAGATGTGACTGAGAATAAGAAAGCAGCGCATTTTATCCAAGCATGCCCCGACTGCCGTAATCCGATTAGGTTCATTGATGCTCATACAAACTAAAATTGAGCACCTAACAGAAGTGTCAGTATGTTGCAATTGTCTACAAGAACTAACACACCATCCCTGTCGACAGTCTTGCACTTTTCAGCTGTAACATAACCGAATTATACAGATATTTGCATATGACATGTCAGCTTAAACTAATCACATACATAAGTGATATATAGTGTGATAAGAAACTATATAAATCACTGGTAATTTGTATGTTCTATCCGAATTGTCAACATCTAAGATGCTCTTTATTGCACTAAAAGCAATGTGGATATGTTTTAGTAACAACATTATTACCACAATGAATGCGTTTACAGCGATCAAGTTGCGGCAGAGGGTGGCGCAACTGTCTATTCAACATTTGCCACGTGTCTATGGTGTCACTGGCCAACATTTTTTTCTGACAGTAACTAATCTACCAGCTGTATCTGATGTGTTCAATAGTGTATGTACACCAGCGAAATAATTGGTGGCATAAAAAACGACGTGTGATGGTTATGGAAGTGTCTCTGTCTAATATAATGGGTTGCGCCCGAGTAAAGTGCGGCTTATTGCAAGGGGGGTAGGGTGATAATTTGTTTGACGCAAGAGATACGTTCTACTGTGTATCACGAATATGCTTCCATCATGTAACGTGTATATTCCTGAATGTATGTCCCACATTTCAGCGTTCTACATACAATTTAATTGAAATTACCATCGAAAGACGCTGCCTGGCCTTTCAATACTGCGACAATTTATGAGAAACTGGCCTGTGATTCTGAGCCCTCCTGGGGACGTATATATACGACGCACAGTTCATAATTGCATCATACAATTAAGCAAAGTTGGTGAGCATTATGATATACAGAAATTCGTGAAATTTAGCACTTTGCGTGTCCGAAAAAATGCTGTTCAAAAATATGATTTTTGCATTTTTATGGTGAAATTTACAACATTTAAAAAAAAAATTGTCAAAAAATATATATCTTCAATATTCTCTATATGTTACTGTCAGATCGTTAAGAGACTGTGGTGGACTGTTTGTTGTGTACAGTGCCATTAGTTTCAGGCAAACGTCTGATCTATTATCGGTTTCTGAATAAACGTGTTTCAACCCACGCACGGTGCTATTTATCTGGGAGGGGTGCAACTTTTGAAGACGCATATTATAATTATTATCGAGATGGTGTCAATTTCCCTAGACAGTTAATCTAGCTATATGTCATTCTTGATGTATGACTAATTTTTGTGAACTTTTGACGTTTTCGGCCAATCTAATTGACGTAAGACCACCAAAATGTGCACGTCCGCCATTACCCGACCGCAGAGTACCTTAAAAAAGCAGCATTATGCACGTTGTCTGGATTTCTGTGAGCACATATGTAGTGTGGAGTGATTATAAATGACGTTTTTGTACAGCGTGACATCAGAGCTGTCAAATTACGACAGCTGTCATTCGGTGCATTTCTGCGTATTAATACAGTTGTCATTTTGCTTGGTGATGTAATCAGGGGCAATCCGTGGGTGGCTCAAGCAGAAATGGAGGGGTGTAAGGTTTGAATGAACTTTGTGGGAGCCTGAGGTATTAAAAGTTCACGAATTTTCCACTGAACCTCTGTCTGTGGAGGGTAAACATGCTGTGAAATTGTCAATAAGAGAGCTGATCAAGATTAATAGGAAATGAAGGAAACGTTATAATGGTCGCCTATGGAAAATGCAAATGTGGTCTTAGGCCTATAGGTTGCACACTACTGAACTGTGCTTTTAATGTTGGCACGTTCGCGGCCTAGTACTATCTGTGCTGATAATCAGTGAACAGAGCAAGCGCAGTCACGACCGAGTTGACCATTGTTACTACTTGGAAAGTTTCAAACACAAACGGAGTAGTACTTAAAACGTCACTAGCTAAGCCCACTTCATCAGTGCAAATACTAGACAGAAAATAGTAGAATCAACTCAACTTGTTGCCAGTTTAAATGGTAAACGCGAAAGTGCTCTCAAAAGCTTAGAACTGGAACTTGCTTTTATGGCGGATTAATAAATGAATAACATAAGTTATCAGTAAGAAGTGTCTTTCTAAATTCATCATAGGACCTACACGCTGTTCACGTTACCCGACGGACTGGTGTTATGTTATTGCTGAGCAAACAGTAACAATAATACACGATCGTGTGCTGATGTGATCCTATCCACGACATGAAGTTCTTTCTCTCACGTGTAGTAACTTATGACGTATTCAAGTGTTTACAATTATATTCTTCATTGTATGTCATGCACAAAACAGGTCGTGTTAGAAAAACTATTACACACATGCACGCACGGACGCACGCACGCATTGTCACCCACAAGCAAGCATATACCCATACGGACACACATGCACACACGTACGTACATACACATACACATACAAATGGACATGCGCGCGCGCGCGCACACACACACACACACACACACACACACACACACACACACACACACATATATATATATATATATATATATATATATATATATATATATATATATATATATATATACTCGCATACACACATGGAAACACACAAAACACACATATGCACACAGAGAAATACACACATACTCACAGACATGCAGACACATGCACACACGTACACATATATACATACATACATACATACACACACACATACATACATACATACATACATACATACATACATACATGCATGCATGCACACACACACATACATGCACACTGACGCACACACTAACAAATGAAAACTGACGACTTGGCGCTTCTGCAAAGCAACGCGTAAATTATGCTGCTGGTAATAATTATGACTGATGACTAACTGAGATGTAATGTAACAGTCGTAAGCCATACACACTAACGTTGGCCGTACTGTTGTTGTACAGGGCGGGATGTACATCCTGCAGTTGATGGACCAATATGCCGCTACGTACACGATTCTCTCCATCGGCCTCGCGATGATCATTGGACTAGCATGGGTCTACGGTTAGTGAAACGTTGTATATCTTTACTGTGATATATGTAGAGTTTAAAACTACCTTGTCTGTTTCTTAGTTGTAAAATATCATAGTTATCAGTATTTTATGAATTGTGTTGAATGTACCAAGAGCCCATTTCCGGCTAGATATAAATTAGTATGTCCATTCTAAGCTAGATATGAATTAGTAAGTTCGTTATATAAATGTTGCACGAACGGAATGCTCAATCAATACATACGATATATTCAGATATAGTAAACAACGTGTGTTGGGACACGGGGATTATCGCACAGTCCCGGAATTACTGAGTAAGATCGCAAGGGCTTGAAGTTATGATACAAAGAACAACTAAGTAACTGGACTTCCGGTTCACAGTATTGTAACCTTGCATGAGACAGTGACCCCTGGAACGGTGTAAATCGCATTAGTTATTATTTCTTACACCGACTGTTTTGTTTACACCGACATGCAAGGTACCTCACCCAGAGTGTACCTTGCATGTCGTGTTTTACTGAAGATGTTGTAGTCGGTAGGCTGTTGCCCTTATCGTTTTCTCCGATGTCTGCGCAGCGATGAAGATGGATAAAGTATCGATTTATTTTATTTCTAATCTGTAAAGGATGCCGTTTAAATCTCAGGATAGATCCCTACACGTTAAAGTGGCAATCTTCATTGTCCCAGTTTGTTGTCATTTTACTTTTCACCCACATTCTAATCATCAATCAAGCCACTAACCTGAAATCATTCTTCGAAGCTTTGCTATCCGCAGGAGTCAGGTTGAGAGACACACGTATCGTTGCCTGTGTTATTACGTTATTACGTTCATCGTCACAACTACGTATTGCGTATATTCATTAATTCATGCAACTGGATTAACTAAACTATTATTGCAGCAATATAGCTGCAACTTGTATAATCGCGCAGGCCAAATTGCCCTGGGTTTTTCATTTAGGTGTATCATTCGTGAAATATGTTACATTTATAAATATTTGCCTCAGTCGAATATTCTCTATTATTTTCGTGTTGATCTAACCCCAAACGGTGTAGGGGCCTAAACCATTTCCCCACGACATCGTTCTGGTGGTACACTTATAGTGATGACGTATTTTATACACGCTCTGGGGATGTTTCTGTTGATAACTTAGATATAGGGGTAAAGTGAAACCTGCTTCTGATGTAGAATATTTTATATTTATATTTCTGCTTTTACACTTATCTAACTTATAACTTTATTTATTTTTATCTATTCATTTTTTTAACATATTTGAAGTGTTATATCTACTTACATGTGCTAATGTATGTACCAATTGTATATGGGTTTTTACCTGAAATAAATGTATTCGTATTCGTAGTCGTTGATGCAAAACGGTGCAAATGCACGATTGTGCTCCATGTCGAAACAGGGGTGGATTGCGTATTAATTGATATAAAAAATTATATAATGACTTTTAGATCTATGTAATAGCGTCAATTTGAGGAGATATTTCTGCTTTTCAGGACTGAAACGTTATTTCTCCGACATTGAAGTGATGCTCAACCGTCGACTTGGACTCTACTGGGTGGTGATGTGGCGGTTTGTTACTCCTGGAGTCATCATCGTGAGTATGATGTCCTATATTATCGGACCAATTCTTGTTATCGGCTACCTTTATTTCACTGTATCCGATGTGAACAGGTGATTTCATAAAAAATTGTGCGAGTACCGTCGATAAGAAGAGTAAATATTTACGACACAAGGAATATTGAAATCCAAGACGAAACGTGATTTAGTTTACTTTTTTTTTGCTACGCGACATATATATTATATTATGCATGCATGCGTGCGTGCGTGTGCGTGCGTGCGTACAAGGTGTTGTAACTTAATGAATTATAGTTTTTTAATAAATCATAACCCGGGACGTATGACTTGATAGTCGCCCCGAATATCGTGTGACGGATAAATTATATTGCAAGTATGCAACAACAAATACCGCACTTCAATTAAACATTTGGACAGTGTAGGAAAAGATAAAAATAAAAGTACGCTATGTTGTGTAACACGATGTTATAGTAAAAACGGGGATATTGCACGCGTTTACAAAAAGACCGAAAGTATGTGCAGTATTCACTTTCGGTTTCAGTTCATCTTGTTGTTCAGCCTGGTGGGTTTCAAACCGACGTCATACGGTGACTATATCTTCCCGCCAGCCTGTGAGGTGATCGGTTGGATATTGTCGACAGTCGAGTTCATGTGTATACCCGGAGTGGCCATCTACAAGCTGTGTACAACGGAGCGAGGGAAATCGCTGATAGAGGTGTGTAGAGTCAACTATCACTAAAGTGTACTGACGCATTTGGTAAAAGAACACCTCGTGAGTTCATCCTGCCCCTTTCGGGACATCGAGCAGAGTTTTCTTAATTTAATACGAACTTTCGTTATTTCTTTAACTTCATTCTAGGTTAATTTCCATTTCTGCACGATTTTGGTTAAACATCTTATGTTTGCGGCGAAATACAGACCGCAAACTGCGTTTTATTTATGTCACACCTTTATGCATTTAGCAAATCTATCAGATTGGGCGCAATATTCTTTATCGACACATTAGTGAGTAGCAACTCATATATTATATTCCTCTGTCACTCTTAAGAACGCTATGCCTATGACGTAAATGCTAGTTTCATTATCGCTGCACGTGTTATCTTGTACGACTTGCGTCTTGTAGTGCATTCGTAATCGGCTACACCTGTGAATTAATGATCACTAATAACCAGTTTTATATCGACGCATAGGAGGAGCACAACGGTTATTGCATACTAATCGATATTCCTCGTATTAAACTATCTTGAATGTGACACGACTGTCAGTAACGTTGGTCGTTTTCACCCGACAGCGCCTGCGCATACTGACGACCCCACACGAGGATTGGGGCCATAAAGGCGAAGCAAGGAAGGAAGACAATCAGATCCCGCTCAGCAGCGCCCCTAACGGCATCGACGCTGATGCACATTACGCCTGAGTACGGACGGACGCCGCACCTGAACTTGCCTAGATTCGTACCATCGCAGTAACTTACAGTCGAGAGATCAACACGTTTGAACGACAATGACTTGTGATTAAAATTGGACAGCTCAACGATGACAAAGGCGTCGTTGCCTACGTGGATAATTCCCAATGCGTATTAACAATTGCTTCTTGTGTAACTTTATGACGCGTATGCGTGTCACGTGATGTATGAGAAAGGTTCAACATTTGCACGTTGGTGACGCTCCGCCACGGACCCAGCTTGGAAATGAATGGCGACATAAATTGACCACGATTACCAGTGCACCGCGGTGACTTAAAATATGAAAATGTACTATTTTACTAAGCATTTAATTAAAAACAAGAAAATGTATTTCCGATGTTTCTGCGTAGATTAATGCGTGTAATGTGTAGATTATTTCGGTCTATCTGAGGCACGTTTACACAAATATATAGTTGTGCTTGCTAGATGTAGATCTAAACTGATTAAATAATTTACACGACATTGCTAACTAAAACACATCGATCAACACGCTACGAGCATAAACTGTGGAGGGGTCAGAGCACAGTTAGACTTCCTGGTGTGACCCATACCAATGTAATACCTTAATAATGATGTCATTTGAGATTTTGAAAAATTCTTATATGTGAAATGAGTACAGTAGGACAGGCATACTAGTAGGTTCAGTGCTGTGATGTATCTGCAGTGCAATGACACGTGCTAGGCAAGAGAATAGTTGGCGTAGTGATGTTTTTGCGATTTTTTCTTACATGACCCTGCGGATGCAGAAAAACGTGCTCAGTTTGGTCAATATTGATGGGCAGTACACATGCATGCATTTTAAGAGAGCCTGAGATATGCCTTTTTGACGAAATTTGATCAGCATATCAATTACATGACTGCAGTGACTGTGTTAAAATAAAAAATCTCAGGTTCAGTTTCCTTATAATCTGACAAAACGTTAACACGGCCGCCAATGAGAAAATCAAGTGCTCTGTGCCCAGAAGGTACCCGTTATGGTGGCGCCATCTGGTGATCATTACCAGAGTGTCTTGAGTGATAATGATGGCCTCTGCACAAAACAAACCTATCCAACACACAAGTAGATAATTCTAACTTCTATAGTTATTTCTGTATTTCTGATAACTTTACTAATTGGTACATCAGTTATCCATGGGACTGACAGAAGAAGTGAGAAGACCCCAGCATCTAGGAGAAGATGCACTTACAGTACTCCAAAGTTGGCATATTAATAATAATTAATAAAATCAATAATAAAATCCAAAGTAGACCTCTGTTCATAAGTGTTTACAGTATAATATTCGACAGAATATAAGACGTAACTTAGATATAAAAATTAAAATACAAGCAAAAAATATATTAAATTAATATTTGCATATGGATAAGTTGTATAAGTTGTTATACAGAGCTAGACGGAATAAAGGTGAATAAAAATCGACATTGATGTATTATTAAGTTATATTTTGTATCAATGTAATAAAAAAGTATATGTATATATAAACCACTGTACAGTTATGCAATAGTTAATTAATAAATTAATAAAAAAAAGTATGTGGCTACAATAATACATTATTAGTTTCAATGAAACTTTTCAAATCATAAATACATTGGGTGGCATATCGATTAAAGTATAACATTTTGATGACCAAACATTAAAAACGAGTTTAACGTGTGTTTTAATCTGAGATTTAAATGTGTTCGTGCATGTAATATACAGACAAGTTAACTGGAAGCTTTTGTACAGACAAAATATACTCAGAATGGTGTGGATTTTAATCATTCATGTTATGTACAGCTCACATACATGCAAGTATCATCATTCATACACATAGCTGTCACCAATAAGGATATTTAGTTACTGGATAATACTCATGTTTTCGTTATATCATGTCTTGATTAACATTCTCAGCGTTCACCTTGTAGATAAAAAGCACCCACATAACAAATATAAGTTTCAGTACTGGCCACCAAGTGGCATCAGTTCCAACAATAGTCACCAGGTGTTAATCATTACAAATGTGTCTGCCAGATGGCGCAAATGTCAGGAATTACTGGAATGTTCAGATTGGAACAATTTCCTGACATCAAATATAAAGTACGCTTCCATATCTGGATAGCTTTGGTTCAACGCACAAATAAATGCTGGATTTAACTCTGCTAATTGTGAATTAGCTAAAGCATGATGTCATTTGTTTTATCACAAGCTGTTTCATATATCAACTCCACCTCCATACTAGGAATTTTTGCAACACACGAATAAATGCTAAAATTTAATAGTAAATACAGTTTACGCATTAAACCGAGTTAGTTGTGGTTTATCTAAAGTATGACGTGCTGATATCACACTGTTAATATCACACAAAAATAGACATCTAAGCTCACTTACCGTGTATCTATTTTTGTTTACGTAAGAAATCATAACATTTCTTGGCTTCAACTGTGAATGTAAATGTGCTTCTAACATAATCTCTCCCCCCCCCCCTCTGAATTTAGGCACTACCTAAACTCACTTAATTTACACTGCTAAAATCAGAACACTCACACGTATTCCCGTATTATTGGTATTCTTGCAAATTTGACTTGTGTAAACGTTTTACATGATTTATATGAACATTTCCCTGGTTTTGTTACAATTTTCTAGGTGTTATATCAGCATCATTCTTCATGATTAATTATTTTGAATTTCGACATCGCCAATTAAATAAAAATCAAGCAGCTCCAGGTGTATAGTATTAAGTACTGGCTAACACACGCTTTACAGTAAAACTGCTCCAGTGGCACCACCTAGTCAACAAGACTTGTACTAACACACATCACCACTGCATAACTGAACCTGGCAGTGTGTATTGTTTTGGTAGCTGCATCATGTTAATATCTGCTCACATTTAGTTGCCTATTACTAAGCAGTGATGTATAAATATGATCACTGAATTTTCAATAGGTGGTTTATCTAAATTGCCAAGCCACAAACCGAGAACCAGTACTTAACAACAGACACCTTACGAACTGATGAGACCGCTGTATCAGCCACAGTCTGAGCTGGAGAACATGGCCTTTCCTCGATCCCTAGGCTGACGCACGTTCGAGGAACTTCACCTCGTCAGGGTGCTTGGCCTTGGTGAATACCCTCTGGATTGCTTGGAAGACAGTCTCAGGACTCTTGGCTGCATCGACCCGGGCGTGAATGCCGCGCTTGCCGTAGTAGTCGATGAGGGGGGTGGTCTGGGTGTGGTATGACTCAAGGCGCTTCTTCAAAGCCTCAGCGTTGTCGTCTGACCGCTTGATGAGTGCCTCACCGGTCAACTACAACAACAGACAACATCTCAGGAATGGGGTCAGTTAAGAAGATGTATTTTATGGGATCCATCAGAGAATTCAAATTATACGTAGAAAGAACAGTAATAATTCATTTCCTGAGTAGTACTCTCTTCAAGGGTGTCTAGTACAGTACCTATTAAATTGTAGTGTTTAATTAACACTAGATAATATTATTAAATGTATACAAGACTAGACCCCAATGTACTAAATACACCTGACTATTACATACAAAGATAATACATATTTAAAACATATATATATATATATACATATACATATATATATATATATATATATATATATATATATATATATATATATAGACATGAGACATATTATTTATTTAATAGATCAAAGTAATAATTTTTAATGGATAATTTATCATTTTAAAGACCATTTTAGTATATTTCATTTTATTATTTATAGACAGAATAAGCACTGTGTGATTCAAACACCAGAACACATTCTTATTTGACATGAAGTGTACACTGCATGTTGAAAATGACCAATAAAGCATTAGTATTATAATTTTTAAGGACACAATATGCCAGTAATGGTAAATGTCTTTCGGAAGAGACTAAAAACTAGTGATTCCTTCTATCTGGTGTCTATGCCAGGGGAAGTACAAGATCCCACACAGGGGGTAAATGTGTAACCTGTAGTGGACTCACTAATTCTAGAGAAGGACAACTCTGAAAACCAAGCTCGACAATACTTAGTCGCAAACATGTGGCTAACATAGAGTGATGAGCTACCCATAAGAAGAAGATGTACAGCCAGACTTACGTCGTCCTTCATTGGCATCTTGGGTGGGTTAAAGTCGATGTGGTAGGACCGCCCACTGGGGGGGTGGATCAGTCGACCAGTGATCCGACGCACCAGGAGACTGTCTTCAATGCCAAACTCAAGGACAACGTCCAGTTTCTGCTTGCGAGTGTCCAGCAGGCCGTCCAGCTGTGGTGGACACACATGGTCATGGTCAGTGTGCTGTCCTTTATCTATTTAATGTATCATGTATAATTTATGTAGGCGATGAAACGGTTTGGTTGAGTGGACCCCTGAAGAGTATACACAAAAGACAGGTGTTTATATTTCCAGGCACATACCTCATAACTTTTCCAAAATTGTTTATTCAAACTAGTAAGAGATTATTCATTGTTTAAACAAAAATGATATAAATTCAATACTTTCACGCTATGAACGTATTTGGAATTTTCTTCCATTTTTCGTACTTTGATGACACATCTGCCTCACTGGTGAACTTGGCAGTGATATATCAGCGGAAACAATGTTGACCCGGATGCCAGAAAGAAACAGGAAAGCATGTAGGCCAAAAACATAAGCAAAGAATTAATAAATAAAAAATTAAGGACTGCGAAACTGACGAGGAACACAGCAGCAACTAAGTGAATCCAAAAACTGGGAAGTGTTGTGTAAACTTTTGCCCACATTGCATAAAGAAGATGATATGGTATTAAAGCAACCCCAAAACTGGACTGATGACTGACATAATAAATCCCACCTTCTTGGCCTGTTCGATATTGCGGGGGAATCCGTCGAGGAGGAACCCCTTCTTGCACTCCGGCTTGTCCAGGTTACTGTCGATGAGTTCCACCACCAGGTCGTCGCTGACCAGCTTCCCATCATCCATCACTTTCTTGACCTTCTTGCCAAGGTCGGATCCGGAGGCTACGACCGCTCGCAGCATGTCACCTGCAAACCAGTGACATGTTATCAAGGTAATCAAAATAATTAATTATAAAAAGCGCACATACATTTTTAATTATAAGCTGCAGTGTCATCAAATGTTGGTAATTACCTTAACGGAAACGTCTCCATAAACTCAAACTGTAAGTACAGTTTTATAAATTCAACATGAATCCTAATGATTTGCTCAGAAAAAAGAAAAACTGTTGAACAGTGCCCGTAGTACCAATCAGATCAATAAAATTATAATAGTTGAAAATTTTTTTATTTAAAGACAATGTTTATATTTGGATTACTTTAAATAATTTAAGTGAAATAAAACATATCATTAACATTGTCAAAGAGATAGTCAAAATGGTTCAGAGCAATGTTCATAGGAACATGGCTGAATTAAAACACAATAAATGTTCACTTGTATATACGCAGTTGGATAAACTATAACAGTCTAACCTGTATAACTTCTAAACATTCAAAGTTCAGACCTATGTTATTTCAACTAAAAGTTTTGTTTCTTTAGTGACAGTGAAACCCCATTTGAAAACCAGATTACAAGTAGCTTTGATACATCAGTACATGCCCTTCAAGTTGTGCCGTTGACACAAGTGGTAAGTATTTCAAGTGTTTGCTAAATTCTACAAGTAGCACTCTGATCTGTTTACAACACACCTGTTGAGAGATGACAGGCACAGTACTTCCTGGCCAACATAGGAGCCTGAAACACAAGCATTTCAACATGTAAACATAGACATTGTATTCATGAAAATGTTCATCAAGTTGGCAATAATTACACAACTAGCAATGTTCGACTTACTTCTACGTTTCGACCACCATCGGCGGCCTTCTTCAGGAACTGAATGTTCAGTGGTCACTGCTCGCTAGATGGCGTGGCGAGCAGACTGTCCCATACATGACTTAGTCTCATAGCTTTATCTAGAGACCAGTCCACCCGTCATTTGGACGGGTAAAAACGAATATGGTAGAAATATGGAGGACGGGTTGTGGACGGGCAAAAAAATGAAGGAGCAAAAAAAAGGTCTTCCAAAACCTTAGATATTGCTAGTTATGCCTTGAAAGTGAGTGTAAATGGTGTAAAATGTGTGTTTGTAGCCCATTTCAGGTCATCAAGCACAATCTGAAAGTTTATAAACTAGCTTAACAGTTAACATCAACGTGTCCACCAAAACATGTGACTGGCAAACCAAAACATGTGACTGGCAATAATTTGATCCTGCATAAAGCCCTGCTTAGTCTGTAGCCCCCTCGTCTCTGTTCATAGTTGATTCCGTCTTCCTAATCCAGATGGCTTCTTTTTATCCAATTTATTTTATTTTATCCTTTTATTTATGCGCATTGGATAAAAGAAGCCATCTGGATTATGAAGACGGAACCAACTATGAACAGAGACAAGGAGGGCTACAGACTAAGTCACGTGTGGGACAGTCTGCTCGCCATGCCATCTAGCGAGCCTTGACCACTGAACATTCAGTTCCTGAAGAAGGCCGCCAATGGTGGTCGAAACGTAGAAGTAAGTCTAACATTGCGAGTTGTGTAATTCTGAAATTTGTTTCAAATAATAGTCATTGTAGTTTTTATGTACTACACAGTGTGTGATTCAGTAACAAAGCATACTTGTTAATTTGCAAATTATGACAATGTTGTTTTTATTTTTTAAATGTAAACCTCTATAGAAGTCCACACAAATAGTGCAACTGTAGAAAGTTTGCATGTATCCAATTGGAACATCTGTCTTATAATATTAAGTTCATAACAAGTTAAGTGCAGAGATATAGTATGAAAATAAACTGTCCACTTAACACAACTGAAACAAAAATGGTACGCAAACATATGAAAATGCTGCAAGGTTGAATTAAAGTTTATTTTGGTTCTAGACATTTTAATATTTTAACTACAAGGGGTAATGTTGGTAGATGTCATTACATGTCATCTCCATGACTGTCATCTCCATGGGACTTATTGTGTATAACACTATTGATAGTAAAACACAACCTGTTTGCCAATTCTACCAAGTGTCACACTGGCTGGGCACAACTGCTCTCAACCATCACGTGAACACATATTCAATGAAACATTTGGCTTCAGTTGTTGTGTACTTCAAACAGCCTCTCCAAGAGCTGACATTTATCATTATTTGGCGCAGTATGCATCGCATTTGGCCATGCTGCCTACCATTTGGTTGTGTTGCCTACCTTCATAGAAAACCGCACAAAAACTAAGATTTGTATTTTGTATTAAGTAATAACTCTGTATATATAGACAATATTTGGAGCTATCCTAGGCTAAGGTGACCTTAATTTTCAGGTAATTGCATTACTGAAATGACCGTAAACTTGGCATAAAGCAGGGTTCAACTGTACAGTAGATCCATCTTGATTAAAAATGAGCATTTAACAAGCTCAGTCCGACCGTTGCATCATAGATTTGTATAATTATTTTATAGACATGATGCTCATTATAGTTATATGTTGCGCTTTATAAATAATAAATATTATTATTTTTGTGGTAAATACAGGCATGACTGATTAGTAATGAGTTAAAGTAATGATAAAAGATTGCATTTGTATGTTTTAATATGTACTATATATATATATATATATATAATTATATATATATATAATTATATATATATATATATACATATAATATATATATACGTGTAGTGCACCTGATTTTCACTTGCATCGTTAATTAATTTTACTAAATTTACTGGTGGACAGTTATTTCATTAATGCTGTTCAATCAAAGCATATTTTACTGCAGAGCAAACACTGTTCTGAATTCTCCATGAAGATTTCTGTGAAGTGGAATGAACCATATGTGTGGGTAGAATTCAAGGATCAAAATTTAATTCTCAACCAAGTTGCTTGATACAATTTCCACGAATCACCAATTACCACATGCAAGTTGCAAGTGCTTCTCCTGTCATTTCTAGCTAGAGTAACCATAAAAAATACCAGCAGGTACGCCACTATAACAATATAGCTGATGTCATGCCAAATTACTCACACCGCCAAATTACTCAACACACAAAAATCGTGTGGTCTCGAGAAATTACCGGTTGTCTCAGTTATCACAGATTTATGTAACTCATCCGCAGTGAGAAAAAAATTAAATATACATATGTTACAGATCGAACATGATACCACCAGCGAAAAGAAAGATGGCCGTCAGACAGAGGCACACTTCATAAGTTCATACGTTGTAGGTATACAGACTTTTGTACTGTGCATATGATATGATATGGTGCTGAAATGTGCCTCTGAATGGTTACAATTACATGATTTATGGCGCAGATAATGTTGACAGAATGAGATTATTATTATGTACAGGTCTCTAGTTGGATGGTTTAGTCTACATGTTTGGGATGGCAGCCATTTTGCATTTAAAAATAAAACATACTTTGTTTACCCTGGAAATTATTAGGTTATTTTGCAATAGTAAATTATTAATATAAATTTTAATATATCCGAATTATCAGATGTGCCTGTGACGTCAGTCACTCAGTCAGTAAGTGACACTGACAGTGTGTGCTGCCTGTGGCACTGTCAGCCTGTGCCTGTGGCTGTGCTGTGTGGATGGAAGCTCTGCACCAAACAAGAAAAGTGCATTAGCTTTCAAAAAACAGTGTGACACCAATCCACAAATGGACAAGGTTACTGACTATCTGAGACAGTGACACAAAACCGATGCCTTACCAATGCGGTGACTTTGCCTTCGGGCTGACGATAATAATATTGGAGAATAACCATATTATCGCCCTCGTGTCACAGTCTGCGAAATAAAATACGTTACCTGCGTGCCTTTCCCAGAGCCCGGCGGCCCGAGTAAGATTGCATTAATCCCCATGTCAGATGCTGACTCGTCATAGTGCCTTCCCATTGACGACGACATAGCTGTCTTTAAAAAGGGTAAGCTTTATAGATTGACACCGGCAACTGACCGCTCCGACGTGGGCGAGGGTTAACCTTCGGTCGACATGCGCATAGGATCATTTCCGCTTGACCTGATTTTGGTTTGTATGTCAAACTATCACGTGATGTCTATGTTTTCCTTTCAATATGGCGCAGAAAGGAGGATCGCAAGATGACAGCAAATGAAAAGTTCAGAATTATATGTTTGAAGTCGTAGCAGCGACCGCAGTTTAAACTACATTATGCATTTTTCCATCCCCGACACGGCTGAACACATCGACACAAGCGGTGGTTCGTTCACGGTGAGTGAAATTATTTACATGAAACGACAGGTCAGATGTATCTGTCTAAACGTCGTCTTCAAACTTCACACACGGTGACACGCCTACCCAATTTAACACTCCTGGATCCGCCTTCTGCTTCTACCAGTTACACTGAATATTTATTACACTCAGTAGATGTAAACTGTGCCGTAAAATTACCTGGTGCTTTAGCCTAAAGATTAGGTTGTAAATGTTTTAATTGCGTCGTTCGACAAATACTTCTTACACTTGTTTTAACCATTTCAGTGCTTGCCGGCGCTTCAGAAATCAGATATTGTGATCACAGAAATTGGTGCTGAAGAAATATAATGTGGATAGCAAACAGTTTCATCGTGAATACAAAACCTGTACCTAAATAAAATTGGTTATTTACCCGATTTGTTTGGTAATTAAGTATTTACGATGACTGAATGAGTAGCTGTCAACAGATGACCCCAGATGTAATCATACCAGTGTAAGCAAAAATGGGGAAGCAGTCAAACATTGACAGACAAAGAAAGATCCCTACATAGAAGGGTCTGATTGCTCAGTAGACCAAAGCTTCACATACAATGTCAGCATGTATTACGTCAAAATATTGCACATTGTTGAATGCTGCACTGAGTAAAACTCATGGATCGTGTTTTGAAATAAATTGAGAACTAACATGATTCATCTCAGTCATCTGACATTGAGAAACGATAATAAAGACTAAAGATCGCTATAGAAATGCTTGTGTTTACCTGTGTTTTTATTAATTCAGGTTAGCGTGTATCACCAATCGATAGAGCAAAAAAATGAATGATTTATCTTCAAAGTAAACCTTATTCTGATTGAATTGTTCAAAAATTAACACTGCGCTACATTTGAGAATGAAGCCTGTTTTACGCTTCAATTTTTTCAACCCGGTGGTATAAGCTGTGAGGCTAGTGTAACATCAGAGCATCTGGCATCGGTCGCCACAGGCAGTTAAATTATTTGATGATTTGTATTTGTTTTGAAATGCTACTGAACATGTAACATTTGAGTATTCAGAAAAAAATTGGCATGTAAAGAGACATTGTAATGTCGTTTTTAGTCATATAATGTGTAAGCCACGCAGAAACATGGTTTAAAAGTGAAAAATTCTTGCCCAAGCCTATTTTATATATAATTATTGGTGTGATGATTAGATTTATAGATACCGAAAGGGGCATCTATCCCAATATATGGGTAAATCATTTGTTTATTAATCATTTGTTATCATGATAAGTGTGGGAATAAATATGATTTTTAAATTATTTTCCTTGTGTTAAGGTAATCAGGGAAAATAAATAAAAAGTCATACAAAAAATATACAAAATGACATACCTGAATGAAACTTGTTGTAATGTCAAAATATCAAATTTATCTTCCACACATTTACATTTGTATTGGTTCAAGTTGGATTTTTTAATGTTGTGCTTGTCTCATGCCAAGTGATTATTTGCAAAACAAATTTGTACATTTTCAGAATGAAAAATCTCTGGAAGAATTACTGATATATCTGTAAAAGAAATTGGTGTACTTTGTTATACCATGTCTTAGTTAAAAAGTGGTATGAAGTAACATAATTGCATTTATAATATATTCCTTGCCCAAGCCTAATTGAAGTGACTACACAGAGTCATACCTTCATGCAGAGACCCATCACTTGGCCAAATAAAACCCATTGTGGATGGGGGGAAATATTACTGGGTGAGTAAAGCAATAAGTAGCAGAAAAGTGTTCAAAAATCATAGATGTCAGCTACGCCTTGAAAATGCGTCTCACACGTGTGACTGTAATATATTTCAGGTCATAAAACATATCAGTTGGCTTGTTGGTGGTATTGTGGTTTTACTCTATTGTGGTACACAATTTATACCATAATAATTTATACAGTATACACTATACAGTAAAGTGAGTATGCTTAGCTAATTATTTAACAGTGTTGCCACTCTGTGGCGTGTTTGGTCAATACAAATGCTTTTCAGATGGAAGGGAACACCAGAATGTCAGGTTAAGGTTGTTGATTTTTTTTTACATAGTTAATGGAAGGTTACAGAAGTATTGTCAATAGATTTTGATGTCTCATGTCGTACTAATTTTAATAATTTAAATAATGATTTTAAAACCAAATAATACTACTGACACAGTGGCATACCATATAATATGGTATGCCACTGTGTCAGTAGTGTTATTTGGTTTTAAAATCATTGTATACATTATTCAAACTAGTATCATTGTTTAAATTATTAAAACTAGTACGACATGAATTATAGTATGCAGCTGTACGATTGCATACTTCTACATAGATTATATTTGTTCTAATGCCATTTTTGGAATATATTACCAGTAAGAAAGATGCAGTTAAAACTAAGAAAAATAAAATGAGTGATGCCCTGTCCACACCATACCTCGCCAGGACGTAAATCGGAAGAAATTTGCTCACATTTGACGTATACGGGCCTTGCGACCTGTGGAGGGCGGGTGTGGACGGCATCGCAAACCTTATAAATCAAAGTCTTGCGATATTTTGAAAATTCTCCTGTTGAATCGTAGAAATCGCTAGTCGCAAGTCGCAAAACGTAAGTCCCCCCCGAAAAACGCTTCAGCCAATCAGCGTGCAAGTATCGAATGACGTTTGTCGTATGACGTCACAATTGTTGTACTTTTCCTTTGATACACATCAGATGGCGCGTGTATGTTCCTTCGCGATGAGAACGTAAATCTTTGCAGTGTGGACACGAAAATCGTAACTCACTCAGTTGCTTTTGTCTGCGATGTGGTGTGGACACCCTTTGTCGTACATCGGATCCAGTGTGGACCGAGCATCAGTCTATTGAATATACCCCAGGGTGCTCATACCGCTCTAACAGGATCAGGAAGTAAGAACAAAACAACGAGTCATTCGGAACTTTCTCCAAAGAACACAAATCCAGCGTTCCATAAATCAGACCAGTCACAACAGTTTGGTTATGGGAGCATTCGTGCTATTCAGTGTCAACAAACAACAAGAATTGAAGATAAGCCCCTGTAGCTCCTACTAAACGTAGCTGAATCATGCCTCACTGATGGCAGCCAGCCAACACTTAAGGGTGCTGGTGACCTGTTGTATGTTCGAGGCAGTACGACACCACATAGGCCTACAGTTACCATTTTACAGATTAGGATTACTGGATTAACTGAAAGATAAACGGCTGAAATATCACAATAAGAACATAAACTTGTTCTAAATTCATAAGTGGGATACTTATCAGCGTTAAGAGTGAAAACATGAACAGCTATGACAACTAGAAAAACGTGACCCTTGATATGGTCTTATAACACAGTGTTTAGTGGAGCACAGTGTAAACAGCCCATGCATGTACCAGTACGTTAGTTGTAACTGCTGATCCTTTATTCGTGGCCCCAATCCTAGTGTAATAGAAATATTACACAATGTTGTTAGTAGTTGTATCTGTTATGTCTGGTTTTTTTTAATAGAAAATCTGAATATATTTACACACCTTCACAGCATCTACCTAGTGTATACATATATGCATCATTGCATGCCAGTACGTATGTGCACACTTGCCATTGTGTTAACATGAATGATGATTGTGGTCAGATATGTGCAGTTATGCTAACACGATTGGTCAGTTATGTGCAGTTGTGCTAACACGATTGGTCAGATATGTGCAGTTGTGCTCACATGATTGGTCAGATATGTGCAGTTGTGCTGACACGACTGGTCAGATATGTGCAGTTGTGCTGACACGACTGGTCAGATATGTGCACCTAATCACAGAAGAAGCCAGTCGAGTTTTGATAGTATCTGATGTGTAAAACAAAGGATTCTCTTATTGCATGGAAAGCCTCAGTATGCCAAGTTAACAGTCCCAGTGCTCTCGTACGAGTAGACTGGCAGCATTTACTACAACACGAGTCATTTAACCAGATCAGAAAGACTGCAGGGAACGAGGAAGTAAACAAGGAAATGTTCCACTTCGAAGGGTCTGGACAGTTTCATTTTTTAGTTCCTTGTTGTCAGGTTCTTATTCAGAAGTACCTTTTTGCCAGGTTTTAACTAATCAAGAGTACATGTATACAGATCTCCACGGCACACAACACCAGTAACAGCATCAGCACAGCACAGGCGAGACGCAGTATTATAGTAATATATCCTGAAAATAAAAAGTATTTGAAATAGTTTCCAATGTATTTGTACTTAAATACTATCGCATTTAAAAGTATTTAAATTTGTATTTGAATTCCCCAAGAGTGTTTGTATTTAAATACATTTCAATGTATTTGACCCCATGTCTGCTGTACCTGTGGGTGTTTTGTGTTTCAGGTGTTCAACATCCACATCAATGGGGTGCCTCACTGCTCAGTCCGCTACAGGCAGTTCCACAACTTCTATGAGGAGGTATAACAAATATTCACATTAATATCACTAGTATTTAAAGTATTTAATGTGTAAACGGTATATTACAAAACGATTTTCGGATTTTTGTTTTCCTATAACCAATTAGATTAATTTAAAGAAATTAGTTTTATTATGGTACAAGAAATTATGATAATGAAAGCATATAATGACAATATGAAGAAATCAGAATAATAGCCTATTAAGAATGTGAGCATTACCCCTCCAAAGACAACTTAATCTAAATACTAATGTTGTATGGGAATATGCTATATAACAATATATCACTAATATAAACTTGTGAAGTTAGCCTCTTTCTGGGAGAGGGAACCTTTGGTTAATGTGTATTTTGAATTTTAAATAAATTAATGGATTCTTGATTCCAAGTCTTCAGTGCGCACTAACCGACACACTGTTTGCTGATACAGCTAAAGAGGGAGTTTGGGACCAATGCCATCCCACCTTTCCCTCCGAAGAAGTTGTTCTCCCTGACAGCACCACAACTGGAGGAGAGACGACTGGGACTGGAACGATTCGTGCAGCAAAGTACGGACATTATAGTTACTGATGTGGTTACTTGTGTGGTGGGATGTGGTTACTTGTGTGGTGTGATGTGGTTACTTGTGTGGTGGGATGTGGTTACTTGTGTGGTGGGATGTGGTTACTTGTGTGGTGGGATGTGGCTACTTGTGTGGTGTGATGTGGTTACTTGTGTGGTGGGATGTGGTTACTTGTGTGGTGGGATGTGGTTACTTGTGTGGTGGGATGTGGTTACTTGTGTGGTGGGATGTGGTTACTTGTGTGGTGGGATGTGGTTACTGGTGTGGTGGGATGTGGTTACTTGTGTGATGGGATGTGGTTACTTATGTGGTGGGATGTGGTTACTTATGTGGTGGGATGTGGTTACTTGTGTGGTGGGATGTGGTTACTTATGTAATGGGATGTGGTTACTTATGTGGTAGGATGTGGTTACTTATGTGGTGGGATGTGGTTACTTGTGTGGTGGGATGTGGTTACTTATGTAATGGGATGTGGTTACTTGTGTGGTGGGATGTGGTTACTTGTGTGGTAGGATGTGGTTACTTATGTGGTTACTTGTGTGGTGGGATGTGGTTACTTGTGTGGTGGGATGGGCTGTGGGCAGAACATTTTGGTTGTGTTGTAGTGCTCAGTATGTTGGTTGTTATTACTGGGTTGCATATGTGCCGAACATTTTGGTCGTTAGTTACTGGAAATGACATTTTACATGTTATCGGATGAGATATGTACTAATTCATTTGGTTGTTATTTGTAGTGATGTAAGCTGGACATTTTGGATGTTATCCGATGTTATTGGAAGGAATATGTGCTGAACATTTCTGTTTTGATGTGTTAATTGATGTGACATGCTGTTTACTGAACAGGATGGTTGTTATTCGATGAGACTGCCTAGTTGTTGTAGTGTGTATATACAGAAAATAAATTGGTGTTATTTTGTCTGTGTTATTGTAAAATAATTTCTTAAATGTTCTGTTGATTGTAATCAGTTGTATGAATAATTAAAATAATTTATGGCATGCATGCATAGGCAACATATTTTATAGGTTTCTGCCTTCATTATAGTTGTTTTCGTAAATGCAAAAATAGTGTCGCTGTTCCACCATAATAATTATTTATCACTATTTAACATTATAAATGTCAAACTCAACATGTCAGTGATGTATGCATTGATGCAAATGAATGGTTAAGGTAATTGCGATGGGAATTTGTGTGTTGTTCAAATATGTTCCCAGGCACAGGTTGCTGCGCAAGCTTTAGAGATACATTATTCATAGATGTTAGCTTGTTATAATTTCTCATATTCATTTGTTTCTGTTCACCCGACAGTAAGCCAAGAACACACAATTGCCACCTCGAACACGTTTAACCATTTCCTGCTCATGGCTCAACAGGTAGGATTTAACTGTTTCATAGCCATATTGTCACATTTCTCTTTATAACTGGCCAATGATATGACCCCCCTCCCCCCCCCCCCCCCCGATGCTTTGTCCCCATTGTCGTTCATCTATAATTCTTTAGCAATGTCCGTGTTGCTCTGTGACCATCTACAGTACACCTACCTGCACAATGAAGGTGCTTTATACTAGAATCACACGTGTCGTAGGCTCATAGCTGATTCTGACTAATCCACCAATAACATGGCGCAGTATATTTATATATCACTATCTACTCCAGATGCTAATAATTCACACAGAGGCAGCATGAATAAATTAAGAATGTTTTTCCTATACCATTACTTAATCAGCATATTATGCCTGCAGTTCCAACTCAAAATTTAGGAGTAATTTTTGATGATAAATTTAATTTTAGAGATAAAAAATTATCGAACATGTTATTGCCACATTCGTAATTTGCGGCGTGTTTGTCAGTATTTGCCTCTTTCTATTGAAAAAACTATTGCAACTGCACTAGTTGCTAGTAGATTAGACTGTTGCAATTCACGTTTTGATAATATTGCTGTTAAAGATATCACAAAATTACATCATGTTCACAATTGCTTATCAAGGGTTGTGACTATGTCTCCTCAGTTTATTTGTTATATGTCGCTTCCTGTCTGATATTATGTCATCTTTAAGATCTATACCATTAGTTACCAGGCACTTTTAGTGTTAAATTAGTTGAAAATATTGCTAGATTAAACCAACATTTAAAGACATACCGTTACAACCTTACCTACCCACCATAGCTCCCTGGTATATCAATCAATCTGGTAACAACTGGAATTGTTTATTAACTCTTGAGTCTGAGATCGATCATCACTTTTGTATAGATGCGCCTCTAAGCTTGTTTCTAAGGATTTAGGTGCAATAGAAGTTACCTAATTATTATGATAATTATTATAGGTTATTCTCTTCTATTTCACGTTAAGAAATGTCACACACTAGAAACTTGTTACCATTAAACAGATTAAAAGTTACCAAGGCTTGGCTAAAAGAACTAAACACTCTCAATGAACTGGTTGGTGTTTGCTGAATCGTACACCTGAATAACATAAACAGTGGTTTATGGATCTTAAATTAAGTTCATACAGCACACATGTCGCTCAGATCTTCAGAATGCTGTTTAGAGCACTTTTATAAAAGCATGTAGATTGCATAATAATAAAGATATGGAACTTAAATTTGATTCGTAAAGAAACAACATATGGCGGTTTTAATCATGTGCTTTTTATTGGAATAGTTTCAGACCTTGCTGAAGTTGTGGCATTTTCTGTTAAAAATCTTTGCCCGAGCCTATCTTAATAAGTTATGCTTATAACACATGATCAATGAACTCTGATAGGGCTGTACTAAGCCACTGAGTCTTGGTTGTGAAATGTGTGGAATTTTGTCGTTACTCTTTAGTTTCTCTTGACAGGATACTTTGAAAGAGAAGACAGAGAATGTTGCCTTAGACGTCTGCTTGATGAATGGACATAAACTGACCGTGAACATTGTCTCCACGGATCAGAGGGATGACGTGTTGGAGGTAAAACTTATGTTCTTGTAAAATATCACGGTATAAATGCTGTATTTATTATACTACCAGATTCAACCAAACAAGATTTTAGAATTTGCCACACAACTGTTTGTAGTTAAATGATGAAATGGTGTGTTCCTGTTGTTTTGTTTTTATTATCCAGAGTATTGTAGCTGTTAAATTCTTTGTCGACATCACATTTGATCAATTTGGGGTTGACAGCTTTGGTTTATATTTGGGATATTTATCAGTTTGAGTTAGGTGGTCTGTGTTTCTTATGGTCTTTTATATAATTCTCTGTTTTGCTAAGTGCTGATGTGTGGATAATAGTGTGACTATTTATGTGTATGCATATCTCCAGTTCTGTATGTGTATTGTACATGCATGCATGTTTTTACATGCGTATGTGTGTATGGGCATATCCAGGTCAAATATTGGCAAACATGCTTTCTCTGTAGCTGCGCCAACAATTTGGAATCAACTATTACAATTAAATCTTCTGAAAATATAGCCACCTTTCATAAAAAAATTGAAAACATTTGTTTGAAATTGCTTTTCCACCATCAGTTTTTGGTTGTTCCTTGCTCAAGTGACAACTTTTGTCTGTCCCCATTTATTTTTTTAGGGATATAGGCACTATAGAAGTGTTAGTAATATTGTTAAATTATCTGTTTTTATGCTCATTTGAAATAGGTTAATTTGCTCCAAGCCCTGTGACCACTGAGTAACTGTTTGTTCTGCCTCTTGGTCATAATTTGTGTCCTTTCCACCTCTACGTCTAGTTTGGTGTTGCTGACATGTCTGTGGTCATTTCAAATGTTGACTTGGTTAGAGTTAGGGTCATATATGTGTATATATACGTATATTGTTTTATATATATATATATATATATATATATATATATATATATATATATATATATATATATATATATATATATATATATATATATATATATATACTGTATACCTATATATAGCATATATATATATACAGTAGAAAGAAGATGGTAATATGTATGTTTTCCAGGTAGAGGAATAAGAGTCTGAAGTAATGTTTGCATTTTGCCATAATCTTTCTGATGTGATTCCAAGATGGTTTGTTCTGTAGGCTGTGGCGGCCAAGTTGGACCTGACTGAGGAGTTTGTCTACTACTTCGGCTTGTTTCTAGTGAAGAAGGAGGCCGCACATGAGAATGAGAGTAAGTTATCTACAAATAACAAAATTAACATTTGGTCCTAGTGAAGAAGGAGGCCGCATATGAGAGTGAGAGTAAGTTATCAACAAATAACAAAATTAACATTTGGTCCTAGTGAAGAAGGAGGCTGCACATGAGAATGAGAGTAAGTTATCAACAAATAACAAAATTAACATTTGGTCCTAGTGAAGAAGGAGGCTGCACATGAGAATGAGAGTAAGTTATCAACAAATAACAAAATTTACATTTGGTCCTAATGAAGAAGGAGGCTGCATATGAGAGTGAGAGTAAGTTATCAACAAATAACAAAATTAACATTTGGTCCTAGTGAAGAAGGAGGCTGCACATGAGAATGAGAGTAAGTTATCAACAAATAACAAAATTAACATTTGGTCCTAGTGAAGAAGGAGGCTGCACATGAGAATGAGAGTAAGTTATCAACAAATAACAAAATTTACATTTGGTCCTAATGAAGAAGGAGGCTGCATATGAGAGTGAGAGTAAGTTATCAACAAATAACAAAATTTACATTTGGTCCTAATGAAGAAGGAGGCTGCACATGAGAATGAGAGTAAGTTATCAACAAATAACAAAATTAACATTTGGTCCTAATGAAGAAGGAGGCTGCACATGAGAATGAGAGTGAGTTATCTACAAATAACAAAACTAGAACATGGTCCCATGGTAGATTGCTGAAAATAAAAGCTCCATTTTCCCCACATTCACTATATAAATAAACATGTCCAGTTATCGGATTTTTTGTAATCATTACGAAAACTGACCTAAAATGATGGACTTATAGAAACAGTTGTGAAAATTATGGAAATAAAAATATTTAACTACAAAAAATCAATAAATAAATCTGCCCCAGATACTGTTAAGAAAATGTGAGCATTACTCTGTTCTGACAGTTACTTAATAATAAATGTTTACTGTACTTAGTGTTCAATCACAGTGACATGTCGGCTGTGGGGTTTTTATCACTTGAATTATTCTAACTCTGGGCAGGCAGATAGAAGCTGACTCTTGAGTGTGAGGCAGACAGAGGCAGACAGAGGCAGGATGGGACAGTTTCCATAAGCCCAAATACTGTTAGTACTGTGTGGGGCGCAGTGGCACAGTGGGTGCAGCGACAGACTCTCGGTTGAGAGAGTCCGCGTTCAAATCCTGTGCTACTGTGTCCAACATTAGGCAAGTTCATTCACTCTCGGTTTCTGAAAGTCACCCAGCTGTATGAATGAGTACCTGGCTATAGACAGTGGTGGATATTTGTGTATGATATTCCTTGTGTATTAATCATAGCCTGCCATGGGAAGTGGAGGTGGTGTTTGACTGAACATTACCAGAGGGTGAAGTGTAAAGCACTTTGAGCCGTAAGGACTGGACATTTTAGCTGAACTTAATAATTGTATAAAAAAAATTTAATTGGACGCGTTCAATTGTAATTGTAAATATAATTTTTAATGATATTTTAGTCCTCTTATAATGTATAATTTATGTCATTTAAATTATATTTTTAGAAGATAATTTATATATGTATATATATATATATATATATTTTTTAAATTTTAAAGGTTTTTATATATATATATATATATTTATTTATTTATTAACTAGTTTACATGTTAAATATAAAATCTATTATTTTAATTTTGTCTTTATTTATTATATTAAAATTTGTTTTTCATTTTAATGAACAAATTATGTACAATGTATATCTTATATCAATATCTTATATTTATTTGCCATATTTCATTTTATTGTATATGTGGGCACTATATGAGTCAACGCCAGACTACAGTCCAATTCATCATGTAATGCACGTTGAATATGGCAATACAGTTTTATTATTATTATTATATTTCCCGTGTAAGAGCTGACCTTTCGGTGACACTCCCAGCCACCGGAGGGCGCCACCTGTTAATCCATTGTCTCACACTCCCAGCCACCGGAGGGCGCCACCTGTTCATCCATTGTCTCACACTCCCAGCCACCGGAGGGCGCCACCTGTTAATCCATTGTCTCACTCTCTGCTGGTTGTTACAGTCGTTAGAAAGCTGCAGGAGTTTGAGTCTCCCTACATCTCCCTCAAGGCGGCCAACAGATCCCAGCCACACGGGATCGTGCTCCGCAAGAGGTACGCTCTACATCCCTACTTCACCCACGGCTTACAGCAGGGTAACATTTTTGCCAATCATACATTTTTTGGGTGGATCTTAACTGATGTACAGACATGTCAGTTGAGATCTGTGTTTTATGACCTAATATAAGGTACAAATGCCAATTTACACCCATTTTCAAGGTACTCATCTGTGCTTTTTGATAATATATATATATATGTATATGTATATATATATATATATATATATATATATATATATATATATACATTTTTTGCTCCTGATGTTTCTGCCTGTTTACGACAGGTTTTACCAGTCGAAAGGACAGGTGGACGTCACTGGACGGGTCTGTGCATAAAGCCACGCTTCATCCTGACATGTGCAGTGACCAACCAGCCATTATCCAAGTTACAGAACTCCAGTGTGTCATCAACTATTTCAGTATGACAAGCTGGATTTCCAGCCGCACTGTCTATGATGCTACAGTTTGACAGGCTGGTTCTTCAGCTGTGACAATGTCTTTTATCAATATTGGTGTTACAATAATCCGCTCCGCTGTATGGATAGATCCACATGTTATCTATTGTCTTCAAGACTGACGCCTTAGCATTTCATTACTGTTAATCATGAATTATCACACTGCACAGTTTTTGTATATAACTGCAAAAATAGTTGCTTGCAGTAATGGCAGATGACGTTACTTATGTTGGTGAAGGCAATTGTCCAAGTTATAGCTTATTTCGACACCATTACAGAATCCCGACCTTTTATTATTCCCACTCGCTGCAAAATTGCAGTGCCCTAACATTACCATGTTATACGTAGATGTTTGTTCAGGGTCAAAATATTCAAAATATTGATTAACTTCAACGTGTGGAGGTCAGATAGATGTAAACAAAAAGTGTACGGTAATCAGAAATATGCACAAGTATAGTTTCGGTGACTGACACCGTGCTGGCTTGCTGAGAAAATTTTACTTAGAAACTGAAGGAGCAAGTGTACACTCAGGGTACAATAGACTATATTCTTCTTCTAAAACAATCACTTGATGAGTAGCACAGTTTAAGTAGAATGATACACAAAAGTTCTATTCAAATGATTTCTGCACCTTATTGGCGATCGTGAAAACAAATGTTGCAGTGTTTTGACACAGTGTCAGGCATGAACTGAGGCAGGGAGACAAATCACCTGATTGTGTTCATCTTATTGACGGAGGCAGGGATACGAATCACCTGATTGTGTTCATCTTTTTCATGGAGGCAGGGAGATGAATCACCTGATTGTGTTCATCTTATTCACGGAGGCAGGGATAATACAAATCACCTGATTGTGTTCATCTTATTCACGGAGGCAGGGATACGAATCACCTGATTGTGTTCATCTTATTCACTGAGACAGGGAGACGAATCACCTGATTGTGTTCATCTTATTCGTTACAGTTACTGGGACGCCAGTTATGACGACGATTTAATCGACGACAGAATCGCACTGAACCTGCTCTACGTCCAGGTGAGATTCAGTTGGTATCTGTTGAGTTTAATATCATAGTCTAATTTAATAAAAAAGTTTACTAGTCCTATTTTCTGACTTCTGTGAGCGTGAATGTTTTTTTTTTTTTTTTCAAAACATTGTATTTCCATTTGTGATTTGGGCTGGTCTTCGTGTAGTTGAGAAACTGAATTTCAGATAAAAATTACTGCCAGGGAGTGATATTGGAGTTGCTTAAATAATTTCCCACTTTCATAAAACCACTGACTGGCTGTCCTAACTGTAGTTTTCTATACAGTGGTTTGGGTATGATCCAAGCCGGCTACAACTCTTAATTGGATTTGGTGCGAGCTGTTATTGTACCATAATCAACAAAAAAACATTGTTTTAATTAGACTGACATTTTCCTATTGAAGATGCCAGAAATAAACATCGCTTATCACCGTGTGTTTCTCACTGGACAAAATGCAAAGATAATTCGTACTTTCATCTCTGTGACTATATGTGACTCATCTTAACAAAAGCGGTCGGATGTCAGTAATTTTCAAAATTGAGTGATTAGTACCACTGGAAAGAGCATAATATCTGCTTTCGTATGATATATCATGCTAGAAGATATCTCGATTCTAGCCGAAGCTATAGCTTGACAAACATGTGTGGGGTAGAAACCTTCAAATTAAGAAAATGGCCTTCAAAGTTGATGCAAAATATTTGTTACGTTTCATGGAATGTACCTTAGTTACCATGGACCGATCTTTTTGAAACTTGGCATGTTGGAAGATAATGTCATTCTTAAGATATCCTGTTAATATGAACACAAAATGTTTATTAGAAAAACAATTGCAGATTAATTAATATTTTATGCAATTACCTCCGTTGTTAAGAAAAGCGAACAAACTCTGCTGCTGTTTATGCCTTGGTTAGGATGGACATATCTGGCTGAAATTTGGACAACTCAAAGATAGTATCATTGTCATGATATTGCATTTGCTTTTCCCAATTCCTCATCCGGAGAATCTGACACCGTCTCTACGGATCGGTCAGCGCGACTTGCGTAGCCATGCCGTGTCGTAATCATTCTCACGAAAGTCGAATTCAATATTCGTCTTCGTCAGTGATGTAGTTCGCAAAATTGTCATCCTCGTCATCGTCCGCCACGCTTTCATCAGTCACTTCCTCCAAAAAGTACTCCGGCGCCTCAGTCAAACTATCTATTTGTGCCCGATCACTTGCATCAGAGTTTAACAACTTCGCCACACTGAACGCCATTTTTCGCTTCGTCTTCGCTCGCTAACTAGGTCAGCAGTGACGCATGCGGATATGCAAATGTTCCACGCTGGACCAATGAGAACGGTTGCCGGAGCTGTTGCTACCATGTGACCCCGGTTTGTTTAGCCCGTTTTGCGGACAGGGGGTCTATTCCAAGCTTTCTGAAGGCCGGAGAATGCATACATTAGCATAGATATGACCATATATGGACAGATGACGCGTTAAGCTACGCGGTGATACCCATTATGATAGGGATCGTCCCAAAATTAGCGGCAAAGAAAGCGCGCAATTACTGGCATTTTCGGCTTTGTTTTATGGAAATGGAGCGGAACACTTAGCACAGCTCTACGCAAATGTCTTTAAAATACACGAAACAGAGTTAGTTAGATAATAACAAGTGTGGCAATCGAAAAAACGAATACTAAAGAATCATTTTCAGGGGAAATCTCAAAATTGATGAATGCCCGATTTTTTCACAAAATCGGCATTTACGGAAAATCTGATTTACCGACATCCGACCGCTTTTGTTAAGATGAGTCACATATTTTGAAAAGTGTGCGTCATGGTCACAACTACTGCTGCTGTCACATGCTGTGTCATGTGCTGTGTTGATGTGACAGGTGGTGAGTGACATGTGATGTGTTGATGTGACAGGTGGTGAGTGACATGTGATGTGTTGATGTGACAGGTGGTGAGTGACATGTGTTGATGTGACAGGTGGTGAGTGACATGTGATGTGTTGATGTGACAGGCGGTGAGTGACATGTGATGTGTTGATGTGACAGGTGGTGAGTGACATGTGATGTGTTGATGTGACAGGCGGTGAGTGACATGTGATGTGTTGATGTGACAGGTGGTGAGTGACATGTGATGTGTTGATGTGACAGGCGGTGAGTGACATGTGATGTGTTGATGTGACATGTGGTGAGTGACATGACATGTGATGTGTTGATGTGACAGGTGGTGAGTGACATGTGATGTGTTGATGTGACATGTGGTGAGTGACATGACATGTGATGTGTTGATGTGACAGGTGGTGAGTGACATGTGATGTGTTGATGTGACAGGCGGTGAGTGACATGTGATGTGTTGATGTGACAGGCGGTGAGTGACATGTGATGTGTTGATGTGACAGGTGGTGAGTGACATGTGATGTGTTGATGTGACAGGCAGTGAGTGACATGTGATGTGTTGATGTGACATGTGGTGAGTGACATGTGATGTGTTGATGTGACAGGTGGTGAGTGACATGTGATGTGTTGATGTGACATGTGGTGAGTGACATGACATGTGATGTGTTGATGTGACAGGTGGTGAGTGACATGTGATGTGTTGATGTGACAGGTGGTGAGTGACATGTGTTGATGTGACAGGCGGTGAGTGACATGTGATGTGTTGATGTGACAGGCGGTGAGTGACATGTGATGTGTTGATGTGACATGTGATGTGTTGATGTGACAGGTGGTGAGTGACATGTGATGTGTTGATGTGACAGGTGGTGAGTGACATGTGATGTGTTGATGTGACAGGTGGTGAGTGACATGTGATGTGTTGATGTGACAGGTGGTGAGTGACATGTGATGTGTTGATGTGACAGGTGGTGAGTGACATAGACCGAGGCTGGATCGTCCCCAGTAAGGAGCAGCAGAAACAGCTGTCGTTGCTACGACAACGGGGCTCCAAGAAAGAGGTGAGGGGGCAGAGGTGAGGGGGCACAGGTGAGGGGGCACAGGTGAGGGGGCAGACAGTCACGTCAAGTGACTAAATCCAGCACACAATCACCTCCGTTTTGTACTGATTAATCTTAATAATAATAATATATTTTTTTCATATAGCGCCACATCCATAACTGTTCGTGGCACTTCACAACGTATTAATATTGCGATATATAAAAAGGACAATTTTATACAATAAGAAGAATGCTAATATTTTAAAATATGTAATGAAACTAAAAAATATGTGTACATATGTATATAAATAACTAAAATTAATACAATATTAAATAACATAGTATTTCTAAAAAATAAATGCCTACATTACCTGTTAATCATAAAAAGTACATAATAATAACCAATCTAGCAAATAATTCCATATCAGTAATACTGATAGACGAATGTATATTAATGGTTACTAAATAATTTTGTAAATGTTACATGTTAATGTTAAGTAATACTTAAGGCCTGTGTCTCACTATCACTACCCCTACTTCATCAGTTGCATTGACTTCCAATTGTATATCGAATTAAATTTATATACATACTTTTTCTACTCAACAACTGACATAGTTAATTAATTTGCTATTTTTTCTCCGATATTTCTAGGATCCTTAGGTCATCTGTTTCCAAACAATTTGTATTTTTGACTAAGCTCTATATTGGCAACGTGCTTTCTCAGTAGCTGCGCCAACAATCTGGAATCAACTCCCTATTACCATTAAATCTTCTGAAACTATAGCCACCTTTCGTAAAAAACTAAAATCATATTTGTTTGAAATTGCTTTACCACCAAAACCTTCCGGCGGTTGCGTGATCCAATTATGACTTTTGCCTTGAATTTTCAAGGATATAGACACTACAGAAATGTCACAATTGTTACTATTAATCAGCTGTGTGACTTGTTGACAAACCTGGTGGTTGGCACTGAAAGGGTTAATCTAGATTAATTGCGTTGTCTTTTTCAACAAATTCACTCGTTGCTGTGTAACACCTGACGTTATTAAGAGCCATCATTTCAACAGGATATACAGTGGAATGTCCAACAGATTCCAGTATGTGTCAGCCGTTTTGTAAGCATGACAAACCTAGCCTGTCAGTAATTGTGAGGAGCGGTGGTCGCGTGGTAGAGCGCCGGACTGTCAATCGAGGGGACGGTGGTTCAATCCCATCTACCGCCGTTTCGAAACTTAGGCAATTTCGTTCACCTCACATCTGCCTGTGTCTTTCAGAAGAGAGACTAAAAGCCGGTGGTCCCGTCTATCTGGTGTCTATGCCAGGGGAAGTAAAAGATCCCACACAGGGGGTACATGTGTAACCTGTAGTGGACTCATAAATTCTCGTTGGACTTTAAACGCCCTGTAAAGGGCCCCGTCCAGTATCTGGGAGAAAGAAAAGGGTGGATCTGTTATCTGTATATGTGTGACTAATAGATAAATAAAGTTCCGTGCAGTACACCTCAAACCCCACTGTGACCCTCATGGCTGACGATAGCTGTTCTGTAGTGATGACATGGTACTTTCACTTTCAGTTTCTGCAGCTTGCCCGTACAGTCAAGTTCTATGGGTATCTACAGTTCCGACCCTGTCACACAGACTTCTCATCCGCGTCACAAGTGCTCATCAGTGCTGGAAACAAGGAACTCATCTTCAGACACCAAGCCACTGTGAGTCTTCCAACCTCCCATCTACTTCACTCCTTGTTTCCCAACCTCCAACAATTTCCCTCCTTTTTTCCTATCCTCCCACCCAATTCCCTCCTTGTCTTTCAGCTTTCCTTCTTGTTTCCTGTCTTTCCATCTCTATTCCCTCATTGTCTCCAATTTTTCAATCGGGATCCAATTCCTTCCTTGTCTCACAATTTCCCACTGTGGGAACACACACACCAGGACACACACACATACACACACACCACACCACACCACACCACACCACACACATTCACGCACACACCAGGACACACACACATACACGCACACACACCACACCACACCACACACATTCACGCACACACCAGGACACACACACCAGGACACACACACATACACGCACACACACACACACACACACCAGGACACACACACATACACGCACACACACACACACACACCAGGACACACACACATACACGCACACACACCACACACACACCAGGACACACACACATACACGCACACACACCACACACACACCAGGACACACACACATACACGCACACACACACACACACACACCAGGACACACACACATACACACACACCACACCACACCACACCACACACATTCACGCACACACCAGGACACACACACCAGGACACACACACATACACGCACACACACACACACACACACCAGGACACACACACATACACGCACACACACACACACACACACCAGGACACACACACATACACACACACCACACCACACCACACCACACACATTCACGCACACACCAGGACACACACATACACGCACACACACCACACCACACCACACACATTCACGCACACACCAGGACACACACACCAGGACACACACACATACACGCACACACACCACACACACACACACACACACACCAGGACACACACACCAGGACACACACACATACACACACACACACCACACCTCACCACACACACCAGGACACACACACCAGGACACACACACACACACCACACCACACACATTCACGCACACACCAGGACACACACTCACCAGGACACACACACACATACACGCACACACACCAGGACACACACACACATACACACACACACACCAGGACACACACACACATACACGCACACACACCACACCACACACATTCACGCACACACCAGGACACACACACATACACACACACACACACACACCACACCACACACATTCACGCACACACCACACACACACCACACACACACACACACACACCACACACACACCACACCAGAGCCGTAATGTAACGAAGTACTTTTACTTCGTTACTTTACTTAAGTAGAAAAGTTTACTTTTCTTGAGTAACAAAGTACATTTTTTTGGAAATACTTTTATTTGTAACGAAGTACAAAATATGTGTACTTTATCTAAATGTAGTGAAGTACTCATAATTTCTTTGTTAAATTTGCAAATGTCCTAAAAGCACCTGTCGGAAGCAAGGTAATGTCTGCAGTTAGCATAGATTTATTTACAAATATCAGCCGGAACTTAAAACAAACAGATATGTTAAGTGTCCAGGACTGGCCAGATCAGTTGTACAAACGATTTGCTTTGTCACCTGATGAAGCCAGTGAGATAATTGCAATCTGGGGTCTGGCACTGGTGCTGCTGAGCCTGAACTGAGTGTTACAAGACTTCCTGACTGGGCCTCTAAGACAACAATGCCCATGAATGGCATTGACCCTGAGATTATTTAAAGCCTTGCATTGAGTAGACATCAAAAACAGCTGCCTTACTTGTCTTCTTGTGTCTTGCATATTGTTGATACAGTTGATTAGCTTTAGATGTTCACTGTGGACTGCACATGCTATATATATCGAAGGCTCCCCATTATCGCCCACCGCAAACCTGCTGGTCTTGTGGAACCACATCTTTATAATTTCTATTTATTTTTAATATAGATCTGTGTTTGTAACTGTTTAATTTAACTGAAGTTTTTTTTATAAATATTACAATTAGTAATTATTACAAATGAAGACATATTTCAAAAGACACGTTATTATAAGCATTCATCTAGACCGAATGCCTCCTTCAAGTAACACAGGATAAAATTAATCATACATTCATCTATAACCCACGATGATAAGAACGTTTTAAGAAAGATGTAACACCCCTATGACAACGTGAATTACTTCTAGTTCAACTTATGAATAGAATGGTTGCTGTGGGCCTATTATTAATAAAGCATGGTGTATATACAGCTTGTAGGTCTAGTTGGCCTATGCAGTATTGTTTGCATCATTATAGTTCTTAGTATTAAATATTATATTTTATGCATAGCGTGTACATACTAAATTATAATTGTGAATGTTTTGTTTTATTCACAACAGTGAGAACTAGTTTCAGGAGAAAAGTACTTTTGTGTTTACTTCAAGTACATATTTTTACTTTTTACTTGTACTTCAAGTACATTATTTTAGAAGTACTTTTACCTTTACTTGAGTAGCTTTTTCTAGGGTTACTTTTACTTTTACTCAAGTACAAAATAAATCTACTTGTTACAGCTCTGCACCACACACACACACACACACCACACACCACACACCACACACACACACGCACCATACACACCACACACACCACACACACCACACACACACACCACACACACACACACACCACACACACCACACACACCACACACACACACCACACACACACCACACACACACACACACACACACACACACACACCACCACCACCACCAGTTGTATGTCACTTGAGGTAGAGTGCCAGTGACATTGTTTGTTGTCATTTCTAGGATGACACGAAGGAAGTGACATTCCGTGTGACAAGGATGCGCTGTTGGCGAATCACATCAACTGTAGGTCATGTGACTGTCATGTGTTTATGACATCGCATTCTTCTCAACGCAGTGACATCATATGTATTTCTTACTTACTTCCCACAAATGTTGACACTGGTTTTTCTGTGTCGTTGTTGTGTAGAGAAAACGATCCCTGTAGATGAGTTCAGTTTCTTCGTACTGTATCGTAATAAATAAGCATTTGAATGTATATGAAATGGCTAATAAAAAGTAAAAATAAATTTAAAAATAAATAAATAAAAAACTTGCTGACCACTAAATGTATTATCTGTAACAAACAAAGGGGAGGGAAGGGATTTTATGTTTTTTGTTCTCTTGCTTTAATGTTGACAATTTTGGATGACCTCTTAACAGCATCCACCGGGTAAATACTCCGCTGGACTGAAGCCTGGGTTTGGAACATTAGGGTCTGTAGGATGAATCTAGTTTGGGCCATTAACTCTTTACTGCACAGACCGACCAAAACCAGCCATCCCATCCTGCGTGCAGACCGGGCAGAACCTCCGAGTAGACTGACAGTTCCTCTGCCTTTCATGTACCACGATCACATCCTGCCGACCTAAGCTCTGTGTAGGCCATGGAAATGTGTGCTGGTGGAGTCAGACCACATTTGCATTTTCCATAGGCGACCAATATAATGTTTCCTTCATTTCCTACTAATCTTGATGAGATCTGTTATTGACAATTTCACAGCATATTTACCCTCCATAGACAGAGGCTCATTGAGAAATTTGTGAACTTTTAATACCTCAGGCTCCCACAAACTTCTTTCAAACCTTACACCCCTCCATTTCTGCTTGAACCACACACGGATTGCCCTCGATTACATCACCAAGCAAAATGACAACTGTATTAATACGCAGAAATGCACCAATTGACAGCTGTCATAATTCGACAGCTCTGATGCTACGCTGCATAAAAACACTCACTCACTCCACACTACACATGTTCTCGCAGAAGTTCAGACAACCTGCATAATGCTGTTTTCATAGGGTAGTCTTTGGTAATGGCGGATGAACACCTTATTGTGGTCTTACATCTGGTGCCATCTGGCAGAGAATGGATTCCCTGTGACATGGTGACGTTCTGTGACAAAACTTGCTTGCCTGAAATTCTGTGACATTTTATGAAATTTTGAGTATAATGTGACAAAGTGGTCAGTAACATTTTTCAATACTCATCATACATGTAGTGTAATCTGCTGAGCCAAGTAGGCTGTTAGTGTTTTGTTGGGTTTACATTTATTTTATGCTGCATCAATTGATGGTTCCGTTTTTCTAAAATTTCACTGACAAATATTGTGTCTCGCATATGTGACAAAAGCAAAGTTTATGTGACTTAAATATGCAAAAAGCACAGAAAAAGCTGTGACAATTGAGACTTCCCTGTGACATTTTGAGATGTGACAAATTGTGACTTGCCATTAAACATGAATCCATTCTGTGATCTGGTGAGAAACAGGTTTTGTTTGCGAGTGAAGTAAGAGATTGTCCATACCTGTACTCGGCGTGAAATTGTGGAATTCTCTCAACGAATCGCTTGTTAGCATAATGTCCAAATGTACATTTAAACGTGATTACATTAATATTCTCGTAGGCAAATATACCATGTAAACATACATGATTATAACGACAAATTTATATTGTTGTGTGCACGTATTTATTTGTTGTATAACAGCATCATTATAATTAAAAACTAAGAATTGCCACTGATCATTTTTATGAAAAGTGTTCACAGGGGTAGACACATATAAGTGTTTCACTTCATGTCTACTCCTTTTCAAAACATATTTCTTAATTGTATTTCATTCGTACCATGTGACTTATTATTTGTATTTGTATTGCTTGTTGTTTAATGTTATGTGTTTTGAAATAAATTGAATTGAATTGAGATTGCCTGGTGTTGTTTGCCAGGTGTTGGAGGAGGACGTAGAGGCCGGGGACAGAAGGACATCTCCCACCGACCCTCTGCCCTGTCGCCTCGAGCTCGCCTTCGAGTACCTCTTCGGCAAGGACAACCTCAAGTGGGTGACGGTCAAGAGTGACCAGGTGAGTGACCGTTATGAGAGACCAGGGGACCGTTTCACTAAGACAAAGCTCTCTTGAGGAAATTGATCATTAACCCATTAGCACGCAGCCGATGTGCCTCCTCAAATATTTGACCTAGATGTTTATAAATATTGCTTGCGCCATTGTCTTTGCTCTAGCGCCTTTATTATTCAGTTCTCGCAATTGGGTTGTATGCATGTTGTAGATGATAAAAGTACCTACACAGTGGTGTCAAAACTGTTGTTGTAACTTTAACATATGTTGACCATTTCTTGATTGACACTATGACATTTTGAAACTTTTTTGTAAAGGAAATACTTTGTTGCGGTGTAACTTTTTTATGCTTGGATATTTACGGCTACAAGTTGGGTTTATTTAAAAGAACATTAAATTATCTACACACTGGTATATAACTTGTTATAAAATGTTACACATTGTAGCTGTATACGAGGCCAACTTCCTGGCTGGAGAACATTTTTAAATGTCCCAAAACAGAAACTATTGCTGTTAAAAATTTTTTTACCCTCTGTGTGGAATCTTTTACTCCGCCTGGCATAGACACCAGATAGAAAGGACCACCGGCTTTTAGTGTCTCTTCCGAAAGACACAGGCAAATGTGGGGTGAACGAAATTGCCTAAGTTTCGAAACGGCAGTAGGTGGGATTGAACCACCGTCCCCTCAATTGACAGTCCGGCGCTCTACCGCGCGACCACCGCTCCCCACGTATTATTATGATGACTGCATTCCTTTGTGTTCACAGGCCATCCTCATGAGCATGAGTCTGCAGGGAATGGTGGATGAGCTGATCCGTAAGAAGACGGGAGGACGAATGAAAAGGGTCAGTGTCATAGACGGGTAGATCTGTCACCAGGTGTCAAGAGGGTCAGTGTCATAGACGGGTAGATCTGTCACCAGGTGTCAAGAGGGTCAGTGTCATAGACGTGTAGATCTGTCACCAGGTTGTCAAGAGGGTCAGTGTCATAGACGTGTAGATCTGTCACCAGGTTGTCAAGAGGGTCAGTGTCATAGACGTGTAGATCTGTCACCAGGTTGTCAAGAGGGTCAGTGTCACAGACGTGTAGATCTGTCACCAGGTTGTCAAGAGGGTCAGTGTCACAGACGTGTAGATCTGTCACCAGGTTGTCAAGAGGGTCAGTGTCATAGACGTGTAGATCTGTCACCAGGTTGTCAAGAGGGTCAGTGTCACAGACGTGTAGATCTGTCACCAGGTGTCAAGAGGGTCAGTGTCATAGACGTGTAGACCTGTCACCAGGTTGTCAAGAGGGTCAGTGTCATAGACGTGTAGATCTGTCACCAGGTTGTCAAGAGGGTCAGTGTCATAGACGTGTAGATCTGTCACCAGGTTGTCAAGAGGGTCAGTGTCATAGACGTGTAGATCTGTCACCAGGTGTCAAGAGGGTCAGTGTCATAGACGTGTAGACCTGTCACCAGGTTGTCAAGAGGGTCAGTGTCATAGACGTGTAGATCTGTCACCAGGTTGTCAAGAGGGTCAGTGTCACAGACGTGTAGATCTGTCACCAGGTTGTCAAGAGGGTCAGTGTCATAGACGTGTAGATCTGTCACCAGGTTGTCAAGAGGGTCAGTGTCATAGACGGGTAGATCTGTCACCAGGTGTCAAGAGGGTCAGTGTCATAGACGTGTAGACCTGTCACCAGGTTGTCAAGAGGGTCAGTGTCATAGACGTGTAGATCTGTCACCAGGTTGTCAAGAGGGTCAGTGTCATAGACGTGTAGATCTGTCACCAGGTGTCAAGAGGGTCAGTGTCATAGACGTGTAGATCTGTCACCAGGTTGTCAAGAGGGTCAGTGTCATAGACGTGTAGATCTGTCACCAGGTTGTCAAGAGGGTCAGTGTCATAGACGTGTAGATCTGTCACCAGGTGTCAAGAGGGTCAGTGTCATAGACGTGTAGATCTGTCACCAGGTTGTCAAGAGGGTCAGTGTCATAGACGTGTAGATCTGTCACCAGGTTGTCAAGAGGGTCAGTGTCATAGACGTGTAGATCTGTCACCAGGTTGTCAAGAGGGTCAGTGTCACAGACGTGTAGATCTGTCACCAGGTTGTCAAGAGGGTCAGTGTCACAGACGTGTAGATCTGTCACCAGGTTGTCAAGAGGGTCAGTGTCATAGACGTGTAGATCTGTCACCAGGTTGTCAAGAGGGTCAGTGTCACAGACGTGTAGATCTGTCACCAGGTGTCAAGAGGGTCAGTGTCATAGACGTGTAGACCTGTCACCAGGTTGTCAAGAGGGTCAGTGTCATAGACGTGTAGATCTGTCACCAGGTTGTCAAGAGGGTCAGTGTCATAGAGGTGTAGATCTGTCACCAGGTTGTCAAGAGGGTCAGTGTCATAGACGTGTAGATCTGTCACCAGGTGTCAAGAGGGTCAGTGTCATAGACGTGTAGACCTGTCACCAGGTTGTCAAGAGGGTCAGTGTCATAGACGTGTAGATCTGTCACCAGGTTGTCAAGAGGGTCAGTGTCACAGACGTGTAGATCTGTCACCAGGTTGTCAAGAGGGTCAGTGTCATAGACGTGTAGATCTGTCACCAGGTTGTCAAGAGGGTCAGTGTCATAGACGTGTAGATCTGTCACCAGGTTGTCAAGAGGGTCAGTGTCATAGACGGGTAGATCTGTCACCAGGTGTCAAGAGGGTCAGTGTCATAGACGTGTAGATCTGTCACCAGGTTGTCAAGAGGGTCAGTGTCATAGACGTGTAGATCTGTCACCAGGTTGTCAAGAGGGTCAGTGTCATAGACGTGTAGATCTGTCACCAGGTTGTCAAGAGGGTCAGTGTCATAGACGTGTAGATCTGTCACCAGGTTGTCAAGAGGGTCAGTGTCATAGACGTGTAGATCTGTCCCCAGGTTGTCAAGAGGGTCAGTGTCATAGACGTGTAGATCTGTCACCAGGTTGTCAAGAGGGTCAGTGTCATAGACGTGTAGATCTGTCACCAGGTTGTCAAGAGGGTCAGTGTCATAGACGGGTAGATCTGTCACCAGGTTGTCAAGAGGGTCAGTGTCATAGACGTGTAGACCTGTCACCAGGTTGTCAAGAGGGTCAGTGTCATAGACGTGTAGATCTGTCACCAGGTTGTCAAGAGGGTCAGTGTCATAGACGTGTAGATCTGTCACCAGGTTGTCAAGAGGGTCAGTGTCACAGACGTGTAGATCTGTCACCAGGTGTCAAGAGGGTCAGTGTCATAGACGTGTAGACCTGTCACCAGGTTGTCAAGAGGGTCAGTGTCATAGACGTGTAGATCTGTCACCAGGTTGTCAAGAGGGTCAGTGTCACAGACGTGTAGATCTGTCACCAGGTTGTCAAGAGGGTCAGTGTCATAGACGTGTAGATCTGTCACCAGGTTGTCAAGAGGGTCAGTGTCATAGACGTGTAGATCTGTCACCAGGTTGTCAAGAGGGTCAGTGTCATAGACGTGTAGATCTGTCACCAGGTTGTCAAGAGGGTCAGTGTCATAGACGTGTAGATCTGTCACCAGGTTGTCAAGAGGGTCAGTGTCATAGACGTGTAGATCTGTCACCAGGTTGTCAAGAGGGTCAGTGTCATAGACGTGTAGATCTGTCACCAGGTTGTCAAGAGGGTCAGTGTCATAGACGTGTAGATCTGTCACCAGGTTGTCAAGAGGGTCAGTGTCACAGACGTGTAGATCTGTCACCAGGTTGTCAAGAGGGTCAGTGTCATAGACGTGTAGACCTGTCACCAGGTTGTCAAGAGGGTCAGTGTCATAGACGTGTAGATCTGTCACCAGGTTGTCAAGAGGGTCAGTGTCATAGACGTGTAGATCTGTCACCAGGTGTCAAGAGGGTCAGTGTCATAGACGTGTAGATCTGTCACCAGGTTGTCAAGAGGGTCAGTGTCATAGACGTGTAGATCTGTCACCAGGTTGTCAAGAGGGTCAGTGTCATAGACGTGTAGATCTGTCACCAGGTGTCAAGAGGGTCAGTGTCATAGACGTGTAGACCTGTCACCAGGTTGTCAAGAGGGTCAGTGTCATAGACGTGTAGATCTGTCACCAGGTTGTCAAGAGGGTCAGTGTCACAGACGTGTAGATCTGTCACCAGGTTGTCAAGAGGGTCAGTGTCATAGACGTGTAGATCTGTCACCAGGTTGTCAAGAGGGTCAGTGTCATAGACGTGTAGATCTGTCACCAGGTTGTCAAGAGGGTCAGTGTCATAGACGTGTAGATCTGTCACCAGGTTGTCAAGAGGGTCAGTGTCATAGACGTGTAGATCTGTCACCAGGTTGTCAAGAGGGTCAGTGTCATAGACGTGTAGATCTGTCACCAGGTTGTCAAGAGGGTCAGTGTCATAGACGTGTAGATCTGTCACCAGGTTGTCAAGAGGGTCAGTGTCATAGACGTGTAGATCTGTCACCAGGTTGTCAAGAGGGTCAGTGTCACAGACGTGTAGATCTGTCACCAGGTGTCAAGAGGGTCAGTGTCATAGACGTGTAGATCTGTCACCAGGTTGTCAAGAGGGTCAGTGTCACAGACGTGTAGATCTGTCACCAGGTTGTCAAGAGGGTCAGTGTCACAGACGTGTAGATCTGTCACCAGGTTGTCAAGAGGGTCAGTGTCACAGACGTGTAGATCTGTCACCAGGTTGTCAAGAGGGTCAGTGTCATAGACGTGTAGATCTGTCACCAGGTTGTCAAGAGGGTCAGTGTCATAGACGTGTAGATCTGTCACCAGGTTGTCAAGAGGGTCAGTGTCATAGACGTGTAGATCTGTCACCAGGTTGTCAAGAGGGTCAGTGTCATAGACGTGTAGATCTGTCACCAGGTTGTCAAGAGGGTCAGTGTCATAGACGTGTAGATCTGTCACCAGGTTGTCAAGAGGGTCAGTGTCATAGACGTGTAGATCTGTCACCAGGTTGTCAAGAGGGTCAGTGTCACAGACGTGTAGATCTGTCACCAGGTTGTCAAGAGGGTCAGTGTCATAGATGTGTAGATCTGTCCCCAGGTTGTCAAGAGGGTCAGTGTCATAGATGTGTAGATCTGTCACCAGGTTGTCAAGAGGGTCAGTGTCATAGATGTGTAAATCTGTCACCAGGTGTCAAGAGGGTCAGTGTCATAGATGTGTAGATCTGTCACCAGGTGTCAAGAGGGTCAGTGTCACAGACTGGTAGGTCTGTCTTCAGTTTGTGGGGCTCAATGGCATAGAGGAGAGAGAACAGAAATTAATTTTATTTATATTGAATGCAAAGCAAAATTAAGTTTCAGACGTATCTTGAATACTTTTCTAATTATCTTGTGCCCATGAACCATACATAATGACAAGCTAGTGGCATAAATCATTTAGTGTCATGACGTTTGAAACAGATATGAAACAACTATTGTATTTGAAAAAAGCGTTTGATATTAAAAAAAATTATTTAAATGAAAAATTTTTGCTCCAACTTTTCATATGTAGCTACTAGATCAGACCTCATGTTTGCAGGTCACATATAGAATAATGGCTGTAGTAACAATTTCCTAAAATCTGTTCAGCCACAGGACCGACGCAGGATTTCCAACGGCAGATGCCCAAGTCATGCAAGGAAAGAGTCAAGTTCACACTCCATAAAGTCACCAACAGCATCTACGCCAGAGGTGAGGGTTTTTTCATGTCCCATTCGCCTCATAAGATGATCATGGACAGATTAGCTACGCCACAGTGAACAACTGATGTATCCCCTACGTCACAGTCTGCTAATGTCATAGTCACAATTATATACACAATATCTGTCAACTCTACCCTTTGCCAACAATATTGACAATGATTATTGTCTCCTAGAGCAAACATTACTGGATTCATATGGCACTTTTACCATTTTCCTTTTTAAGTTTTTGTCATAAAGATAACCAGAATTTAACCAACTGTACAATGAAAAACACAAGTTCAGGCAGCCATGTTTTGTCACTTCATGGACTTGTTGCTAGGCAACTGGTCATGTGGTGTGTGGGTCAGTTGTATTATTGTCATGATTCTGTGGTTCTTCTTGCTCATGGTTGTTCCCGTCCCAGGGCGGTCATCTATTCTGTGTAGTAATTATTAGCAAGAAGTTCAGTTTACCTGACTTACGGTTTGGTTGTAAGAATCAGGGAATCGCACAAAAAATGGTTTGGGAGCTCTCTGAAATTAGTTTCTGTTACCAGTAAATGTCCATATCATACCTTCTTAGCTCACTCTAAAAGGAAATCTGAATAAATTCAAATGAAATAGTACTACTTATGCTCACAAAGAGTTGTCACTTCGGAATGCCCTGCTTCCAGTGTAACTAATAGTTAACCTGCAACTTAGAAGTTACAAATGTCTAAACAATTACAATGTCAAGAAACGATGATGGTTCATGAAAATGCAAAACACATCATAGCAAATGTCAGTATATTTGGCATCACATATGACTGAAGCACACAACACAGACGGCATAGGGGAAGCGACCATTTCCATATCTGGACACTTTGGAGAATTCTAAATGAATGAAATACTTGTGGGCAAGTTCCCACTTAAATATGAGTAGCTGGTTTCAATAAGACACGTTGGTTGTATTTACAGACAGAGGTGGGAGGCAACTTTGGAAAGGAGACAACGATAAAGTCGATATCTGTGAGTACTGCACGACTAGAAATACAAGTTTCACTTTTTTCTCGATGCAAAACTGGCTGAAAATATGTTGTCGCATCCACTGACGCAAAAATTACGCAGCCAATACGGAACAATTCAAAAGCAAATAAGTCCACTTGCATCGCAATGTTTCATAAATCGCTGTTATTCCCACAATTCATTTCTGCAACTAACATTTGCAGAATTGTTGAGATTAGTAGACTTAGCTGTGTTTAGAAGAACTGTTATTTTATCGTTCCCTATAACTGTCAAAAACAGATTTGCATGCTTGCTTTTGAAAAGCATCACAAAGAGATCATGTTGTGAGGGAGTTCAGATTTGTGCTAAATATTGCGGTATATGGTCATGATGCAAATGATTCTAGAGCAAATTTGTGTTTCTTTGCCGTAGGACAAGATTTCTGCAGTGACGTTGAAAGGACCAACTCCAAATCCTATGGATGATGCATCTGGTTTGACAACAGAAAACGATGCTTTTGAGGGCATAGGAGATGATGACCTCTGACCCTTCTCATTGACCTTTGACCTAGTTACTGGTCACATGCGGTGCTGCTGATGGAGAAACTATGCAATACGAGATAGAGCATTTACAGTTCCACATTTCAAAGTTCGGTTACAGTTCGCTACAGTTTCGTTTTGTTCGTATAAATGTCGGTGCGATCAGTACACTTTGAACCCGTGAACTGCGATGAACTGATTTATTATTAACTGTTGAACGTAGGTTTAGGGATATTTTGTGTGTTGATTGTAAAATAAATGTTGGCAGTAATGGTAATGATATCGGAGTCAAGGTGATATAACTTTGTCTTTGGTTTGTCGCATTTTGGTACCTGAAAAATTGCAAAAACAACATTAGTTCTTAATTAGGACTACAGTTTTTATGATGAAGAAGGAACAGGCATTAGGTGAGACACAATGCATGTATGTTATGGAATACTATCTTGCATGTGAATACCATCTTGAATGTGTAAATTACTTTTCATGGTTTGGTTCGAGACCTTCCTGGACCATTGGGGTGTCCATCTAGTCAACGCAAGGGTGGAGTTATTCGCCCCTTGCCACTGTTACTTGCCATGGATGTGAATGAAAGTGATCTTTTCACATCATTTTTTGGTGCCAGTTGATGGCTGAAACAGTGACAGAAGTAGATGGTAATTGGGCAGATGGGGTGGTCTTTAGAAAAGATTACTGAAGCATTGTAAATGTTGATGTATGTTATACAGAGGTTTAGAGAAAGAACCAAACGGTTCAATAGATGTGAAAAAGCAGGGTTTTGACAGTGGAAGGTTGACAGTGTTGCAATAAAACTTTAGGTATTCTAAATGGGGTTTAGGGAAAAATCTGTATCCGCAGTTTTATATTTGAGGGGGTTATTTTTATGACACTGCCTCATGGGGTGTGCTGTCTTATAATCCTGGATATTTTCAACTGGTAAACACAGATTTGACCATGAGAGTAGGTTGTAGGTGTCATCAAATATTCCAAGTGCCAAACTGCTATTTCTTGTAATTTACCGAACAATGTTTCAGTTAGCAGTTTCTTTTGGTGGTTACAATTCTTTGTCAATGTTTGTTCAAGAATAAATTTAAAATGTAAACTTTTGTCAACCGTTGCCCAAATGTAAAATCTGTCATTTTAAATGTGCACAACTAGCAATATAAATGACAATGAACTTGCATGTATTGAGAGACGTTACCATAATCTCATTTTACTTTCATAGCTGGGTCCATTTACAAAAAAATATTTTCCAATTTAAATTACACTTTTAAAGTTTCCAAGACAATCACAGTTACACAATTTCAGTTATTAGTTAATTGAGTTATTAGTTGTGAGGGAGGTTTTTATTGTAACATTTGTGATATGAAATAAGACTGTAATTGGTGGATTTGCCCAGATTAAATGTTGACGTAATTTCAACCCCATAATTATTTTGATTAGTTTCGATAGAATTGTTACAATACATTATTGCCAAATTTCCAGCCATTTACTATTGACAGAAACCTTGCCATATATTGCACAAAACAACAGCTAGATGGATTATGATAACTTGTTAGATCAGCATCAGTTATTATTCAGAACATATCTGGTTATCATTTTGATGCACTATTATATCCCTGCATTGACCAGATGGCTTTGCAAATTACAATGAAATGTATTATGTAATAAAATGTATTGTGTATGTAAATAATACGCTGCAGTTTTTGTTTTTATTTGCGAGTCGAATTGGAATCGGACCACATTTCCATTTTCTATAGGCGACCATTATAATGTTTCCTTCGTTTTCTACTAATCTTGATGAGATCTGTTATTGACAATTTCACAGCATATTTACCATCCATAGACAAAGATGCAGTGAAAGATTCGTGAACTTTTAATAACTCAGGCTCCCACAAACTTCTTTCAAACCTTACACCCCTACATTTCTGCTTGAACCACCCACGGATTACCCCTGATGACATCACCAAGCAAAATGACAACTGTATTAATACATATGTATGCAGAAATGCACCGACTGACAACTGTCATAATTTGACAGCTCTGATGCCACGCTGCACGAAAACATCATTTCTACTCACTCCACACTACATATGTGCTCACTGAAATTTAGACAACCTGCATAATGCTGCTTTTAAAGGGTACTCTGGTTGGGTAATGGCAGATGAACACCTTATTGTGGTCTTACATCAATTATAAAGTCTAAAGCTCAAGTTGCCAGTATGGGGTCAGTTAAAATCATCTACCGTTGAGACGTATCCTCTTGAATCACCAGCAAACTGAGCATCAGAAATGATTGACATGTTGCGTTTGTGCACAACCACCACTTGTGTTACTGGCCACATGAAGGCTTCATGAGGGATCTACTTACTTGCACACAGCTGTGGCTCAGGAGTAGAGTTTTGGTCATTTGACTAAGAGGACCCGGGTTTGAATCCTGTGCTGCGGTGTTAAAACCTTGGGCAAGTTTTTTCACTCTACATTGCTCCAGTTCACTCAGCTGTGAGTACCTGGCTATAGACAGTGGTGGATATGTGTACGAGCAGCCTTCGCGCATTAATTGTAGCATATGGCTGGATGCTTCCCAGAGAAGCCGAGATGGTGTCTGAGTGAACAGGTCTGTCAGGGAAGTAAGGTGTAAAGCGCTTTGAACGGTCCTGAGGACTGGATACTGCGCTATACAAGAACTTACCTTTACCTTACCAATTAACATCCTAAACATTGCATGTAACACGAGCAGTGTGTGACTGAAATCACCTGAAATTACCACTTGGCCGAGGCTGACTACACTCCTCATGGGCAATTTCGCTGGCTAACGGTGAGTTTTTGAAAGGGATATGCGAGGTCTAGAGAAGAGCTGATACTGACGAAATCGGTCACAGCTACCCCTGGCACGCGATGATGTACACCCCCCAATAAAGACAAAACACATGAATTTGTGTCGGACAATTTTGTAATACATATCATCTGTACGTGACCATGTACAGCGTACTTCTGGGTAAAATACACACACCATACACAATTGTATCAATTGCAATACGGGAAATGTAAAACATTCACACAAATTCATACCGCTTTGGCACATCACAAAACTAACAACATAACCTTGGACCTTTCTCCCATCTAAGGATTATAGACACGGTGGACTCTGTGTGACATTATTATTTCAGGTCAGAGAAGTGTGATTTACATATTTGACACCTTTCATTAAGTTCAAATAGGGAATGGTTCTGTCTGAGCCAATTTCTGCTATCCCTACCTAGTCCACTGTGATACACCTTTATTACAACAGTGTTGTAAATATAATGTGTATATATATATATAATATTGTCTATATGTATTTACATACAGGATGCAAGATAGCATCCCTTATGAATATAACATTTGTTCTGTTCTCAGAAGTGTCAGCTGCACTTGATAAGATTACAAAACAATAGCAAGTGCCATACAACATGTATGTCACTCACTAGCGTAGATTCTTATATAACTGACACCATTTCAACAGATTCAGTTTTTCGTTGATAAACCATGTTTTGCTGACAACATATTATCTGTTTGCAGTCTAGTATGTGCATGCATGTGCACATTGGTGTGTGTGCGTGCGTGCGTGCGTGCGTGCGTGCATGCATGCGTGTGTGTGTTTGTATTAGCAGACACTTCTGCTAGACATATTTCTGCATATGTTGACACGCACCAACAGTTGTGGAGGTTTTGTCTGACACCTTACGGCTGACACACATTGCACACACCTCTGCCACTGTCCTACAGGCAGCTTAGCTTGTCCACTAATTATTACGCACAAGATCATTCAATTTCAGACACGGTTAAAAAGCACCCAAATGGTCTAAAATGTTCTAAAAACAAACGACCATTTCTTCAAAACACCTGACATGTATATTTTCCTACTCTCATTGCTCTCAGTTTTCAATGTTAAAGTATTCCACTTACAGCAACTGTTACAATATCAAAGTCTTCTTTTGGGTGTGTTAGTTCCCCAACGCCCTCATCAGATCTTGAAGCTGTTTAACTTGACAACATATTAAATATAATATATTAACTCATCACAAAATTATTGGCCCGTGTAGATTGCAATTAATGAGCTACCGAACAATTCAATTCTGACTTGATAATATATTAAATACATTAACTCATCACAAAATGATCAGCGGGTGTAGATTGCAATTTATGAGCTACCCAACAATTCAATTCTGACTTAATGATATATTAAATATATTAACTCATCACAAAATTATCAGTGAACTACCAAACAATTCCATTCTTCATTCGTCTCATTGAAGCAAACCGAATCAATTGTGTAAACATGTTATCTAGTTGAAATGAGATCACGTGGTAAACTAATAAATTAAATTTGAGAATAAAACAATGTAATGAAGAAACAGAAAATGGCACATGAATAGCTTGGCTCCATGTGTTTTAACTTATTAACTTAAGTTATACGTGATCTAGCATTCAAAGTTTGTTGACCAATGACCATATTTATACACCAGTTATACACATGCCACAGATAGATATAAATAACATCGAGACTGTTTTGTAACTAGCCCAAATGAACAAAGGAAACAACTTTGACAATGTGAATCTTCTGAACATAACATAATTATGCTCAGGCAGTTGAACTCAGCACTCCACACTTGTAGTTATCACAGTTCTGTAAGGGCAAACGACTAAAACAACCTACAATCACATCACGCTTTGAATCAGATCTTCTGATCAATAAAACCCATCGCCATCGAATGCGCACAAATCACTATCACACCTAAAGACAACAGATTGAATTTAAAGGAAACTTACAAACACAAATTTGCAGATTAAGTCCAAGTGGTGTTTTGCCTGAAAAGTTACTAGTTTGGACAATAAATAGAATGAACAAAATTAAGACACAATGTTTCAAGAACTCAAGGAAATGGCTAGTTACAATCGACAGCAATGCAGTATCCAATCTATCACTGAAATTCATTGATGCTTTTATGTATGTTTCGATTTATTTTAATCCTGCACCTTCAGTTTGTCAGCATATTTGCCGATCATGTGCACATATGATTATTAAATAAAGTTAGATTTTGTCTCATTAACTTTTACTTTTCAAATTGTAAACACCGGCGAATGTATATTATTACAGATTTGATGGTGTATAAATAAAGTTTATTATTATCGCAGTTGCCCCCTTAGATATTATGGCGTGACTGTCATGTTATGACGAATTCTTCTACTGTTGACAGGATCCGTCAGATAAATATAATATAAACATTGTTCTGATGACAACTTATCTGTTGTCATAAATAATACATTTGGCATATAGCATCAATATGCAGGCTATGAGACACATTGGCATGAGTCATGAGGGTGGTAGCTGACAATCACCTAGTGTTTATCTGCCGGTCAGTAACTTACATTGGAATCAACATTTTATGTTTACATTGAATATGATAATAAACTTCCTAGTAGCATGTCAGCCTATAATTCCCACAGATGGTTAAACTTTCTCCGTTTGACCTGTTCTATCGTTGCCAGCTTCGCTCCATCAGTGTACGGATGGATGTGGTCACACATGGGTGGATTTCATCACACATGGGTGGTTTTCGTCACGCATGGATGCTCTGGTTCACGCATGGGTGGTTATGGTCACACATGGGTGGTTATGGTCACACTTCAGGTCCTCTAATTCCGCCTCCAGCCCTTCATCAGTTTCAGTGACTTAGCCATCATTGGGGCCACAGTTTTGGTGACTGAAATTTGACAAATATATAGAACAGATGTGGCAGTGGGTTCAGCAGGATACTTGACAACATAATGTGTTATTATTTTCTGAAACCATGAAATATCAATCTCGTGTTTTGGTGCAGAAATCTTTCGGCACTAAAGCAGAGTTTTGTGCAAAAGAAGACTTTGCTTAGGTAGAATAATGCAAGATGTGGTGATTTATAAAAAAAATATGTAATTTTGTAGATGGTTGTTTTGTAAAAAATAATTTCAGTTGCACAAAACAAGTGTAATTCAGGAATCGTGTTAACACGGGAATGTTGTAACAGAACACTGTTGCACCAATGCACTGCTGTAACGTAACAGTAACATAACAACACATTGTAACAAAACGCTGCTGTTACTGAAAAATCCGATTACAGAACATTGATAGATGTTCACACCCATGGTGTAGCGTAACACCTACGTGACAGAACACTTACTACAGGGCACTACTGTAACAAAACACCATTGTTACACAACCGTTCTTACATGACAATCATGTAACAAAAACCCACTGTTTCAACACAGTGCACACCCGATCGATACTAGAACAACTGGTGCTGCCACCTACCTCTACGCTGCTGCGACGCCGTGGGGTCAGTGTGTTGGATTGGGGCACGGGGTGCACGAATCCCCCCGTGACTGGACAGTTTGTAGAGCGGGTCAAGACCCACGGTCGGTCCGGCCGTGCCGTGTCGAGCCTGTGACCTCCTGACCTCTCTGGGGGGCTTCGCAGCAACATCAACATACGCAAGTCGCGTCTTCCTAACTGGAATCGCAAATATCGTGTGTTTAAATATCGTGTGTTTAAATATCGTGTGTTTAAATATCATGTGTTTAAATATGATGTGTTTAAATATCATGTGTTTAAATATCGTGTGTTTAAATATGATGTGTTGAAATATGATGTGTTGAAATATCTTGTATTTAAATATCATGTTTAAATATGATGTGTTGAAATATCGTGCTTAAAGTGAAACAAGTGGTAATTGTGAGACCTGATATATATATAATTAAGTTTACACAAATCAAGCATTTGCAACAACAATTAACCTTTCCAGTTCTACTCAAACCATGTGTTAAGAAAGTGGCATAGATCACTGACATTGAAGAACTCAGAATTCTGACTGATCAGAAGCAAGGTGAGGTGTGTGGGCAGCTTAGAACCATGTCAGTCAGTCAGAGGAAGGCAAAATCGCTGTTAAACAATGATAACCTACGGCTGACATATTGTGCCACGTCCCCCAATGACTGACCAACAGGTGCCACTGTTTATGGCGTTAATCCAGTCGCATGTTCTCATTTTGCTTAACATGAGCCAACGACCAGCCAACCCATGTCATGGTGTCTTGTCTTCCCTTTGATTCCTGGACTGTTTTACACAATACTATCCATGAACATCTATTGATGCCTTGCCATGGAGACTCTGGACATAAATGTTTTATATACTATGACGATACAGTAAATTCGGCGATGAAGTATATCATCAACAGGGTTGAAGGGGAGGATGTGAACACTGACTTCCTACCTGGCTCGGCCTTCTTCGCCATTGAGGCAGAGATTCTGGCTGTGAGAGACTTCAGCTTGGCCTCACGCTCGTCACACAGTTTCTACAATGTCACCAACAGTCACAGTTTCTACGATGTCACCAACAATCACAGTTTCTACGATGTCACCAACAATCACAGTTTCTACGATGTCACCAACAGTCACAGTTTCTACGATGTCACCAACAATCACAGTTTCTACGATGTCACCAACAATCACAGTTTCTACGATGTCACCAACAGTCACAGTTTCTATGATGTCACCAACAGTCACAGTCTCTACAACGTCACCAACAGTCACAGTTTCTACAACGTCACCAACAGTCACAGTTTCTACAACGTCACCAACAGTCAGTTTCTACAATGTCACCAACAGTCACAGTTTCTACAACGTCACCAACAGTCACAGTTTCTACAACGTCACCAACAGTCACAGTTTCTACAACGTCACCAACGTCCAAGAGTCACAGTTTCTACAACGTCACCAACAGTCACAGTCTCTACAATATCACCAACAGTCACAGTTTCTACAACATCACCAACAGTCACAGTTTCTACGATGTCACCAACAGTCACAGTCTCTACAACATCACCAACAGTCACAGTTTCCACAACGTCACCAACAGTCACAGTTTCTACAACGTCACCAACAGTCACAGTTTCTACAACGTCACCAACAATTCATACAAACAACTGTATACAGGTGACAGCTATGACACAATAAGAGAAGCCGCCATTTACCAGATAGAGTTCCCGCCACGATTCAAATTCATCTGGCTTTGCTTTCTTGAACTCCTGATGACAATGGTGCTCCCACAGTACATCCGTGTCACTGAGGAAGGCCTGGAACACAGTCACATGACCGTCACATGACACATACAATGGCCGAACTATCTTACAAACAACATGCACTGAATTTTTTTACATTTGAAATGTTAATTTTATACCATGTCCTTCCAATATTATTTTCCGACTCCCCATAACATTTTACCCACTGTCCTCGCCTAATCAATATAGCTGTATAGGATATGATGTGTATTGGAATCTGCTGCGCATTGCTACGTTTATGTAGCGAAAGAGAGTCACCAAATGTGTGTGAACAATGGCAATGCCCTTTATTAACATGTAGTAGTTATAATGTAAAACGAAAAGACAAGACAATGGGCATTGCCGTCAACCTAGAGAGCAGAAGGTAAATTCCCTTACAAATAAAGATGAAACAAAACATACATCGCTGGCGATGGGGAACGCCAATAATTAACTATCTAAGCGAAATACATGTGGGGGCCAGAAACCACCCAAAACAACCCCACACAAACAAATTTCCTCGAACCAGACTTGCTCATGCTAACACCCGTACAAGTTATTAACTGACACACCCAGATGTGTTAGGCTTACTGCACAAAAGCAACATAATTTTTGCGTAGTCCACAAAATGTCATGTCTCCATCAAGAAGTTAACAGTTTTGTCCATTCCAAATGCTTAAATCCTTTAGAATTTGACCATTTAAAGTGTCCAGGTACCCGTTTCTTCAAGCACCTCAAATGGTCTGTTTAATAGCTTGGACACTGTGTGGAAGTGTCGTTGTCGGGATACCAAGGTAACGTGTCACTGAATTCATTAGTGTTTCTGCTGTGTGTTTGGTGTACTTTTGATTTTCTTTAATGAGTGCTGTTTCCTTTAATGAGTTCTGTAAATATGCATAGGATTTTGTGCAAACACACCTAGACACTGCGTATTATAGCACATTTTGAATGTTTCATTCAGATGTTTGTTAGTATGTTTTCCTCAGCCTTGTCCACAAGTAATTATCTAGATGAACATAATTTGTGATGTTAGGAAACAAAGTACAAAAAGTAAAAAACAAGGTAGGTATATATATATATATATATATATATATATATATATATATAGATATATATATATAGATATATATATATATATATATATATATATATATATATATATATATATATATATATATATATTAGAACCACAGTGACTTTGTGCACTGTGGTGTTTTGGAGTCTGTTTCACAACATAACATCTACATGAAGACATGGACTGACCAGTCCTTGACCACAGAGTGGTTTAAATACAGCAGGATGGGGTGTCACATCTGAGAGGGGTGAGGGGGTCAGTGTGACCTAGATGCTTAGGTCAAGCAGGTGAGGAATGCGAGTAATTGTGTGTGAATTAATGAGACACCCAGAGATGATAATTACAAGTGGTGGTCTGAGTGGGGTGTTTAGATGACCAGATGACCAGATGACCACTCACAGGGTTGCAGTCCTCCAGGTGATACAGTTGATCGGGGGTACATTTCTCCAGTACTGGCTGCAGGATGTCGTAGGGCACGCCCCCCACGTAGTCCAGGGCTGGGACACATACATCAGGTCAAACTGAACACTAGTATTATTGTAACTAGCATACGTATAACAACGTACCTCTAGGACCAGCCAAGTCCATTCTTAAGTGCATACACATATAATAAAACATGTGAAATAATAAAACAAACAATATATATATATATATATATATATATATATTCACCATCACACACATATATATGTACATTATATATATATATATATTATATATATATTATATATATATATATAGTAATGATGTCACATTAAAAAGACTGTATACAATATATATAATTTCAATGTATGGCATAGTTCTTAAGACAAATACACGAATGATTATGGTATACTAGAAAGTACGACATTACTCACAACTTAATTCCGTGATACCCAACATGACATATGCTCATGGTTACACTGGCTGTATCAGTCACTTAATCATTCACTCACATTACTCACATTCACTCATTCTCTATCTGACTGTGTTATTCATTTATCCACTCATTCACATTCACTTATTCATATACATGGCACAATAATTATTGGTTTTGGTGTCGTTCTGACACCAAAAACAATAATTATATGAAAACGTAATGGAGTTGGCAGCCTGCACGATTGAAGGGAGAGCCTAATAAAAAAATATAATTTAACTACTAATAATAATGATTACAAAACATACAGTAAATCACACAAAACATTAACAGAATTACAAGTGATTTCATAGCTGAATTACAAGTGATTTCATAGCTTAACACAGCGACTTCAACATGAAGGACATGCAGACGAACAGAAAGACAGTCTATCTATACCTGGAACTGTATAAACCATAGTGGTAATGTTTAACTATCATCATTAGTTATTATTTCAAATAAATTAACAAAGTAACACATCTGTTGATTCACTCACCATCGATATTGTCAATAAGGACTTTCATGCAAGCGTCAAACAGCGTCGGCACAGCTGGAAGAAAACAAGCAGCTGATGAATGAATATGTTTCTTCATTAACACAGCCACATCAACTGTGTAACATATGGCTTAACACTTCCCACTCTCTCACACACACAACATGCAAACAGAAGTTTGTTTGAATCTGTGCACTCTTATTATGAAAGGAATTAAGTAAATTACAATGGCTAATGACAAGAAAGCTTAATAACAATTAATTATAAATTATACCATTACACTGCAGGTGAAAGTAAAATTACACTAAGCCCACAGTGTTCTATTAAAAATACCCAGGTAATCAGCTGATAATGCGGAGAGTAGCAACAAGTGTATGTACAGTACACTTTTTTAACAGACTGTTGGATGGGTCATACCCTGCTTCTGGGAATGTCAATGACTACACTCAAGTGAGTTCAATGAGGATTTACCTGAGAGCAACATCTCTCTTAGACCTGAGTACACCTGAACTTACCTGTGAGAAACACCTATCTTTAATAAAATAACCGGAATATACCTGCACTTACCTGAGAGGAACACCTGTCTTCGACCAGAGTACACCTGGGTGCGTGTGTGGGTCTTTGAGCCAATCAACTCAGTGTTGAAGTTACCTGCAACAAAAGTATCTCACCTGTAATCTGAGGGGTTCTATGACGTGAGCCCCTGGACAACCTACCGACTAATGCTCACAATTCTGGAAGTAGACCCTGAAGCAAACGAGTGCTTCATGCTTCAAACCTGACTTTGAAAGTTTATCAAAACTCGAAAAAACATACGTCATTCATGTCTCTTCAACAACTGAAGAGGTATGACAAGTCAATTGACAACTCATTATACCTCTTCAACCTGATGTTTATGTCAGAGGAAGTAAAAATACATTTTACGAAGCTGCAATGAACTCAGCCACTCCCACTGAAGTCATGTCAATCAAAGAGTTAACAAGATTTGTTAATTAACCATAGCAAGTTTTGGTTAAGGGCAGGTATCAAAGAGAAATATATTGCCATGGTGGCGTCACCTAATGAACAAAACATATATTAATGCAAAGTGATGCTAATCACAATTATGGATCATATATCAATTGCCAATACATGTACTGATGAACTGGTATTAAATGCAAAAACACGCTTCCTGATTTAGCAAACTTACAAGATATGTAAGTGCTTATGAAGTGAGCTAGAGTAAGATAATAGGCATAATAGCTGCATGAACAGATTCACAAAATGTTCAGTATCTAGAACTGTGACTTACCACCCCCGTGTCTTGTTGGGCTGTCCGGTCGAAACTGAGGTAAAGGTCGGTAGTTCGGGTTTGTCTCTGGCAGGGTACTTAAGATGTCTTCCGATGTCAGTTTCACCTACAAAACCCAGCAAAACGTTACCACCAGATTGTGGAGTAGTATCCTTTACAAGATATTAAACTGACAGTGATGTTCTGAAACTTAATTTTACCAACTGTTCATAACCGTAAAATAGCGGATGAGAAATATGGCTTCAACACCCAGTTTGATCAACAGTTTCTTATCTGACTACAATAAATCAACTTTAAACCAAGGCTGTCTGTTACATATATTTTTTAATGACATTCTTAATATAAGTTTCAGGAATAATTATGATGGAGATACACCGCCCACCAAATTTATAAATTACTGAACTCAAATATTGTTGAAAAGAGAATGTTGCACCTGCAAAATGGTAAATTATAATTAACAACTGACAGCTGCACTAGGCACTTAGTGTGAATGTGGATGTCCTTACATGCAAATAAAGTTGAAGTTGGATTGTTCCCATATTTCTAACTACAAAGTAGGCCGGAGTACAACTGATTCAGTCAGCTTTCTGCTAATAATTACAACATGTGGATGGTTGATTCCAGATAATGGATGAGACAACCTTGAACCTTTGACCTTTCTTAAAAAGAAACACATATGTAGGCCGTTTCACAAACCTGTTTCTTTGGTTCAGGAACTGCAAACTCTTCAGCGAATCTCCTTTTCTCCGTCTTTCCTCCATCCTTACTGCGGCTACCCGAACTTGACCCACCCTTCACCTTTGACCTGTGCTTGTCACTGGAGTGCTTAGATTTGTCCTGTTTGTGTTTTGAGTGGGCTGAAGATGACTGACTCCTACGTTCTTCCTTCTTCTTTTTCTCAGGTGACACTGTCTTCTTGTATACCTCGGCTGGATGTGTCTTCTTGTTCTTCTTGGTTGGCTTCATCATGCTCGCATCGTAGTTCAGGAAATCGTCAAACGACATCCCGCCGTTGTCTACTTCGTCGGCGTCATCAGGCACATTGTCAGGCGAATCTTCACCTTCCATTGTCCTGGTATGCTTGAGCTTTGCGTGGTTGATATTCCTAAACCTCTCTGCTTTCTCGTCCTCTAACTCACCTTCCTTCTGTCGATCGTGACTATCATCGTTTCCATTGTCATCGCTGTCAGACATTTCATGGCTTTTACACTTCCTGGTTTTCGTAGTTGTGCTTTTGTGATGACTACCATGACCTTTGTTTTTATGACTATCACCTATCGCATTATCACTTATTTTGTTCTCATGGCTTTTCTCTGAGCTGCCTCTATCACTTCTGTGGCCATGCTTTTCCTTCGATTGCTTGTGGTGTTTGTCTTTGTGTTCTATTCTGTTACCATCAACATTACTTTGACACTTAGGCCTATCTGAAGTCACAGATTTTGCTGGCATGAAGAATGAAGACACTGGCGTGCAATTCCCCTTGTCTGCTTCTTGTTTTACCCTCCCGAGATCCACACACATTTGTGTGTGATTCAGGCTCGTCAAGTCCTCTTTTTCCGTCTTCACGTCTTGTTGACATTCCAAATTAGGCAGTTCATCATCCGTAAACTCCACATCAATTTTCTCACGTTTCACAGTTCCTAAATCAACTGCCGATGTCCGCGTGTGACCATGTGGCTTATGAGGACTCTCCGCCCTCACTTTTGGGGGTTCTCTCGTTTTTTCTTTTCCCCCCTCTTGCTTTATTTTCACCATTCCAATATCCTTTACACTTTCTGCGTGTTTCCCGCTGTGATCATGCTTTCCATGCCTGTGCCTATCGTGTTTTCCATGTCTATCATGAGTCATGCTATTCGCAGTTTCGCGTTTTACGTGTCTGCTGTTTTCGTGAGACGAAGGACGCCTCTCCAGTTTCTCTTGCTTCACCTTGCTCACGTCAACCGATGAGTTCACATCATCGCCACAGCTCTCTCCACTCGCCTCGTTGTCACTTCTCCTTTTCACACAATTGTTCAGATTTGTTTGCTCCATATAAGGGGCCTTCCGAATGGGTGCGTCTATATATGGAGCTCGGATGCTCTCGCTGGACGTGCCGGCCTTGTGGTAGTTTGTAGTGGACACTGTCTCACACTTTATGGACGGCGCCTCACTGGTCACCAGGGATTTCCATTTTGTGACGAGAGCACGTGCTGCATCCCCGATCGCACCTTCATGTTTACGGAATCCATTCACCGTTTTCCCTATACCTGTCACCTGTAAGAAACAGGAAGATACAGGTTCACATGTATATACAAACAGTCCTGCAGCATAATTTGTTCCATTTTCTAAAGAGACCTGAATTTGGTACAGTCGAAAAACAAAATCATAATTTAGTAAAAAACTATTTGTGTATTCTTGTATTTGTTACACTTAATATTCAATTGACAGCAAGCAGTTAAACGAAATAATAATAATAATTTTTATTTCTAAAGTGCTATCTGAAAAAAAAATTCTGCTCAGAGGTGCATAAAACACATCGTAACAAATACATATTTAAAATGTTCAAAATCAGTTTAATGTAGGTAAAATATGAGAGCAGATTTTGTTTGATATTGAAGTAGTCTGGCAACGCACAATTGGAATAGTGACATGGCGGCGTGGCTAACTAATAAGCAATTATTTAGACGAGTGTAGATATTTTCAAGTTAAAACATATGGCTTATCAAGTTGTCTCACACACCTGCAGATACTCTACTGTAATGGCGAGTCGACTCAGCTTCTTAAATACGTACAGTACCTAAAACACACAATAACATTATGGTAAGGCTGCCACATGGGTTTCCCATGAGTAACAGGGCTATCTCAAAGATGAGTAACCACAAAGGTTTCCTGTCTCCAAACCACAGGGGTTTCCTGCTGGTGGTAGGACCATCCCAGTGTTGAGTGATGCTCACTAGAAAAGATGTGTAATAGTGAATGAAACAAAGGCTTCCCACAGTTAGGGAGGGGTATAAAAGCCAGGCTCCAGGAACACGTGGGAGAGAGGAGACCAGACCGAGAGAGTTGTGAGGCGCACACAGGGTGCTGGGTGTGCGGCTGGAGGGTTTTCCTCCAGCTAGGGCTGGGAGGTGAGGCTGTGCTGCTTCTGTGTCGTAGCTGGGTTGGACTTACGACAACATTTCTTACAAGGCAGCGAGTTGCAAGCTTTCAAAATTATTTTAGAAAGTGCATTGTTTTATAGTGTCCTCTGACGGAACTGAACTTCCACACAATGGTCATCAATGTTCAGATCTATAGTATTCCATACACACAACTGGAGCTGGCTCTAATATTTTTAAAGTTGCAGATTAACAATAACAACCAAAGAATGCTGGACTGATCAGGACGTTTCATCAGAACTCAAGTCTAGGGATTAGTACATGTTAACAGATCACACCTGCAGCACCTAGGTAGGTTTGTAAATTGAAATCAATATATAAAAGCTTTATGGATGCAACAAGCCAAGAATGGATATCATTCTCAAAGGTATACTCAGAAAGTAACTGGGTGGGTTCTGCATAAGAACAAATGCTGCAAGGGATTTTCAAGTCAATACAATGACAGCTTCAAATCATACTACACTATATGAATAATTGTTTCACATATTGCTACACAATAAATATTCCTAAAATAATAGACTAATGTCAATGTCATTTGATTCCAAACATACAAAATATATCACTCATGCCTAGAAGGTACAAATCCACAAATTCCTAATGGATTATCATCCAACTGAATTTGTGATGCCACCGGTTGATAGCCGTAACGATGTGTTCATTGATAAGGTGGATTTTATTAGACATAATTGTCAAGTAATATTATATATATATAAGCTCAATTAACTTATGAGATTCATTTATTATATTGTCGTAAATAATTTCATGAAAAAATTGTCAATTATTATGAAGGCACATATTTAATTTGCTTTATCAATTAGCCCAGAACAGTATGATTTCGGCAACCATGAGCCTATCCGGCACAGTTTATCTAGACCAGTCTACTATTATAAAATAGGGGTTTGTGTTAGGGTGTGTGTATTGCATAATACAGCAGGTTACAGGAGCCCAGCCTGCAGGGTAACCAATCAGCCATAGGCATAGGGCATTAACTCAGTAGGAATCCTGAGTGACTAGACCCCTATTTTATAATCGGATTATAATAGTATATTATACGTCAATATGAGACATAGTCAGACTGGTTTAGATCATAAGGTGGGCGCCCCAAAGCCGACACGATCCGCCTATCTTTTCACTGGACGAAGAAAGTAAACTCTTGTCATGTCCCCTCATCAGGCTCATGCCCTGCCATCAAATAGCTGATCTATAGTATACATATATCATAATAAATAGGATGTAAAATCATTCTTTCAATTTCACTCAGTAAATTCGTATGTTCCGGTGACACGTATCTTCGACATTACTGTAAATCTGATATCAGTCAAAATCTGATGTAAAAATTGCACACAATATACATCAAGTAATTTCTATCGTCGTCGTCACCTTATTTTCTTCTGGACTTTTAGCTAAATATTTATCTAAATATTTTTTATATTGACTGATCTTGTCCACAACATCGTCTACGTCCGCCATTTTCCCTGGGCTTTGGGTGGAGGTAACCGCGAGACTGTTACACATCGTTTCATAGACTAAACGCTAATAAAGCATATCATAGTCATAGATAGTAACGTTGAAATGCAAATATTTGCTAATTAACAAGAAAATGTAAACAGCGTCACCGATATGCTATAAAAACACCTCCATATTATAGATAAAACGTACACGTAAAAATCTAAGATAGTTCTACAGGGTCCGTATATTCTTAAACGTAGAAAAAATATGCTAGAAACCATGGTATAATTTTGCAGTGTTTACAATACGTGTATATTGATATATTTGCCTGTTTAAAAATAAATAGTATTGGGATCATATCCCTATTTCGATTGAAAGGAATTTTAGCATTGTCTTGTGTCAAGATGCCTGTCAGCTAGGTTTATCACATTTTGTGATGTGACGTTTTTGTGGCATATATTTTCACCTTTCCATCCAGAAGTGTACATACCCTTTATACCCATTTGTCTGTATACATGTGTTCATTGCCTCAGTCCCCAGGTACCGGATACCAAGATCGTCTATTGAATTTGAAGACTCCGGGCGACAGAGCTGGGGTGCAGCGAACTGACAGTCAACTCACACACGAATCGAATAACGCCATAGAACCGAACTCCTTGCGGAGACATTTGTTTGTATTTGTAAATGCATGCATACTTGTTTTATACTAATTAATTGTAATATTTATTATACTGTGAACAGTTCACGTTGAATAATAATGTGAACTTTTATTTTGGTTGAAACAAATTGGCAGTAATACAAGTACTGTTAAAAAAAAAAAATATGAGGAATAATTGTGCTGATAATGTATTGTGAATGGCGTGGGGTGGGGGTGGGCTATGAGAGCTAGGTGGGGTAAGGTGACTGAGTATTGGATTATCTTTAGATCGTGGATCTCTGAGAAACAATTCGATGTATTTTCGTTTTTATAAATTCATATTTGGCAGAAAATGATTTAGCTGTTATGTATCCAGATTATGTAACATGGTACACATAATAATGTTGACACATAATTGTTTTACACATAGAACATTAGCAGAACTGTTGAAGAATATACTAATTACCTGTATTATATATTTTTTTGCGGATATTTTATATCCATTGTGGTAGATTGGACTTCTTCAATATGATTTGACTGAACTTTGTTTTGCCTGACGGTAAATGTTATGATTTTGGATTTTTAGTTTTGTTTATGTATTTTAAAATCTTGATTAAACAGGACCAAGTTTAACTACAACACTCTATAATTTTATTAATAAATTGCAGTGTTCTCCTTCGCATTTTCTTCTTGTTGCCTTAATTATTAATTAATTGACCCTGCATGCGCGCAAGTGCGTGTCTGTTTGCGTGTATTACAACGTACCCATAACATTTGGATATATATATATATATATATATATATATATATATATATATATATATATATATATATATATATATATATATATATATATATATATATATATATATATATAGGAGAGTACCTATATATATATATATATATATATATATATATATATATATATATGCACACACGCACGCACGCTCGCAATGCATGCATGCATGCATGCACGCACGCAGGAACACAAGTACGCACGTACGCACACACACACGCGCGCTCGCTTACGCACAAAATTACATAATTGCAGGTAGACCCTATATATATGCGTGTGCGTGTGCGTGTGCGTGTGCGTGTGCGTGTGCGTGTGCGTGTGCGTGTGCGTGTGCGTGTGCGTGTGCGTGTGCGTGTGCGTGTGCGTGTGCGTGTGCGTGTGCGTGTGCGTGTGCGTGTGCGTGTGCGTGTGCGTGTGCGTGTGCGTGTGCGTGTGCGTCAATTAAGTAGCCGCTGACATCCGTCTATACGCGCAGGAGGATGTCAGTGACGTCACACCTGATAAGAAATACCTTGTTTTTTGTTCACGTCTATCGTCGCTATTTAATTAACGTATCAAAGGTTCAGAGAGTACCTTTTGCAATAGTTGACAATTTAAGTTCCTATGTCAGCTAATACATAAATAATTGAGTTTGTGCAGGCCTATGTTATAGACTCAGATTCTAAGGCTAGCCTATACTGCTCAATCACATCAATTAACTTGAAAAATAATAATAATAAAGTGTAGATACTGAAACGGATGTAATTCTTCAATTAATGAGGTAATATATATTTTTAGGAAGCTGTTTTTGCCTTTTGGGGATTAGTTATTGTATGGGAAATTTATGATCAAATCGATAAAAAAAATCCCATACAATAACTAATCCCCCAAAGGCAAAAACAGCTTCCTAAAATATTATCTCATTGAAGAATTAGTTTCAGTATCTACACTTTTTTCTCCAAGTTAATTGATGTGATTGAGCAGTATAGGCTAGCCTAGCTTAGAATCTAAGTTTATATACCATAGGCCTGCACAAACTCAATTATTTATGTATTAGCTGACATAGAAACATGTCAACTATTGCAAAAGGTACTCTCTGAACCTTTGATACGTTAATTAAATAGCAACGATAGACGTGAACAAAAAACAAGGTATTTCTTATCAGGTGTGACGTCACTGACATCCGCCTGCGCGTATAGACGGATGTCAGCGGCTACTTAATTGACACGCAAAATAGTGCGGATGTAGGTCAGTGCCTCAGTGCCAATAACGGATATTGCATCGTGTAAGGCTAATGCCGAAGAGATAAAACGACTTTACTGTAAATAATTATAACATAGACGTTGGCAAAACAACTCCTGGGCGATTTATTCGACACGAAACGCGAAATTCGAGTGACACACAAAAGCAGGACGAGTGGCGTATTAATACCACTTTCGCTCAACGAAGCCAGTGATAGTGGTGGCTGAATTTGTACAGTTGTTGTGGATTTTAAGTGTCAAATATTTCGACTTTTGCGCGCATTTTCGTCGTTCAGGAAAGCGGGAGACATACATCGCGGTAGGATGTATGGACCGTACTATATATTACTGCTGTTCGTCTTCCTGATCGCCAGCGGTTTATGTGAACAGGTAAGTGACGTTTGGTCGCTTAGGCAGTAGCTCCGCCAAAATCATGTTGACCCCCGTCGCTCGGTGCAAAGCAATGCGTATTTCTTCTTCCGAATTTTGCGAGCCGAATGACTAGATCTCGGCTCTTTAGTTAGTACATTTCCACCATAGATATAGGCAGGATATTGTTTTCGGCTTATAAACAGTTAAATATAAATGTGGAAGCTAAAATTGACACGATCGCAGGCTGCAACGTACGGGCCAGAACCTAGTCTAGTTCGTGTCGGTGACAGCGACCACGATGGTTCTCAATATTTCCCATTCACGTCTCACACTCTGTGTCCATATTGTTAATCCCGTTAGCACTGGCCAAGTAACCGTGTCTTGTGGTTTGTGTGAGGTTCTTTAGTTTTAATACCCGCGTTTTTTTGTATTGTTTATTGTGATGTCATTCCAAATTGTGAATTGGCCTGCTTTGAACTTGATTTGAAGCCATGATTCACCAAGCAGGAGTCCTGGCTTTGACATACTCATATAGACAGGATAGCCTTTTAAGTTATACTCTTTGTATGATGGGTTCACACCCATCATAGTAAAATGCAGTATATTTTGTACTGGATATTTTGTCTAAAACGTGGCCTATTTATACATACTTATTAACCTGAAAATGTATTGATGGCATTGACATAAATCAATGTTTTAGTATATATCCGGGCATGTTACATGTCAGTTTCATGTAATTAGGTGATAGATCATAAATAGGTTGTATACAGTTTTACATATGTAGGTCCAACAAATAATGTACCATTTACAGCAACTCTTGACTGTTTGATTGGGCATATTATTGGACAAAAATAGGTGGAATAATAATTATATGATACCTCTTGTAGTACATGTTAAAAAGTTATCAACCTTTGATTTGAATAACTACCTGTATTTTGACTTTGGCCTATCATCGAACACTGTACATGACCCTTATTCATTGGATTACAGATTTACCCTGGATAATCTGGTCTCATCCTCACACTTATCTAAATGCTGGTTTATACCTAAATTAATCGTACTTACTTCAAATTAATACACACTTTAGTTTGTTTGCTGTCCATATTCAGCAGTTATTAAGGTTGGGTCAGATGTCAACTTGACCCAAAACCCACTTGACATAAAACCAGGTAATTACAATGTACGGTTGTCATTGGTTTATTAATTAACAAATTGATAAATGGCACCAGTTAAAATGGATTTTCATAAATAATTAAATCATGCCATAATTGAATTTTAACTGGCTGAAAAGTTAAAATGCTGTATGTAGCCAGATATCCAAATTCAGTCTATATATATAGTAATTATTCAGTTCATTGGATTAAATGTTGGGGGACACAAATACTGGGTGACAATATTTTCCAAAACAGCATGTGTATAATCTGAACTCCACTACATTCAAATTGCAAACACTGATCATATCATATTTTGGTGGACAACATACTTTCAACCTGTTTATTGTAGTCCGAAGAACATATAATAAATATAAAGTTTAAGAACAATGTAAGTATATAAATTAATGTTGTTAAACAAGGCATGGGCATGATGTCTATTTAATTTCCATCAACGTTTTAAAAGTTCAGTAGTCTGTTATTCTGTGAATGTATATGTGTACTGTGATTCAATGAAGTTAATGTTTTGGTAATCTTATACTTAACTGGCCTATATTATTACGGCCTTTTAAAATCATTTTTTTCACCCTGTATCGATGTGTATGTGTTCGCAGTGTGATTCTATATCACTTCCGGTACAAAGAATTCAGATCTAAAGTTTTTAATTTGTGTTTTAGAACAATTTAAACAGCTTGCGCCTCCGCGGTTCTGGTGCCTCTGGGAGGTGCCTACAGCTCACGCCATATTTGCAGCGGTGACATTGTGTTGTTTACTTTGATTCGGCGTGTTTAAATTGTTCTAAAACACAAATTAAAATAGTTTAGTCTGACTTCTTTGTACCATAAGTGATGTAGAATCACATTGCGAACACATACACATCGATAAAGGTGAAAAAAGGCCGTAATAATTTAGGCCAGTTAAGTATAAGATTACCGAATGCGTACTGTCTTTGTTACTGTTCATTCTCCACATGTCTCCTAACAGTACAGTTTAACCCTAACACCACCAGTGGTTACAACTCACCTACTCCTTCTGTTTACACTCACTGTTCTATCTATTAACGCTTAAACCACCGTTCCGTTGTTTGCCAGTTTCTGATAAACTCGTGTGTAACTAATACAAACATTCCAGCTTTGTATTGTCTCGGATGGGGTGAGTTGCTGAGTGCATACAAAGACCGGTTAGTTCAGTATGTGTGGTTTCCGGTTATTATCAGAATATCTAATAAAGCACTTGGATATTACCATACGGATGTAATGGTGCACTAATGCAATGGTGCACTGCAAAGTCAGGTCAGGCATCACCCATCAATGGCTTATGTTTGATAACACATGGTGCACGTTCAAGACTATTATTGACAGACTTGTTTACATACATTGCATGATTGCACACAGGTATAAATCATAATTTTGTGCATTCGTATGTTGTGTTCTAAAAGATTTAGTCTCTTCACAGTTTTTTAGAATTTATTTTGAAAAGTGAAACAGAAACTCTCCAGTACCTTCCCGTGTGAGTTAATTTCATTGTGTAAAAATATATACATAAATATTTGAGCGCACTCCATCATAGGAGAGATGATTGTAAATAGAATAGTGACCATTGTTTTAAATTTAGCAGCATGTACCTGAACACTTGAATTCGGGTTTACGCGTTGTGTACTGTGTACATATATTTCTGTAAGTTCCTTTAACGTCCTTCAAAGAGACATGTGAAGTAGGCCTACATTGTTGACCATCCTCTCTACCGCATACTTAATCCGACACTCTGCATAACATATTGCTTCTTATTCTGTGATCTGAGCAAACAAATGCCACACTTATAATGCCCGATCAATTCTATCGGATCAAAGCCAGTGTTCTCATTTCCATGTGTGTGTGCGGACATTAATATGTGATTTAAAGTGCTCAACAGCTATTAAATGGAATGACCCTATTTTTCAACAGAAAGTTACCCTGGTTTTCTGTCTTTTGATGTTTTGGAGGGAACTCCCCGAAATGACCAATGGTTTCACCGGAGGAAACACCCCCTCTCTCTGAGGTCACACATCCTGTTTGGACATATCCTGGTTTCTACCTAGAATAGATGAGCTGTCAAGATTTATTGCCCAAGTGGGGGGGATATCCCTATTTGTCATCACCACACATTAAGTTACCTAGTGAGTCATGTTGGATTTAGATACCCCTGGTAGTACAAAGGAAAACCACTAATAATAACAACAGTTAACTGAATTGTAGCAAAACAAATCATATATTTTGGAATTTGTTAAATATAGTTTCCATTAAACATGTTATAGTATAAATTATCTAGATATAAGGAAGTGTTCTTTTCAGAGTGATAACAGAGTGTAAAGAACTTATATATAGTAAAAAAATATAAATGCCACAAAGTGTAGCTGCAGTAGATTTATGTAATAGTGTAAATAAAATGTACCTTATACTTTTGTACCTGTTACAAAGCAGTTTTATTAAATTTGTAGACGTAACTAACTAAAGTATACTCACCTGTCTGGCTTTAATGTGTAATAATTAAATATGGAAACTCTGTCAAATTCAGAGACCATATCTAGATATGCTGTTGTACCGAGTTGCTGGTTGAGGTTATTTTTGTATCTAAACAGTTTTTATCCCTTCAGTTTGTCAGAGCTCTGTTCTCTTGTGACACAAATCAAGTGTATGAATAAAATTATAAACTACAGTAATACTGATCATATACGTCTGCGGTCTGCCTGAAAAAACCTGATGTGGGTTAATATAACATATTGCAAGCCAGGTCTATCAGTATGATTCAGATCAAGCCCGAATTTGTGTGTTTACCACAACTACGCTGGTGGCTGTGTCCTGTAAGATTTGCATATGATTGGCTGTTGTTGTGCCTTGCTGGAGTGTTTACTGTTAGTAGTCAAATTCGTGGAAACAATTTTTTATTATCTTTAATTACATTTGTAACCTGAATTTACCTGATATGGGGAATGATACATGTATGTGTGTTTGTGATATTCATTATTCTTTAAAGGATGTGCTTGCATATTTGTTATATGGGCAACCATTAGAACAACCGTAAATATAAATTTAAATGTTATATAAACAAGTAAGAACGTTTCATAACTGTAGATCTGTGGATTAAATTGTATAAGAATGCATATTATAGCATTCACAAGGGTTTTGGCAGTCCACCATAATGTGGTATTTCGATACTTATTCTCTGGTTCAGTGAATCATGCATAGTTTGAGATAATTGACTATGCATGGTTTTTACACACACTACGTCTGAAATAACATTAAGGAAGCGTGGGTGTTTTTGTAGTTTCGTATATGTGTATCCGAACATAAAATGTGCTACGCGTGTGGACTGGACTGTTTGGCGGTAATTGGAAGAGTAGGTGAAGCCAGCAGGCACAATTATGGTTATGACATCCCACATGAAAGTGGGCTTTCATACCAGTATTGCCTGTTGTGAGTTAGAAGTTGGATTAGAATCAGTTTCACTTTTTTTTTGGGGGGGCAGTGATGATCATTTAGTTGGTGGTATTGAATTGATATAAAATACTTGAGGTCTAACAAATTCTCTAAAAAGTATGCCCGCTGGATGACCATAGTTAGAATGGTGTATAATTTAAGTACATACATGTAAACCTCAGTATATTCAGATGTTTATGTTATGACATGTCTACTGTGAGAACCAGTTTGTTTTAATATAAAGAAAGGAAAATACCAAATATTAGAAGTCTTGTAACTTAATATAATTTAATGTATGATTTTAAATAAGATTTAGTCAGATAAAACATTTGTTTCTAGATTGAACGAATTAATGTTTCGCATTTTATGTTGTTATATAACTTATAACTTCTATAAGGTATGTAAAATAATGATAGATAACTCATCCAAATAGACTAAAATGGACCATCAGTTTGACTGGGACAGCCAAGATCTTCTATTTAGGCAGTTATTTTTGGTAATAATTGTCTTCCTTTATCGTGACTGAACATTTATAATTTTGACTAGAACTTGTGTGTTTACAATACAAATATAGGCTTAGTTGAAAAAGAGTATGCATGAATGACATCATTATCTTAATAAACCTCATTATTTCCTTTCAAAGAATGAACCACCACCATTAGACATTCAGTGAGTGATTCTTTGTCCTGAATACAAAGGAAAATAATAATACTTATGAAGCTATTCATAATAGGAACATAGTATGTGATATCATCTTGGAATAACCCAACATTAGGATGTATTTGATTGTGACATAACCAAACAGAAATTCCCCGGAGTGCAGTGTATGGAGATTAACAGTTCTGATAAAAACCTAAGTAAAGTATTGGCTGTCATTGGTTAATCAGTTTCACACATGTTGACTACACAGTTTGATTTGCTAAATGCGTTCAATGTTGCAGACCTACTTTTTAGTAGAGTTGGAGAAGTCATTCAAATAAACATTGATTGGTGCCAGCCATTTCTTGGAATTCTGCATCAAGGAAAGACTGTCTCTGTAACCAAGCCTAATGCAAAAGCATGTAATTTGGCTGATATTTTTAGTGTATATTGCAGCATTATTGCGCTCACACAGGGCACAAACGGAAGCTGATATCTTAGAAAACGAGCACATTGTATGATGAAACTATTACTGCTATGACCGAGTTCTATAAAATTAATAAAACAGTTAACCAACATATGATCCTGAAAAATTATAACTAACACAGTTGGAATTTACAACATTATTCTGGTTAAACCAATGTAGTTAGTTAAATGATGCAATATAAAAACCATAGTTAATTAAAGAAATACTGATGCAGGGCCTACGTATTATGTAATCAATTGCAATTATGTAATTAGGCTGACCCGCTATCACTACTGGATATTGTGTATGTTCAGAGTGATTCATGTGCGTGTGTTTGTACATGGTGTAGCTTCATGTTTCTCACTCCAGGCTTAGTTATCTGACTGATCAATATTTAATTACCGTGCATGGATGCACTTGATTGATTTCTTCGGCTACGTTGACTCTGCGAAAGTGAAATATTACCTCACTCAATGATAGCATTAACAGCGCTAATTTAAATCTATTGTATAGACAGCCTACTTATATTAGTTGTTATATTTTCTGTGGGCAGACAATTTTGTAACTATTTTAATACTCTGATCAGTTTTCATAAAAGTGCATGCAGTTTGGCAAAATTTAGCATTTCCGTATAAATTTAAACTATTTTGTAATTTTGATGATTCAAGAAATGGAAGGATGTGATACTATGTTCGCATAGCGTCATTGATTATAGTCATAATAGATGTTTTGAGATACCTTCTGATGTTGTTTTATGAATAACAAACATAAGGCTGTTGCTTCGACTGATAAAACAGTCGTAGTTTAGTGGCGACGGTAAAAAGAAGATAAAGAAATGACCAAACAGCTGTCTCGGCGATTAGGTATTTAATCGAAATCTAGAGCGAGTTCTTCCGTTGTTGGCGTCTGCTCAGATAATGTGCCGCAGTCTGCTGATTGTGTGTGGTTGTGTTGTCTACAAGTCATGGTCTTTTGGTCACATACACGTTGCCGGGCTATTGATCTGACTGGTCTGAAGGTTGAGTTTCTGCACGCATGAAATATTTAGGCCGCGTGCTAGGTCGGTTGAGCAGCAGCGTTGCCGGTCAGGTCCGCGGGAACAAAGGCGGCCAGTGTAGCTGTCTGTATCACTTCTGAATTAGCGGGTTTGGAAACTTGATGCAACAGTTGTTTGTTCGGAGGACATATTTTAAATTCTTATCCACCACTGTGTGTTGTGGCTGTTGAGTTGTGGTGCTTTTGCAGTAACACACAATGACACATCGTTGTTTGTTACGTAGCATACTTTGGTACAGTTGTTGAAGGTGGCTTTTGTGTTGATTGTTGTGTAGGTCCTAGGTTAAAACCTGTAAGAAATTTCAAAGGTTGGGGAATTAGTCTGAACAATTAGTGTATAATATCTCTTGTATGAATAAATAAATCTGATTTGCACTTGGAACTATTTTAATAAGGTTAATTTAATACTTTTTAGCTTAATATGAATAAATCATACATGATTTTAGTACAAAAGGGGGTTGAGAAGAACGTTATGTCTTCATCACTTTCCTCGTATGAAAACAATGGTAGCCACTATGGCCACTTACTAGGGAACATTTGGTTCCATGGAAACCATAAACCTTGTGACCTTATAACCTTTGACCCATTTGTACCATTTCCGTCCCACCACTTGGCATGTTTAGATTCTCCTAGTCACCCTGGAATGATAGTACCAATAGTGTTTTCAGCATCCCTTCCCCTTCCTTCCAAACATTCCACTCGACATCCCAGCATGCAGCACCAGTTCCCATCATGCAACGTGTGTTCTGTTGTTGTGCGAGTGCGTCGGGCATGCGTCGTAGTGTGTGTAGTTGTGTTCTGTGCGTGCGTATATTGTCCGTGTTTCGATGTGGTTCCAGCAGCGGTCACCAACAGAGGGCGCCAGTCATGCGGCCACGGAGCCTGCCGACTGGCGGCGTACTAATACAATGTCGCTCGAGCCCGACGAAGATCACGAAGAGATCCGGTCGTCGGGAGACTTTTCTCTTGACAACCCGACATTAAGTCAGGTACAGCAATAGCGTATCGCTGCATATGCTGTTGGTTTGATCCCCGAATCTGATTCCACCATAGCAACCCTGTTCTTGACATCACCCCCTTTCTGCATGCCTGTCTGCCCCTTCTGAGACCCCCTGCTCAATTTCAGGATCCTGTTGATGATTCTGGCAGTGTGAACGTGCACACAACAGAATCTCTCGTTCCGTCGTTCAAAATTCTTGAACTGTATAAAGCGAACTGGACTGAATCATGCCAAGAAATGAATGTTCTGCCTTGCACTGCATTGCATTTATTTTCTGTGACACGACTGAATCACTCCACAAAATGAGTGCCACCTTGTGATGCATTCATCTTGTTTCCGCACACTTCTGTCACTGACAACCAACGAGGATCGCTTCAGCTCTACGCTGTCTCTTTGAAATGCCTGCCACCTGTGGCATTTTCCTTTTTCACACACGTAGCTGGGCGTAACAGGCGCCCTGATGACAAAATGAATGCCTTTACAACTTTGCCCGCCCTTCATCTTGAAGTAGCCGGGTACTCCAGGGTATTCAGGCATTTATTTTGAACGTTTTTTCGCTCGTTTTTATGTTAGGACTCACGAGGATTGGACTTGGTTGATCACAGCGGTCACCGGAGTGACCAAGAGTCTGTCTGGTGCAAACATACAGATCCTGTTTTAAACATTCTGCGATGATGTCTGAGTATTTATAGCCAACATCAGGATCCGGTTACGGTCAGATTCGCTTAGACTTTATTAGGCTGGAATTAGGCCGGAGTGAAAAAACAAGGCTGCCTTGATGAGCTGTCAGATTAGTCATGCTTTCAAATGTGAAAGTTGTGATGAACAGGAACTGCTTAATGTGTTTTAAAGCTTTTAAAAGAAGGAAACTGCTAAGTTGAATCATACAACTTTAAATTTGTTGGTGTACTTTTATTATTAAGTTGTTAATTTTATATTTGTTCATTTATGTTGGTTGGCCACATCACTGAGGTAAAATGAAACAATCTGATGTACTCATTAGTCATTAACCCTTGAGATGTTTTGAACTTATGAACGAAACAGGCAGGACTGAAATGAACTTCACATAACATAATATCAAGGTCATGACAGAGGTCAAAGACATGTAATTTACCACAATGACAATTTCATCATGTGGTTTGTTGCATACACGTATGTACTGGGCAAGCTTATGTGGTATTTTAACAACATCCCCAAAGTACATGTTTAGGCAAATTACACGATGTATTGCATTAATCAACATACCTTGGTAAATTGTCATCAATCAGATCAAAATTTAATTGTGTTAATTCTCATCAAGTCTGTCATGCCACAACATTTTCAAAATAAACGACTCCTGCAGATGAACATGGTTAAATTTGCTGAAGAATCCATGAATTTTCCGGTTGAAGCTGTATATTGCTGCCAGCACAGCCTGCAGAGACTGTCAGGCCGACAAGTTTGTTTTCTCAGGGGTAATACGGTAAATTACAATTTGCTGCAGAGCTGCGAGGTATTTTGAGACATTGATTGGTACATCCAGCATCCCAGACATGTGCTGTGTCATGTGCATGTAAGAATTGCCGAAACACAGTTATCAATAATTGAGGCATCGTTACGAAATAATGTTGGGTTGTGCGGGTGGCCAGTTATCAGAACAGCGGACTGTCGATCAAAAGGCGCCAACATATTTGTCCATCTCCTGGCTGTTCTTGTGACATTCCAAAACTTGGGGTCGTTTTTTGTTTAGCCCATGTAGCATTTGTTTAGTTATGACTTACTGAAAGGTCTGATCTGACTTGTGTTTATGCTAGGGAATAACAGTTTTGATGTAACTACGGTGTAGTAAATGTGTGACATGTTGTGGACTTACAGAGCATGGGCTTTATGCAGGATATTTCTGCCATCATATATTTCTTTGGTAGACACGCGGGTGTTAACTCACATAGTGACACATACAAGCCAGTTAAGGTGTGTTTTATAATATGAAATAAACTACAAACACACACACGTATGACACACATTTGCACTCATTTCAAAGAAAAACTAATGACAATATTTTTCATTTTTCAAGACATGCTCCTTCATTTGTTATCCATTCCATTCAGTGATAATTCTACCCGTCCACAATGGGTTTACCCATCCAAATGACAGGAGGGTATATCTGCATAAAACTATGAGCATGGCTCTCAATCTGGAAAACTCACCCTGGTCAGTAATTTACAGACAATAAGTCGAGTTTCCAGGCATTATTATTTGTAATAATCCAGAATCAGTTCTTAGCAAGACATGTAGATAAATTTGACTAAATTTGTCACAAAGTGTACCAATATCAGGGGTGTTGACTTTTCCACAAAACGAAGGTATGACGGTGTAATCGGTGCAAACGCAGGTGTAGAGCGGATACCAGGAAATGTAGCTGACAGGTGGTGATCACTGGTTGTGGGTGTTTTATGTGTTAATCACGTTCACGGTTGGTCGGGATGAGCTGTGAACATGTAAATGTCACGACTTTGTGTTGTCATACATTTATCATCGAGCTTAGCAGTAGCAGGCGATACCTGTAACACCTCAGGTGTCGTACTTGCTGTCTGTTGGTGCTTTCTCGACAACTCTCTTATTTCCCAGAAGGCGTGACATGGAAAATCTTGTTGGGTCACAATTTTCGGTAGAATATACACAGGTTTAGGGTCAGACGAGACGGCCCGGTTTATTCAAATTGTCAAGGACGTCGGGCTGTGTTTTGGTTTGACATTTGACCACATGCATCTGACACATCTGTGGGATGGCCATAGCTAGCGGTCATGTCTAATGTAGTGACTGTCAGATTTGTTTGACTTTCATCACAAATTTATGGCGGTGTGTCGCATAGATTGAATCCACTGTCAGACCCTTCGGTTGGATGTGTCTCCTTTTTCTCCCAAGGCGAGGCTGGCCATGACATGCTTCTTCTGTTATGTTCTTCTTCTATGTTCGATTCTGTCCCACCCGTCTTCAATTCTTGCTGTACCAATGTGAGATGTGAATTGATTTATAATGCATATACTTCCATATGAGTTGATTGTTCATTAAGCCCTGTCACCTCAACAAATTACACAATTTTCATAGATCAGTTAGTATATATATATATATATATATATATATATATATATATATATATATATATATATATATATATATATATATATATATATGTATATATATGTGTTTGTTCTATTTCCCTCTGTTGGTTTTGCCACGAGTGTGTGTCTGTGGGAAGAATAAGGTTACTGACACAGGTTTTTCTGTATCATAATAGCTTTGACCAGCCAGTAGTTGCAAATGCCTCCTGCAAATCTTCATGTGAACTCATGGGTTAGTCTTCACCCCTGTCAAAGTATTCGCCTGAAAGCCTGTTGCACATATTTAATAACATTTTAATAAAAATTTAGTACTATTCTTTGTCGCTATTATATCCTATATGAACTTGTTAGGAATAATATATGTGTTCTTGCTTTCAAATATATGTCAGTGGATCATCAGTTGACCTGTTGCCCTGTGAGGGTTATTGTTGAACTGATCATTATGATATACAGCAACAACTGGTGCCAGTTGAAGTAGGTCGACATAGATAACATGTACTGCCAAGTTACCCTTCACCCTTCACCCCCAAGCACAGCCAAGTTACCCTTCACCCCCAGCACAGCCAAGTTACCCTTCACCCCCAGCACAGCCAAGTTACTGCTTCACTGTCTTGTGTGGTCTGGGGAAATAAAATTTGTCACATTAGAGGTCAATGTGGGAGTGTCGTTTGTCACCCCTATGTACACCTGTTGTGTCCAGTAGTAAATAGTTACACCTGATAACAAACGGTACCAGCAGTTGGTGTCAAGAGATGTCAAGTGGCTGTCAGGTGTTGTCATATGTCACTGGTATACATGTCTCCTGTCTGTCTGCTGTCTCAGCCCCATTCTGTCATAGGTCATGCGTGGCCGCACACTGATCAGTCTGCAGTCACGGTCGGCTGGAGTGATGACAGGCTGTTGTGGATACCATCAGACTGTGATTATCAGTTGTTATGGAGTATTTCCGAGAACCGCTGTATGATGATTGAAGCCAGGGTGTTACTGTTGTAGCACTGTCCTCATTTACTCTTCAACAAGTTCTGCTTGGTTGTCTTCGTGTGAATTATGCCTTGACAAGTGTAAACAGTTTTGTGAGGCACAGAACCGTTTAACTGGGAAAGAACTTTACGTGGTTGTTCCTATCCCAGTTGATTATTTTATTTAGACGTACAGCTTTGTATGGAATTATTACTAGCATGGACTAACACAGCAGTAGTAGGTTTTCAGATATACAACGCTATTTTCATAATGTTGCATCAGTGATGCATCCTCGTGTTGACTATTTTCAGGATACAAAATGCTGTGAAATCCGATGAAAAGCTCAGTCAGATCTAATACTGGAGTGAAATGGTAGATGGTGTAAGACCACAATAAGGGGTCTGTCCACCATTACACGATGAAAGAGTTCCCATTAGAAGTGGTGTTGTGCAGGTTTTTGACTTTCTGTGAGGACTTGTTTAGTGTTGAGTGAGTAGAAATGATGTATTTTTGTCGGGTGGTATCAGAGCTATAAAATTATGACATGTCAGTTGGTGTTTTCTATAAATACATGCATAATTTTGATTGGTGATGTGATCCAGGCCAACATGCCTAGTTCTAGTTCTAAAACAATTAGAGGGTGTCAGGTTAGAGATTGGATTGTGTGGAGAAATGATATATTAGAATGTCACATTTTATACAGCACGTGTATGAATGAAAGCTAATTAATATCTGAAAATATGAAAATCCTGGTGGAGGAAACGGGCAGGCAATGAAGGAATGTTGTAATGGCCACCTATGGGGAACTCAAATGTGATCTTCCTTCAGATAATAAGCTTTTATTTCAGTCAGAAAGATACCTGTAATTTCCAACGATCACAAATGTATGCAAGGTAAAGCAGAAGGTAGCATCCAATTTTTATGAAATGTAAGCGAAGGTCCACCAACTAAATTCACTGAACCATGCACGAGTCTACATTTGGAGGCACTCAACCATGCTGCAATAACCTTGACATTACTGAACCGCAAACAATTCGTTCATTGTATCAGTATTGACAGGTCTATAGTTGTGCAATTGTGTGAACAGCCTCTGTCAGAATGAAGTCTCAAAACAGTGGCATGTAAACTTGTGTCATTCAATTCGCATTTTTTTTTAATGATATAGAAAGAAGAATAGCCTAGGGCATAAACTATCTTGAAGATAAAACTGCTGAGTGCATGTATCTTTGTGAAATAATAGTTTTGTCTTTCCCTTGCATAGATAGAAAGGACTTTTTTTCCGAAAGAAACTATTCAAAGGGCTGAGCAAATAAAAAAGACCATGCCAATGTTTCTACTAACATTCTTACAAACTCATAAACAACTGTTCAATAAAACTGAATTTGCACCTTAACAATGATCTTGTGCATATATTTAACACTGCCAACTAGCTAGGGATATTTTTTCTACATACTGAAACTGTTAACACCATAATGCACTGCCAGGAATATTTCAACTGCTGTTTCGCAGAAATACTATCGTTGGATCGTTGATCATAGTAACGGAATTAGAAGTGCAGGAACCTTTGAGAAAAACACCACCGAGTGTCTGAATGTGGATGTATCTGATAACACCGCTGGTCATTATTAGTTATTAGTCACATGAAAATGGTTGACAGTTGATTTACAGCCTGCGGAGGCTGTTTGGGTCTGATTGCAAGACAGATTAACCTTTGTCGACAAGTCCACAAGCAGCAAAGGGTTAATTCTGTAGACTGGCATCGAATGGCCGTCTGGCACCAGACTCTTGTGTTGGTAGAATTCAACGAGGCAGTTTCAGATTGATGCCACCATTATGACCATCACTGCTGGCAGTTTGCCTCGGGATCTTGTGTTTCTCACAGCTACATGCCCTCTCCGCTTCTCGGATACCAATACATTATTTCTGAAGACAGTACTTGTTTTGTTTATAAACTGTTTTCACAGTTAAAAAATCCCCTTTCCTGTGGTTTATTTGGCGCAAAGTTCTCACAAATAGCTGACCTAATTGTATGGCTTTTTTGACAGATCATGTCGCCCGGCACGGCAAAAATATGTGTTGTTTTTATCAGTCGAGTTGACTAATACTGTTGAGCCAGTTTTTGTCGTCTGTCCTAATCTGTGGTGACTGAAACGATACCGTCTATATTAGTTCCAGCAGCTCTCACAAAATTTTCCATCCATGTTGTTGACAGATCAAACATAGTCCTCATAAATACATATTTAGGATGACAAGTGTGCATAAAAAGCCACCTTTGTGGTGACGAATATAACATAAAGCGTTAAGTAATTGCAGTGTAGCTAAATGCTTTCTTTCCAGAGATGGTTATAGATGAAATAAACAGGTCTGTCGGTATGAGGTATATAACGAACCAGAAGGACTAGATACTTGGTTATTTGAGCACATGCCTCTATCGTCACCTTTCCTGTGTCATATGCAACATATGGAAAATTCATCAAATTGATATGTTGCAACCTAAGAATTCCTGGCACATTAGAACCTTGGTGAAATGTCAAAGTCGTAGACAAGCCTCTTTTCTGAACAGTATCCATGACACTTCTGCACACCGAGTGGTCGATTTCAGGGTTCAAAACATTCAGCTCTGTGAGCGTGATTTGTTTCAGTCATGATAACCCTGATAACCGATCAGGTTTAGATATTACCTTTTGTGCCAAAATGGTGCATGCTTTTTGTGTGCAAACATGATTTATATCAAAAGCTTAATGCCATGCGTACAAGAATGTATCCAAGTGAAGATAGCTAACGTGACTTTGTCTGTTGTCAGTTATGTCAAGCAACCAATTCAACAATTCTGTTAAAAAGGTTACTATTCAGATGTTCAGTTGCTTCCATGTTGCTATCCATAAACAATACAGTTCTGGTGTATATTGGAGCACAGGTTTTACGTTATGTGCTTGTGTGTGAACTAATTACTAATTTATTCAACAAAACAATATGTTCAACAAACATTTTATATTCCATTGTCTAAATAGTTTAGGGTGCTGATGACTTCCGGCAGAGTTTGCCTGCTATGCACTGAAGCAGGATGTGCACTCAGAATTTATTTAGAGCTGGTGTTTCTGAGTGGACTACTAAATTCCCGACGACTGTGAGTAATAATCACTGTTATTGCCCCTATATTATACACAATGACCGTGTTTACTGTTGGACTGGCAGTCAGTAGCAGGAAATGAGGAATGTGTCCCTCATGCCAGGAATGCGAAAGAATGCCATGGTGTTAGGTATACAACATTTTGTGTTAGACATTTTATTTAATTGGTTAATAATTTCTTTTACACCGGTATGATTCTGTATGTGCAATTATATAATATTATATGTCGTTGTATAAACATTTGCCTGATTGTTTCTCAAGGAACTGCTTTTGTGTGCATTCTGACAGTGTCTGCTGGCTCAGTTCGCCTTTATCCTAATCGGCTGGTCAGAATATTTCGAATGAATGCCAAAAACTGTTTTGAAGCATTGATGCTAAACATCACATTCCAGGAACTGCTAATGCATCCAAGGGGTGAAAGCAGATGTTTGGGCTTGGCTGTCTCTGTGTGTTCATTATGATAAATCACTTCAGGAGTGGGTCTGTGATGACCCCAGTCCCTGCCTGTACTTCTATCTGAGATAAGAGGTAAAAACAAGGGATGTATACAGAATCGATGGATCAGACAAACATTTGTCTTCAGAAATCAGAATGCATATAATATTAGCTGATGTTCAAAAATTACATTCTAAAAGCAATCATTCACAAATATTGTGTTAATTTCTCCGTACTGGTAGTTACAAAACTTATTTCATGTATAGATAGATGGCTACATGTGTAGTTGTATCTCTCATAGTTCAGCAGACTTTGGCAAGGCCCTAGAACAGGAGATACATCAACAAAAATTGCTTCTTTATTACTGTCTGTAGTTATTTCAGCAAGACAATTCATAATAATAAATATATATATATTCTAAAATTTGCTCTTAGGAAACACATGAAGTCGTTAACTGACCTCTTCAATGCGATGCTGAGATTGAAAAGTAAGGAGATAAATGTGCTATTGCTGGCTTATCTAATACGTACAGATGAAATGTTTTTAACCGTTGATAAGCAACAGGCTACAGGCTGTCTTGTGTGTGGCTTTGCATCTGTAGCTTTTCTTTATATGGAAATTTTGTTAAATCAATATTACAAGCAAGTAATTAAGCTGACATTCGACTGCTGCTATTCCTGTATTCCCACACGAAGGCTCCTGCTCCGAGCCCAACCATGTTATACATTGTACAATGCCTGAAACTGTTTATCAGTGGCGTGCCTGTCAAGGTCTGACATTGCTGAACTTGCAGGCAATGGGGCAGCGAGGAAACAGCTATTTGTAAATAGGCTATCTATTAGGTGATCTGCATCCCGCCTGCATTATTCTGTTTGCGTGCTCGGGTAGCTTGCTCGGACATGCCTTGCTGCCTTGAGACAGCCAACATGCCTTGAGACAGACGACATGCCTTGAGACAGACATGTCTGTGGCCTCCCAGATTGGCTGACCTTTCCTAACCCATGCGCAACCGCTGTCTTTGTCTTGCTCTCTGAAGACGTGAGCCAGACACATCAATTGCATAAGAGGCACCACAAAGGGTGGAGTGATGGATTGGTTCCTGTCCACAAAGCTTGGCATTTTCACTGTTGTTACTGTACTTCCACTTCATACCTCTCATTAGTACAACGCCTGCCACAATGTGACATGTTTTACCATCATGTTAATGGGTGCTTTTTGGTTGGTTGGTAATATGTTGGGGCTGGTTACTCGCTGGTCGCTGGTCCCTCGTGGGGCATGTCCAGTAAGTAATGAGTGGGTAACGATTTGCGAACGCGTGCTTTCATAACAGAATCCTCCAGGCGAATGGTAGAGCACAGTGTTTGGCATCGATTGGGACCACTGCTGATTCATAAACTCCCTCCCTCCGGGTGAACACCTGATTGGCTGCCAGGACTTCCAAGCAGTTTGTAAGTTAGTATTGACCCACTTAACCCTTGCCCTGTCGTTGGCCACACTGTGTTGCATGAGTGGTTTGTTGATGCTGTGAGATCTGGAACGTGTCTTGTCTGGTGTTACGTGGATCTGGGTGGAGTGGCTGGCGCCAAAACAACAACTTGGTTGTGTTGATAAACTCTCTGTTTGCTCTTGCCTCGTGAGGTCATGTGAATGGCATATCCGACTAATTCCAGTGAGTGCTTTGTTTTTTATTAAAACGTTGGATTTAAAAACATTTTACAAGATTACTACCCAGAATAAAACCTCCGCATAATATCGGAGGAGGAAAAAAGAAAAATTGAGTAAATTATGACTCGATTTTGTTTTCGTCACACATAAAGTGTATTTTCATTTTTCAAAATAATACATTTTCAAATTACAAGGTCACATTTTTAGTCAAACTGTAACACAACTTTATGATATCACAACACTTACAACTGTAAGAAAATGTGTGGTCTGCAGTCGATTTAGGAGAACGTTATCACAGTCTGCAATTAATATCACTCTGTGGTTGTGTAAGGTGAGGTAAGCTGTATAGAATTAAGTTACTTTGCTCATTTCTTTATCTTCTAGCTTGCTTCACCCTGAGGGGAGCAGCAGGGGTGATTTAAAACCAAAGCCAGATCAGTCGAATAAGTCAGATTGTTTGTGGTAATTTTGAAAGTTTGCAAAACATGCAAACATGCCCTTGGGAGCTAAACCCAATTGGGAGCTAAACCCAATTTACACTTACTGCGCATGACCAAAGTGGGACTATATTATACAAATGATTCTGCGACTGTCCTGGTAAACAAAACAGACAGCCTGCTTTAAAAAAGCTGGGTTTATAATATTATAATTTTGCCCAGAAACCATTCGTGGCTAAGAAGTAGAAAATTCCAACGTGGCTCCCCGCAGTTGCTTCCGGTACTGTACCAGCTATTCCGGCTATGTACACAACTTCCAAGCAGGAACAGAACATCAATCTGTTGTAGGAATCACCAACACTGCTCAGGATACAATGGAAGACAGATGGTTAACCCTTTCCCAACCACCGCCTGTAGCCAGTACATTCACCCGAGGTGCACTTATCAGGCATGGCTGGTGTTCTTTGCTAGTTTACATGGTGGGCATTGAGCCATGTGGAGCAGCTCTATAACAGAGCCTATCAGGTCAGGATGTGTTACCAAGGACAGAAGGTTTGTGGGTGTTTCCTGTCGTGACATTTCCGATGGAGCCTTGATATCAACTCTGTCAGGAAGACACCATCTGTCATGACCTTCGTATATTATAAATTCAGTATAACAGCATTTTGTTAACACCAGTACACATAGTTTATTAATTTGTCATGAAGGGGCATCGAATACTTCATGACAAGTTCAGTGTTCTCGGAGCACATCATAATCAGTAAAACAAGATCCAATAAGAATACATTCGTATTTTTGGTAAATATTTGTCTTAAGTTTGAAAATACATTTTAATGCATCTGTTGTAACAAAATATTTTGTACACATTAACTCGGAGCAAGCCGTGCTTCCTCTTCAGTTTCAAAGTTGGTGTGACATTCAGATGTGTTATCTTTGCGATGTTTGGATATTAATTGAATGAAGGACAGTTTGTATCTATACCTCAGCCACAGTGCTCATTTCACCAGGGCAGTGTTAAGAGGAAAGGTAGCGATAGCTGTTTGCCTTGGCCTTTCATTGTGGTGATAAAATGTTGACAGCTATAAATATAATTTTGTATTATGTAAGTGCCACCCAGACTGATGGCAAGTTGTGTATCGTTTAATGGCAGTGTAAGTTGGCACTTGCCTGCAGTCCCATTTTAGCCGCTACGATAACATGTTCATTTTTATATCCCAGCACATTATTTCAATCGATCCACATAATTTCAGGCACAAAGTCGGAGTGTTACAAAAATATTCACTTTTTGGTACATTTGCTATTCTGATATTCCACTGGTTTATGTAAACTGCCACAGTTATTACATTTATTTTAAAAACTCAACCCTGGACTGGATGCACATGCCAGAATGTTACTGTATTTCCACTGCGAAAAGCCCCATAAAAACGCAATTTTGTAATAATGTGTCCTTTTTATGTCGCAAATGATGTGGAATGATGGAATAAACCCATTAGGGGACAAGCATGCAGCAAGAATGTCATTATAATGGCCAAAATGACGTGGGCTGGGATTCTATAGATGTGCCGAAACGTTTTGGGGTGTTAGTTGGATTGACGCTGGCGACAAGAAGACTGGATTGCGGTGTCGGGAAGTGTCATTGTCACCAGCGCAGACAGCTTGCCTGCAGCTGATGTGACACAGTCATTTGTTTACTTGACTCCCTTGTTTGTCTTCTGTCATACGTCACCCTGGGAGGCAGCCTGGGTGATTTAAAATTGAGGACAGACCAGTATTTTATTTCGAGTCCATAGTACATGAATACAATCCCAGTGAATTTGAGACTCCGTTTGTAGCGGCACCGTTAATATGGCAAATGACAACTGCACACTAGAATGTCTTAGCTGACTGACATGTATCGATGATGAGCGACATAACCTGGGTGTTTGAGGGATAAATGACTATTCTTCTAAGTTGAGTCTTGGGCGAAATGAAATTGTGTGTGCGTGCGTGTGTGCATCAAGAATGACACAACCTGTGCATTTGAGGGACAAAATGACTATTCTGAAGTGATTTTCCGGGGAAAAATTATTGGGAAACTCGGCTAACTTCAGGCCGATGATGAAAGGAGCAACGATGTTTCTAACATCCCGTTTTAAAATCAGCATTGTGTCGTTTTTGGCAGTGGCTTGGCAAGAAAATAAGTGGTGTATTTCTGACAGCAGAATGAATAGCCAGCCAGCGATCAGCCAAGTAGGCGGACAATCACTGAGCACTTGGGACTGGTGCTCAGGTTGCTGTAGTGACAGCCCACTTATCTAGAGTTGTATGATGCATGACCAAGCGCCTCAAAGCATGAGCCAGGACAGTTGTTTTCATAGCTGTGCCACCCAAGGCCCTGTAATGCTACTGCCCATTATGCAGTCTGGTTGAAGCTCAGACTGTGGCAGACCAGTGTTTATTTAACCCAGTATTATTTTATGAACAACAAGTTCATATTAAGGTCGGATTGGATAAGGGCCGGTAGCTACCCCCAGCAGCATTGGCTCCTTTCCTGGTGCTTTTGTCATGAAAATACGCTGGGTGAATTTCGTGAAAAACTAAGTTTTCGTGGGAATAGATTTGGATATTTTTATAATTGTCAGAAACGAATCCATTTTGGCCTTTTAGTAACCGCATTGGCCCTTGCGCATATGCATAATGTAGATTACTTATGAACACTGTTCATGCTTAACACTTTCATTTTAAGTCATTAGCGATGAATGCAATTATACAATTTTACAGTGGATATACAAAGTGTATATGAAATTATGTGTGTTTGTATCTTCCTGTAAGTGTTTTACTGCTTATGCAAAAGTGACATCTCATAAAAATTACTACTCAATTAGCCTAGCATTTTGTGTTCCGAATGGCAGGATTTGAGATAAGACCTTATGTTAATTCTGAAATATTTACTTATTATATTTTGTGGTTTGTTTACTTAATAAAATACCATGACTCCAATGTTATGGACAGCATTTTGCAGTTACATTTTTATTGTATATTGTTTGGCTAAGCCAGATGACTCTGAATGTAGCCCAACTTCCAGTGGGTCAACTCTGGACAGACAGGTGTGAGGGTGTGAATTGGGGGCAGAAATGGCAGAGGGGTGACAGATGAGAAAAACCCTGGGAACAAACTGAACAGATGGAACAGGAGGAAGTGGGTTATCCCATTCCATAGGGAGAACAAGGAAAATTGGGTTAGGTTCCCCAGTCTTGATGTTGTCTTTTATCATTATTCCCTATAGATTATCTTATTAAAATAACTTGTTTGTGTTTTAATAGTATTTGGGTAATATTTTTAAGCTCTTGACTTATATAGTATATATATATCATTATTCTACGCCATAATATTATTTGATTTACTGCTACATTTTACTTGCAACACATTCATGGTATATTTACTATGCAACGTGAGTTTGCAGAGCACTTTACTGGATAAAAATAAAATATTCTATCATATTTTTGTGTGAATCAATCTTAGGAATAAACTTGACAACAACAGCCACCTGGAAAATGTGTAAATTTGTTATACTTTTCCAATGTATAAACACATACAAAATACTTCATATTCACGTGTAGCTTTGGTGCAATAGCCATGTATCGTCTAGCAACCCCTATAAAGACCCACACCCCTGTCCCTTGGAACTAGCAGCTGTGCTTTCTGTTTGACATACATTCATTTTAATTTAGTGTACTGCGGTCTAGTTTCTACTGCTGCATAATCTGTTTATCTAGTCTTTCTTTTGCGTACATGGGTTGTAGATTACGGTAAACATCTGGTTGAATGTGGATGTCTTATGTGTACTTGTACCTTGCTCAGCGTGAAGCAGTATTGCTACACCGTTATCTTTGTGGGACAACCAGGGACATACAGGGGTGTTTCATGGAAATAAATTATTTCCTAGCTGTTGCTTTAGGTGACAAAATCTCTTTATACCATTGTTTTGATTACCCTCATTTGGTTTTTTTTTAAAGAAATTGGTTGATTCTGTATTTGATACAGCTAGACACAGTTGTCTTGAGCAGATTTTGGGGTCAGAGGGAATAGATATTTGAGAGAGATACTTTAAGCTGCAATAGCACTATAACAGGAATAAAAAGTAGCTATAATGGGAAATAGCTATAACGGGAAGACACCCATTTGCTACACAACTCTCCAGAGGTTTGAAATGTGAATCAGAGTTGGTATAATCTGATGTGATATGAAATGTTTATGGGAAAGATTAATTTAATACACATTTTTTTAATCCACACCTGATCGACAAAACACTGCAACACAGAAATATTACTTTCACAACAATTATCCAAACAACAGATTTCTCCCTCTCCCTCCCATGCTATACAACATCCGGCAATTAGATTGTACAGATATTCTGTGATGACAGTTTTGCCAACACATAAACCAGGAGAAATTACAAGAAGCGCGACATCGGTCACATTAGCGGCTGAAATATGGCGAGAGAAATTGTCCATTTTCTTGGCTGCGCGTTTCGCAATGCAAGCAATAATGTTTTAATAATGGTGTCTGTGGCTCTCCGGTTGTCAGTGGCAGTGTGTGACTCATTCTGCACGCCAGGCTGTTGTTCGAGGAATATTGATCAGTCTTTGATTCGCAATCGGGTTGATGTAAGACATAATGCCGCCCACTGCCTATATATAAATTGCCTGTAGATAAGATGTGGCAGTCTGGACGTAGTTATATATGGCCGCTTAGATGATATCTGTTAGAATTCTTCATATGTATATGTATATATATATATATATATATATATATATATATATATATAATGTTATATGATTCCATGAAATTACTACATTCTGTAGGAATCCCACTGTCTTATTCGTATGAATTAGAGTTGTGTGGTGAAACTATCTAATCAATTTGAAGGTATGAATCTTGAGAATGCAGTGCTGTGCACCTGACTAATAAATGGTGTTTTTATTGCCGATTCTTTGTAGGCAGCATCCTATATATCCAATTCCAACTCCTACAACTAATTATGGCAGCTGTTCGAGCTATTTCCGTGTGTTTTCCGTGGAGTGCAATTTCAGATGTACAGCTTCGGAAAGCCAGACATACTTGTACATTGAAGCGTGGTGGACCGGGCGCATAGCTGTATGCGGGCTACGTGATACTTGGATTTGTAAACATGCCCTCATGTACAACGTGACAGGCATATCCCCTCGCTAAGGGCACATAAAAAGAGGTTTATGTATTCGCTTAGTAATTGGTTGTCAGTTGCTGCATTAGGGTGATGATCATCTTTTGAAGTTAAGCTGAGGTATACTGTTGGGGTCCACAGAGAAGCTGGATTAAATAGAGGGAAGGTTATAGCGTGGAGGTTGAGGAGAAATAACACTGGGACGTCTGCCATCTGTTTCTGTTCTGCGTGCGTGTAGTTGGGATGTTCTCATGTTTACAAAACGTCGTCATAGCAACACGTTACTGATATGCAGGGAGGGCTTAGACAGAGAGTCGTTGAACCGGGGAGGAGAATAAACATACAACTCTGGTAACACAAATTTGGTGCATGTTAACGTCCGAATACATAAACACGCATTACATTAGGATTAAATACATTGTATTAACCCTTTGCGTTCCATTAACCACTAGTACTATGCATTGCTCATTGCACTTGGTGCTTAACAATGTCCGTTTAACTTTTCTCACGCTGGTTTCACTGTCTTCATTAAAAATGCTACGTTATATTAACGCATTCTGTCAGTCCTGTCATGTGGTAACCCGGTTGAACTTTGAACCCTCCTAATCTCGGTCTGCTGTGGAGCTCAGCCGTTTAGTTAGTGGGTAGAACAGCAGATGTAGTTGAAGGAATTCCATGTTTGAATCCTACTGCTACCATTTCAAACCATGGCATATTTTGTTCACTCCATATTGCTCTAGTTCACCCAACTGTATAAATGTGTACCTAATTATAGTGGATAATTGTGTAAGAGTAGTTTTCATGCAGTGATAGCTGCATGGCTGAATACTTCCCAGAGCTTCAAGTTTGGGTTCATGTGAAGAGGGGACCATTTTACTATGTTGTTGAGTCCTGATTTTGTACTTTCAAATCAATGTTTATCCTTAACAGTGATCATGAATACTTGAAAACTGTCAACACCACAATGCACCAGTCAGACATTGTCACTGCTGTGTCATGGAAATAATGTCCTCAGTAATATGGCATTGAATATTTTCATTTTGAACGAAATCATTAAATTTAACAACAGATTTTGTTTAACAATGAATTTTCTTTAAGAGCTCTTTATCTTAGTGAAATGGTGCCCTGGTGTCTGAGAGAAGTGTCCTGAACAGTCCTTAGGACAGGATATCCCGCTATGTCAGGCCACGCCAGCACTAACCAAGTTCCCTGTTGTCGCTTATAGGACAGGATCCACGGATCGGGAGACGGCCCAGTGCGATCCGGATCCGAGGATGATGAGCGGGAGGATGGACAGGAAGATGAGGATGGATCCGGGTTCGAGGGATCAGGTTTGTGTTATTCATAGCTTAAAAATTTGAAATATTAAGTCCATGATTAATGTTGTGTATTCTGTATTTTAATGCAGTACAACACATTCTGGTTGCAACTTGTGAGTTTTAAACATAAATTGCAGAGTGTAACTGTTTATTTTGTACTTTTTAGTCTAAATTGTCTAGCATTGATTTAGTGTAGCGCATTCATGTTTACAGATATGTGAATATATTTTATATAAAATAAGTTTGCTTTTATGCCACCTGTTTTAATCTGTGGTATTGTATGAGGTGCATGTGTACTTTGGACTATACCTGCATTGTCACTGAGCTGTTTTTCTGGCTGTAATGAAGTGATCTTGAGCTCACGATAACAAAAACGTGCCATAACTCTCACCTGAAATAATGTACTCAAATAATTATCTGGGTCAAGTGGATATTATTGTTGCCACACAATTTTTAATAGTCGAGTGCAGTAGCCTCGTGCATGTATAGTGGTGCATATAAGAAAAGCATCCCCCCATATAGCACGCACGCACGCACGCACGCACGCACACACGCACACACGCACACACACACACACATGAGAGTCTTCATTTAACGATGTCCCGTTGATGTATTTACACACTTGTTTGAGAAGACATGTATGTGAGAATAGATTCTAAAATCGTCATACTACTCAGAGGAGTCCTTGGCTGTCTGTCACTTCAAACTGTGCCTGTCCAGTTACTACGCACTGTCCTCTACTTCAGTGATCTAGTTAGCCTGTTCAGCCTATTGATGAATTGAGCCTGTCTACCTATTGGGGTCTCTTCACATTTCTGTCACTCTCAGACATTCACCGGTGCCCCTTTGAGATCTCTATTAACACTACGGTCTACTTCTCTGTTGTCAAATTGCCTTGATTTACAAGGACTGCAAAATATTTTTTAAAGACTGGCTGGCCTTTTTATGTCTTTGTGCGCACTGTGCACATTTCACCTAGTAAAATGGCTAGCAGATTTCTTGAAAAGGCAGACCATTTTCTGCTTTATTCCAAATACAGAAAAGACATACCAGGTAACAAGAATGAACACAACATGAGTTTATATGTAAATAGTGTAAATTGAGTTGAGTGTAAATAGCCTTTGTTTTTTTCTCCATTAAATGCAGATACTGTAATTGTAATTAAACAACAGTGAATACCTTCATTTTGTCATGTTTAAGTCCAACTGTGACTTAGATACCAGCCAATGTCAGCAGCCATTGCAAAAATGCAATCAACTTAGACCTTCGCGTTTCTGCGTAAAACCAATGATTAGCGAGATATGATTACTGGGACTGAAATGAATTATATTTTCTGGTTAAAGCTGCCAATTGTGTAGAGAGTTAATATCATGCTCATGGGTGACAACAATGTCTCTGTGTAATTCATTGTTGGTGGTGTTTGTTGCTTGGCAACCTCGCAGAAATAGGACGTGCTGCTGATGTGCACACACATACATATGCATACACATGCATGCACTGCACTTCGAACCTTTTTCCAATATTCGATTTGAAATGCAAACATTTGCAGGTATATAAATGAATATCGCTCAAATATTTTTCTTCAAGTCCTCCGCCACAAGATACAACTGCTAAACTACTCCTCACATATCTTATATACATATACACACACCAGGCTACAAAACTTTACTGAATCAAATAAACTTCACAAAACAAACTTGTGCAAAACTCTCCGGCAACTTGGTGTCTTTGCCATTGGCGGTGGTTACATGTAGTGCTGTGATACCGTAATATTGGTATTGTATTGAAGGGTGTTTTGTTAGCAATGTCGGGTTAAGGTTAGGGTTTGGGGTAAGTCTAGGTTTAGTTAAAATTAGCTAGCTTAGTGTTAGTTAGCAGCCACGATAGCAAAAGACAATGATAGGAAGTTCAACTTATATGGAAGATTCCGTCCTACTATGGCAAAGAGGGTGAAACTAAAAAATTATAAATCAGCTAATCATCATAACGGACAAAAGGTCAGACCATTATGTGTGAAATTTCTTATGACAGTACAAACAATTGAACTCAGGGTTGAAGTGTCAACATCAGCAGCATTTTTCATCTCTCTGCACCCATCCGTGTCCTTGACAGTCAAATAGTCTGACCAATTTAAGTATCATAAAAAGTTTTACTTCAAATTAGCTTTGCAGCATTTCCACATCCCTTTAGTATTTCTTCTGCATGTGCCTTAGGATAAATTATTGCTTTCTGATGTAATTTATTCTGCGGGCCGGTGTCTGCTGTGAGAGGTGGGTCATTTATCATCCTCCCTAAAGCAACAGTGAGTGGAGAAGAAATCCTGGAGGAACCGACTTACAAATCAGCTTATTCTTGGCCGTTTCCCAGAAGACTCGCAGCTGGTGCCATCAATCTCTCCCTCCATGGTTGTGTTTTATAGGCTAGCTTCTGCCTGCCATCGCTGTAGAAGTGATATGGGCCAGGCACACTCAATATGTAGAACTTTAAGTCTCCATTTTAGTGCGTCACAAAATCTGTCTCATTGACATATCACTGGTTCATGTGCAGGATGTATTGTTAGTGGAAATGACTATCAGATGGTTAAATTTAGTGTAAAAAGTGTAGACGTGTCACTATCAGATGGTTAATTCCGGGTAATAGTGTAAAAATAATCTATGACTTAAGAGACGATTTTATTATTTTAGGTGATATAATTTAAACATTAAATGAGCTGATTTTGGCTGTTAAAAGGGGATTTGATATTATGGTTTTGTAAAGTTGCATGGACCCATTTTTATTGGTTTATTATACTGTTTATAATACTGCACATTTAAAATTCCCACAATGCCAGGCAAGCTCCAAATATTTTCCAGTCTAAACATTTTCACATCAAAACTTACAGTTTTAGGTGGATCGATTTGGTCTCGCATAAGTTCATGACGTAATGATGTACCTAAATGAAACTGGACCCATGATGGTTTTGCCATGATGTCTTTCCATAACTCGAAACAGTCCAAACACGGAATGTCTGAACTGTCACAATGTGTAACATATTTCACAGTGTGTAACACATTTTACATGAAAAACAGATTGCTATTTTCCTGTCCTGTTAGTGACATGTTTTGTCCTATATCTTCAGGACACTACCCAGTGTCAGGGCTGACAGTGTGTCAGCGAGCAGCCACCGAGGCATCGGAGAACCCAGCGAGTAAATATATCCCACTATGCAACAAGAAGGGAGCGTTTACCGCACATCAGTGTGACAAGAACCTGGCAGACTGTTGGTGTGTCGACAGTAATGGCAAGGAAATTGCAGGGTCACGTCGCACACATCCAATGAAGGCCCGCTGCTCCCACAAAGGTATTTCTAGGGAGCATGAATTATTTTTGAAAATTACTGCAAAACATAATAATTATGATTTGCGTAAACGTATGAATGAATCCAAACATCAAAATAACCAAACCCCTCGAGAGAGACCACTCCTCTTTTAAGACCGCTCGACTTCAGTTGGGGGGGGGGGGGGTGTGGCGGTCTTAAGTGAGGGGTTCTACTGTATAGACACCTTTCGTAAAAAAACAACTTATGTTTGAAATTGCTTTTCCACCATAAATTGTTGGCGGTTCCATGCTGCAATGACAACTTTTGCCTGTCCCCGTGTATGAGTAGCCAAATGAGTTTGTTTGTTGTGCCTCTCAGCTTGAATCTTTTTAAGGATATAGGTACTATAGAATTGACAATTATTATTATTATATGAGAGTGTAAGTTTGCAACATGTCATGAATTGTGTGTGTAGATCGCCACCCATACGTAATCGAAGGAAGGAAGACAGGACAGGCAGAACCAGATTCAGAAACTCCATCCCCAGTGGACGATGACATCATCATCGAGACACCAAAAGACGGTTCCGGTTCGTTGCATTTTACTGTACATGTTGAGGGTATCACATTGCTAATGATGTCGTAGCCCAAGTTGGGTAATGTGTGACTGGACTGCCATCTTTTACAACATGCTGGTTACAGAGAATGGCACTTATTCGCAAATCAGTTCCCAGAAAAGTTGACATTATTTGGTGGTGTCTTATTTTGTGCTGCCACTAACACGGAACATTAGCACCACACCGCTGATAAACATTGTCATACATCAATGTATTTTCCCAAAACCATAATTAATGTTTTTGCAACACGCCTGCAGAGAGTTGGGTCATGAAGGATTATATTACTGCAAAATTATTCACCTAAATTATGACCATCAGGTTATCCACTTATTCTCATAAGTAAGTCTGTTATCGTGTGATCATGTTATTTTTCAAGGGGACATCTCAGAACATCACATTTTTATATATTCATGTATGGTCTCAAAACTTTCTCTAAAGATGATCTCAAAGTTTCATAATTTATTTATCTATGGATGATCTCAAAACAGCACAATTTGTCTAGGGATGATCTCAAACTTCACACTATCTGTCTCAAGGGATGATATCAAAACATACTTTAGTTTTTTTAGGTTGATCTGAAAATGTCAATAAGATGCCACACAAACTGTGTTTCATGGGGCCATTTGACAACTGTTTTGTTTAACGACACACAACAATATATTTTCCAAAACATGCTTTTCAATAACATTTTAGCAGGAGAGTGTTGAGTTGTGATGACTGAGAGTCTGCCTGTTGAATCTCGCTGAAGTTGCAGCCGAGTCTATTATGAATAAGAGTTTCATGTAGTGGGAAATCGGTATATGAGTTTTAGTCATTTTCTTTACACAGATCAATGGTTTGAGATAATCTGTGTTGATCTGTTTTATGATGCTTCCAACCATGTTATTGCTTCATTGCTTGGACAAATAAATGTCATCATGGGTGATTTAAACCTGATAAACAACGAGCATGTGAGTATGTTGTCTACAATGTGAGTTTTTCGTTTGCAGAGACAAAACAAAATGCGGACATATCAACATTGAACACGGACTCAGAACAAGGCAATGATCTAGAGACAAAGCAACCCATCAACAGACCGTCGATCATCCGCAGGCCTGGCATGTTGGCTGGTAGGTGGCGCTGGCAACATAACGTATCCAACGAAACATATCTGTGGACAGTTGCATAAAAAAACTAGATGCATCTTTCTTACTACAGGGCACATATATGTGAAGATAGTTAAAATATTTCTAACATCTAAAATGTAATGATATAAAAGTGGCTTGAAGTCATTCAACGTGACTTGATAGATGTATTTGGACACCGTATGTTTGTGGATAACGTAAAATCAAAATTTTTATTATTTATGGGTATCATGCATTATGCCAAACAACTTAGTAACGATAGTGAAAATATTGTTCATGGCTCCTAGAATGGTTTATTGTAGTATAAATTAACTTACTTTCGAGCTTAATGTCGAAGAGTACGACGTTTCGATCCGTCAGCTACGGACCTTGTTCACGTACTGGTGTCACGTGTGTTGCCTCAGATTTGATTGTAGATGGCAGGCACAAAGTTCTTTTACTTTACATTGCTCTTGTTCACTCACCTGTATAAATGATTACCTGGCTACAGACAGTGGTGGATATTTGTGTTCGAATTGCGTAGATGTAGTAATTGTTTAAATGATTTTCCAGCAGGGAGATGAGTGGAATGAGATTGTTTGTATGTTGTAAATACTGGCACCATGTTGTATAACCTACCTGACTACATACCAAAAAGTAAAGGCAAGTTCTTATATGGCGCAGTATCCAGTCATCAGGACGGTTCAAAGCGCTTTACACTTTACTTCCCTGACAGACCTGTTCACTCAGACACCATCTCGGCTTCTCTGGGAAGCATCCAGCCATATGCTACAATTAATGCGCGAAGACTGCTCGTACACATATCCACCACTGTCTATAGCCATTTATACAGCTGAGTGAACTGCAGTAGAAGTAGAAGTAGAGTGAAAATACTTGCCCAAGATTTTAACACCACAGCACAGGATTCGAACCCGGGTTCTCGTAGTCGAGAGTCCGAAGCTCTACCCCTGAGCCATTGCACTCTACAAACTACATTTCGTGATATAAACCAGTGTTACTTGTGGTTGCAGGTGTGATCTGCGGCGCTGTGGTTGGTCTGCTCTGTGCGGTCCTCCTCGTTATGTTCATTGTTTATCGGATGCGGAAAAAAGACGAGGGAAGCTACGCCCTTGACGAGCCGAAACGGTCGCCGTCTCTAACGTACACAAAAGCGTCGAAGGACCGCGAATTCTTTGCGTGAGCACAGCACACTGCGACGGCGTCATCAAGCGCCGCGCCCGAGCACTAGGTGTCTGCCTTCCTGTCGGTGTGTCTTGCAAGAGCTCGAACATTGGTTCAACATGCTTGTATGTCGTCTTTCTGCCCCGCCAACCTCGCACCCCTCGCCGACACTTAGTGGACTGGCCCGACCCATCTCGCGTATAGGCCGACCGGTCCACCGACTGCCCGGCGAGGGTGGGCGGGTATACACCACATCGTGTATGGGGTAATGAATTAGAGAGGCACGATTCGATGATGTGTTGCCGCTTTGTTTTCACGTAGTTTGCATGAGGCATACTGTACTGTTAGTTTCTGAATGCAGTATTTATCTGTCGTGTTAACTGCTGGGCTGGCAGCATTCTGTATAAGGGCCCGTTTTCGCAAGCAAGTTCATCGCTAAAACCTTGACCTTGCTCGGGGTGATTTCACAATACAAAATGCTGGATGAGGTCCTATGTGTATCATGATGATGGTAACTTGCACACTGGTACAGTTTGCGGTTTTAGAAAGGTCTGTTTGTAAGCGTCATAAGTCTCCTGAATACGGGCCCAGTTGTGGATGAATTGTAGACGTACAAGGTTTAGTTGCAATACAAAGTCCAAGATATTTAGAGATAGATAGTCTTTTATGATTAGTAGATGATATATTTATTGTTGTTGCTGTATACAATGGAGCAGCAGTTTCTGAGCACAAAATGCAACTTTAATGATATTGAAAAGTGCTATTAAGATCAGAAATTCACCGAAGTATGAGAGTACCATTACAAACGAAGCATGTGTATTATATGTCGACGGTATACAACAATACTCACGGTCGTTGGCAGTCCCCTTTTGTGTAGACAATGAAATTGTTGGGATCATGAATTGTCGACTGGTTTCCATGGGAACAAGAAACTCCGCCATCTTTGAATCTGTAAGTTTAATGGCAAGCGTGGATTTGTGAAGCATGGGTATTTTGCGACACGTGTTTTTGTTGTGTGGGGCGATAGATTTGTAGGAAAAATTGCCCTGGTGACAATGTATGTATACTGCCAATCATGCTCGCTTTGTTAGTTGCTTGCACCGATGCGCCCCTTCTCGGCCTAGGGCGGGAGGGCGACAAGGCACACTTATATATTTATGCACACAATTGTGAATATTTTTTCATAAAGATAAATGTTGCATTCGCGTAAATGGGTGACTGACTTCTACGGTATGATAGGGTGCTCGCCTGAGCAGTAGCCATCTTGTTTAAGATTACACCAGAGAACTGGACGACAGCGGAACCGTTTTAGTATTACACAATGTAGGTCGATTAAACCTTAGTGGTTAATACGTTTTGTATGGTGGTCGTTCGACCTGCGCAACCCTCTGGCGACATTCGTTTGCAGACAGACAGACTTCTTATGGCCTCTGTGATACGCTTGAGGAATGCATGTCGTCGGGCGTAATGCGTTTTGTTTTGATGCCATGTGTGTTGTCCGTCGTTGTCCTGGTCGTCGCCCGCTGAATTAAGGCAATGCTTTTAGCGTAGACAGAAATTGAATGGTGGCCATGTCGGTTTGAGTCATTTCATCCCGGGGCGAGTGCATCGGGGTACATCGGGTGCAGGGGGTGCAACATGTGTATGATATGTATATAGAAGTTTGTCTTAGATATACTTAGTTAGTGGCCATCTCAGGCAATGTCCAAGAAACGTTTTTTCAGATAGCAGATTTGGCCGATGAAATCGGCCCTTCCTGTCCAAAGTTAACCACTTTTTGAAATCGTATTTTGCACTAAAGTCATCTCGGGTCAGTTCAAATTGAGAAGGTGAAGCAGCTTGTGTAGTTGGGGGTTTGGGGCCCCAAAACTTACACTGGATGTAACGTTTCCAATTTGCACATGACCCGAAAGTATAGATGTTTATGAAGGTTTTTTTGGTAAACAAAGCAAGTCGACTATTTGACTATTTAGCCCCAAAACATTTATAAGGTAAACCTTTGAATGAGTTTCCTCAAACAACTTTTCATATGTGCTGATTTTCAGGCCAGTAAATTGTGTACACATATTGCACTAGTTAGCATAAAACAGTAACTATTAAACAACCCTCATCAGTTCATCCTCAGAAATTTGTAGATGTACTTTTGTAAACGTGATTGCGGTAATCAAAAATACAATCGGCAGTTCTGATGTTTTTTATAGAAACTGCAGGAAAATAGCGAACCAACCTGAGTGACACATAAGACCTCTTTGTTGTTGGTGTATAGAATGTAGCGGCATGAATAGAAAGCTACGCTTGCAGTATCGGCCATGTGCTAGTTCAAACTTTGCTTCTCAGCCCGTGTAGAGCTGTAGCACAGTTAATAGATGTTTTTTATTAGCTACCTCAGTTAAATGAAGTTTGTTGGAATAAAACCAAGTTTGGAATTGGACAAGCCAACATTATGGCTTCTAGGGGCAGCAATGATGCATTGTTTGCTCCCTCTTGCAAAACATCGGCTTTTTTTAATTAATTAAAGATTTGATCAAGCGGATGTTTGCCAAGTTTGTCCAACTTGGATTATTTTTTAAATTTAAATATTTTTCAAAAATCTTGTTTGAATTAATGAAAGCTACTGTGACGTTTTTCAGTAGTTGGCTGACAGTGAATTTATAGTTTTCTTAAACCATCGAGACCTCCCCTTCTGACTGCTGTGTTATTTGAGATTACAAACAGAATTTGAGAGTAAATTTGTTTTGTAATGAGAATGTGCACATAGCTGGCAAGTTCTCGTTTAAACCACTGAATGAAATCAGTTACTTTGTACACAATACTTGATTAGATGTATCGGCGCCAATATGTATGCAAGTACGTTAATATTAGTATATATTTTATACTCGCTGTGTAAACTCGGTTATTAATATTTATGCCCAAACCAAAAAAACATTATTTAAGCCACCACAATCAAACATTGCATCAATGTAACATTTTGGCCAGTTCTTCAAAGCATAAAGTCGGTGAATACTTTTGGCCGCCTGACATTTCCGAGTACATTTACACGTGTTGAAACTTCTCTTTAGAAGTATTGCGTTAGAGAAAAATGAACAAATGCCTGTTTACTTATTATTTGTTACCACTCAATTGTGACCCATGTAGATTGTGGAGTTGCATGATGTTTGTTCAGAAGATGAGATTACTTTACAGAGTATATAAGCAAAACACGGCTGAATGTGTATTTTAATTTGTCACGCCACACAGCACATTTGGACGCGACACTTGCAACAGCAGACACGAAAACCACGTACGAGTGGGTAGATGATGGCCGTAGCGTGTTTGTGTTACTTCGTGTTAGATCTTATCTTGAACACAGTTTGCAGGCTTCGCCAAGTTCACGCACTTGTCGACCCTAAGTGGTCCACATACAGACATGTGGCTGTCTATTGATAGTGGTCAAATGCAGAGAAACCTTGCTGATTTTGACACACACAATGACATGCGTGATGTAGGTCAATGCAGACAGTTTCTTTTATGAAACTGCTTCACCATAAAACGACAGATAGTCGCTGTCTGTAGACCATCTGTGAGCATTTCTCGAGGCGATTTGCACCTTGCAAACATTTCTAGCTGCCTGTGTGTTGACAACTTTGTGGTCACACTCTCGTGACACGTGTGGACTCGACTTAGAATAACCATTATGTAGATGTGTCCTAAGCTTACTGTCAAACAAGTGTATTATGTAAGTCACATTAAATTATAATAAACAGTTTGTACACACACTATTGTTGTTGCCTTCCAACTGTCTGGTATTGTATGCCTCGGCTCGTCAGCGTGTTACCATCAGTAGACATGATCACGGTTTGAATCCTCGTGTGAAAGCCAAGTCAGTGTTGTTCGCTCACCGTTGCCTTAGTTTAAAACCCAATTAGTAGACTGCACTAATTGCACCACAGTTGAAAAAGAAGCTGAGGAGGTGTTCAAATGAACAGGACTGTCAGGGAATGAAATGTAAAGCGCACTGAGCAGTTGTATGGACTAAGGACTGGATGCTACGTTAAGGAGTTTTCAAAGAAATTATTTACAGCTGATCCAGTTTATACCCCACTGACTGAGTCAACTTGTAGTTACTCCAGTTGATCCAGTTAGGTCATAATTGCCCCAGTATAATAATTATATCCTGTTGATTCAGGTAATTACCCCAGATGACTGTTATTTCATGGTGGCTCAATTTTATACCCCTTTAACTCGGTTCACTCAATTACCCTGGTTTATATCCTTTGACTCTGTTCACTCAATTACCCTGGTTTATATCCTTTGACTCGGTTAACTCAGTATCTCTAGTTTATACCCTTTGAGTTACCCTAGTTTGTACCCTTTTAACTCAGTTCACCCAGTTACCTTACATTTGATTCAGTTCACTCAGTTACCCTTATTTGTACCCTTTTATTTACCCCATTGACTCGGTTCACTCACTTCACTTCATACCCCATTGACTTGCTTCAGTCACAGTTGCCTGACTTGATATCCTGTTGATCCAACTGAACTCAAGCCGATGTTATTCAGATTAAAACACAACTAACAAGTTCGACTCGCATCAACATTTTGACCTCCATCGGTGGCCATCTTTGTCAATGTGAGTACAAGTTTATTAGCTGTGTAATAAGGAATCTTGTTTGATATAATCTTCTCCCACCCTGATGAACATGTTCACCCATAATCACGGTTCCGTTCTATCGTCCATTTGTACAACTGACACATGCTTCCCCAGTCTACACCCCATGTCTCAAATCATACTTCATTGCCCCAGTTTACATTACCACCACCCACACCCCCTGGACTGATTCACACCCCACTGCTCTAGTTAACCCTATATTGCACCCGTTTTTACACCCCATTGCATCACAACACACCCCACTGCCCCAGTTTTCCACCCAGTACACCAGTATATACACGTCTTCAGTTTTCCACCATTTGCCTTCGCTTGTGTCCCAATTTGCTCCCTTTCCCCTAAACCCAGTGCCTCCTAGTCAGGTCTCGGGTTTCCTCCAAACTTGGGCTAACATAGGAGTTTGTAGTGCTTCTTGTGTGCATTCATTGGGTAATTTGTTTGTTGTTTGTTTTGCAGGAAATTTAGGAGACTGGGTGTCGTGATAGGGAGGGTCATGATTACTGTTTGAAAAGCTGTGATTTTCTATTTCATAGACAAACAGTAGTCAACATTGCCATGTTTTGCTCCTGGTTTCAAGAGAAACATGACATTATTGAGACGGGTGTGATGTTATTTGAATGTGGCGTATTTACCTACAATAATTACAGTTCGGCTGTTTGCCCACCAGTGCATTTTAATCGAGTAAATCTTTAAGATTTGCCCTAGAGCTGTTATTGTTTTTTTAAATTACACCTTTGCGAGTTTTAGTTCTTGAATAAAAGCACAATTTAAAAGTGTTCATGCACACCATAGATAGCTGGTAAATAACCTGTAATTTCCTCTGCAATCAATCAATAGTTGAAAAAACCCACGTAAATGTACCATTATGTTCATGGTTGATCTAAATTTAATAAACTTCGTTATCAGAATACACATTGTGAGATGTCACGCATGAATGCATGTTTCATAACCCCTATATACCTACCTAACCCTCATGTCATTACAAAGGTTAAACTTCAGTGAAACCATTCCACCATGTTAGTCTGACTCATAAATCATATATTCTCAAAATGCCAAACGTTACACACCCAATAAATATGGTGCATGCATACGTGTTATCACAGAAATCTTCTGAAGTATGAATACACAGGCTAATCACCTGATATTGATCACAATGCTGGGGTACACCACTGTGCATCCAAGCATTAACTGATAACATTTTGTAGCACATGAACCGGATAGGTCGACTTCTGATGTCAGCAAACAAAAATTCAATAATATCAGTATGCTATTATTATTATTACTAGCATTTTAATGTGCTGTATCTCAGGGACGCAGATGTGTGTGTGTGTGTGCGTGTGACACACACACACACACACACACACACACACACACACACACACACACACACACACACACACACACACACACACACACACACACACAATATAAATAATTAAATATAAAAGAAAGCAATATAATTATAATAAAAAATAATAACTAATTAGTTATACAAAAATGATAAAATACATGATGATAAGCATGTTGTACACAACGGTTCCTCAGTGGAGGTAAGTCAGTTTAAATAAACGTGTCTTGAGGACAGTCTTGAATCAAGTTAGAGGGTCTGATTGGTAAATGTTTTCAGGCAAACTGTTCCAAAGTGCAGGGTGGATTGAACAGTGGGAAAGCCCGCCTCCCATAGCCCTCTGGGTTGTAGCCGGGAACAATGAACTGGTTAGTTGGGGATATCACTAATGTCCAGTCATTTCTTCAAGTATTTACTGCTAAAGAGTGATGTTTCACTATCCTGCAGTTGTAACATGACTGTGTGCTAAACTAATAAGTTAATAAAATAAATACGACAAATAGATAAATACAATTAACTGTACATTAAGAGTACATTAAAACGATGAATAAATTAATAAAATAAATATAATAAATAGATAAATAAATTATTTGTACATTAAATTTCACGGTCATGCAATGTAGAGGATACAACACCATGAGATAAAATAATAAGTAAATAAAATAATAGAATAAACAGATCAATGAAATTATTAGTACATTAAATTAAAAAATTCCATATGACCATAAAACAAAAGGGTATTTTACGGTCAACAGGACACTGGTTGACATTCACCAGGCTGGTGAAGACAGCAATGTAAAATCACACTGACGTCATGTCACGCTTGTGACATCCAGAAAGAGCCAGCAATTCACCACACATTTGGCACAAATAAAAATTGAAGAATTTGGTGGATGAATCGTAAGTTTCTGCCGTGACCACCATTAGTGACGGCATCATCTGTAGTTGGTGGGACTCGTCATACATCGGTCCACACAGTGGCCAAATGATGGACAATGAATTTGGCACGAGGTCTGACAACGTACTACAATCACTCATCACCGAGTGCCTGCAATGGCATCTCCTCCCAAGTCCCAAAGTTCACTTGCCTCTATGTTCTAATGCATAATGTTGTGTGTATCACGTCCATATTTTCTTGTATATCAATATCGTTTTTGAAACTATATTCAGTTGCAAGATCTTAACAATGTCATGGTTTGTGTATATTCCATTTTAAAAACAACCAAGATATTGTTAATACAACAAATTAAATTTCATAATAGCCGCAGATTCAGACAGTGAAAGAAAATCAATCATACGCTTAGAAACCTGTTCAGGTAAAACCTAATATAATAATGGACAAAAAGGAAATATATTTATAACATTATTGATGTAATGTTTTAATCTTGCAGGCCAGTGCTAAATGTTCAGGTAAAACCTAATATAATAATGGACAAAAAGACAATACAAACTATATTTAGAACATTATTTTATTGATGAAATGTTTTAACCTTGCAGGTCAGTGCTAAATGTTAAGTACTAGTTGGTTCGTCTAAAACACAAGCGATTAAAAACCTAATATTGCATCATAAATGCTATTTACATTATGTACACCAGTAAGTAAACACACACATTTCAACTGCTTTCACACAGACTTACAAACATGACTCCAAAATGAAAACAATTCTGACAAATGTTAAGAATTCAAACAGTTAAACAATGTTTTGTGGGCTGTATCTTCTATTTAGTTAAGAGCTTGTTGTACATAACTAAAGATTAGAATCTGCTGTCAAATATTTCTGTGATTGAATATCCCATGTATTGGGACAGCAAACCTGCGATTGTTGCACACAATCGAATCAAGAATCTTGTATTTGTGAGACGTACAGCTAACAATGACAAACACGGTGATATAAATAGTTTACACGTACACATTTATTATCAATGATATGACTAAAATATGTTCTTGTGTAGGCTGCAGTGGACTCTGGGTAAATTATAATGCGAACATATTGGCAACTTACTGATCAACAATACCTGTTGATCAATAAATTGTAGCAGTGCCTGAGTTCTTAATTAATATCTACTCATTGCCTGAGTTCTTAATAACTATCAAGATAATCTTAGCAATAACGCAGTACAATGCATGCTGTATCATATTTCCTAGGTATCAATGAATCATAGCTGCAAAGATCTATCTCTGTTTTTAATCAATCATTTCAATGTGCACATAATTTTTCCTGTCACAATTTTTGACACCCTAATTGTCAATCCCTTTGCTTGTCAACAATTCACTGCAGCAAGATCGCTTTGGCTGTCAATCAAATATGATTATGATTTCACCTGGCTGCAATAATCTTACCTTGACTGTCAGTCACTTAATGTTGTGACAGTATTTAATTTGTCAATCATTCATAGCTACAAGATGATTCTCTCTGTCAGTCACACACTGCTGTAGCACCAGTATCAATCATTATTTCACCACTCTGGCCGCCAATTTGTTTTAAATGCAGCATCACATTGGCTGTCAATCAATCACAGCTGCTGCATCACATTGGCTGTCAATCAATCACAGCTGCTGCATCACATTGGCTGTCAATCAATCACAGCTGCTGCATCACATTGGCTGTCAATCAATCATAGCTGCTGCATCACTATGATTGTCAATCAACTACAGCTGTTGCGTCATATTTGCTGTCAATCAATCGTAGCTGCTGTGTCGTCTCTGTCCATCAGTGAAAGCTTTCACTGGCCTCGATCCTGGTTGTTCTAGCGGCATTACCTGGCAAAAACACAACATCCCGTAGAATATATTATAATATATATACATATATATATAAAAGATATTTATCTATATATATATATATATATATATAAAAGATATCTATATATATGTATATATATAAAAGATATATATATATATATATATATATATATATAAAAGATATATATATATATATATATTATATATATATATATATAGATATCTTTTATATATATAGATATAAAAGATATCTATATATTTATAATATGTATATTATATATTATATATTATACATATATATATATATATACATATATATATCTCTCTCTTTCGAACGGTATGCCACAAATAGGGCGAGATTAATTTTTAAATGTTACAACGTAGAACAAATTTCGCTGTTACAAAAACATAAAAATAGGCAACTTACTCTTAGATAATCATGAAACTACTTGGTGAACTTATAAATATGTATATTAGCAAAGATCATAGTGAAACGTCAAAATGGACCGAGTAACCTAATTAACTTTACGATGCGTTTACGGGCAAATATGCCTAGCGACTTCCGACTGGTTTTCCTATGCCGCCACACATATATATATATATTATATACACACACACACACACCGCTCAGAATGTTTTGTAAATATCTCACAACAAATATTATCAACATATATGATATCAATACATCAGGCCAACATTTAATAATCTAACAATAATCACTTTATCCAAATTATTTCTCCAAGAGATTCACCCTGTGACATTTACATGATTGATATTCACTTGAGAAACATCTGCAGATGTGTCATGCAGTTGCTGGACAGGTTGTCATTTGCTAGGCACTTACGTTGCCGTTGCTCTTGTGGGTGCGGACAGACTGCATGAGTAGGTGCGTGTACTCTCTACTCATCAACACCGGAGTAGACAGGAGTCTCGCAGCAACAGCTGCTGGCCCAATGCTGGGTTCCTGGAGCTGCTGCGAACAACAACAGCAACATGAAAGACAATCTTATAGCTTGCTGCTGCAAACAACAACAGCAACATGGAAGACAATCTTATAGCTTGCTGCTACAAACAACAACAGCAACATGGAAGACAATCTTATAGCTTGCTGCTGTAAACAACAGCAACACAGAAGACAATCTTATAGCTTGCTGCTGTAAACAACAATAACAGCAACATAGAAGACAATCTTATAGCTTGCTGCTGTAAACAACAATAACAGCAACATGGAAGACAATCTTATAGCTTGCTGCTGTAAACAACAACAGCAACATGGAAGACAATCTTATAGCTTGCTGCTGTAAACAACAACAGCAACATGGAAGACAATCTTATAGCTTGCTGCTGTAAACAACAACAGCAACACGGAAGACAATCTTATAGGTTGCTGCTGTAACCTAGAACTCCTGACCCTAGTTTTGTTGCTTTTCAGGCAATCACACTTATACGATTACACCATTTGCTAAGTTTGTGTAATTAAATTCATGCAATAAAATGAGTTTTATAATAAAAAATCAGCAAAAAAGTAACATTTTATAGAATATAAATTATATTTATAAAATACTTTAGGAAACATCCTATAAGTTATCAATTTTGTATAACTCTGTATGAAACACTATATAATTACATAGCAAATAGATTCTGAAGAATTATCTTGCAAAAATATATAGATACAATAGTAACAATTCTGTACAATATTCTGCAAAATTGTGCAAATATCCTGTCATATCCTATAGGACGGCACCTAGAAATATATAATTTATATCACATAACATGATTTTATGTAATAAACAATAATACATTATGCTCATGTTATTTTAATGTGGTATAATTGGTGCCACCTTTAGGACTACTCACAAATATAGTGGCGCCATCTAACTGATAGTTTTAACAACATCACTATACAGGATTTACAATCCAAGCTGCACATGCAGTCTCAACTGTCTGCCTTTAAAGCGACATGGTTCGTTTGTGGCTTTTTATTTTTATTGCAAAATCATGGTATATGGTATAAATTATACCTATTATAGCGTAAAGACAGTCAAAATATGTTTTCATGTACCATTTAGGGGTTGAAAATAGACGCAGTAAGGGGTGGTTAACTCTGTTTACACATCGACCACGAGGCGTTTTCGAAAACGTTGTAGGCGTGGCTAAAAGCCCAGAAGGAAATGCAGGATCACGTGATGCAGTATCACTTGAACACAAGTTGACGCCACTAACACCACACCCAGCCAGGTGCACGCTCCCAGTTGGTAAAGGTCAAAGGGTGGAGGTCACATGCGGTGATTTGAGTGACGGCGTATATAAACATTCGACGTTTAACATTACAAAGTCAATTCTGTTTCGATAAAACATTTATTGGCGATCAGGACACTACAATAGTTATAACTTATACTGATTAACATGATGTTGCAATAAAAATAAAAAGCCACGAACGGACCATGTCACTTTAAATTACCCTTGACCCCTCACCTGTTGCTGCAACAACTGAGGTCGTCCAAACACCCTCCCCCTGGTGACTGTGGAGCGGTGAGGATTCAACCCAGAAGGTGGCACTGCCAACAGATCGACAGTGACCGCATCAGCCTGCAGCGTTGCCGTGGTAACCATGATCCCTGGTTTGCTGTGTCGCAGTGGTATCGACACCGACTCCGACGGTCCTGCTTCTGTCTTCTGGTGTGGTTCGTTGCCCCTAGCGACAATGAATCCGCTCTTGTGAACATTGTGTGAACATTTTGAGCCAGACATCTTGCAATGCTAATAACTACTGTGTATTCTTTGTACACCAGCACATTTACACTCCGAGTTATCTTCATTACAGTGTTTTAATTTAAAGTATTAGTCGTTATTCCGGAAGATCTGCGACTGACACATTGCATTGACGCGTCTAAATCTCACCATAAAACACATTACTTTCACTTTAAATGTTCAGTTATCATAAATAATGTTATACTTTAGTCATTATATTACACAAGCATATATTATTTGAAAATTTTAACATAACTTAATTTTTACCATATTGATACATAAAATAATTTACATCAACATAACTTTTAGCTTACTTTTATGCTCTCTGGTTCAGTTCTGTACAACAATGCACAATTATATGTATGTACTTATTTATATATTTCACTTGTGCTATTATTTTATACCTAAATTACTTAGTGCGGGTGACATGAAAAAAAAAATATACATCAGTGCAGGTTGAATTGTGTTTGTGCACATGTCATTCATCCTCCGGTACTGTTAGGTAACTCAGCTAGTAACTCGTAAATAATTGTAATCTAACTACACATAAATTGAATTGGTCAACATATATTGTATGGTCTATTTTAATTTCTTAGTTTGAAATATATTCCATTCACAGTATTAACCATATTGATAAGATATCAATGTACTAGGAAGACTGTTGAATGACTGAAAGTGTATTTAATTACATAGTACAATGTTATTACAAGTTGTAACTATACTATATGTGTATCAAGTATTTCGGCAGATTTTCAAGAAGCCCCATGGGACAATTTGGCGCCATGAAGAAGTGATAATTAGACATTATAGCATGCATTACAGCATGCTTGTCAAATTATTGTTAAAGACAAACATATTAAGGCATACAACACACATAACATAAAAAAGAAACACATAGACTTAGAGTCACGTTTTGATTGCTAAATTTCTAAAGAAAAACTCATACATTTTATTTTTTTTGACAGCAAAGCATGCATATCAGTGTACAGGCATTTCAAATGAGCAATTTAGACATGAAATACATTAAACATATGCATCAATGCAGTTGTGCAGGGTGAATTGTGTTTGTGCACATGCAACTAGCAAGAGTACACTCAACATGTAAGGGTGAACACACAATAATTGTAAGGGTGAACACACCACATGTAAAGGTGAACACACCACATGTAAGGGTGAACACACCACATGTAAGGGTGAACACACAACATGTAAGGGTGAACACACAACATGCAAGGGTGAACACACAACATGAAAGGGTGAACACACAACATGCAAGAGTGTCCCCACCCACGCACGCACCCACGCACCCACGCACGCACGCACGCACGCACGCACTAATGTGTACACACACAACAAGTGTACATGCAGCAAGCAAGCAAAATAAGGCATGTCTGAAGAAACTACAAAGACATTACGTTCTATGACTGCACTGCATACTGAAATCACTTTGGATACTGTGATTATACTGGACACTGTGATTGCACTGGACACTGTGGTTATACTGGACACTGTGATTGCACTGGACACTGTGATTGCACTGGACACTGTGATTGCACTGGACACTGTGATTGCACTGGACACTGTGATTGCACTGGACACTGTGATTGCACTGGACACTGTGATTACACTGGACACTGTGATTACACTGGACACAGTGATTACACTGGACACTGTGATTGCACTGGACACTGTGATTACACTGGACACTGTGATTACACTGGACACTGTGATTGCACTGGACACTGTGATTGCACTGGACACTGTGATTGCACTGGACACTGTGATTGCACTGGACACTGTGATTGCACTGGACACTGTGATTGCACTGGACACTGTGATTGCACTGGACACTGTGATTGCACTGGACACTGTGATTGCACTGGACACTGTGATTACACTGGACACTGTGATTGCAATGGACACTGTGATTACACTGGACACTGTGATTACACTGGACACTGTGATTACACTGGACACTGTGATTACACTGGACACTGATTACACTGGACACTGTGATTGCACTGGACACTGTGATTACATTGTGATTACACTGGTCACTGATTACACTGGACACTGTGATTACACTGGATAACTTAATTACATTAGAGCTCTGATTACACTGAATACTGCAGTTACACTGCATACTGTGATAACACCCCAACCAATGATTACGCATGATACTATCAAAATACAAAGTCTATGAACATGATCTTTGGGTGGAAACATTCCAGGTAAACAGAAAACATGTAAAATTATATGAACAAATGCATGGTTTTTCCCTACACAATTGTATATTAAAACAGGCAAACATGATAAGCATGAGTATCCTGGGGGCCGAGGGTTAAGTTGGAGGAATAAGAGAAAAAATAAAGGATAGAGTAGAATATAGAAAAGGCAAATCACAGAAGTCACCATATTTTATTCACAACAGCCACTGAATTAATTAGGTCTTCCCAAACCAAAGGAGATGAAGAGTTTCAAAAGGTAATGATTATATACACCTGTACATGTAGCAGGACGAGTGAACGAGGAATGTTCTCAGTTAAAAGCTAACAACATTTTGGTGTTAAGGAGAGGTGAGAGTTAATGACACCACCCAGAATTCCACCGAATCTTACCTTTCCGGTGGGGGCCATTGAAGGGGAAGTAGATGGTGAAGGGGTGTCCGACCCATCATGCCCGCGTTACAGGGCAGAGGAGGGTGGGCCCGGTAGAGTGTGGGGGGAACATGGGAGTCATCCATGACATCCCCACACTCAGAACTGAAGGAGAGATTGCGTTTACTGAGTACTGTAGGGTCAAAGGTCATACAGATATTACCAATCTAAGATAGTTTTACGGGGCTTGCAGACAAGAGAAATGAGTTTCGTTCATATGATTGCAGTCGTTTTTGTTTTGTTTTAATCAGTCTCCCAACAAGAGATTGTGTTTCAATAATAACAACGTTCTAATCAACAATGACTTAGTGTTGACTTGTGGGAAAGATTTCATCACCCCACATCAAAACAGCAATATCCAAACATTAGATGTTGCATTTTAAATACCAATTTATTATTTCTAGATTTTCGTTTTGCTGATTTGTGGAGTTAACCATGCATACATGTGTGTCATTAAAGTGGCATTCATGTGAAGCGTGCTGTAACTGTGCAGATGCTACTTAAGTGCATTATGACCGACGCATGCAGATATACCAATAGCAATTTACGAGTTGTGTAGCAAAGTCATGGGACAGTCACATCGAACTCCTTAAAGAATCTTATGAAACCAAACCACTTTAAAATTAATTATATAAATAATCCATAAGCATTGTATGCATGTAAAAGTTTACCTTTAACGCCATGTCCATTGCATGTGGGCGGACCATGAATATATGAATTTGCTACACAACTTGTTGCTAAGCAACGTGATTCGCATCATGCACTAGCGCCACCATGCAGTCATACCTGTCATCGGACGTTCTCGCTTGACCAGCGGACACCACTTTGAATGGACTGATTGACTCTGTAAAGACAGACAAAGAGACATGGATATTTCTGTATGTCAGTTGTTATGGACGTATATGATTTTATGCTGTCATACTAAAATCGTCATGGTATTTAAAAAATTGTAAATATTATGTAGGACTTATGCAGGATAAAATGTACGTTTGCCAGTCTCACATTTTTGGTGGACACATGAATGTTAACTCTTAAAACAAGTTGAGAAACTTAAAATGTGTTTTATGACCTGAAATCTACTACAAACACACACGTGACTCAATTTACACTCATTTTAAAGGCATAACTGATTTATTTTTATTTTTAAAAACCTTTTTTGATCCTGCATGTTTTAACCTGTCCCCCCCCCCGTATTTCTACCCATCTACATCGAAATAATGGGTGGACGGATCTGTGTATAAAGCTATGGTGCGTATGCATGTGTGTTTACCATGCATGCACACACACGTGTGTCTGCGCATAAATGCATACATAATGACATCAATGACACAAAAACTTTCAATAGCCTAATTTCTTGAATATTACAACAAATACAAAGTTGGTGAGGTGGCGATTCTAGCGACCGACCTGAGTGCATGTAGCCGAGTTTGACAGGCAGTGTCGTCACCTGGTGGTAGACCTGCTGACAACTGATGTGGGGACGATGTTGGTGGACGAATGTTGGCATGTTCTGCATCATCATCTCATCTGTCGTCTGAGACAAAGTAGAGAAAGGTAATACTAACAATAACGTCTCGTAAAATGCTGTATTTAATCCTTAGTTCTGTTCAAAGTGCTGGACAAAAAGTTTGTAACTGTTGTGTCACTTATTTAGGTATTAACAGTTATTTAAAAAAATGCATCTCAGTGTCCTAGAGAGTGAGTTGGGTGATGTCCTAGGGAGTGAGTTGGGTGATGTCCTAGGGAGTGTCCTAGAGAGTGAGTTGGGAGGTGTCCCAGAGAGTGAGTTGGGTGATGTCCTAGGGAGTGAGTTGGGTGATGTCCTAGGGAGTGAGTTGGGTGATGTCCTAGAGAGTGAGTTGGGTGATGTCCTAGAGAGTGTCCTAGAGAGTGAGTTGGGTGATGTCCTAGGGAGTGTCCTAGAGAGTGAGTTGGGAGATGTCCTAGAGAGTGAGTTGGGTGATGTCCTAGGGAGTGAGTTGGGTGATGTCCTAGGGAGTGAGTTGGGTGATGTCCTAGGGAGTGTCCTAGAGAGTGAGTTGGGAGATGTCTTAGAGAGTGAGTTGGGTGATGTCCTAGGGAGTGAGTTGGGTGATGTCCTAGAGAGTGAGTTGGGTGATGTCCTAGGGAGTGAGTTGGGAGATGTCCCAGGGAGTGTCCTAGAGAGTGAGTTGGGTGATGTCCTAGAGAGTGAGTTGGGAGATGTCATAGAGAGTGAGTTGGGTGATGTCCTAGGGAGTGAGTTGGGTGATGTCCTAGGGAGTGTCCTAGAGAGTGAGTTGGGTGATGTCCTAGAGAGTGAGTTGGGTGATGTCCTAGAGAGTAAGTTGGGAGATGTCCCAGGGAGTGTCCCAGAGAGTGAGTTAGGTTATGTCCTAGAGAGTGAGTTGGGTGATGTCCTAGAGAGTGTCCTAGAGAGTGAGTTGGGTGATGTCCTAGAGAGTGAGTTGGGTGATGTCCTAGAGAGTGTCCTAGAGAGTGAGTTGGGTGATGTCCTAGAGAGTGAGTTGGGTGATGTCCTAGAGAGTGTCCTAGAGAGTGAGTTGGGTTATGTCCTAGAGAGTGAGTTGGGTGATGTCCTAGTGTCCTAGAGAGTGAGTTGGGTGATGTCCTAGAGAGTGAGTTGGGTGATGTCCTAGGGAGTGAGTTGGGTGATGTCCTAGGGAGTGAGTTAGGAGATGTCCCAGGGAGTGTCCTAGAGAGTGAGTTGGGAGGTGTCCTAGGGAGTGTCGTAGAGAGTGAGTTGGGAGATGACCTAAGGAGTGTCCTAGAGAGTGAGTTAGGAGATGTCCCAGGGGGTGTCCTAGAGAATAAATTGGGTGATGTCCTAGGGAGTGAGTTGGGAGATGTCCTAGGGAGTGTCCTAGAGAGTGAGTTGGAAGATGTCCTAGGGAGCGTCCTAGAGAGTGTGTTGGGAGGTGTCCTAGAGAGTGAGTTGGGAGATGTCCTAGGGAGTGTCCTAGAGAGTGTGTTGGGAGGTGTCCTAGAGAGTGAGTTGGAAGATGTCCCAGGGAGTGTCCTAGAGAGTGTGTTGGGGGGTGTCCTAGAGAGTGAGTTGGGAGATGTCCTAGGGAGCGTCCTAGAGAGTGTGTTGGGAGGTGTCCTAGGGAGTGTCCTAGGGAGTGTCCTAGAGAGTGTCCTACCTCTGTCTTGTACTGCAGCTCCCGCCTGTGCTCCTCCTCTTCCAGTCTCTTCCTCACCTCCTCCATCCTCTGACAACATCAAACACACACTACATTTTCCCACGATATTGGCACTAAGGAAGTTATTTCTTTTTTGTTATTATTATAAAATGATTTTACACAACACATTTTCTTAGAGTAAGTACATAATAGAAAAAGTAATTCTATAGAAACGTATTGGTAATCTACAAATAAGTTATGGTATTATGTATCATTTCTGTTGAATACTAAAAAAGAGGCCATAAGATCTAAATAAATATAAGTTTATCTTCTCATGTTTTATTGCCATGCATATTATGGTCATAACATTTTATAGAATTCTACCTGAATAGTGTATTGGTGTTGGACCAAAGACTTAGTCATGTTGTACATTACTCAGAACATAGTGCCATGTTTGTGATTCAAAATTTTTGGAGCCTGAAAAAACCAGGATGGAAAATGACAATCCGCTTCTAAGCTGCTGCCATCTGGTGTCAACCTCACTGACCTTGAGTTCTCGTTCGCGACTGCGTTCCTGTGAGAAACAGGGGATGCCACCATTGCTGCGACCACGATACTTGCTCACAAATGTTGGAAACGACTTGTTGAATGTCTTCACATAGTTGCGCATGTTGGTCTCCTAGCAACCAATTTGATTTGTGTCATAATAAGATCATTCTGTTTGTATTATAAAGGTGATTGTGTATGTATGTGTGTGTATATGTGTGTGGATTTGTGTGCATGCACAACTATAATATATACATACATATGTTTGAGCCAGACCTGTTGATTCCAAATCACTGATTTCAATTCTGATTCCAACAAACGTTTTTGATTTCAATTCTGATTCGACCCACACTATGGCAATTCTGATTCCAAATACATCTTTAATTCTGGGTCCTATTGCAACTGCAGAATTCGAGTTGGAGTCAGCATTTAGTTCCAGTCCTTGAGCCACCCCTGGTTTGGTGTACATGGATCCACATACATGTAATATATCAAGTATGTTCAATTATCTGGCTTGAATCTACAATGTGTTGCAGCTGTCTTGCAGATTGCTACATGGTGTCAGAAGTGGGATGGCAGTGCAGGTAGGGCCGTGTCCATAGCAGGACGCGCATGTGTTGTGTGGATGCCAGTTCAACACAGCTCCTGTGCAGGCATATATCTTCACTGAGAAAAACTTCAGGTATTCATGGATTGTATCAGTAAAAATGTTTAAACTTTATCTGCTGAATCACCCAATATGAGTTACTTCTACAAGTAAATTCACTGGCCATATTTGTGAAATTTTCTGAATGTTGTGAAATCTTTCTTTCATCTGCCTTTCTAATCAATACAGTAATTTGTGCTATTTATTTGTTAGTTAGTGTTGTGACTGTGTTTTATGTTATTTAATGTTATGTTATTTATTGCATATGTCTATTCCAGTCGGTCTGTAAGCCTGTGCCATTTCTATTTTACCACTGTTTTATTTTAATGACATAACTAATTGAATTCCTTGTGTTGTTTAACTTTAACGAAGTGTCTTATTTGTATATTACTCTACATCTACATCTAGCCTACACGCCTTAACAAGTGATGAATCCTTAAAAGTAAGATTTTTTTTTTAACTGCCATTTTTATCTAGACAACAGAAAGTGTACATGAAGAATAACACAAACTACCTTTTAATCATATGTCCGTCCGTACATGGTGCTTTGAAATGGTAAATGATGCTTTTACAAAATTGTTGGTTGCCAGGTCGGGGCAGTGAATATATTTGTTTGTTTTGTATGCAATTTTATCTTTGAACTGTGTATAATGTGAACAAGTTGATAACATTAAGGAGTCATAGAAAGTGATACATAGTGTAAACATGTCACACAACACTCTCTTTATGGCTTCTAGTTATAGGAATTATTTCTATTGCTGGAAATTTACATCTAAAAGTTGGCAAATCCCGGAATGCAACTTTAATAATTCTATCATTTCTCATTCATGGGCTGTTGCTTTCCCTCCAAGACGAGGCTCTGGTGAGTCGCCTGCATTTTTCTTGCAGCTGCCGATGCTGATTTTGACCTTTCTTTCAATATCTTGTTTGACATCGACAACGACCTGGAAATCGTTCTCTGTCGATTAGGGTGGCAACAAATCCCACCATCCCACTGGGATGTATCACGGTGGAAATACGTCGCGACGCGCTTACAAATATTAAGCATTTTCATGTGCGGGTTTGTCTGGTTCATATCGGCAGTATGGTTCACCGAGTTCTGTCGAATGTTTGAGTTTGATACTGCTGTTGGTGGATGCACTGGCTGATAGTTATGTCTAAACATTGCTCCAGAGAAATTTCGGGCCGACTTGACATGTGATTTGTTTGATATGGCGTTTGCAGGGATGTACGGTGCCGGTGTCACGGGAAATGTTATTACTGATAAAAATGGTTTTGGTTGCGTCATGTTGCTATGGACAAAGGCAGCCTGTGTTGTTCCATGCAGCATGAAATGAGAGAAGAAAGTGGGTTAGTAATACAGAGTCAGCATCAACGTGAAAGTTAGTTTCGCACAAGACTCACAAAAGCAAGCAGATGGCACAACAGTTAAGAGTGATTGATGTGGTTTATATAATAAACACACATTTATTGATTAAGTTAAACAAATTTCATGGTTTTTAAGCGTGTATTTTAACTATATAATTTTTGTTTGTCAAGTTCAAAAGTGAATAGGTGAACCTATGATGATAAACCTATTACATTTACATCATGCCTAATAGCAACATGACGTAACTTTCGTGAAAATGTTCATCAAGTTGGCAGTATGTTATTCCAAACAAATTTCATAATTACACAACTAAGTAGAACATTGCTAGTTGTGTAATTATGATTTTTTTTGGACTAACATGACGTAACACTTAAAACCTTTTGATTTTTGGGGCCTGTTGGTGACTAGGTGACCTTCGTTGTGTCTTTGCACCAACTACCAGGTGTACTGGAAAAGTAGAGCCACTGAGGGCTCTGGGCATGAATACATATTCTTAAATAGCACTAAATACTCTGGGGTTTACAAAATAACAGCTATAAAATAAAAATGACTTCACAAGATACCATACCGAATGGAAACCTCAAAAGTGGCATATTTGGAGAATTGCTTTAATGGTGCATGAGAGATGAAAAAGTTGCTGCGATGTGCACAATGTAACAACGTAAACACAGGTGACATACCTGGTTGTGTCGACGTTTCTGTGAGTTCATGTCCCCAGTGTCAATGGCTGGCAATACCTGTAGAAGATGATAATAATAGTAATATGTATTACCAAATATATCTTTAAAGGGGTCTGAAACACTTGAACAACCATTGCCCATACATGTTAAGTTTTGGAAATGCCAATGTGGGAGATTTATACGTAAATCCGAGGGTCTTGGAAAAGGGGGCTACTGTACGTAAATTAGGTTTTTAATCATAAATGCAAAGAATATAATACAAAAAGGAATACATTCCACTTATTAATGTCATGGACCGTAATCGGTGACGCCACCTGGGGATTAATAGTTAGTATTAATTAAGCAGTCACAATAGGTGGCACTGCAGTAGGTTCAGCGGGATTTGGGAGTTGCGTGGGAGGAAGGCGCGGGACTCGAGACTTGCAAACAACGAAGTCGAGTAACCAACCGCATACATGTACGTTACGAGATGTGACGAATTATCTTGAAAGATTGTGAGTAACTGTTTAATTTTCACGTGTTGACACTCGCGTAGTCAGGATGATGTTGTGCAGCTAGCGATCAATGACAATTTATAATAGGAACTTGTCAATAATTAGAATTTATATCAGTTGCAAATTGGTTTTCCCTCGTGTCGTGGTGGTAAAATGAATGGTGTTTCTACCTGTATTCTAGGTTATTCATAGGAATAATATGTCGTCGTTTGTATGTATCCTGTGTTATACGCTAATAGCGTTAGAGTAGCACTGTTATGGTGTCGATTATATACAGTGAAGATATTTCAGAAAGTAAGAAGTTTGCTGAATTGTCCTGTATGTAATAACCCAAATTTGTGTATGTACTATGATACTCGGTAGAGGGCGGCATTGAGCCGGCGAGTGAGTTCAGATGTAGTTACCCAGATGGTCGCTGGAGGTTAACCATTGATAGGCCTGATGACACTTATTAGAATAGGGTAAAGGCCACTGTGTTAATTGTTAAATACTTTTATTCTACAGTGTGTGCTGCTCTAACTGATGCGCCAAGAAGTGTGTGCCTGACATTCCTGGCTGTGGGCAGGTACATATCATGATTAATTCTTGTATTCTTATATTATATTTCGAGTGTTGGTATGTATTTGTGCTACTGTTGTCATAAAGTTGTCAACAGAGAACGGATGTCTTAAGTGGATTCTGTTGGTTGTGTTGCGCTGTTGGACAGTATATTTACTTACGGTTCATGTACTTAATTTTAATGTATATTGACTGTATTTACATCAGTTTTGAGATGTTTACTTTGATTGATGGTAAAGGTATCCCTGTGTTGTATTGTGTATGTGTGTATATTTATATATGTGGTAACACCTGTGTTATTGTTACAGGGTCTTGTCTTGTTCTTCATGTACAATAAAGATTGTTGACGTTTACCGCCTGCTCCGCGTCCATCCCTGACATTAAGATATTGACACAAATGTTGTTATATGAATTAACTTACTCTGGAGCAAAACTATTCTTGGAGCCATGAATAATATTCAATATTAACATAGATGTTTTATTATTACTAGTCATAATACCACAAATATAATATAATTCCCTGCTAATCTCATAACAAAATTATGTGTTGCTGTTTGGCCCTCGTGAATTAAAAAAGAAGGCTTGGTTATAGAACAATAAATATTATAATGTTCAGTAATTTACTTCTTGTGTTCTAGGTATAGGCCTAACTTAGGCATATTTGTTCAGCTTCTGATATGTATCATAGGTTGCAAAGAATCCCTTGCATGAAAAGCACAGCATCTACATGATATTGTATTACACAACTAACATAATCTTTACATGTAAAACTTGAATATGGAATTCATTATTTTATGAGCTGGACTGAGCCATGGTAACGTAGGCACGACTGGAGCTATTTAGATAACCATGCTTTCAGTCTGTTAAGGATGTTTTTCGTTTACATGTCAAATGTACTCAAATAATAAAGCGCTTAGCTAAAGTACATACATTTACAAACATGCACATGTAGTGTAGATGTATGGATGGACATTATTTGTAAAGATGTAAATGGATTTCACTTTGTTCTACAAGACTGGAACGTACACAGTGGGCGATAATACGGTATCGAAGCGGCTCGCGGCGATTCTGTAAACAATGTCAGCGACAGGCAAGGTGTAGCCCTTGTACTTAGATATTTGTTAGACTGTTTTTAATGTTCAGTCATGACAGTAAGATGTGATTTAAATAATTCCAATTGAGGTCATTGTTCAAATCATTGTCCGCGCCGCCGAGCGCCCTGCGCTGCGGTGTCTGTAACTGTAAGCATTACTGCCATTAGCTCAGTCTCAGACTCGATTGCTTAACTGGCATCGTTATTCATTGTGAGGTGACTCTGAAAAACATTTGAGACAATGCCCAGCCAGAAATAAACCAATTATCCGCACCCAGTAAGGTAAATTATGTACAATTTGTTTGTTTTGGGTGGATTGAAAACCAGAAAAACCCGGATGCTCCCGCAAATTTGTTCACTTCGTTTCGATGAAATTGCGGGAGATTGGTTTTCCCGCGCGGGAGATCGGGGAAATTTCCTGTAATTGCGGGAGTCTCCCGCCGAATGCGGGAGACTTAACATGTATGCCATTGCCCAAATACAACAGCATACAATTTAGAGGATATGTTTTAAATAACTGTTCAAACTTGGATATGTTTGACCTTTGGACACTCTGCATTTGGTTTGATGGGCTCCTTTTACTCAATTTACTCAATGTAAATTGTCAATTTTCTTTGGATTTATTTATTTCGTATTTATTTACTAGACATTTCTGCATGAAAACAAAAACATGGTTCTATATTATATATGGTAGGTGTTACATAGTTAAATAAATCAGATGTATTTGTTCCAAAAACATTTCAATGCAAAAATGTATTACAAATAAAGCCTTTTAAATGGCTCGGTGCTGTATGTGGAATTGGGAATTCCTGAGCTTGGGAATTCCTTAACCAATTCGTCTGCAAATACATTTTAAACCACTACATTAGCCACGATTCAGTTTGCTGAAGCCGCATGACAAATGTCATTTAAAGTGATTGTGTGTAAGCATAACTATGTTTATTTGAATTTGATAGGACACACAGATGATTAGACGTCTGTTACCTTGTGCGATTACTTACGCTAGTAATGCCACCACCTCATTCAAATACAACCCTATGCTAATTGCAAAGGTACAATTTGGTATCACTGTTCACTCCATAAGTAAAAAAGGCACGTTTTATATAGTGCAGTATCCAGTCCTTAAGACTACTCAAAGCGCTTTTACACTTTACTTCCCCGGCAGACCTGTTCAAACAAATACCATCTCAACTTCTCAACTTGGGAAGCATCCAGACACATGCTAAAATTAATGTGCGAAAGGCTGCTCGTACACATATCCACTACACTGACTATTGCCAGGTACTCATTTATACAGCTGAGTGATGTAGAGTGAAAAATGTGCCCAAGGTTTTAACACTGCAGCACAGGATTCGAACCCGGGTTCTCTTAGTCGAGAGTCGAAGCTCTACCCCTGAGCCATTGTGCTCTACATAACACATGTCTACTCACTGAAGTATTTGGTCGGTCATTCTTTGGTTTCCTAGAGTTCTCCTTCGGGTTTTTGTTCTTTTTGTGTTTCTTCTTCTTGCGTTTTGGCTGCGGCTCAACAAACTTCATTTCTGCATCGGACTCTGAGTCACTGTCACTCGAACTGAAAACATTATCAATTTGTTATCAACAACTCTCATTTAACAAACTAAGATCGTTGTTGTTATGATGTTCAACAATCACTTCCTATTTCAGCAGGAATAAAAAAATAAAAAAATGGAACAGAGTTACAAATTCAATAACCAAAACAAAATAAAAAAACAGGTGAAAACCTTTAATTGAAACAGAAGAAACCTAGAATAAATGACAACATGAAATAATAAAGAAAAATGTAAAACAAATATGATGACAAAACAGAATAAATGATAACATGAAAAACTAAAGGAAAAATTAAAAACAACTTCGATGACAAAACAGAATAAATAACATGAAAAAATAAAGAAAAATTAAAAACCAATACGATGACAAAACAGAATAAATTACAATATGAAAAATAAAGAATAATAAAAAAATCAATTAAATAGACAGAAGAACATTGGTAACAATAATGCTAGAAATAGAGAAAATTGTAGATAAAAAACTGGTAGACTCACTCTGACTCCATGACCGTGTCCTCCATGTGTAGGTCCTCGAGCAACTGTACACAACTGCTCATGTTGTCTGCTGACATTGAGCTCAGCATCTGGCTGATGTTGGCGAAGCACGGATGACTCTTGTTGTCCACGGTTGCACCCCCTTCCTCGTCACTCGGGCGACGCTCCAGCTCGGAGCTCACAAGCTGCAGGAAGGACGTCGTCACCTGCTCTGGACTTGTCACCGAGCCACCCTCCTCGGCTAGATCTGTCGCAAACATACATGACACAGTGACGCATCAACAATGGTAGATTGTTTCTATCTTATAAAATGGCCATATCTTAAAGGGATACCCCATTACATCTGTATAATATATTGCTTATGCATAGTAATTGTGCACAAAGATCGCCAATAAACAATTAATTATAGTATAATTGTACCAGAAACACTCCATGTTGGATTCAGGGCGCTGCCGTCTTGAGACTTATGTGCCAGTGATGTAAACCGCTTACGTCACTGGCGCAAGCACGTTCTAACATCTTATGTCTGTCCAATGGTATTTTATGTATCCAGTACGTCGCGGATTGCTTACGTCACAATCACAATTATTATCGAAGATTCCGCCAATCCTTGCCATTTTCAACAATGCGCCAGTGACATAAGGATTTTGCTTACGTCACTGGCGCATAAGTCTCAAGATGGCAGCGCTCTGAATCTAAGATAGCGTGTTTTTGATACCATTAAACTATAACTAATTGTTTATTAACAATCTTTGTGCACAATTACTAAGCACAACCAAAATAGTATGCATATGTAAGTTAATACTGTGAACCTCTCACTGATTGACCTTTAAGAATGAAAGACGACCACACCAAAACAGCACATAATTAGATGTTTTAGATTGAAAAAGAAAACATGGATGACTCAGAAACGTGGAGGAAGAGCAGAAAGAGAACTGTTGGAGCAGAAGGAGAATTACTCAAGCTGCTGCTCCTGAGCTGGGGGCAGACGGCAAATAGGGTGAAGTGGAGGACCCTTGTTTCTACCCTATGTGCAGGCATGAAGAATACGTAAGTAATACTACCAAATTGTATTTCTCTGTGTGTTATTTGGGGACCAACATTTTCGTCAGTTTCGCATGCATCAGGCTGACATTCTGCATGTGATATAGCAGGCCCATTGGGATGGTTCTTAGGGTGAGACTTTTTCAAAATTCATCCGGGGTTGGAGAACTCTGGGGGGGCTCAATATATCAAGACTGTACGTGGAGTATGCCACAGCATTTTGTTGTGATTTTTATGTGAGCATATGACCTATTTCTTGGACGCATTGATAAAATGTTTAACATAATTTGTAAACATTTAGCATGGACACCTCGGCTAGTATACAATAAACAACACAGGTCTACAAATAATTGTTTTTAAACACAGGGTTTAAATTATAACTGTATCAATGTACCTTTCAACTGTGCTATGCCTGCTTCTGTTGCAAGGTCAGGCAAGGTCGAAGGGAGCAGTCCTTGTTTCTCTAACACCTGTTGTACAACGGAGCGGGTCAAGTCAACAATGACCTCTGATTTTCTCCTGGAAAAAACAGCACAAACACCTTACAGGAAAAAAATGACAACGTGGTGACAATTTATTCTAATTACTATACAAACATAGAGATAAAAGTGGTAGAAGAAATATAATAAATATAATAAAAAATACACATTCTCATACATGGATGCATGATTGGGAAGTGTGTAATTGGCTATCATTTTTTGTTTTTATGGTTAGAATTGTTAGTTTGACATTTTGTTCCAGATGCACTTAATAAAATAAATGCAAAGGATAGTTTCATCGATCATTCACATTGTACAACTGATGAAAGACTACATCATTTTAAACAGTTTCTTGCCCTTCTATGCAATATATTTTCTATGATTGTGTGATCTGGGGACCTGTTATGTAATTCCGTGCAATTGTTGTTTGATCCTTCATAAGGGCAAATGGGATAAATGTTGAAAAAGACTGAATCTTTCATGGGGTGATTAAAACACACACACACACACACACACACACACACACACACACACACACACACACACACACACCAACACGCACGCACACACGCATGCACACACACACACACAACCTGTGTAGGTGCTAGTAGTGTTAATATATTTAAAAATAAAATCGACATATACCTAAGACGGGCAGGGATACTTAGATAGATAGGTTGGACTCTCGATAAGCCAAACGGCTTCCTTGTCCACCTGCCATCTAGAGTTGAATCTCTAGGTGGCAATCTTGTTAAATCTTGTCAAAAAACCTGAGCAGCAGTTGACAGTTCACTTACACTTCGTCTTCATTGAGTCTGTTGTACTCCAGCGCCACCTCAGAGAACACCTGTCCCATGTGCTGGAAGTCTCGCGTGTTGAAATGTCTATTCTCTCCTCTACAAGCACAAATCACTCTTGCTTTAATGACACTACTAATGATTAATTTAATTTGTCCTATTTTATTCATGGGTATACGTATTATAGGTGCAACTTTTAATTATGCTTATATGTTTATTTATTTATTATGTTTAAATCAGCTCTTTTACACTATTTACTTATTTATCTATATTACTATAAAATATCATTATCATAAAGTGAACTTCGATGTAGACTCTTCAACCATTCATATTTAACATGACCTGTACTCAAATGAGTAATAACATAACTTCTGTTGTATCTGTTGCTCAGAGTTCAATACAACAAAACTAAAAGGGTGCTTTGATATTTATGAAAGTGATACATGATATTTCTAAATGTTGACAAATCAACAAATGCTCCAGAGAACTAACATGGTAAGGCAAGATTATAAATCTTAGTCTCTGAATGGCTGGTTGGCTGGACTGTATAACATTTTCAACAGAAATAAACCTTAAAGGTAACCAGTAATGTTATAACCAATTTGGACAGAAACATAACATTACAGTGTTTTGTTGTGAATATTTATTTAACGCATTTAGTAATATTATTCCAATTTTTCCACCAAGACTTGTTCAGCCTGGTAAAGAGAATGGAGACAGTTGTATACAGAACATACTTGCATATTGTAGTTCCACAAAACGTCGCTTCCATTGTGAAACTGTTGAGAATTCTGAGTTGGCGGAAGATGACGACGCGACCAGTCGACTCCTTGCCGCGCTTGATTTGAAACTTGCAGCCACGGAACAGGAACTTTTCAGGAGCCTGCAACAGAAATGTTTATACGTTTTAAAAACATTTAAAGGTGCAACCAAACATTTATCTATAAAGCATAGTTTCCATTTTCTACCTGTGGTGGTGGCACTCAATGCAATATGTCTGTTCTGACTGTCAGTTTTGTGTTACCTTGTAGGTATGTACATGACTGTTGCTGTGACTGTACATTAAAGCTCTCACGTTTGCTGTTCTCATGTAGTTTAGGTAACAATTATTTCATGTAGTGATTTCATGATAAGTTGCATAATATTTTCATAAAGACTGACGATGCATGATACATATCATTATTTAATATTTTGATTAAAAGATTCAAAAGACTTTGTTGTTCATTTTAAACATTACATAAAAAACGGAAATCTTTCTTTAGTTACACATTAAAATGCCACTTATAAGATTTATATATATTTTTTCAGCAAACAAACCAGCATCTAAGGTCAGTGGGATTGTAAACTTAGCATATTCCTACAACTAAACTCGTATGACGCGTGAAAAAGTGAAACTACCTTCTGTGACATGAGCCACGGGAAGAGCCTCTCTTTCAAGATGGCCTCAGTTGCGGCCTCGTTCGCGTCCTTGCGGTTGCACCCGTACATAAACACGTTGTGTTTACGGCTGTGTCCGTGCAAGTCACAGTACACAAGCACCTGTAACACGGCAACAGAGACGTGTGTTGCTATGGGATACAGGCGCAGTGACAGTGGGTGAAACGTCAATCAAGACAACCAACTGCATGCCACATAGTGAATGACACACACTAACAACACGTGGATGAGGCGAATGTTGGAGCAACCTGTCACCTCTAGAGTGCCAACCGTCAGCGTTATTATGTGTCCAATGTTTAGTTAAAATCACTTGAAACACTTGGCAAGAATGGCACAAATAAATAAGTTTAACCTCAGATTCCCATGATACAAGACAACGTGAAGATGTGTTGATGCTCATGAAAATGTCCTTACAACCATCTTCCAAGAACATAGAAGTTATCATCTACTTTGTAAAAGCACACAATGCACAGTTTTGTGAGGATGGAGCTCCATGTAATGTGTTTTATTTCTGTAACAACCACTTCACTCTGTTTTTATAAAGCCATCATTTATGACAGAACAACTCAAACACGTTTGTTAAGGTATAAGTATTATTTATTACTTTGGGAAAATGGGAAAGCCTGGCTGTATCTATGGGGCAAGCTGTGACATCGAGAGGACAGGACTACCCCGTGTTTCCGAATGAACTCTTCCATCCAGTCTCTACCTACCTCGTGTTTCCGACTGAACTCTTCCATCAAGTCTCTACCTACCCCGTTTTTCCGACTGAACTCTTCCATCCAGTCTCTACCTACCTCGTGTTTCCGACTGAACTCTTCCATCCAGTCTCTACCTACCTCGTGTTTCCGACTGAACTCTTCCATCAAGTCTCTACCTACCCCGTTTTTCCGACTGAACTCTTCCATCCAGTCTCTACCTACCTCGTGTTTCTGACTGAACTCTTCCATCCAGTCTCTACCTACCTCGTGTTTCCGACTGAACTCTTCCATCCAGTCTCTACCTACCTCGTGTTTCCGACTGAACTCTTCCATCCAGTCTCTACCTACCTCGTGTTTCCGACTGAACTCTTCCATCCAGTCTCTACCTACCTCGTGTTTCCGACTGAACTCTTCCATCCAGTCTCTACCTACCTCGTGTTTCCGACTGAACTCTTCCATCCAGTCTCTACCTACCTCGTGTTTCTGACTGAACTCTTCCATCAGTGCCTTCGTGTGCCAGATTGTCGGGAAACTTGTCTTGCGCGGATGACGATAGTTCCTGTTGAGATCTCGTGCCGCCAATGAGCACCGGTAATTGCCTACGATCACGCCATCTGGATTCAACATCGGAACTATCTTGAAGACGAACGCTTCACGAAGATCCTGTAAAACATATGATGCACCATATATTTCATCCTGCATTGGTTACGTTAACATAATAAGGCACTCCAGCTATCATTACAAGGAGCTCATCTCATCCATGTAGGAGCACACTTGATCCCCAAGAAGAAGCTCCGTCCACTCGACAAATGAGATTGTTGAATTTATGAGAAGATTTTTCACCCAAGAAGGTCCTTCTGTCCATCAATGAGTTCACTAAAGCTGTCCAGGTGGCTTCACTTCTCCAACAAGCTCTTTCAGTTTGCCAAAGAGCTTCTGCCACCCACCAAGGACCTCTTTAACCCATCAAGGAGCTCCTTCCAGTCATACGCATCTCTACAGGTATAAGGCACATTTATTCTTTGGCTGTTCTGACAACTAACAGATATCATGTAGATCAGTTGCAATGAAAAACTTGCTGCAGAATTTCAGGTCAAACATTTAGATTCTCAATTCTTGAGAAAACTCCCACGCGTACATCTGTCATGCTAATGCTGATGCAGGACACTGAATTGCTTTATTATGAAACTTGAATTATTTTATCTGCCTTAGGACAGGATATTTACTAACATGTTGCTACAGAGCCAGAGGTATTCACCATTTTGCATGTGTACACGTTTCCATGTACACTGAATCTTCGCATTGGTGTATCAATTTAAAAATGGAAATGTCATAAAATGTACAATTGCATTATAAGAAACACTGGTTTTCACTAGAGTAAAAGGTAAGTTATTATATTGCAGTGTCCAAACCTCAGGATTGCTCAAAGCGCTATACACTTTACTCCCTGCAAGATCTGTTCAATCAAACGCCATCTCATCAGTCATGCTGCAATAAATGTGTGAAGACTAGTTATACACCAATATCCACCAATGTTTATAGCCAGGTATTACTCATTCATACAGCTGAGTGAACTGGAGTAGAGTGAAAAAAACTTTACATGACAGCACGGGATTCAAACTGGGTTCTCTCAGTCAAGAATCAAAAGCTCTAGCCAGCCAGAGACGGAAGCTACCCACCGCAGCCATCTGTGAGGAGCCAGTGATGTACTCGAGGAGTCCCTTCATCATCCAGCTACTGTTTGACTCCCCAGGGTGGACTCGCGCCGTCACTACGATCCCCTTCTTCTTCAGCTGTCTTGTTTCGCTCTCCGCTGAAACACAATTTAAAACCACTAATAAAAAATACGTACAGTGCTATAAAAAGCAATAAAATATGTAGGTTGAAAACAGATATTACGTAGATCGATGCAATAAAAACTTGATACGGAATTTCTGGTCAAAAATTCAGATTTCAACAAGAAAAAGTCGTGTGTCAGTCATGAGATATTGGGAGCTGGCGTGAGTAGTGAGTACCTAAACCTAGCTTTGGTTTGGCCATCATAAGTTGAGTGTGATCATTATGTGGCAGAACTCATTTTGAAACAGGATGATTGGATAACAAACTTGCAAAGTTTAATGTAAGAGTGTTTATAGCGGTGTGTTTTAATTGTTTATTTTTGTATATGTGCTGTGTGATTGACGAGAGTGATGTATGAACGGCACAGCTGAGAAAGTTACTGAGCGAAAATAAATTAAAAATAAGAGTTTTGACAATATTATATATTGAGACAGAAGAACTCAGTAGTGTCCCACGTGTAGGGTGATGTTATCATCGCTCACCGAAGTTTGTGACTGTGATAAGGAAGCAGCTGTTTCCTGCCCGCGTCTCACACATCACCTCCCGGTTCATGACCTTTGCCCTCTCCGGCTGAGCGAGCAACTGGTCAAGGTCATCCTTGAGGTCGGTGTAGGAGTATGGGTAACAGTGCGCCATGAAGTACGTGTCGTCCGCGTTGGGGAACTCCTGCCAGTCACATGACAGTCACATGACTAGTGCAGCATTATGGGTAAAATGTACAAGGAAATACAAATTAGGAGACTATATAAGTAAACAATTAAATTCAATTCTCCCGTGTAAGAAATGCAAATTCGTTTAGAATCTTGGAGATGAATTGCTCTATCTTGATGACAATTGTAATTTTACTTTGTCTTAATTAAGGCGATTTCACTGATATGTCTAAAGATTGTTTCACCAACTGATCATAACTATCATCACCCAAACCATCCTTGTTTTGCATCAGTAATAATATTTGTTACTTATAATTTGCAGTCTACTCTCCATAAAATGCTTAAAGCACTTTAAAAAATAAATTTGATATAAGGATCTAGACACTGCAAAAGGAAATCACATATTAAATTTAGAACAAATGATATTAGTTATATTAATTTATTTAATAAAGACTATATATATATATACATAAAATGATTTTTTTTAACTGAGACTATTTATTACTATATTAAATGAATATAATAATAAAGTTATACCTACATACACATATACATGCATTATACATTATTATCTGACACGGACTTGTTTGAAGATTGTACAGGATAAAATAAAAATTATATTAACCAAGTCCAATTTTGTGTAGACCTTAATGCTGAAATTTGGTACATAACTAGAGTATAAGTCTATTATTGGCTTTTATGCTGAAATTGTGTAACATCTAAGCCATTAATATGAATCAGACTGTATTCATTTTTGTTGCTGAAACAGTAGAAAGGCACCAATTAAGTTGACTGTCTGTAGAAACACTCAGCTCACCATCTGCCATTCCAGGGTGTGGTAGTTCATTTCTCGATGCAGCAGAGGGTTAGACAGATTACTTGTGTTTTTTTGGTAACTGAAACAAACACAAACCTCCATTTATAACATGCATGTCACAATTTCAGTTCCATGTGTTGGCGATGACATGTGACAAGGAACCGTTTTATCATGATTAGCCGATTTTGCACTGTAAAATCAAATTTTATCCTTAATAGTGTTCTTGAAAACCTGAGAAATATTAGCACATGCCAGCAGGACATTGCCACTGGTGTGTCATGGAAATAGTGTCCTTGGTAATATGACAATGGATATTTGCATTTTGAAAACACCCATTTAATTTAACATTTAATTTAACATCATAATTTTTTCTATGAGTGAAAATGGGTGAAATGGTCCCCTTGTCCACTAGTGAACTGACACATGTTATTTGGAAATCTAATTCAAGCAGCTACTAAACTCAATCACCAGTACCAGAAACTGCCAAGTTCATTATTACTGCTGTGCTGTGACTAAAGTATGCAAATGAAAACAAAGTGCTTTTTATAACACATTTTTCTTTCGTGCACTTTGGCCTATTAAGGATCAGCAATGTTTTTTACAGTTGTATGAACTACTTGACTATTTGTATTGATATGAATGACGAGAACTCCATGATCTGCAGAGTGTACTGTGACTTAGTGTCATTTACTCCATTTTGCCATTTTGTTAGGTGTTCAATACTAACATAATTCATGTAAAAAAGAAGCAAGTGTTATTTAATCATGTCAGAATGAACTACAACTGGAGGTGGCAATTGTGTATTTATTAGAATGACTACCTGGTAATACATCAGCTCTCTGGGTTAAACAGTGTTTGGTGACTTAAGTGTCACTTAATCCCTTGTCACTTTATTTAAGCTATCAATATTGAAGCAATTCTATAAAAAGAATGCTACATAAAATCATGTCAAGGATCTGGTGGATATATAATAGGAAGTCTTGATCAAATGCAATGCAATGCAGTGCAGTGCAGTGCAGTGCAGTGCAGTGCAGTGCAGTGCAGTGCAGTGCAGTGCAGTGCAGTGCAGTGCAGTGCAGTGCAGTGCAAAGCAATGCAATACAACTTTATTGTCCTGGAAGGGAAATTCATTTGCAGCATTTGCCAAAAAATACATGAGTACAAAAATACAGATAAATACATTATTAAACAGTATGTAAACCTTCATCATGATAAAATAAGAAAAGACTACTCTGTGCTATAATTGTAAATATAATTCTGGTAATCTTTTCCCAAATAAAAAAAAAATATATAACATACAAACATAATACTTGACGTGTCTCTCTTGGAAACGTCAGAGGTGCTTGTCATTGAAATTTTTTACAGACATTGAACGAATGTTCGACGCTTCCTACTTGATGTGTGTGGGATATATGTATACATTCTCTGTGTGGATTAATTACAGCATGGCTGAATGCTTTCCATAGAGAACTGACCTGATATGATGTCCAACTCGTATCCATCCAATGTTCTTCACCCGCGCTGTCTTCTCGGAGTACAGCAGCGGTTTCATTCCTACACAAACACACCAACCAAAGAAATCCTGTGAAGGCATTCATGTGAGTATTTCGTTTTTCACAAATGAGATGTAAAAACAAACAAATAATTTTTGTTATAGAAATGATTAGAAGTCAATGAGTAGATGCAATACTATTAATAATTAGGTGATTTCAACTGTCCCCATTGTGAAACTTAAAAAAAACTCATTCATGTCACACCATCTTTGTCTTTTGGAAGAAGCAATAAATTAAGCCATTGATCTTTTTATCTGCCCGGGGAAGTAGAAGATCCCACACAGGGCAAACATGTAGGCAGGCTGCCATGGGCTCAAAGTGGTGGTCTCTCCTTGATGTTGTCTCAGTTGTCCAAGATGCTTCCTGGCTCAAGGTGTGAGAGGCACTGAGTGGCGGGGCTGGGTAAAGTACCAGTACTGTGAGAGGCACTGAGTAGCGGGGCTGGGTAAAGTACCAGTACTGTGACAGGCACTGAGTAGCGGGGCTGGGTAAAGTACCAGTACTGTGACAGGCACTGAGTAGTGGGGCTGGGTAAAGTACCAGTACTGTGACAGGCACTGAGTGGCGGGGCTGGGTAAAGTACCAGTACTGTGAGAGGCACTGAGTAGTGGGGCTGGGTAAAGTACCAGTACTGTGAGAGGCACTGAGTAGCGGGGCTGGGTAAAGTACCAGTACTGTGACAGGCACTGAGTAGTGGGGCTGGGTAAAGTACCAGTACTGTGAGAGGCACTGAGTAGTGGGGCTGGGTAAAGTACCAGTACTGTGACAGGCACTGAGTAGCGGGGCTGGGTAAAGTACCAGTACTGTGACAGGCACTGAGTAGCGGGGCTGGGTAAAGTACCAGTACTGTGAGAGGCACTGAGTAGCGGGGCTGGGTAAAGTACCAGTACTGTGAGAGGCACTGAGTAGCGGGGCTGGGTAAAGTACCAGTACTGTGAGAGGCACTGAGTAGCGGGGCTGGGTAAAGTACCAGTACTGTGAGAGGCACTGAGTAGCGGGGCTGGGTAAAGTACCAGTACTGTGAGAGGCACTGAGTAGCGGGGCTGGGTAAAGTACCAGTACTGTGACAGGCACTGAGTAGCGGGGCTGGGTAAAGTACCAGTACTGTGAGAGGCACTGAGTAGTGGGGCTGGGTAAAGTACCAGTACTGTGAGAGGCACTGAGTGGCAGGGCTGGGTAAAGTACCAGTACTGTGAGAGGCACTGAGTAGCGGGGCTGGGTAAAGTACCAGTACTGTGAGAGGCACTGAGTGGCGGGGCTGGGTAAAGTACCAGTACTGTGATCTATATGAGGAACAAGGACTTCATTCCAGACAGTACTTGAATAACATGTACATACGATAAGTTTTGGAAAGCACTAACCATGGTTGTAGAGACTGTAGCACTAGCTGTGATAGTAGAGACTGTAGCACTAACTGTGATAGTAGAGACTGTAGCACTAACCGTGATTGTAGAGACTGTACCGTGACAGTAGAGACTGTTGCACTAACCATGATTGTAGAGACTGTAGCACTAACTGTGATAGTAGAGACTGTAGCACTAACAATGACTGTAGAGACTAGCACTAACTGTGATAGTAGTGATTGTAGCACTAACCATGATAGTAGAGACTGTTGCACTAACCATGACTGTAGAGACTATAGCACTATATAACCGTGATAGTAGAGACTGTAGCACTAACCGTAATAGTAGAGACTGTAGTACTAACCGTGATTGTAGAGACTGTAGCACTAACTGTGATTGTAGAGATTGTAGCACTAACCGTGATTGTAGAGACTGTAGCACTAACCGTAATAGTAGAGACTATAGCACTAACCGTGATTGTAGAGACGGTAGCACTAACCGTAATAGTAGAGACTGTAGCACTAACCGTGATAGTAGAGACTGTAGCACTAACCGTGATAGTAGAGACTGTAGCACTAACCGTAATAGTAGAGACTGTAGCACTAACCGTGATAGTAGAGACTGTAGCACTAACCGTAATAGTAGAGACTGTAGCACTAACCGTGATTGTAGAGACTGTAGCACTAACCGTAATAGTAGAGACTGTAGCACTAACCGTGATAGTAGAGACTGTAGCACTAACCGTGATAGTAGAGACTGTAGCACTAACCGTAATAGTAGAGACTGTAGCACTAACCGTGATAGTAGAGACTGTAGCACTAACCGTGATAGTAGAGACTGTAGCACTAACCGTGATAGTAGAGACTGTAGCACTAACCGTGATTGTAGATACTGTAGCACTAACCGTGATAGTAGAGGCTGTAGCACAAACTGTGATAGTAGAGACTGTAGCACAAACTGTGATAGTAGAGACTGTAGCACAAACTGTGATAGTAGAGACTGTAGCACAAACCGTGATAGTAGAGGCTGTAGCACTAACCGTGATAGTAGAGACTGTAGCACTAACTGTGATAGTATAGGCTGTAGCACTAACCGTGATAGTAGAGACTGTAGCACTAACCGTGATAGTAGAGACTGTAGCACTAATCGTGATTGTAGAGACTGTAGCACTAACCGTGATTGTAGAGACTGTAGCACTAACCGTGATAGTAGAGACTGTAGCACTAACCGTGATTGTAGAGACTGTCACGCTTGTGCAGGTTGATGATGGTGAACTTGTAGGTGACGCCACGAATGGCATTCTGGACACGGAAGTAGTACCACTGTGTGTGACGCTTTGTGTACAGGTCAGTCCTCAGGATCAGGTCGTATTCAAACTCTCCTCTGTCAACATGTCACAATGCAACACTTAAACTCACCTTCATTGTTATACATCATCCTGTGGTATCAGATAAATATCCGCTATTTTGTTGAGTTACTTATTTTTAAACTATACCTTGGGGTACCAAATGTGGAAAACAGATATAAAAGGTGTCACAATACTAAATAAAAATGCTAGCAATACAAAATTTAGTTGCATTTCAGGTTGTTTTCTTAAAAAGATTGCTAAACTTTGGCATTTTGCATAAATGTTATGTGCATAGATCTGCACAAAACATGGAAGCATATGACAATGTCATTAAAAAAAACATTTCAATGAAATTATACTCCCACATTCGCCAGATGGTGCACAAAATTACACTATACCTGAGGGTACCATTTATTGCATTATATACCCCCTTCCTAGAATAAATATGTTGGCCAGTAAATGTGCTTAACAACTCCAAAACACCGTGTTTGTAATGTAAATATTTTAACAGCAGACGGTTCACATTAAAACTATTTGTTTAGCTATCAAACACACACAGTATGTAGTCTGAGATGACCCCTTGGGTAGATTACACAGTTCAAATATATGTTTGCGTGATTTATTGTCGGCACTTTTAATGCTAGTCGCCACTGTTCTTTCTCATAAACTAGCTTTGTGTTTGCAAGGCGCCTTGTACGTGATACCTGTGTCTGACAGGGATAATCTGTGATATAGACATGCATAAGAATAAGTCTTAGACTTTTGAGTGGCGTGTTTCGACTTGTTGTTGCCCGCCAAGCGTACAGTTATATTCCAAGCAGATGTGTGTCTTTATCAGGTGAACAGACATCTTAGAAGTTGCAGTTAATATATCTTAGTTTTATACCTGCAAACATTGCACTTTATAAATGTTTCCAAATAAATATTATGCAGACTTTTTATTTCTGTCTGTATGGAAAATGTGTTATCTGAAAGTGAATTCTTTATTCTAGCTAAACTAATGTTTTTTTTAAAAGAAAATCACCTTCAATGAAACAAATGATCTGATGATATTTTGTAATAAAATAATTAAAATCAATATAATTGTTTTACTGTGATTACATGACAACTTAAAATAAAAAAACACAATGAAGTTATTCCACTGAGATACAACTCACACTCTGCGGGCCTGCTGAAGATTCCCACACTCAAAGCGCGACTCAAACAGGAGCGATGGAGCGTGACCGCCCGATACATGGGGAGCCTCGAAGTCCTTGTTACTGCGGTCTGCGTCAAACACGATGTGTGTACCACGCCATCTGGTGGAATATGCTGTCGACTGGTTGTCTACCGTCTGTTCAAACGACTCTGAAATAAAATGTGTTTTGTGTGATTGACGTTGATGTTTAAATCCATCTTAGTACAATAATGCATATGCTTGCTGATAATTAAATGCAGTACTGGTTGTATGATATTGTCACCTGTGCAGCTGCATATCAAATGGTGAACTGTGAAGCAATGTGTTTAGAAGACAAGCTCACAATATCCCTTTGTGGTGGTAACTGCTGTTTTTATGTTTAAAATACATCTGGGTAAATAGTCTGTCAGAGAGGCTGTCACAGATTAATGTAGTCTGTAAAACATATTATGGTTTGTCAGAGAGGCATTCAGTCAGATTATTCAATAGACTACAGGGCTTTTTGCAGGATGGAATATTTGTCAGTCATACATTGTTTGGGTGGACATGTGGATGTTAACTGATCATGCATCTTACACACCCCTTTTTAGCTCCTACACATTTTACTGATATTTCTACTCGTCCACAACTTTTACTCATCCAAATAATGGATGGAGGAGTCTCTGCATAAAGCTATGAGTCTCTATCACACTACGTGTTGCACACACTGTCACCCAGTCTGTCCCACAGATTGGACTGGATGATATGAGTGTATTTGATGGAAACACAAAACCAACTGTGATTGTTGTTATTGAAACATGACTGGATAACTTGGTTGATGTCAAACTTCCTGGATGTTCAGTCGTCTGTCCTGACTACACATGACAGGTGGTGTGGTGTCTGCCTTTATATCTGAAGTGACCTTCCTTTTAACCCATGATATCCAGTCTTACTTTATAAGCTAAATTACTTACTAACTGACAACGTGGAGTCTCTTTGCGTGGAAGTCCTGTGGCGATTTAGATGCACAGACTATGTGATTAGTTTGATACTTATTAATTGAATACTAATTTAGTATGTTTATTGTTTGATATAGGTTTGATTTACCTGTAATGTGTGCTATTGCTATATTACACAAGACAGTAGCAAATGCAGCAATCTGACACCAATGTGTACTTATGCAATATTTTATGGGTCGGGTGCTGCAACCAGCCAAAAGTGTGTGTGGGTGTGGCAACCAGCTGAATGTGTGTGTGGGTGTGGCAACCAGCTGAATGTGTGTGTGGGTGTGGCAACCAGCTGAATGTGTGTGTGGGTGTGGCAACCAGCGGAATGTGTGTGTGGGTGTGGAAAACATCTGAATGTGTGTGTGTCTGGGTGTGGCAAACATGCGAATGTGTGTGTGGTTGTGGCAAACATGCGAATGTGTGTGTGTGGGCATGGCAACCGGCCGAATGTGTGTGTGTGGGTGTGGCAAATATGCGAATGTGTGTGTGGGTGTGGCAACCGGCCGAATGTGTGTGTGGGTGCAGCAAACATCTGAATCTATGTGTGGGTGCGGCAAACATCCGAATGTGTTTGTGGGTGTGGCAACCAGCCGAATGTGTATGTGGGTGAGGCAACCCACCGAATGTGTGTGTGGCAAACATCTGAATGTGTGTGTGGGTGTGGCAACTAGCCAAATGTGTTTGTGGGTGTGGCAACCATCCAAATATGTGTGTGGGTGCGGCAAACATCTGAATGTGTGTGTGGGTGTGGCAACCAGCCAAATGTGTGTGTGGGTGTGGCAACCAGCCGAATGTGTTTGTGGGTGTGGCAAACATCCGAATGTGTTTGTGGGTGTGGCAACCATCCGAATATGTGTGGGTGCGGCAAACATCTGAATGTGTGTGTGGGACAGTGGCAACCAGCCGAATGTGTGTGTGGGTGTGGCAACTAGCCGAATGTGTTTGTGGGTGTGGCAAACATCCGAATGTGTTTGTGGGTGTGGCAACCATCCGAATATGTGTGGGTGCGGCAAACATCTGAATGTGTGTGTGGGTGTGGCAACCAGCCGAATGTATGTGTGTGTGTGCGGCAAACATCTGAATGTGTGTGTGTGGGTACGGCAAACATCTGAATGTGTGTGTGGGTGTGGCAAACATCTGAATGTGTGTGTGGGTGCGGCAAACATCTGAATGTGTGTGTGGGTGTGGTAACCAGTCGAATGTGTGTGTGGGTGTGGCAAACATCTGAATGTGTGTGTGGGTGGGGCAACCAGCCGAATGTATGTGTGTGTGTGTGCGGCAAACATCTGAATGTGTGTGTGTGGGTGCGGCAAACATCTGAATGTGTGTGTGGGTGTGGCAAACATCTGAATGTGTGTGTGTGGGTGTGGCAACCAGTTGAGTGTGTGTGTGGGTGTGGCAAACATCTGAATGTGTTTGTGGGTGTGGCAACCAGCCGAATGTGTGTGTGGGTGTGGCAACCAGCCGAATGCGTGTGTGGCAAACAGCCGAATGTGTGTGTGTGTGTGTGCGGCAAACATGTGAATGTGTGTGTGTGGGTGTGGCAAACATGTGAATGTGTGTGTGGCAAACATGTGAATGTGTGTGTGGGTGTGGCAAACATCTGAAAGTGTGTGTGGGTGCGGCAAACATCTGAATGTGTGTATGTATATATATATATATGTATATATATATATATATATGCCTTCATGTCATAAAATACATGTTTATAATATATATATATATATATATACATACACACACATATATATATATATATATATATATATATATATACATACACACACATATATATATATATATATATATATATATATATATATATATATATATATATACATACAGTGTATATATATGTGTATATATGTATATCCATGTATGTAGAATATATTGGTATGCTATATGCTAATTAGAGCTATACATGTCTAACACCCCAGGCGATGCTGGAATGAATGCAACGACTCAGAAGGCGTCCACCCAGCGAAGTGTGGGCCAGTGAAAGAGGTGCGGGCAAAGCAACGGCCAAGCGAGGCACTGGCAGAGGCTGAGCAGCGACAAGCCAGCTGAGTGTGGCAAATTGTCACTGTAATGAGTGTGTGGCACATCGTGTGGTCTGAACTGTACACAACATACTGTGCATGCAACTGTACGTGTTGTCAGATGACAAAATGACACGTTGAGAACTTTTAGGCACGAGAATTCTCGGGAGACCTTTATAAGGGATATTGTGTTTTGTAATATTATTGAGTGATTAAGCTGTATTAAATGGTTATACATTCATGTTTTATTGTTAGTGTTTTGTGTTTGTATAATTATCATTCCCTTGGTGATACTATGCTGCCTAAAACGTGTCCCATATTAACAGGGATCTGTTACAGGCCACACAGACAATATAATTTATTTTTATTTTTAGAATTACCTTTTAATGAAGGAAATTATTTTAGTAATACTCTTAGTAGTTTGCTTGGAGATTTTAATACTAACATTTTAGTGCCATCTATCACAATGTTCTTGTTAATGCTCTTCATAATTTTGAACGTGAATTTTTGCAGCAAATGATTGCAGGACCTACCAGAGTATGTAATAATAGTGAATCTGGTATTGGTGTTATTTTAGTAACTGACCATGAGAAAGTCTGTCAGTCAGGTGTCCTAGATGTTGGTATAATGATCATTTAATAACTAATTACACAAAGAAGGTAAACAGAGCTCCTCTTGTGAATAAGCATAATACCTTTTCGAATGTGCTGTTCTATACATTACAGCAAAGATGAGTTCATACAAAATCTAGATGACATCGGCTGATAAGAAGAGCTATGACTGTTAATGTTGCAAGGGACAATTTAAATCAAAATCTTTATCAATTCTTGATAAACTGGCACCATATAAGTAGGTTCAAGTTTAGAAAAGGCACAAATCTTGGATGTCCATCAAAATACTTAACTTAACCTAAAATTTAGGTCAAGAAACCAATTGGACTACAATCGGACAGCCAATCATTAACATACAATCAACATACATTCTATCTGTCAGATTTTCCATCAGACTATCTGTAATACAATCTGTCAGTCTGTTACACAGTTTGACACAGAGTTCGACACATGATCTGTCAGATAATCTGTCAGAGTTTTGCACATAGTCTGTCACATTCCATTAGATGATTCTGTCAAATAGTCTATTAGTGTGTCACATCATCTGTCTTAAACAAGATTTAACAAGATTGCCACCTAGAGAATTAACTCTAGATGGCAGATGAGCAAGGAGGCTCTTTGGGTTACCCAGTGAGTCTGTCATGCAATCTGTCATTTATAAACAATGTGTCACAAACACATAAATGCATGCTCACCCAACCACATGTATATATATATATATATATATATATATATATATATATATATATATATTTATGCGGGACAACGCTACCAATAACATTTGTGACACAGAGACGTGGCTAGTTTGCTGAAACAACACAAGTCAGATATAAGTTTGTACGTGAGCTTCAAAGTAAGCCAACTCATTTATGTAAAATTAACACCAAATAATTCCAATGCAATAGTTAATGTCCTCACAGTTATACACAACACACAGACGGACAGCAAAGGTGGGGGAACCGACCACACCAGGCCACTTCCGTAATAGAATGGCTCCCCCCACCCCACAGTTAATCCTCGCCATTAAGGCGATTCGCTCGTGCACTGACAACAAGAATCGGTCAACAAATTCGCGACGATAGTATTACACACCAGAATGAAAAAAGTCGCATTAAATTGAACCTCGTAACGTAATTTTTTAATCAAAATCGAGAGCGAACCCAATGTTTACCTTTTCAATCTTCGCGAAATATCGAAAGTGAGGCTGTACGCTGATTGGAGGAGCTTGTCAGCGTCCTACTTAGTATGTTTACCGTATATACACGAAAACAAGCTAGGGTTTTGTTGCCCACATAAATGCCTTTTGAGCTTGCATTCAAAAGGCACGCCAAAACCAGGCGCTTCCCGCAGATCCTCAATCGGCGCCAGGGTGTAATTAGTCTGCATACCCTCAAAATATCGAAAGTGGGTTCTTGGCGGAATCAATCAGCAAAATCATCAATCTTTCAATATCTCCATAATAGATACCATGAAATAGTTTTGAAAGGGGTAATAATGAGCATTTTAATGCAAGCCCCTCATTAATTTCACAGCTAATTAGTCTAAAACAAAGCTGTTTTTAGTCTAATTTAGCGCACTATCCTGCACCCAAATAATTACTGAACGGATAAATTTCCTACTTCCTGTGAGACAAATGTAGCCATACGTATTAGCTGCTAAATAACATAAAAATTAATCAAATCCGTCGAGAACTTTTATTGTTGATTGTTTTCAACATCGGGGTAGGCCATTTTAGGCCGCCCGATCGCTACTACATTGGCCTCCGGCGCAAACCCCCGGCGCGAGCGATGGAATATTGCGCTGACAAAATGGGCAATTTTTTATACTTTCACATATTATGAGTATATACCATCTCTAGGTCTATGCAAAATTACAGGACAATTGGAGTTTTATAAAGATGTGGTTGCTATGGTAATGTTCCACGATATCACTTTTTACGACCGATCACTTTAAAAACTAATTTTCTCGGAAGTGACATTCCACAAACTTATGCACTTGAAGTGGAATATCTTCGCCCATATACAAGATAGAGTGTTCATCTTGGTATCATTTTAAAGCTCTTCATCTCCTCTAATTGAATCAATAATAATATGGAATTGTCAACTTGCCGACAAAAGCCTGGTTTTGGCATGCCGCGTCACACACACACACATATATATATATATATATGTTTAAATGTATATATATATATGTATATATATGTAAATGAATATATATATACATATATATGTAAATGTATATATATATATATATATATATATATATATATATATATATATATATATATATATATAGTTATTACAACTGATATTTTTGAGTCACATGTCCTACACCTACCACATTGTGTACGTCTCCAGAGGGGTTCTGGGTCTTTTGGAATAGCCCTTATATGCCTGGGAGGGTGCTGCAGAACAGGGCTAAAGCCCTCCGGCCAGTAGGGCCCATATGGCCAAAACTTTACATCAGGTGGCGACGCCTTGTGGGTGGCGATGAAAGCTCGCAACTGGTCGGCGTAGAGACACAACTGAATACCGCGGGGCACCGAGTCCTGGGGGCAGTCGTACGCCTGCATGTGGGAAACACCTCCCAAATGTTCACTCCTTGGCACCAGTGGATGGTGCTCTCGAAACTCTAGCGACATTTTGCCACGGTCCTGCTCTTGTGATTGCTCATCAACGTTTCGGTAATTAGGTAATCACTGTCCACTAATTGCTGACATAATTGCTGACATTGCTTAGCTGCCGATCCCACAGTTGGTGATAATATCCAGAAGTTTTTTAGGCTTTGATGTCGATGTGTGTTGACTCCAGAGATGACGTGTTCTTTGCATAAAGTGTCTCATTCTTTGACAATTCCAATCCTTGTTCCCAGGGCACCATTGCATGTATGTCCAGTGGTCAGTTAGTCCACTTCGGGTATGGTCAGTTGTGCCACAAATATACACTTTATATTATAAAGACATAACCATCCCGAATCCAGTTTCACTTCAGTGTCTCCACGGGTATGCATTCAAACAGGCAGACACTTCTTGGATGTCGCACAAACATCAGGATGAACACCACATCATAGTGATATAACCTCATTTCAGTGACGATTCGCTTCAGCGATTCAAGCGTGACCACGGTATAGCTCCACTGGTCCACACACGTTTGCCTGCACTGACGACACTTGTGGTGGTCACCTTTCAAGTGGACATTCAGAGCAATGCCATCACACAGCAGTGAGCTGACTGTGGAGTAGAGAAACAAGACCTGCAGTGTGTAACTGTGAGATGTATGCTTCACACGATTGGTCCCCTAATGTCATGCATACACCACTCTATCAATCAGCAAATGTAAAGTAAACACAGTCCATGGAAACGATACGAGGACACAGCACTTTCTATTAGCCTTCCTGAATGAATTCATCAAAACGACATTTCATATGGAGTTGAGTTTCTTTCAGTGCATAGTGATTTGTGGACCAACAGTCAATGTTTTCATCTGTCAACTGACAAGTTTGTTCAGATTGACAATAGGACAATTGTTCCCTCTGTGGTCGTCTTGGCATGCTTCTCTGTGTGTGCCTCCAGAACAGCCATTGTTAGCTGGCTAGATGGCTCTTTATCAAGAGGAAATATGACAGGATACAAAATGTAATTTCTCCGTAATGATTACGGAGTAGTGTGATTCATGTAAAACCTTGATTCCAGATGATAATATCGCAGTTATATATTCATTGGATAATACAGTACAGGTGTGAGTTGTACTTGTAAGTCTCATGTGGTAGTGGACTACGCACAACCTACACTTATCCTACTCTAGCAATGTACGAAAGTTATACGTAAGCAAAACAACCGTACTTTGTCCACGTAACATATTCCATTAAACAAGTCGGCCACCCATATACTTTACCTACTCTAGATACCTACCCACAATCTCCCAGATGGGAAAAGTCTGTTTTCAGTTATGTGTGGCTGGACGGGTAAAATTTTTGCAGCAAAAATAGCTCATTTTAATTACATTGTTTGTCAATTGTGCTTTGAACATTTTTGTCATACATGTGTATGCATGGATTATTCTGTATTTCTGGATATAATTATACATGTCTATGCAAGTTCACACGCATGTGTCTGCTGGGATAGTTTTGGATTGGCAAACATCTGTCCGTACATATAGCCCCGGCCACCCATGGGATGAGGACAGATGATCTGGAAGTATCTGAATTATACCAAAAATAACATAATCTCTCAAACACTCTCTTCTAGGAACTTGTTGTTACACTGACCGATATGCAGTGTCAAATACAAACTCATCATCTGGATGAAAATATAATTTTGAAACTTAAATTTATAATCTGAACTGTCCATCATGTAGGTCAAGTACAAACCCAAGTACAGTGCAACACACTTATAGTGAACTACTTTGTGGTTGCTAAAGCGTTTGCTATATCTGTGAATTGTTATAAGCATATATATGTAATTATCCACTAGGTGGCAGTGCTCTGAGTGACAGTTTGTATCCGCCAGGTGGCTGTGATCTGAGTGAGTTTTTTACTATTCACTAATCTCTCAAATGCAAAGCATGCATGCCTGTACACACTAATGTTACAAGTTAATTATATTTGAAGAAGTCCTCCATTTTCGTTTGTCTGGTGTTGGCTAAGGCCTAAGGAACCACACAAGATATAATCTTCCAGCCAATCACAGTGCACTGCAGTGAAGTCTGACTACATGCGTAGTGAGCATGAAACTAAACTATTAACTATGGCTGGCTGGAGCCATGGTAATAAGGACACACACGAAGTGACACTGGTCAGTTAATCTGCTTTGAAAAAATACTTCATTGATGTTTGTGTTCTTGTGGCAATTATTAATTATTTTGACAATATGTAGATCTATAACAATCATGTAGTGCACCAACAAAATTACAAAAGTGCATTTTGTATTCTAATTGAATGCTTACTGTGCTTGAAGTATACATGAAAACTACTTGACATTTTTTTTGAAACAAGTGACCATGTTCAAATAATAAAAAACTAAAGTACTGAACAAAAGTACTTTAGACAAGTTCAAATATTTGAATCCTTTTTCCAGGGGGCTTTTCCCTTGGATTCTTTCTGGGGCTTTATTTGAGGGGGCTTTTCCTGGATGGGGACATATTTTTATACTCCTTCTAGACCATACATGGGTGTGCTTCATATGGAATCATCCCTTATTTTGGTACCAACTTTGTCAAGACCCCCATTTGACTGACACCTGGGAAACATTGTACATAGACTTTAACATAGTAGCTATACAAAAATTAGATTACACCAACAAATGTGACCATTCACAAGAATATGAATCATTCAGTTCCCAGATCGTTTGCAAACATTATTAATGTTTGTATTTGATTACAATCGTTTCATTTTGGCTACAGTTTCAGAAACAATATTTTTTGGTTTGGTTAAAACTGAAAAATTAGAGTAACATTAAAAAAACGAGCAAAATAACGTTAAACTAACGTTCGCATTAAATTGTAAACAAAAATTTCTGCTAAGGCTACATGAACGTTAGCTTAACGTTTGGATGCTATCTGGGTTAGGCAAAAACATTGGTGATACAAAAATGAAACCCAATAAATTTTGAAACACTCACCCTCATCTAGATTTGTCCTGAGTGCCTCATGACCCGGTGGCTCCCCACAGCACCTGTGTTCCGGTGCGGGAAATAGGGGTCCGTAATCCAAGGGCCAGAACGGCCCATCCCTGTTTCGCACAATGCCATACCGGTCGATGTATTTATCACCGTCAATCAGCGTCAATGTTGACCCGTCAAGAGTCCTCCCAGTTCGCAGGACTTCCCGAAATCCAGCGTTCGTGTACTGATAAAACAACTGGTGCCGCTCGGCGATGGTGAATGAGGCGAAATCCGTGAACGCGCGTGCTGACAACCTCGAGAATGTCGCCGGAGTGTGTATGTCAGTCAGCGGCATCGTTAGGCCAAACACGCCTGGGTATGCATCCTGGTTCGATTTCGACAGGTGGTCGTTGAAAACGTACGAATGCGGTGTCGACAGCATGCGCTGGCCACCAGAGGAGCTGCTGTAGCCGGGGCCGAGATGCGACTGCTCGAGCTGACGTCTCTTGTTGTTCGATCGTGTGCCATGGTATTTCCTCGTGCCACCAGATAGTGGTGTGTCTGTCACATCCATCATTGTCACGGGATGGTTGGCGTGGTTTCGGCAGTCCTGCGAGGTGTGGATCTCGCCCGGGGAAATGTGGATTTCGGGGGGTGGGGGCGTCTCAAGGGCATCATGAACACGCTTCGCGAGTTCATCCTCAAGCTGCTTTTTAATGGCACTCCGCCACGCGATCTCGTCCGCTGGAAGTGAAATGAAAACAATCTGAGATTAACTAGCTGTTAGAACAAATGCCTGCCCCAATTTGAAGATGGATAAACAATTTCTGTGATTTCCAGTATGATGACCTGTCTGCCCAATTACACGAGCAGTAGAATGGTTTTGTGTATTCAAATATTTGTTTCTATATCTCAAATATTGTTTGTAACAAGAGCTGCATTTGGATAAAATCACCCAAAATTATATTACATGACCCGAGGCCAATCTCATGGGTGAAATTCAAACATATTTAGTGCTAAATCTTGCATCCAGTGGTCAAAATGTTATGCTGACTGGCTTTGGTCTGTTTAAAAACGGTGGCCTGCCCAACGAGTCATAATGTTACATAAATGGTTTATGCATACTGCTGCTAAGAAATATGTATATGCATACATACATACATACATAAATACATACATACATACATACATACATACATACATACATACATGTATATATGTACATGTATATATGCATATATATAGTTTTATATACTTATACATACACCACACACGCAGACACACACGCAGACACACACGCAGACACACACAGTGACACAGACACACACAGACACACACAGACACACACAGACACACACAGACACACACGCACACACATGCACACACACACACACGTACACACACACACAGATGCATACACAGTTTTACACACACACACGCACACATGCAAACACACACACACACACACACACACACACACGCACACATGCATACACACACAGACAGACACACACAAACACACACAGACGCCCGCCCGCACGCCCGCCCGCCCGCCCGCACGCACACGCACGCACGCACGCACGCGCACGCACGCACGCACGCACACACACACACACACACACACACACAAACATGAGCATAGGATGCAATCCATATTTTCTAGGTATGTGTTACCAGATCATATTCCTTAGGAAAAAGCCAACAATCCCCGTGAATACAAACAATGCATCAACAACTTCAAGTCCCAAGGAATGGGGCCAATTAGAAATTGGATACCCATAAATACAAACCTTGTTCTGAAAGGTCTAGCAACCTGAATCTGCAGAGGCATCAGTGACGCCATCTACTGAGTACTGAGTAAGTTAATCAGGATCGGCCCAATGAAGTGCGCCAAGCATTCTATAAGCTATCTGGAATGGGGGAAATTTATTGTAAATATCCATGGTGGGGAAGACAACCTTTGTGGAGAAAAATATCAACTCCATGCATAATTCCTTGTAAGCATATTAATGTGACTAATGGACTAGGGGTTGTATCACTAATTGTGTTTATATTCTTTTTCTTTCCATCTTATTTGTGTAAGCATTTCGGATACATGTGTGCAATATTAAAAAAATCTAATGATTTCTTATATTATGGTTGTGACCACAAATATTGTGTTTGGGGATATACTACAAGTGTTTAGCTTCTTGTGAATTCACTTCAAACAACATTACGTGCACAGCATGTTGACATGGTCTTAAATTGTAATGTTTGTCGAATGTTATTTGATTAAATGATATTGAATTGAATTGAATTGAATAGCATGTGAAGATATCCTTGGTGGAGGAAATATCCATGGAAGAGAAAGATATCGATGGTTGGAGAAGTTTCCATGTGGGGAGTTATCCATGGTGGGGGAGATGTCTCTGGGATAGATATCTATTGGGAGAAAAATCCATGGTGGAAAGACAGCCATAGTCAGGGATGGTATCCATAGTTGAAGAAAGATATTCATTCTGGGGAAGATATCCATGGTAGAGGAATATATGTATATCTATGGTGGGATTAAAAATATCTAGAGGAGGGAAAAGATACGCTGGTACACCAACACCAGCGTGCAATATCGGTTATTGACTAACTCTTGTCTGGCTGTATTTTTATTGATAAATTCTTGTCTGTTTGTATTTTACTAAATTACACCAGTAAGTATTTAGTGATTAGGGCCAGGTGTTTTATAAGGTATTATTGCCATATGTATGTATATATATATATACATATATATATATATATATATATATATACATATATATATACATATATGTATATATGTATATATATACATACATATATATATATATATATGTATATATATATATACATATATAAAATTACAGGGTGTTTGGGTAATGATCAATATAACAGAAATATGAAAACATTTAAGATATCTAACCAGCATTAGTGCAGAATCCACCAAAATAATGCTTATGAAATGTTAATATGTAGGACATTAACATATGACAATAAACTCTGTCCAGGATTATGTGATTACTGTAACTTTATTTGTACTGAATGACTGAAGCTTAAGCTTAGCAAGAAACGGCTCCATAGAGCTACGCACAGGTCATGGTATCCGGTAGTACAATAGCATTCAAGTGATTTGGCAAACACTACATTGGCGTCTTTGTGGAAACAGACAAAGCCAACCGCAGTTCAAATGTATGAGCGTGTACAAAACAATACGGTGATCTCAGCCAATCATAAAGTCTGCCATTAAGTACGGGGCTGTGTCCAGATGTTGCAACTGAAAATTTACAGTCACCACGTTTCTAACAATTGGCTGATTAATCTGATCATAGGGAGTACACTATCATGTTGGTTTGTTTATTTATCCCTCAGCATTGCTGAAATATTCAAAACTGGAATTTCCCAAGTAAATTTTCACCACATTAATATTTTTATGAACACCATTTTAATTACCTACATGTATGAACTTATAAAAAATGAATGCACCATCATATTTTGAGTTTATGTTTATGATATATGTGGCTCAGTAACTCTTATTTAGCTTGTCTGTCTGTATTTGACTAAATTAATATAATCGGGCGATATTGCATATGATGTAGTATAGCCTTGCTACAATTCTTTTAAAATAGTTTTTCAATGTTAGAAAGAAGGCCTTATGAAACATAACCAAAATTTGAGTGTCACTTCTAATGTTTTGTTGTTGAAAATCAATTATGACAAAAATCTATCAAGACTTGAGTATTAAATCTGACAGGATTGATTTGACTGTCATCTGTTAGAGGTGTAGGTTTGTTATAAATCATTGATGTAATGGACTTTGTAGTCCTTAGAGCAAATAAACTGTGAAACTGTCAAACAATTCTGTACATTGTACCATTTAAACTTTATCAGATGTTCAACAGCACTGTGTCAAAATTATTTAGCAGTTTGTTTGATAATTTCATCAAACAGATCATTTAGCTAACATATCATAATGGAAATTAGGTAGGTTATATTTAGCAGGATCATTTTATAAAAAGACAGGCAAAAACCAGTTTAATTACTATGCACGTAATTATATAACATTTCTTTAAAGAAAACATGCATTGTTTAACAAGTACTACTATTTACTTGTTAGCCGTCATTTGTTTGCCTCAAGTTACTAACAAACTGAATAAGGAATACAATTATTTTGTCCAACTTGTTTTGCAAATATTTACATATTCTGTTGTAGTAAAACACATTGAGTTAATTCACAATGTCTTCTTTTACTCAAGGGACTGCTAAATATTTCTAATATAAAATATAAACTTAGTTATCTTTAAAATTGCACTACAAACAACATTTCTGATAGTTTGGATGTCATTTAAATAGGAAAACTAAATAAAAACATCAATAAGTGTATTTTGTAAACTTACACAAAAAACACTAATTGCTTGGAATAAAAATGTCAAAATAAGAACCTACCAAAATTTCGCATCTTGATGACGCAGTGCCACCTGACTTTGGAGTTACGTTGTCATGGCAACGTAAACATCAACAACATCTGGATGAAACCGTTACCACTTTGCTAGTGGCAACATCAATCCAACACTCGCAAGCACGCCAACAGAGGAAGCTCCAATAGTACTCTGACGCCCCGACTACATTTGCAATGTGTTGACAGCAAGTGACCCACAGTAAATGTGAATTGATTGGCGATTGTTTGGAACTGACCATGGTCAAGGGTCCATGACCACGGAACAAAAGCTGTGGCTGGGCTATTGTGCAACACCTACTCTGTGAGCAGTCATAATCTTGTGCTTATGGAAGTCCGAGGTGTATTAAGCTAACCTGTAGACCTTGTGTCTGAATATGTAGGGATATTCTCATAAATTCTCCGACGTCCCTGAAAGGAGTGTCTAATGTTTTTTCGAATCACCAATTATATCCCATAATGCATCACTCAACTGAATGTGTGGAAAGACACAAGCTGCTGCTCTGAATTCTTACATATAACAAGTGCAAAGATCACAACGTTGGCTCGATCATCACGTGACAACATAGTACTCAGGAAATTGTAACAGACAAACTAATAATGCATTATTCTAGTAATTTATAAATTTATTCTTACTTTTAATTATCCAATTTCTGTATTAACTGTTATATGAGTGGAACTCCTAATGTTTATGTATGCTACATAATAATTGTATGCTTTATGCAGAATGTCATACATGTAAATTATACATATAATTATATATATTATATTGTAAATATTATATATAATTTGTGTGTATGTATGTATGTATTACCAGAACACATGCACACACACACATATATATATATATATATATATAATATATAACTCGGAAGTCCGAGGTGTTAGGTACTCGGCAGTGTTTTGTGTGAAAATATATATTTTTTAAATAAAAGAAATCAGTTAAATTATATTAAGCTAACCTTTTTAGTGTACTGATAATACACACACACACACACACATATATATATATATATATATATATATATATATATATATATATATATATATGTGTGTGTGTGTGTATTATCAGTACACTAAAAAGGTTAGCTTAATATAATTTAACTGATTTCTTTTATTTAAAAAATATATATTTTCACACAAACCACTGCCGAGTACCTAACACCTCGGACTTCCATGCTGCCCAGTCAATGTGCATTAATACAAGTTTCACATGTTAGGTGTCACCACTGCAGTGATTAGTACTTCTGCAGGTAAACCACCAGTCACCAACATATGGTAATAATATAAATTGTTTTGCAAACTTCAATGCCTGGTTGTACACCTAATCAATCCTTCTGTTAAAAGGCGTTACTCCGTACGAATGCAAATTGGTGTTGTTCTCATTATGTTAATGACCACTCAACAAGCTGAAGGAAATGCCACTTGACGCAGGACGTCAGTCCACCAAAGTAGGCATTTGGTATTCAACTAATCCAAGATTCGATTCATCCGGTAGGTAAGTTCTCGGGTCATCACAGCAGAACGTAATGAGTTCTGAAGTGTTTGTATCTTCAAGTTATTGCTCTGCAGCCATTTGCCTATAATTTTGTGTAAGAATGCTGTCCGAGACAAAAGGCCTTGGATTATAAACTATAAGCAATAGAGGTTAATCTTCGGCAAAATTACATGTTGACTTTAAAATAATTACTAAATGCATAAAATTGTAACGTGTGTGGTTGTATCGTGAAGAAGACAAAACCGATGAAAACAACATTTGGAGCCATGCTCACAATGACATAAGTTGCACCACTAACAAGCCAGTAAAATATAAGTTATGCATTAGATACTTTAGCCCAGAAAAATACCTTGGCTGAAGGAAAAGGAGAAAATGAAAGGCAGAGATGGGACAAGAGCCGCAGCTTTACGTAGACACCCACCCATCTGTTATTTGATTGGTAATACCCATTTTAGACAGGTAGAAATATCACTGGACGGCTGGTTAATGGGTAAAAGATGAGGAGTTAGGAGCAGCTTCCAAAATCATATACAGCTGTATATGGTCAGATATGCTTTGTAAATGTGTGTTTGGAGTTTATTTGAGGTGATAATCAAAATCACATATCATCTGGCTTGTACAAGGGAACAAGGAGGGAAAATAGTACAGGAACTAGACCTCACCCCTGTACAATGGAACAATGAGGAAGAACTGTACAGGAGCTATACCTGACTCCTGTACAAGGAAACAAGGAGGAAGAACAGTACAGGAGCTAGACCTCACATATGTACAAAGGGAACAAGGAGGAAGAACAGTACAGGAGCTAGACCTCACTTCTGTACAAAGGGAACAAGTAGGAAGAACAGTACAGGAGCTAGACCTCACTTCTGTACAAAGGGAACAAGTAGGAAGAACAGTACAGGAGCTAGACCTCACTTCTGTACAAGGGAACAAGGAGGAAGAACAGTACAGGAGCTAGACCTCACATCTGTACAAAGGGAACAAGTAGGAAGAACAGTACAGGAGCTAGACCTCACATATGTACAAAGGGAACAAGGAGGAAGAACAGTACAGGAGCTAGACCTCACTCCTGTACAAGGAAACAAGGAGGAAGAACAGTACAGGAGCTAGACCTCACATCTGTACAAAGGGAACAAGGAGGAAGAACAGTACAGGAGCTAGACCTCACATATGTACAAAGGGAACAAGGAGGAAGAACAGTACAGGAGCTAGACCTCACTCCTGTACAAGGAAACAAGGAGGAAGAACAGTACAGGAGCTAGACCTCACATCTGTACAAAGGGAACAAGTAGGAAGAACAGTACAGGAGCTAGACCTCACATATGTACAAAGGGAACAAGGAGGAAGAACAGTACAGGAGCTAGACCTCACTCCTGTACAAGGAAACAAGGAGGAAGAACAGTACAGGAGCTAGACCTCACATCTGTACAAAGGGAACAAGGAGGAAGAACAGTACAGGAGCTAGACCTCACATCTGTACAAAGGGAACAAGTAGGAAGAACAGTACAGGAGCTAGACCTCACATCTGTACAAAGGGAACAAGTAGGAAGAACAGTACAGGAGCTAGACCTCACATATGTACAAAGGGAACAAGGAGGAAGAACAGTACAGGAGCTAGACCTCACTTCTGTACAAAGGGAACAAGGAGGAAGAACAGTACAGGAGCTAGACCTCACATCTGTACAAGGGAACAAGGAGGAAGAACAGTACAGGAGCTAGACCTCACTTCTGTACAAAGGGAACAAGGAGGAAGAACAGTACAGGAGCTAGACCTCACTCCTGTACAAGGAAACAAGGAGGAAGAACAGTACAGGAGCTAGACCTCACTTCTGTACAAAGGGAACAAGGAGGAAGAACAGTACAGGAGCTAGACCTCACTTCTGTACAAAGGGAACAAGGAGGAAGAACAGTACAGGAGCTAGACCTCACTTCTGTACAAAGGGAACAAGGAGGAAGAACAGTACAGGAGCTAGACCTCACTTCTGTACAAAGGGAACAAGGAGGAAGAACAGTACAGGAGCTAGACCTCACTTCTGTACAAAGGGAACAAGGAGGAAGAACAGTACAGGAGCTAGACCTCACTTCTGTACAAAGGGAACAAGGAGGAAGAACAGTACAGGAGCTAGACCTCACATATGTACAAAGGGAACAAGGAGGAAGAACAGTACAGGAGCTAGACCTCACTTCTGTACAAAGGGAACAAGGAGGAAGAACAGTACAGGAGCTAGACCTCACATCTGTACAAGGGAACAAGGAGGAAGAACAGTACAGGAGCTAGACCTCACTTCTGTACAAGGGAACAAGGAGGAAGAACAGTACAGGAGCTAGACCTCACTTCTGTACAAGGGAACAAGGAGGAAGAACAGTACAGGAGCTAGACCTCACTTCTGTACAAAGGGAACAAGGAGGAAGAACATTACAGGAGCTAGACCTCACATCTGTACAAGGGAACAAGGAGGAAGAACAGTACAGGAGCTAGACCTCACTTCTGTACAAGGGAACAAGGAGGAAGAACAGTACAGGAGCTAGACCTCACATCTGTACAAGGGAACAAGGAGAAAGAACAGTACAGGAGCTAGACCTCACATCTGTACAAGGGAACAAGGAGGAAGAACAGTACAGGAGCTAGACCTCACTTCTGTACAAGGGAACTAGGAGGAAGAACAGTACAGGAGCTAGACCTCACATCTGTACAAGGGAACAAGGAGGAAGAACAGTACAGGAGCTAGACCTCACATCTGTACAAGAGAACAAGGAGGAAGAACAGTACAGGAGCTAGACCTCACCCCCGTACAAGGGAACAAGGAGGAAGAACTGTACAGGAGCTAGACCTCACCCCCGTACAAGGGAACAAGGAGGAAGAACAGTACAGGAGCTAGACCTCACCCCCGTACAAGGGAACAAGGAGGAAGAACAGTACAGGAGCTAGACCTCACATCTGTACAAGGGAACAAGGAGGAAGAACAGTACAGGAGCTAGACCTCACTTCTGTACAAGGGAACTAGGAGGAAGAACAGTACAGGAGCTAGACCTCACATCTGTACAAGGGAACAAGGAGGAAGAACAGTACAGGAGCTAGACCTCACATCTGTACAAGGGAACAAGGAGGAAGAACAGTACAGGAGCTAGACCTCACCCCCGTACAAGGGAACAAGGAGGAAGAACTGTACAGGAGCTAGACCTCACATCTGTACAAAGGGAACAAGGAGAAAGAACAGTACAGGAGCTAGACCTCACTTCTGTACAAGGGAACAAGGAGGAAGAACAGTACAGGAGCTAGACCTCACTTCTGTACAAGGGAACAAGGAGGAAGAACAGTACAGGAGCTAGACCTCACCCCCGTACAAGGGAACAAGGAGGAAGAACTGTACAGGAGCTAGACCTCACCCCCGTACAAGGGAACAATGAGGAAGAACTGTACAGGAGCTAGACCTCACCCCCGTACAAGGGAACAAGGAGGAAGAACAGTACAGGAGCTAGACCTCACCCCTGTACAAAAGAACCCGGAGGAAGATTAAATATCTCTTAGTTTCCTATTAAGGTTTGGACATGGAAGGACTGCAGAACACCATTTCCTAATTCAAAAGACTAATTATTTCGTCTCCTATGGATTCAAGTTTCTTACAGTAAATGGTCCTGGAAATGCAGAGTTAATGCTTGATCAGCCGTACTATTGTAGGCATGGTGACAGGTACTGCCAATCAGCCGACAGCAACGATTTAATCTACCACTCAGTTGAGCAGCTTGTAAAGTGCCATGTGTCATTCAACCACTTATCAGACTATGATGTCATTGTGAAGCTAACTTGTTAATGCATATTAGTGTTAATGATATTTTCCCAGGCAGGCTGGTTTTGCTCTTTACAACTATACTTCTAATGGTTTGTATATTACTTCCCGACATTACACTATTTACAGCTTAATTATTTGCTTTGATATTTGGGTTCTAAAAGGGGGATTCTGCCCATTCATATATTTAGCCTACCCATAAGTGTCATGCTTTATTGATTTGAGAATGTGACATAAGTTTGTGACTAAAAATGTTGTTTATAGAATTTGAGTCTCTGTCTTCCAGGTTACATGGGGGGTTGTCACATGGTCTATGTGACATGCACTGGTAAAGTCACTCTGTCTCCGTGACTTCGTGTGCACTCTGTTGCCGAGTGCACTCTGTGACTCATGAACTCAAAACAAGTGCATTCATAGAGTTCAAGGTCATCCACAGACCTGCAGTACCTAGACACAACGAATGAAATTTGCCAGATATTCATTTGCAATCATTCTTGCTGAGCCTATATAAAGACTGCAGCCATGAATACATCTGTTGCTGTGTGCCTATGTATTATAGCAACATTATTCACGATTTCTGTTGACATCCAAACAGAGGCCATCCGTGAACCATATATCTCTACTTTGTACATTCTAATCTAGGATGTCATTATACCTTCAATAAATCTCACCGTGTAATCATTGTAATGCTTCAGTCTTTAGGGACCATTTTCGCTAGGTATTGTACACATGTTAAACTTAAAGGACAATGTTTCAGTTTTACAAAGACGCCAGTGAAGTGAATATGTTGTGAAGTTGCGGGTGGCTGAATTGAAGAAGTTAACTTTTCAGACAGACAATATCAAAGTAAGATATTTATGTCAAATCATACACCATTTAATTCAATTAAAGACATGGAATTTGGCACTATTCACACATGTACACTGCATGAATTATAATTTGTTAGTGACATAGTGAGATGATTTAAAAAAAACATAGTGCACTAGCTGTATCCCTTTTAGTTGACCTGTGCTGTGGCCTAGCAGATAAATTCACATATGCTGTGGAATGGTTGAATACTGTCATTCCATTGTATAAATTGTGTTGCATTCTGGCCTGAAATATTTACTTATGATAAAAACATATTATGACAATTTTTTTAAGTGACATCTGTGTACAAGAATGTTTACTGTGGGATATTTGCTGCAACTATAATAATTCACATATTTATTCATTTTTCACACCACTTTAGCAATGATTTATCTGACACAATTTCAGTAACTCATGAGGCTTATAAATGCAACTTTGTACTACAAATAAACAAATTTGTTACTGGAGAATTATGTTACATACTGAACACTGTCAATGCCAGAATGCCCCATTGGAACACTTTCACATGCATACAATAATTCTGACCAGACCATGCCTAAATAATTAAATAGTTTTACATTGATTTACTAAAAATAAACTTGCACAAATGAAGTAGTAGCAGTTGTAATGAACAGTAGACACCAGGGTTTTTTCACACAGATATCGAACCCATGAAAAAAAATCCACTATTAAACAGAATCCATTGTCTAAATTCAGCAGTGTATTCGAGACGCAAAAAAGCCTCTATTTTACCGAGGACACTATTCGGTGACACACCAGCTAAAGTGTCCTGGTGTTGACAATTTTCAGTATACATCAATGTTTAGGAACAGAATTGTTTTTAAAGGGAAAAATTTAGTTCATGAGCTCATAAGGATGTGTTAGTGAAACTGTCCTAACCTTTGCTAAGTGGTGCAAAAATTAATTCAAACTGGTGAGGTAATCGTACATTTTTGATCTTGGAAACTCCCAGAGCCCTGTACATAGCAAGAAGTCCCGTAAGGGGCTGGGATTTATTGGAATCATTAAACATTTTTGTAGCCCTTGCAAAACCTGCGGAATTATGCCCAGTGATCGAGGTTGAGAAAATGTCCTGGACCCCTCCCTGGCTATTTTACCGCCAGTATAACCACTCACCGTTATCAGTCATAGTGAGTTGTTTCTTCTTGTCGGAGAATTTCAGGATTTCATCTCTTAGCTGTGTGTCCATGCGATATCGCAGATTGTTGCCCGACGACAGTGCGTACTTCGGCAGCTTGCATGCCATCTCGTGGCCACATGAGGAACTATCCGGGGACAGGACTTCAACGTCTGTGGGACTCGGAGAGTCACATGTGAACACTGGAACAAGTCCAAGGTGAATAAAACAACGGCTGCATATAATCAGAACTGTCTTTCGACCATTATTCACTATTAATTTACACCTATTCGTGGACAACTTACGGCACGGCAGTTATCACCAACACGGTTGTTTGATCTTAAATTTGTTTCAGCTGCTACAGATTAAGCCATGCTAAATGGGTATTGGAATGTAGAAGAAGGCACGTAAACCGCCACATTCAGGGGTCTGAGGACCACCGAAAGAAGCTTACATAAACCACTAAATTGTTGCCCCCCCGAGACAAAAAACCTCCATTTGCACACCCCTTACGCTAAAAACCAGAAACATCTAAATTCACCTCTCTGCAGCTAATCAAAAACTTCCACTGCACCTCCAAAATCAAACCAAAAAACGTCCGACTGCACACTCTAAAACAAACTAAAACAGCACGCTCCCTAACCAAAAAACATCTATCTTCACCTCTCTGAAGGTAACCAAAAGCCTCCACTGCACCCCCCAGAATCAAACCAAAAACCTTCTGACTACACACCCTAAAACAAAACAAAAAATCACAAACTGCACACCCCTGAAGCAGTTTCAACTGTGCACCCTTGAAACAAACAAAAAATCTTCAACTGTACACCCTTGAAACAAACCAAACAATCTCCAACTGTACACCCTTGAAACAAACCAAACAATCTCCAACTGCACACCCTAAAACAAACCAAACAAATCTCTAAATGCACCTAGCCGTGAAGCAAACCAAAATACCTCCAACTGGCCACCTCTGAGGCAAACAAAAAAACGCCAAATGCACCACTGAAGGAAACATAAGCTGCGTCTACACAGGCAGTGCTTTAACCGGGGTTAAATATAATCTGGGATTTTTAGCCATGGTTAAACCTGTGTAGCACCTACACAAAGCGTAACTTAAGCTATGTTAAATCTGTACCGTATACATGAACCATCTCAGTACGGTGGGTTCAGTACGATGCGTGTGCCATGGTGCTTTGTAGTGCCACTTGATCTAGGGCAACCGACAATTGACATTACATCTATGCATTACAGTGATCTAGGATCCCTCACAAAACTCTATTTGCTTCTTGTCACTGCCAAGAAGCAACTGAAGTCATTTCTGTTTCAAAGAGCATTTTCACTTTAAAAGATTTTTTTTTTAATATCCGAACATTTTTAATATGTACTCTTTATCAACTATTTTATTATTTATTTTTTAATTGTAATATAATTAACTATTATTTATTTTTAATATCTACTATTTATCAAATATTTTATTATTTATTTATTTTTAAATTGTAATATAATTAACTATTATTTATCAGTTTTTGTATTTTAGTATTATTAAGATTAATATTAGTACTTATATTGAACATTTTTTACTGATCTATTTATTTTACAACTACGTCTCTATTTTTTATTTTAAGGTAATATACGTATATTCATGCAAAGTGTAATGCGCCTCTGAATGTTTTTATTGCTAGAGATATGGCGTAGACAAATACTGTTATTTATTATTATTATTTATTATATGTCTTTGACTGCGGTCATCATCGCGTGCCAGGAGTCGCTGCAGCTGAGTACATCAGTACCAACATCTACCCCCTGGCATACCCCTCTGTAAGAGTCCTCTTTGAACATCAGCCAGTGAAATTGCCCACGAGAAGTGTGATCGGAATCTGATCATGTGATATAATTTTGAGTGATATCAGCCACATGCTGCTCGTGTTGCACGTTTAGGAAGTGAATGGATTGCCACCAGTTGTGTGTCCATCTTTAAATTGGGGATGCGTGGGTATTTGCGCTGGTCTCACGGCTGACACGGTAGCGACTGTCAAAGTTAATTGCTATAATTTTATAGTTCGACTCCGCTCACTTCCATGGTTTGTGGAGACGGTCTGCCAGGGGTACGGCAGTGCATAGCAACAACCCGACTTCTGAGGAGGAATGTGGTATTTTACTACAAAGGTTCTTTGTATCCTTTTTCGTTTTGTTACTTATCTGAGTTGACCTAGCTGCGACAATTCGTGGCTCATCCTGGTACATATTTTGGTATTACTGAAACTTTCATCAAAACATGCCAGACTATTTATTTACCCTTTCCCAAATGTTAACAAGACACTGGTGTCCTTTTCCATAACTATTTTATTCCGATAGAAAACTCTTACTGTTTGGCGCAGAAATGTAGGAGAGGTGGTTTAAGAAGTGGACGTAGACCGCAGTGACATCTATAGTGGAGACAAGACACTACAAAATAACCTGCATTATCTTCTACATGAGAGTAAGTGAGCCTGACCCACCTACAATTGCGGGGTTAACTTTCTTAAGCTTGTGCTAACGTCTAGCACAGCAATTTTGTTGGCACCATGTAAATGCCTATTGCATAGTCATGCCCAGGCTCTAAAAAAACCTCCAACTGCACACCTCTGATGCTAATCATAATCCTCTCTAAATGACACCCTCTGATGCTAAAACACATGATCAAATTCCTGAAGCTAAACAAAAACCTCCAATTCCGCCCCTGAAGCTAATCAAGATCCTGTAACTGCAGGACCCTTGACATGACAAGCCATATATAAAAGAAAGTTTATTAAGTAAACCTTTGCTTAGCATGTAACTTAACTGGGATTGGATTTACTGCAGGGACAAGGGAAATTATGTCTGCACCTCAATGAAAATTTATGTGTGTCAGTAGCCCTCTCTCATGATTAAATCACAATCAAATGAATTCTATCTGATATCAACTGATCTTCTACTTTTCACAATGGGTGAAACAACTGAAGTTCTTTGTTGCTTTGACAGAATGTTACCGTAATTGTATTAATCGTATCAGATTCCTAGTGGTGTTTTATATCACACAATGCATGGCAAAAACAATAGCGCTTGGTTTAATTTGACGTGCCAGTGATTTAATTATAATATCATGTGGCTTGGCATGGCAGCCATGGCTCCAGTTGCTGCCAGGATAAATTCAGTTTTAGATTATTCTAGACCTACTCAGAATTAAATGAAAACAATAATAGTAAATTCCATTTTGTGATGTTTCCTTAGACATTCACAGGAATAACAAGAGAGCATTAAAAATAATAAAATCACACATTTACAATTAGATTGGCTGTTGTTTTTATGCATATATGTACAGAACATAGACAAGACAGTTTTGCGAAGAGCGCCTGATAGAAGTTAAAAAGATGACAACCCAAAATAATGTTGACACACACACATACACACACATGCATGCACACACACATACACACACAAACATACACATACATATATACACACATATACATACACCCACACACATGCACACATATACATACACACACATACACACACACACATGCACATAGCACACACACACATATACATACTGACACATACATATACATATACATACACACATACTCACACACACATACATACACACACACATACATACACACGCATACATACACACACAACCACTTTTCATGTGACATGTAGTGTATGCATGACCACACCTTGCATAATCCTGTCTGCATTGAATAAAATTCAATTCAATGCACTCTATAGTAGACACTGGCCTCTTACACTACCAGTAGCACCTGTAGTGCTGTTATTTCTCCACATTCCCCCGGAGTCCGGGTCCCTCCCACTTACCTTACAAACACTCAATAAACACAGTTCCACAGACACAAATCCACTCCAAACACCCCCGGACAGAGAAGGGGACACATCGTCTGCTTAGAAGAAAACCTTGTTGCCGGGCTCCCCTAGTTACAAGGCAGACAAAAGCCAGTCGATGTCGTTTACCCACCCACCCAAACAAACCCACGTCTATGACTGCTTTATCTGTTGATTGACCTGTTGTATGCTGTTATTATCTACATCCAATTATGCCCAATAGCCGACTGACAATACAACACTATACACACCATGAGGTCCAGCGATTCTATACCGCAATCGGCTCACAATTATATGATCATTCATACACGCTGTTCACACAATTCACGTGTAGTTATAGTGTCTGCATGATACATACTAAATCCTATTTATATTATACCCGGTGGTATTAAATTCAAATGACAATGTATAGCAACATATGCTTCTGGATTAGCTGTAAGTCTATTTGGTTTCTGTTCAGTTTACTGTGCTGTCGGTGCAGCTGTCATTGTGTTTAGCTTAGCTACTTAGAGAGGATTAAAACAAATAAATTGCGGATGACACAGAGTTTCTTATTACCATAGCTTTATGCAGAGACCCGTCCACCCGTCATTTGGATGGGTAAAAACCGTTGTGGACGAATAGAAATATGGGTGGATGGGTGGTGGACGGGTAGAAAAATGAAGGAGCAAAAAAGAAGTCTTCCAAAACCATAGATATTGTCAGTTATGCCTTAGAAGTGAGTGTAAATAGTGTCACATGTGTGTTTGTAGTCCATTTCAGGTCAGCAGACACATTTTAAAGTTTGTAAACTGGCTTAACAGTTAACATCCATGTGTCTACCAAAACATATATGACTGGCAATAATTTGGTCATGCATAAAGTGCTGCTTATTACTAGCACATTGAAACAGTGCACACGCCCAAACAATGCACAGAGCCCTGAGTTTACCACACTATGTTACATGTGTCATCTCAGCATGGAATCTACGGGTTAATTCTGATAACACACAGTCATTTTAGGCAGATTATTGATCAAACATGGCATGCCGTTTTTTTTAACATATATTACAGATTGTTTCCATTTGTCCAGTATTGACGTCTTTTTATTGGTAAATAACTATATTACAATCAGTACAGTGCAATACGTCTCCAAAACATGCCACATCTATTCCTCATCTATAATTTTCTTAATACTAACCAAATATCTTGAAGGTTTACTGTGTAAACATCAAATTCTGCTTAATAATCAGAAACACTGAAAGGAAGTCTTGGAAGCCTGGGTTGTACCAGCCTGTGTACATGGGTTGGAGACACTGGCACTGACAGAGACATTCACAAGAAGTTACAGGCAGCAGAAAACAACTGGGGCAGAATCAAATGTAGAATATCACAACAGGATAGCAGCATTATGACGGAATTGAGATATTGGAACGGGAAAAATCTATTCTAAAGAAGTAGTTGGAGAAAGAACGAATGAGATGGGCAGGGCGGGGCGGGGCGGGGCAGGCCAGGGCAGGGCAGGCTGGGGCTGGGCAGGGCGGGGCTGGGCGGGCAGGGTAGGCCAGGGCAGGCCAGGGCAGGGCCAGGCAAGGTGGGGCAGGGCAGTAGCTGACAACACAGAGGACTACCAAGGTTGAGACAGAATGACAGCATCAGATGATACCTGGGGGTGGCTGGCACAAACTGCCATGAACTGAATGGATGGCCACTGCAGATAAGGGAGAGAAAGATAGGGTGAAGAGAGAAAGATAGGGTGGACAGAGAGTGAGAGAGTGAGAGAGTGAGAGAGAGAGAGACAGACAGAGAGACAGGCAGGCAGGCAGGCAGGCAGGCAGGCAGGCAGGCAGGCAGGCAGGCAGGCAGGCAGGCAGGCAGGCAGGCAGGCAGGCAGGCAGGCAGGCAGGCAGGCAGGCAGGCAGGCAGGCAGGCAGGCAGGCAGGCAGGCAGGCAGGCAGGCAGGCAGGCAGGCAGGCAGGCAGGCAGGCAGGCAGGCAGGCAGGCAGGCAGGCAGACAGACAGACAGACAGACAGACAGACAGATAGAGGGAGAGATAGAGGGAGAGATAGAGGGAGAGATAGAGAGAGGGAGAGACAGAAAGACAGGGAGACAGACAGACAGACAGACAGACAGACAGACAGACAGATAGAGGGAGAGATAGAGGGAGAGATAGAGTGAGAGATAGAGAGAGGGAGAGACAGAAAGACAGGGAGACAGAGACAGAGAGATAGGAGAGGTAGTGAGTGATAGGAAGAGAGAGAGAGAGATGTGGAAACAACTGACAGGGACCAGCAGTAGAAGAAGGTACCAGGCCCAGGCGTGTTCAAACAACCTTGACACATGGCACGTTTACTAAGTGCTGAATGATTCCCAGAGACATTGGGACGTTCCTTCATTGAACATGTGTGCCAGGCAATAAAATATATAGCATTTTGAACTGTCCTGAAAACCGGTTGTTGATCTATGCAAGATCTCACCGTCACAGTGAGTATTGTGTGAGCATTCAGGTGGGATTAAGTGCAACTTCCTTGAAGGCCACAATTGGAACAGTGAACTGAGTGAGTGAACTTTCTGCTATTGTTATTAACACACTAGGCCTGGCATATATATTTTTGTTGCAACATTTGCTTGTTTAGTGGCTTGACATAGTTAACTAGTATCAATGTGACTTCTCAGACTGGAAGGGTTTAGTTATCTTGGTATATCATCAAGCAAGAATACCATAAATGCAATGTCCATGGTGTATAAGCTGACACTTTACAGTTGCATTGCCTGCATTATTTGCATTACTGTAATATTTATGTCTCTGGCTTAATCTCTTCTAATGAAAACCAACGTGACTCCCCTACTTCTCGTGTTATGCTGTATAATTTACACAGGGATAATGGGTCTGATCTAGTCACGTACCTCGTCAAATGTTGCCTATCTTTTCTCGAACTATTTGCTTGCAATTAATTAACAATGCTGCACTTGTGTGTGCCCAGACATGGCACTCAATACATAAGGCGCCATGCAGCCCCATTGTCAGCACACAATTTTTGGCAGCAACATATGTGGGCCATGTCACATATTGATATCTATAGATTGGGACCACTGGCGTGTTCACTATAGTACAGCTTTTTCCATTTCTCTATATATGTGGGACCTCTTACTCTCATGTTTTTATTATCTTCCAAAACTCTCAGGGTGCTATAAAATTGGCCTGAAAAGGATGCAGATAGATCTGAATTCTCAATTTTCAAATGGCAAGGCAGTCTCAACCAATGAACTGTTGGACTATTGCTGGAGCAACGTTCCTTAGGTGGCATGTATGCAGATATTTTTTACATTTGAAATAAAAATACATCCAGAACCAATATTCCATGCAATGATTCTAATTTTAATAATATAAATAATATAAATCATGTACTACAAAGTTCATCCAAATAATCATGGTGTGATGCTTAACAATGTTTTATATAAATCTAAGAATGCATATTAAAATAACTTCATATTTATAACATAATATATATATATATATATTTATATTTTATTATTGATGTAATATATATATATATATATATATATATATATATATATATATATATATACATCATTAATAAAATATCATAAATAAATCATCAAACCTGAAACAAAGTATAATAACCTCACTCCAGCTAGGCTGAAGAAGGGGGACCACCAACAATGCTGTAAAAATACACACTTGTATTGTAAATAAATAACACCTCTTATATACACAAACAGTAAATATTATTTCAGTGCTGCGAAGATGCAGCTATGACTGTGCAGTGTAAAAACAAGACATAAACATAGACCTGAGACGGTCCCCAAAATGCATACACAATGGCAGAGGACAGAACAGCTAAACTCAATACCTCAATAATACTTCAAACAATGATACCAGAGTACGACTGAGAAGTGTGTCCAATAAATCAATATAACACCTGCCGAGTCAGACATAATCACATGTCACGGAGAACAGCACAAAGCAAATGAGACATATTATCGTCACACTCCAAGGTGGGCTTACAGAGACCATTATCAAAAGAAAAAAGAAATACGAAGAACTATCATGCAGAACGGATTAGTTCCGACACAGCTACAAAGTCAGCATGACAGATTAAGAAGTGAAACACCGACATGGCCAAGTTGAATGTGGCATTTATTGTAAACACACACACATTGCTTGTTGATAACAATATTTGTAGAACATATTCGACTGAACAAGTGAGAAGCAACATTTTAACATATTACCCAGGTATTTAATGCAGTTTAGTTTAATAATAAAAGTGTTATTTTGTTAGAAGAAATTTAGCAACTAACCCTAATAGTAAATAATTTTACCTGTTCCTCTACGTTTATGTATACAATTCAAAATCTTTGGCAAGAGAAAACTATATTTTATGAAGTTTTTCATGAGTAAAAAACAGAAAATCACTATGCTGACAAACAGCACAAGTTTAAGTGAAACAGTTATGCTTATGGCTCTTATAATGAAAAAAAGACTTAAGATAAGTTACAGAGATCTGGAAACAGCTCAGTGAAAGAAAGGGGTTGGAATAAAAAAACCTGGTATGATGAGACATTTACACCACTGGCTCAAACTGTCTCACGTAAAAACCATTGAAATGTCCATCTTGACTTAGATATGGCATGGTGGTGAGTTTTGATGTCTCAATCGAGAGAATATGTGTTAAAAAACCTCTTGAGCACAGCCATTTTGATGCAGATCATCTATAAAAATAA